>JASERS010000011.1:67500-1267500 GCA_036711965.1 Onthophagus sagittarius | reverse complement strand
GGTTTTGTGTTTTTGCAAGATGGTAAAATCAGAAAATCAGATCGAAAGTGACCTCAATAAGAATCCCGATGATGGATGGTATAAATTTTATAAACATATTAATTGAAAAAGCGAAGTTTGGGTAAGATTTGATAATTTAATAATTTTTCTTTTTGTGTTTTCACTTCCATACCTAAGATACCTAACTTCGTTTTTTTTTCTTGTAATAATACATGTTGATTCAAGGAAGTTTAACCTGTTGAGGTTAAAATTCCAATCAATTTTTAATTAAATACGATTTTAACGAAATGCATATTTATTGTAAAAACATTTTATAAAGGTGCGTGGCCCACATGGGTCTAGATCGTGAGCGAGCATAAAAAGTCTATCACACCCACATCTCTATTGCATACCTGTTCTGACCACGAATTCTTTTAATTGTTTCAGACATGCGTACTAACGAATGGATTTTATTTCCTTATTTCTGGAAAAATTTGCCGATCTTCCACCGAAACTTGAAAACCAGGATATTTAGCTATTCCAAAAGAACTCCTCGGGACACCAGAACAACAACAGTTAGAACCGAGACGTATTGACATCATAGTTGAACATCAACGTCCGTCGTTTGCAATCTGGATATCACGTACGTAAATGTGGACATTTTCGATTATCACGATAATTAAATTATTAACATTCACAAAAATAATTTCAGATTATATCATTATCTATTTACCAAACCTATACTTTTATATTAACCCTTCTATTCCTCGTGGAGAAATAATCTTGACGCTCTGATCTCAATGAGAATTAGTACTTTCACGGAGGCATTGTTGTCAGCGAGGCTTATAAACCCTCCAGCATGCCGAAGAAGTGAGTATATTTGCATCTTGGTTATTTATCCACAAAAACCTAAGTATACAAGTTGAGTTCCAAGGGTACATTATAAATGTGCACTAGTCTCTTACTGTGTAAAGTATACTAATCACTTCCATACCTTAATAATATTTATTTGAGAAGAATTTCTGTCCGCGATTTTGATAGTAACGGATTGTTCCTGATTAGAAATACGTTCAACCACGATTTAACCTTCATTTCATTTACCAGAGACCAGTACAACCTCAAAGGTAATAATTTTTTTTTTAAATTTTTATAACCGGTAAGCATCATACATAATTTACGTGATTCATGTGACTTATTTGCAAAAAAATCGATAAATATAAAAGTCACGTGAGTGATATAAAAGTTGATTGTTACAGATGGGTCACGCATGACCCATCGTGACTCACGTTGGTTACATAACTGTTCTGACCACGAATTTTTTTCATTGCTTCAGACATGCGTGTTTACGAATGGATTTTATTTTCTTGTTTCTGGGAAAATTTACCGATCTTTCGTCGAAACTTGAAAACCAGGACATTTAACTATTCCAAAAGGGCCCCAAGGGATACCGGGACAACAACAGCTAAAACCAAGACGTATTGACATCACAGTTGAACATCAACGTCCATCGTTTGCGATCTGGATATCATGTACGTAAATGCGAACATTTTCGATTATCACGTTAGTTAAATTATCAATATTCACAAAAATAATTTTAGATTATATCATTATCTATTTACCAAACCTATCCTTTGATATTGTTGTGCCCTTATCTGCACAAGTTAAGGGTTCTTGAGCTGATGTTAGCTGACGTTAGCCAAGGAATACATCGATGGGTTTTTAAAAGATACATCTAATCAATATGATACTACCTATGGTATAACATACGACCCTAAAGTGAGTAAATTTAAAATAGGTAACAGTGTAATTGAGTTTGACAACAACAACAACGACATGGTAATTCAGCAACAGAAATTTAAAGGAACCCCCGGACTGTATGAACTCGTTTTCAAAGTAACACCTCAAGGAGATCTTGAAAGCATGTCAACATGTTATAAAACCACTTTTGCAAAAGAAACGTAAAAAATCCTGGACCGGATATAGTCTCTCGAAAAACAATTGGGACGATGTAAACGAACTCGTAGATCGTTTACGTTTACTGATAGCGTCGCAAAGTGCCGGTCACACTAGCCACACCAATGAAATTGCGAGCATCATTGAAGAATTGAGAGAAATTGGAATTATTCAGTAATAAATACATTGATTTGTTAATTTCAATTTAGTATTACAATGAACACTGACAAATTTGGACGTCACCTTAGTCGTGGTAAAGTTGACTTTGCCGTACAACGTATTTATCAAAAGCAACCGGTTGGATTTATTTTGACTGCGAACGGTGATCTAGACGTTGGCAATAAACGAATCGTAAACGTTGCCACACCACTTGAAGAACAAGATATTGTCAATAAGATTTATCTTGATAGAACGATCGAAAAATTAATAGTATTATTGACTAGTAATATTACCACATATAAAAGCGACTTCGAAAACAAGCTTGTTGAGTTAAAAAAAGAAATTGTTAATTTATACAAACATGATGATAAGTTATACGAGATCCTTGGAGTAAATTCAATTAAGAAAGATGGCTAAAGCTGACGTTGTAGATGAGTTGCATCGATCTGCCAGAAGAAATTTTCCCAGGAGACAAGTTGTCGTTAAAGGTATCGACGATTTATGGCAATCTGATATTGGAGAATTTACTCATTACAATAAACAAAATCGAGGTTACAAATACATTCTCTTTACAATTGACTGCTTTTCCAAGTACCTCTGGACGCAACCGTTAAAATCTAAAACTGCGATTGAGGTAAAGAAGGCAATGGAAAATGTTTTACGTCAAGGAAGATATCCAAAAAATTTACAAATCGACCAGGGAAAGGAATTCTATAATCGACAATTTCAAAATATAATGCAAACATACGGCATTAACCATTATTCAACTTATAGCACCAAGAAAGCCTCAATCGTCGAAAGTGTGATTCGAACTATTAAAAACAAATTATACAGAGAGTTTAGTTTACGCGGTAGTTTCAAAGGGATCGATATAATAGAACCAATAACGAAGAAATATAATTCAACTATTCATAGAACTATCCGAATGAAACCCTGTGATGTGACCGCAAAACACGAAAAACATCTGCTATCTTCCGTTTACTATACCAATATTAATAATACGAACAAAAAATCGAAATTTCAATTGGGTAATGTAGTTCGTATAAGTAAATATAAAACAACATTTGAAAAAGGATATACGCCAAACTGGTCTACGGAATTGTTCAAGGTATCCAAAATAAATAACACATATCCGCAGACGTATTTACTGGAGGACATGGCAGGGAAGGTTTTACTCGAATGTTTCTATGAAGAAGAACAAAAGAGGCAAAACACGAGGACGTCTATTTAATTGAAAAAATATTACGTCGTAAAGGAAACAAGGTGTACGTGCAGTGGTTAGGTTTAGATAAATCTCATAACAGTTGGATTCCTAAAACTAATGTATTATGAATAATAAATAAATAAACGTAAATGTAATAAGAGTTTTTTGTTTATTTTATACTTCTTCACTCTGTAAGCAAAATTATTTATAAATAGTATCAACGATAACGTGAGCGAGGTCACCATGCGCTCCCGACTTCTAATACTACTTTTATTTCTTTTCTTCAAACTTAAAACCATCGCTGCCGCCACCGCCGTTACGACAAGAAGGACATCGATTAATTGGAGGTGGACATCCATCTACATGGGTACTTTGTGTTGGAAGATTAAAATGTTTCCAACATGGTCGAAAAGTTTTTAATTCCATTTTTTGTTGTGGCGTTAATAAATCCCATTTATTTTCTAGCGATTGGCTTCGAACTTTGGTTTGAAGTATGTAGATTGGAATGTATTGAAAAAGATTCGGTTCGATATCCTGTAAATTTCCACCATTTACTTCTAATATTTCAATAATAGCTCCAATTTTATTTATAACGGTTTCCATACTGTCAATATAGAATTTGCAATATGCTAAACGAATATTTTTATTTATTATTTTACACTGGCCTAATTTTGAATAGCTCGAAATCGTAATGCACACTACTGAAAGCAATCTGTACCGCTTCCAACATATAGTAGCATTTACTGAATTAAATGGGGATGATATTAATGCTCTTATATTTTCATACAAGCCCCCTTCCAGTTTTAAGCATTCCCTCAACACGCAACTATAAAACTAAGTAAATCCGCAATTTTCCAATAAAATTAATTTATTGTTTATCAACTCTTTCATTTTGTGTAAATTATTATAACAGTCGTCTTCAAATACAATTTTCTTTCCTCTACTTATAAGATGAATTTCCTCTTTTCCTTTTTCAGTGACGAAAACTTCCAACCGATGATTCATCTGATCAATGGTACCTAATTTTTCATCCATAAAGATCTGCCATTCGTCTTTCGTTGAAAATATACATCTACTACCATATGTTATCTTTACAATTGGTATAATTCCACCTGCTAGACTTAAACCTGTACGAACACGTTTATTTCCGGTTTTATTAAGCCTATAACTAGATTCACCAATTAATTGCTTTTCCTTCCAGATTTTTTTTCTATCTTTCTTAAACTGATTTTTATAAAGTGATTGTAACCGCAAGTGGGTACATCTACTGCATTATCAAATTCTAACTCTGATGCTTTTAAACAGCTCATTACTTGTTCATCAAGTAGTTTACGCTTTATTCACGAACTTACTGCACCAAATTTGGGTACAGAATTCTTCTTTGTAATTAAAGTAAACTTCGAGATTTATCCGCTAGATGATGATTACAGAATTCTTCTTTGTAATTAAAGTAAACTTCGGGGTTCATCCGCTAGATGATGATTACAGAATTCTTCTTTGTCATTAAAGTAAACTTCGGGATTTATCCGCTAGATGATGATACGCACGGTAGGCAGCCAACAACTACATCGAGTACAGAATTCTTCTTTGTCATTAAAGGAAACTTCGGGATTTATCCGCTAGATGATGATATGCGAGGTAGGCAACCAACAGTGTAAGTTTTTAGAGTAAGTTTACAATATAAACTTACTAGTAAATTTACAATGTAAGTTATTTCAAATTTCCCGCGCATCAGGTGGTTTACTACCAACCCAAACAACTAAAGTCACCAGAAAGTCACTAGGTTTAAACCGCCATCTTGATTTTTGCCATCATTGCGCGGGCTCCTGCTCCTGCTCCTGGTCCAGAACCGGCATTATTATACTACTCAAGAGAAAACGATTTAATAAAATAATTTGAAAAATAATTTGCAACATAAAGAGAACAAACTGTCGTCTCATACTTAGATATTCACATAGCACACACAACCGTAACCAAAAATACGTCCCAATTTCAATGGTTATCGCTAGCGTAAGCGGTTAGCATTGTTTTAAGCGTCCTATTTACCATTTCCCTAGGGTAAATAATATAAGGATAAATAATATAAGCGTACACGCGCATTAGTACGGATCGGACGCATTGGACGAACATTGTAATAGATTCGAAGTGGTTTCAAACCAGTTTCTGAGGAAGGGTCATGGCATCCAAAACATCAAATATTTTTTCAAAAATATCTGTATATCAATATAGAATGAATTGGACTGCCTTGGCCGCAAGCGACCATGAACCAGGAGGTTAATATCCAAGACTTCGCAATATGGGTTAAGATAGATTGGGTTAGAACATAGCATAACTTGAATTATCTCGGCCGCAAGCGACCTCGGCTTAACTCGATATCTACTATTTCTATTCTAGATAACACCATGACTTTATGATATAGGTAAGGTTGGGTCATAGCAGAAATTGAACTGCCTAGGCCGCAAACGACCTCGGCTTAATATTATAATATCTTGTCTTTCTGGTCTGGTTAAGGTTAAGACTTTTCAATAAGCATTGCGTACATATCAATATAGAATAGTTAACAATATCTGCTTTATTGAAATGCATGCCTCGATGACAACCACTTTCAACAATCACTGTGATCGACCCTAAAAGGCACACTTCACTAATAAGTTTGTAAATTCACTGTCACTAATGATGGAATGTGGCAAATCAATCATTGCTTTTATAATACAGTTTTTCAGACTGTTATATCGCTTTAACATGTTTAAAAGGCTATTCCATCATGTTTTGACGTCAAGTTGAAGTTTCAATTCTTTTCCGTGTTCTTCTTCCACATATTTTTGAAGAAAATCGTTTTTTGTTGGAGATTTTCTGAACATTTGACCATCATTGACCAACGACATGTTAATGGTTGGCAACTTTATTTTGATTTCCTTCGAGAATCATCTTTTTTCTGCATCTATTTATTTTTCGGGATCCGGGACTGATTAATATAGAAGCTATCATAGATTGCCAAATGTTCCCGCATCCTGGTTATCCAAGGATCCCGATATCTCGGGGTTGTAATCCCTATTCAAGCATATTACACTAGCAGTGATAACAATTACCTTTGTTTTTCAATTTTATTAATCATATTAAATAATGTTAGAAACATAATATTTATGATAAATAAAACGGTTTCTCTCCAGATTTCTTTTTGTATTTTTAATTTGGCACGATTATTTATGTGTCAACATTTTGCTTAATATACTGTGCTTAAATATTGCATGAACCATTGCCAATAAGTGGACAAAAAATATAAGTATTTATTGATATTTATAAAAATAATTATAATTCTTTTTAGCAAATTCTTTTTGAAATATCGAATGGCACAAAATGAAGTCCTTTCTTTACTTTATAAGAAACCATCGACAAAAAAGTTTTATGTAGTGGTATGCCATAATTTTTTATCATCCAAAGTTTTACTTTTTTATAGAAAATTTCAACATACCAAATAAAGATATTTCAATATATAGCAAGTTATTTTGCGAAGTAGCTATTATAAAACACTCTCAACCCAAACTCAACTAAAAATTGATTTTCGACCGGGTTTTAAGCGCTTTCAGACCATTGTACGGCGATAGTGCTTCCGTTTTCGTGAATCTAAAGGCGACTTCCGGTAATATGAAACATCGCCCTAATATCTTAACCGTTATATTTTTTGACATTTCGACTGTCGATTTCTGTCTTCGACGTTGTGAGCAACGTTTCAGTAATAAGATTGTGTCTAAAATTAACCATTTGGGAGTTATAACGATTTTTAAGAAAACATATTTTTACATTTTAATTTATATTTCGAAAACTATGATTCCCGCTCATTTCCGACTTACATCATTATCAACTGCTAGCAAAGCTCTAATGATTGAATATAATTTCGACGTTGATTCTTCCAGTGTGAAAAGAAAAACTGAAACAACCATTTATTTCAAAAACGGAGTGTTTCGCTGGATTTTAATTGACGGTACTAACATAGTGTTGTGAAAGTCTATTGAAGTTGGCAGGCCACTGAAAAATTAAAATATCTCCCGAATGGGATATCTCGCTGAAGTTTTCTTAGATGCACTATAGAGCATTAACGATGCACTAACGATGGGATATGTTTCGTCGTTAGTGCTTTTAGTGTCCCACCAACTTCACGGACCTCTTTCAATGTATTAGACACGGCATAGTGTTTTAAGCACGCATAAACAGACGATCAGTCTGCATAGAAAGTCTCTGATCGTATAGAAGCTGTTTATGATTTAAATTGGTGCGAAGCTGACGTATCAACTCGAAAAGATATCTTAACCTTACATTGTCTGGTTGATTACAACTAATTTAAGATTTTTTTAAGAATTTTAAGAGGGTTTATGTTTTCATTGCTTAGATGCTAAAAGTTACAAAACAAAAGAATATCTAAACAATTTTAAAGTTTAACCCAATATTAGAAATAATAGACTTGTTCGCAAACCTGACGCAGATTATCACCAGCCCAACAGTTATTGACAGGGTTGAAAAAACAGTTTTTTGTTTAAATTTTTGAACAACACACTTGTTTTTGATTGTTTTAAACAGTTTTTTTTAACTTAATTTACGTTGCTACCAAAAAATTGTACTTTACACCTGTTTTAAATTGTGTTTTAAACAAGCTGTTGGAAATAAATGAAATATTTAAGAATATTTTGAACCAAATATCGAACCCTTACTTCCAAATCATGCCTTATATAAACTCTAACATAAGTGAGATTAAGTATAAACCCTTGTTATTGAAGTTAAATTGAATAATCTAATTTACATCATCATATCTCAAAAACGTATAGAGATATTATTATGAAATAAAAATCACTTTGAAGCAAATTTAATCTAGTTTTAACACACCAATTATAATTTCTTCGATTCAATAAATTAAATAGTAACAATTTTTTTAAATCGCCTTTCTAGGTTTTGAGGTTAAATTGAGTAATCTAATTTACGTCATCATATTTCAAAGACGAATTGAGGTATTATTACGAAATAAAATCATATTGAAGCAAATTTGATCTAGTTTTAAGACACCAATTAAAATTTCTTCGATTCCATAATTTAAAAAGATACAATTTTTTTAAATCGTCTCTCTTGTTTTTGAGGTTAAATTGTGTAATCTAATTTACATCATCATATCTCAAAGGCGAATTGAGATATAATTATGAAATAAAAATCGTTTTGAAACAAATTTAATCTAACTTTAACACACAGCTTAATAAATTACAAGTAAATACTTTATAACATTATTTATTGTGTGTTTTAGGAATAATCCTTCAAACAAAGTTCTATGATTTTAAACAGGTTTTAAACTGTTTAAAACAAATTTAGTTTAAAACATTTTAGTATAATAAAACTAAAAGTTGATCTTTCGTACTTTATTAATGGAATTAATTAAATTTCGTTCTACCGGTTTCGGTTCTCAAGTTGAACCATCTTCAGGAATTCGAACACCTATATGTAAAACATAAGAAGACTTAAAAAACATTCTTATAAATCGAAACTTAGTTAAAAAATTCACAATTCATGTTGTTAAGATAAAAATTAACCGAAAATAATAAAACTTACGTCATTAAACTAAACTTAAAAAACCCATGGGTAACATATTAAAAAACTATAATTTTGAATAGATAGAAGTCTTCAATTAAACGACTACAGGTATTAATAACTTAAACGTAATTTAAAGTAAAGCAAAACATGCACAATGTGCCTTGACTTAAGTGAGGTTAAAAATGTACCAACTGAAGTTAGTCACATATCGGAACAAAACAGAAATCTGACAATTCAAATACAAAATCAAAACCTAAATTCAAAATCTTTTTTAACTTTATAAAACCCATTAACAAAATACAAATAGAAAATCTTTGAAATAGGTAAGGGAAAAATGTGTGTTGATAAGGAAATTAGGTAGGATATATTGGATGACAGGATTGTGGTAGCCAAAGGAACCAGAATGATGCTTTGGTGAAAGATCAACTTTTAGTTTTATTATATTATATAAAAAATGGAAAAGAAAAACAACCTCGATATTAATGATATGGTTAGTACGACCTACAACCTCTATAAATTTAAAGACCTATATTTTAAATTACAAAGGGAATTGCAACATATAAAATTTCTTAAATCATGCTTAGAAGATAACCTAAAACCGAAATTCACAAACACAGATATCCGAGTAACTTAACAACAAACCAAATACAGAAGCTTACAAATAGAACGATTAAGAAAGAAATCATGAAACACTATGTCAAGCTGAACAAGATAAACATAGATACTTACTTTAACTACCAAGAAATAACAAAATTCTATCACAGTTTGGAAATTAATGAGATAGTTAAAAACATAAAGACCATAGTAAAAACCAAAACACAACAAGAATGGTCAATAAAACAGAAAAAATTAAATAACCTAAAAGAAGGAATGAGAACACAACTATGAATAGAAAGGACAGAAAAAGAAACCATTATAAACCGACAACAACATGTTTTTCACAGGAGAATCACAAATTTGACAAAAATAAAGTTTGACAGTCGTGAGATAGAACTACTCGAAAAGGGACATAAATATGCAATACATTCAGAGCCAAATCTAAGAAAAACAGCTATAGAATTGGAGGCAATAACAAGATACATACCGAATAAAGAGAATATAAGAAAAGAAATCCAACAAGTATTGATAAAAGAAGAAACTAACAGGACAACGAAAAGGAAAGAAGACCTGAAAGAAAAGAGAAATAGAGAGGAGAAAAGGACAATAAACAATATTAAACATAAAATCAAGCAACATGATTTGACAATTACCAAAGGAGACAAAAACGCTGGACTTGTAATTTTGAAAAAACAGGATTATTTGGATAAAACTTTAAACTTCCTAAAAGACAATAGTTTCACTCAAACCAATAAAAACCCTACAATGACGTTCCATAGGCTTACCAAAAAAGTTTTAAACGAATCCAAAGATACAATCGAAAAATATAATGGAAACACCAGATTCTTAACACCTATGAATCCTAAAATACCACGCCTCTACGCTCTGCCTAAATTACATAAAACTGACATGCCTATACGACCTATAATATCCTCTAATGATACCAGCACTTACAAAATTTCCAAATTCTTACTTAATGTATTCAAAGAAATAACTGATTTTAAAGCAAGTTATACAGTAAATAACCGAAATGATATTTTGAACTTGTTGGATAATCTAGAACTTGCAGAGGAATGCATGATGATATCTTTTGATATAACCAACCTGTACACCAACATTCCTACAGATAGCACGCTGGAAATTTTGAAAGACCTCTTGGACGGAAAATTGGAAAATAAAAATGATAGTAGAAACTTATACAATTTGTTTAAATTATGTATACAACAGAATTTTTGTATATTTAATAAACAAGTGTACACATACCAGAAGGGCCTCCCAATGGGTTCACCCTTGAGCGGCCTTTTAGCTGATATATTTCTTGATAGAATGGAAAACGAAAAGATTATAAATGACAGCAACCCTTATATGAATAACATTATTATCTGGAGACGCTATGTAGATGATATATTTGTAGTGATTAACACAAAAGACAACAACATAGTTGATGGTCTACAAAACTACATAAACACATTACATAAAGATATAAAATTCACCTTGGAAACAGAACAAGATAACAGAATTAACTTCTTAGACCTCACAATAAAGAAAGATGACACAACCAACCATTTTCAATACGAAATTTTTAGAAAGAAGACACAAACAGGCATTATTATACCCAGAGATTCACACCACAGTTATAACCATAAAATGGCTGCATTTCGAGCTTACATATATAGAGCTTTTAACTCGAATCTAAAAACAGACGAATTTGAAAAAGAAATAAACATTATTAGACAAATCGGAATGAACAATGGATATAGGACAGAAACAATTAATAAAATGATTGAAAAACAAAAGAAAAAACAACATTTAAGCACACTAACAACACTTTGCACACCACGAGAAGACAATAACAAAATATATAGAACAATAGAATTTCAGGGTGCTATCAATGATAAAATGAAAAAGATCTTTAACAAACACAACATTACTCTCACATCTAAAAGTGTTAATACAATAGGACAGATTCTGATTAACAACAAGGACAGAATTGATAAAATGGATAATAATGGAATATACAAACTAGAATGTGAAACATGTAAAGCAACATACATCGGAGAGACTGGAAGGCCATTAAAAAGAAGAATACAAGAACATAAAACACAATCACGATCCAATTTCGGAAGACATCTCATCTTTAACAAAGACCACCAATTTAACGACAGAGAAAATTCATTTTTGATTCATTGTAAAAACAAAAGCATTCTCATGGAGACATTAGAGAATTACGAAATTAATAAATTCAAACATAATCACCCAGATAAATTATGTTTGAATGATCAAATCACAGCTAATGAGAGACCGTTATACATGCATTTAAAAACACCCTATACCCCCCCATAAAATTATTTTAATACCACTAGATGGAAGAGGGTTTTCAAGCCACGGTAGCAGCTTGAACATCGCACCATTCTGGTTCCTTTGGCTACCACAATCCTGTCATCCAATATATCCTACCTAATTTCCTTATCAACACACATTTTTCCCTTACCTATTTCAAAGATTTTCTATTTGTATTTTGTTAATGGGTTTTATAAAGTTAAAAAAGATTTTGAATTTAGGTTTTGATTTTGTATTTGAATTGTCAGATTTCTGTTTTGTTCCGATATGTGACTAACTTCAGTTGGTACATTTTTAACCTCACTTAAGTCAAGGCACATTGTGCATGTTTTGCTTTACTTTAAATTACGTTTAAGTTATTAATACCTGTAGTCGTTTAATTGAAGACTTCTATCTATTCAAAATTATAGTTTTTTAATATGTTACCCATGGGTTTTTTAAGTTTAGTTTAATGACTTAAGTTATATTATTTTCGGTTAATTTTTATCTTAACAACATGAATTGTGAATTTTTTAACTAAGTTTCGATTTATAAGAATGTTTTTTAAGTCTTCTTATGTTTTACATATAGGTGTTCGAATTCCTGAAGATGGTTCAACTTGAGAACCGAAACCGGTAGAACGAAATTTAATTAATTCCATTAATAAAGTACGAAAGATCAACTTTTAGTTTTATTATATTATATAAAAAATGGAAAAGAAAAACAACCTCGATATTAAAACATTTTAGGTTTTATATGATAGTATAAATAGTATACTAAAAATAAATAGTTAAAAAAGTAAACAGTTTTTAACAAATCGTTTAAAACTAACAACCCTGGTTATTGATCTACCATACCACTCCCGGTATTAGTCAAACTCTTTGAAAACATCATCAACAAATGAATCCTGCTACATGCAAAGATTCCACTTTATGAGTTTCTTTTTCAACCAAAAAACTCATTTTTAAATCATAGTCATTTTTGAATTATAATAACCACAACACAAACTATGTTATAAAAATATGGTCATTATTCTGATATTTTCGCCATTCCAAGGAATCTCCGAATAGCTCCCCTTAATAATCGAACTATGTCCTATTAACCCTGGACTCCACGTTAGGGAACATATGAACTAATTTATGCGGTTGGTTTACATTTTGAATTAACCCCGATTAATAGTGTAGTCGATTGTAAATCAATTCTAATAATTCAATTTTTAATAGGCTTATGCCTGTATTATATAATCCCACGTAGTCCTTAGTGTTCCACTTATATTTCATCGTTCAGTTGAACTGGTGCTTTTGTGTTCAAAATGGTAAATACGCTCGGCTTCTATCTTTTAGAACAGCGTTTTCGAATGTTTTGGTGTTGGCCCAAATCGCGAGGATTTCGAAGATTTGGACCAATTATTTTGGCGTGTATTAATCTTAGTTTGGCAGTTTATCCTTTTTTTTATGGAATTGAAAAGTAAGCAATAGTATTATTTAATAATTAAAAAGAACGAGGAACATGTGTATAGTTTCTGGTGCTAGTGCATTACAGTTACATTTAATGTCTGATCGAAACGCAATGTTGAGCCGCAACCGAAATTCTGCCATAGTCGTAGTTTCGGCCGAAACCGAAACTTTTCTTTGAAATGAAGGAGTTGGTACATATGTGAAAGAGAATTTATTAACACTAGAACCAATAATCAAACTAGAATTAACATTGGACTTTAAACTACTAATTTCGTTTAATTTTATTATCGGTTATTTCAAAAACGACCAAGCAGATTTCAATGAGGTATTAACTAAAATATGTCAAATACTTTCGGTTTTCTGATTTCGGTATTAGTTTTTTCAAATAATGCCTCACAAATTTTTGTAGAGAGATTCAATCGAGTTATAAATGAAATTGAAGCACCAACAAGCCATGTGGGGAGAGGAGGGTTCCATCCAATCCGAACAGAATTGAAAACATGGTCCATACCTATGCAGATAAACTATGTTTATTATATAAATTACTCAATTTGTGTGTGTAATTTGTATTATATTATATACAAAAATTAAATACCTCACTAAATTTTCAATGAAATAATTTTATTATATAATTTTATTTTATTTTCTTTTATCTATATAGATATAAAGGCGCTATGTCCCGTCTGATTGAACACCAGAACAAACGATTCGGGTCGGAATGGACGGAACCCTCCTCTCCCAGGATGGCTTATTTCCGTTTCTCTTTAATTTGTTATTTATTAAATAAAAGTTAGTCTTCAACGTAAAATGTATATTAATTATTAGAACACAAAAAGAAAGTGGGTAATATAAAATAACGATATTCTTTGAGTCGCACCATACGTCTACTCTTCTCTGGGTAGTTCTTCTTCTTCTCTTTCTATCGATAAACTCTTCTCCCTGCGCAATCAATGGTCGCTCGCTAACAACTCGGCCTTCATAACAAGACTCTCATCTTCACAGTCACTCTCATCCGCATCTTCTGTGTAAAGGTACACCACGGCTTTATCAACCCTGAACAGAAAACACTATTAAATTGTTTAGCACTTCGTTGTGCTCCCGGAACGTCATTTATCACATATGTCGTTCCGGAGCACTTGCGTTACTACATAAGGTATTCAGCAATTTATATTTGGGCAATAGTTTGCGTGAATTTCCTGTTGCCGCTAACTCGCGCTTCGCTAATACAAGGTCGTCAACATTATATATTTGTGGTTGTTTGTGCTTCCTGTCAAAATACTTCTTATCCTTCTACTGCTGATATCTAATTCACCGCTGTGCCTCCATTCGTAAGTTGTCAACGTCTTCAGAGTAGTCTAGTTTACTCACAGTTAATGCTATCTGATTTTGTAAGGCATTTCTCGGATGATATCCAAATAACAGTTGGTGTGATTTTCCTGTTGTTTTATTTTCGGCGTCATTCAGAGCAAATTGTATTTGTTGAATTCGCTTATCCCAATCTTTTCCATCCTCGTCTTCATACATTGTCGTTAATGCAGTTAAAAGGGTTTGGTTCTGTCTTTCACCCTGCGGGTTTCGCTCTTGGTGTCGCTGTAGCATTTCGAATATGTTGAATTTGATTCTCGTCGCAGAACTTCTCGAATTCTTTCGATGTAAACGATGTTCCTCAGTCTGTTATTATGCTATGTGTATTCCAAAATAACTGAAGACATCTTTCAAACTATTCACAACGGGTCTTGTTTTTGTAGATTTTACCGCTTGCAATATCGTGTACTTCGTGAAGTTGTCCTAGTACAATAGAACATAATCGTGCTAATTTGCGCTGTTGACAAATGGTCCTAAGTGATCCATGTTCACCGTATGAAATGGGATTGGTGCTCTCTCTATTACGTGTAGGTTTCCTTGATGTCTTCCTTTTACGGCTTTATGCTACTATCTCACGCGAGATGATATGTAATCTTTACCTTCTTCCTCATCTTCGCAAATCAATAATACCGCCGTAGGTTCTTCAACGTCCTCTCAACTCCATAATGTCCCATCTTATCATGATTTTCTTCTATCACACGACAAATCACTCCTTTGGGAACAACCCATTTCAGTCCGTCATCAGTTCTTCGACAAATACTATTTTCTTTACTTTTCTTCAATTGTTTCTTTTTGGTTTTCTTATAGTTTTTGTATATTTGCTTTAAATTCTCATCTTGGAGTTGCATCGTCAGCAACCAGTCAGCTTCATCGATTCTTAAGGTATAGATCTTTAGATCAGGTTCTTTTCCTGGCTCATTTGGGTGTCTACTCAAGACATCAACGTGCGGCATCTTTTCTCCCCATCGATGTGTAACTGAAAAGTCTTGAATTCTTGTAGCTTTAAAAGTCATCGTCCAATCCTCGATGTCATATCTTTCTTTGTCATAATTGTTTTCAGAGAATTAAAATCCGTTATTACTGCAATGTGTCATCGCAACAAATATATTCTGAATCTATCTATGGTTTCCACTACTGTCAATGGTTCAAGTTCATACTTAGACTCCAATTCATAAGCCTAATAATAAGCCAATGGCTGCAATATTCCTTTATAATTTTTCTGCAGAAGCATACCTGCATGTCCGTCCTTACAAGCATCTGTATATACTTCCAATTCTCCTGGACTATTATAAAGTGCTAGTATTGGTTGTTGGATCAATTTATCCATTAGTGTTTGGAATGCTTTCTCTTGGGGTTCGTTCCACTCAAAAGTCCACCCTTTCTTGGTTAATTCTGTTAATGGTCTGGCTAGCAATGAGAACCCTTGTACAAACATTCGAAAGAATCCACACAATCCCAAGAATTGTCATTATTCACGTCATGAATATTCTTCGGAGTCTCAAAATTCATTTCAGCTTGGGTTTTTTGCTCACCGGGTTGTACACCTTCACTATCAATTTGAAATACCAGATGTTCCAGCCGTGTATACAGAAATTTACATTTGCTGAGTTTTAATCTTAAGCCTAGTTCTTGTAATACCCCCAACACATTTCGTAGTTTCGCGATACCCTCCCCTACTGAAAAACTTGGTATAAGGATATCATCCATATACGTTAAAACAGTGTTCGGTCCAATGCGTTGCACAATACGTTGCATCAGAGTACTAAATACATTTGGCGTGTTAACCAAACCAAATGGCATTTTATTAAATTCGAATTGTTCATTTATCGGAATCTGGTAATACCTACTCATTAAATCTAATGTAGTAATATATTTGTTACCCGCCAACATATCTAATTGTTCGTCAATCGATGGCATCGTCGAAAATCGTTTAAATGCCATAACACGTACGTTATGGCATTTAAACGCCGGTAGTCTACACAGTCTTTGCGAACTGCCTTTTTAGGAACTAAAATCACTGAGCTCGAATATTCTAATGTGGATTCGCGAATAATGCCGGCTTTCAAAAGATCGTCTATCATAGTTTTCACACGCTCGCGTTCCGCGTATGGTAGTCTATATGGTCTACACCGCACTACATCTTCACTCCTAAGTTCAATATTCATAGTTAACAAGTTAGTGGTGTCAATGACACAGGAGTTAGTAGAGAAAACAGAATCAAAATGACTTACCAAGTCCCGAATATTGTCAACTTCATCATTTCCTATGTCTGGGATTATGTCCATATCCTCGTTCTGACATTTTATTTTTTCCACTCTGGGAATGTTTTCGATGGTAACCATCTTATCATCTCCCTTATACCTGACTCTTATTGCGATTCATTTGGTACAATTAGAACATCTGCTTCAATTTTGACTTCATCTATCAATAATAGTAATATTCTTTTTCCTACGGTTTCACATATTCCTTGTCCAAACCCACTTAGTTTAATCTGGTATGGCATATATTGTAACATTTGGAAGTTTTTTCACTCATAGTGACAACGTCACTTCCAAAGTCGATGAACGCCAACGACTTCCTCCCGTCAATGTTCACGTGCTTGTAGTACTCACTTTTCCCTTCCATTGCTGCAACTTTCTTTACTGATGATTGTTTCAAATTTGTAAATATAGAAGTTTTTCGAACATTCGTTTGCTTTATGTCCAAATTGTTTGCAATTAAAGCATTTAACGCCCATCGCCTTAAATTTACATTCGGTTGCAAAATGGCCCTTTTCACGACAATTATAACAAACATTTTGGTTTCTCTCTTGATGTTGTCTCATCATCTTTATGTTTTTTTTTGTCTCGGTTTGTTTGTTCTTGTTTGCTTCTGTTTCCTTATTTTCTCGTAGATCTCCAGTTTTTCTTTAAATTCACTATGATTTCTCGCTCCGTACAAAACAGTTTTGTTTGTCGATTCGTCTTCTATTCCATCTATTATGTATTGATATAAAGCGTCTTTCTCTATGTTTCCTCGATTTACTAATTCTCGCATTTTCAAAAAATACTCTCCCACTGTTTCATCATTCTTCATTCGTCTCCGTGGGCATTTTGTGTAACTCTGCACAAGTTTCTGCCAAACTCATCTTCTAGTTTTATTTTCGTCTTTTTCCATGCCATGATTCCTCTTTCACTTTGGATAAACAGCTTTGCTACTCATCTCAGAAGTTTTTTGCAATAAATAAATTCCTGCAAGTTTGTCCATCCCAGCAAAACAGCATTTTCTTCGAATTCTTCCATCCAGATGTCCATCGCACAATCGCCTTTACCATCAAACGGTCGAATCATGTTTTCAATATCTCTGAATGTCCTCGTTCGTCGTCTTTGGTGCGATCCCGGAACCATAACTTTGTCTTTCATTCATATCTCCATCATCTAAGTATTCATCGTCGTCTTCATTGGTATGCTCATTATCTTCATTTTCTTGCATCTTTTCATTACTTCTACTTCCCATGTGTCTGTTTAACTGTCCTTCGGTAGCTTTCATACTCAACACCAATTTATTTAAATCATTCAAGTACATGCAAACCTTCTTCGGTATCTCGTTTACGGTAAATTCTTCAACATCGATATGTAAGACATAACAACATGCAACCAGATCTTTTAACGTAAAGTTATTTTTGATAAATTTTAATTAATTATTAAAATCATCCGAATTTTCGTCAAGTGAGAACCCTTGGAACTCTCTTAGTTTTTGTTGGTTTTTTCGGTCACTCTCATACTCAAAAATTATGTATGTAACGCTCTTATTGCATGTGCGGGTGCCGATTTAAGATTAGCATTAATTGTAAGAATATTCGATAAATTTTCCATCGTGAAAAATATGTATAAAATTTACCTGCTCAACGTCCGTTACTCTTATAATAACCGAATCCAACTCAAGTGCGGTCTCGCCGGTGTGTCGCGTCACCAATGTCGGGTCACTCACTCGCACATAACAGTTTTACACTTATTTTAGATATTTATAATATAATATATAATATAATCCTTTATTGTGCTGATAGAAAGTACAATCCTTACACTCGTCAATCTAAAAAAAAATACATGAGAAAAAAGAAAGAACCTCATTGATCAACCGAATAAATCACTAAACTAATGTTTACAAATTACATAAAAAAGAATGGATTTGATTAAATTTATAAAAAATGTTAAAGAATCCTCAAGCACTAATAATGTCGACGGAGGTCCGCAGGAATTCATGAGTAGTATAAAATGCTTTCCTTAGTAAGAATCCCGTCAATTTCCCAAGTAACCTGTCCGCTGGAAGAGCTCTCATACTATTTGGCAGGTGATTATAAAATTTTTGTCCCATGAATATGGGATCTGACTTTGTTTTGCATAACCGCACAAAGTCTGGGCAGAGGTCTTCTGTCCCACGCGTGTTATAGATATGAACATCACCATGCGTTTTTAAAGATTTCATGTTCCCCAAGGTATATCCCACGCACCAGAGGATGTATAGAGAAGGAATAGTGAGTATTGACTGTGTAATAAAAGCATTTTTGCAATCATCACGATAACCCAAACCCGCCACTATTCTCACTGCCCTGCGCTGCAGCCCGAACATGTGAGCAGCTTCAGTAATCGCTCCCCATGCTAGTACAGAATAGGAAAGTATGGAATGAACAAATGCAAAGTATGCACTTATTACTTTTGGCATTACAATTACTGCAAGCCGTCTCAAAAGAAATATATTACGGTTAACCTTAACTGCAATATATTTCTAAACAATAATATATTCCTAAACACAAACGCAGCGCAGGACCAGTAATGTAGAAACCCAAAAACTTGGTTACATTGGGACAAGGAGTCTCAATCTGCCTGAATATAAACGGGAGTTTCACTGTATTATTTTCATTAAGGCAAAGTTCGTTCGCAAGGCACCAATCCCGTGCCCTCGATAGCGCCATCTCAGCCCCACTATCAATATCATCCTTATTTCTACCCCTTATTAAAATTGTAACATCATCAGCATATAGGATCCATTCACAGTTATTAAGACTTGCTTTTATGTAGTAAGCAAAATCATTGAAAAACAACAAAAATAAGGGGGGACCCAAGATTGATCCCTGTGGTACCGCTTTCTTTAACGGTAAGGAGTTAGATGTAGAATTACCGACTCTTGTCATATGTGTCCTTCCGTTTAGATGTGAACGAATTAGACTTACAGAAGAAACATCAAAATTATATATATTTATTAATTTATCTATTATACTAGTATGCTATACTAATATGCGATACACAGTCAAAGGCACGAGACAGGTCCAAAAACAACGATATACAATACTCGCCATTCTCAAAGGTATCAATACAAATATTCGTTAATTTTATTTTTTTATTAATTTATTCGTTATTTACTAAAATTTAAGAATATATTATCAATGCTGTTATTTACTCTAGTTGCTTAATTAATAGTTCGCACGAAACCGAAGGATAGAAAAAGATCACACACCTCGCCTGCAGTAGCGTCATTTCTATCAAAGTGTAGATTAAAATCACCAGCCACAATCACATACCTACGCTCCCTTAAGCTCTCCAGCAGACGGGTCAAACAGACATCAAAAAATATCAGAAAGCAGCCCTCCGTCGACCTATACAAACATACATAAATAATCTCATTATTGATCATCGTGACACTTACAGCACATAATTCACTATGGGTTTCAACCGACATATCTCTAATAAAATCTATACTCCTAAAAACACAATCACGTTTAACAAAAATACATACACCTCCATGTATAGTGGTGGATCGAGCAAAATAAGTGCCCAGCAACCAGTCGTTTAAATGCACACCATATTCCAACTCACTTTGACGGAGCCAATGCTCACTAAAACACAATACATTATAATTATTGATTGAAGAATCATAAAGATACGCTTCTAGCTCATTCATGTTAGAGCGCATACTTTGTACGTTTACGTGAAATAGACGAATAATAGAGCGCTGATGTGCATTTTCACAGCCAGTCGTAATTCCAGGACCATTGAATTCATTGCTAAAAACTACACTGAGGCTGAAGATAAACTAAATTATTATTATTACTATTCAGGTCGGCATTAATTGAAATATCAGTATCATACTTATTTTTAAAAACAATAAAATTGCCTACATAATCAAATAGTTTACGCTTTCCGTTTTTATTCAAGTGTATACCGTGTTTTTGTTTATCAGCCTCAATAAGAACTGAATTAATGTCAATAAACTCAACAAAATCACTCAAACTGTTGTACATTTTCAGGTTAAAGTCATAAACATTAACGTTCAATTCATAATTGTTCCTAACATAGGGAACACCAACATAATAAAAATTAAGTTTTTTAGATATTTGACGAATTTTGCTAAGAGTTTTTTTGTTTACACATTGATTGCGTAACAAATCATTCACACCACCAATCAACACCACATGGTCATTTTTATCCATATCATGACATAGTTTATCGATGTCGGTTATTATCTCTCGAATTGTTGCATTTGGTTTAAAAAAATTTAATACATTGCATTTATTACCAAGTTGTTGTCGAAGATGCTCAGACGTTCCACGGCCGTAGCTGTCGGCTAACACCAACACCCTACTATCCTTAATGCACGAGCCGCTAGACACCACCAGTTTCTCCCTCCCATTTGCATGTTGCGTAGAGTTGTGCCCGATGTTCTCTTTCTGAATTTCTTGCCTTTTTAAATCAATCGCTGTCTTCTTCTTCAACCTCGGTTTAGTATTTTCTTTTATAGATGTAACCCCTTGTCAATCTTTATTAATATTAACAATAATACTATTGTATTAATTTCTGATAAGCAATTTTCAAAAGATGCCAACTTAGATGCAAATTTATTTTTTAGTTTTGTGTCTATTCTTTGGGTAGT
The DNA here is from genome assembly GCA_036711965.1 of Onthophagus sagittarius. NCBI lineage: Eukaryota > Metazoa > Arthropoda > Insecta > Coleoptera > Scarabaeidae > Onthophagus > Onthophagus sagittarius. Next base: position 1,245,990 of record JASERS010000011.1, on the reverse strand, counting down.
TCTTCTTCTTCTCTTTTTATCGATAAACCCATTTCCCTGTGCCATTTATTGTCGTTCGCTAACATTTGTAATATTATCATTATTTTTAAAAAAATTTGGTAGGGTTATTCTATTTTTATTTACGATATTTCTTTTAATCATTTTATGTTTCATTTCTTTGAATTTTTGTTTCGCTATTTCATTACTTAGGGGCAAATACTACGCTCGAAACGTCGTACTACCTGTTTAGACGAGATGTTTAAGATTTAAATACAAAAAATAGTTCACAAAGAGAAAACATGTATTTTAATAAATAAAAAATATATAAATAAAAAAATCTCCTTTAAAGAAAGGTGTTAAAAAAAAGAAATAAATAAAAAGAAAAATTCCAATTAATACTTATCTTATACGGAAGACCTGAGTTCGGGTCCCTACGCAGCTAATTTTTCATTTCTTTAATGCCTTCTCTGAAGGTGTAAAGGGTAATCTCTCTTTAATTTAGGGAAATTTTGCTTTTTGGAGATATTTTTAAATTAGGTAACAGTTTTGAGTATTATAATTATGTCCAGGTACTTTTACGGGATGATAATTACCGTCACTAGTGATCCTGAGGGTCGTAAAAACCACCAGAAATATCAGAAACTATACATTCTATATGCACATATACTTCCTTTAGTAATCTTGCTTATTACCGATTTTAGATTATAAAACAGATTTTGCCATACTTTTATCCCACGTGGAGTTTTTATTATTTGGGTTATTATTTCTATCTTTTAATATTCAACTATTGCGCAACAAAAATCTTGTATTACAAGTAATGAATTTATCAAGTGATTTTACTCAATTTGGTATTCCGAAAAGACTTAATTTACTTGAAGAAAGTATGAAATATCTATTAAAAATTATTCATTGGGGAGCCTACATTGTCGGTTTTTATTTTACAAACGTGGTTATGTTAAAGCAAGAGTGTGCAGTTTTTAAAGATACAAAGAATTGCCTAGTACTACACTATTATATTCCATTTGAGTTGAAGCATTGGTCAATGACTTTATTAATGTTATTTCAAGCATACACTATAAAATGTTTAGCAAACATTTTGTTTTTCGTTCTGTTATACTATTGGTATTCCGTGGAATTAATAGTTGTACGCATAGAACATCTCAATGAGTTCATTAATGACACAAACTTTACCACAAATAAATCGAAAAATTTTAAAAGAATGGAAAATATTGTCTTGCAATATCAACACATATTCAGGTATTACAAATTTAAAAATAACGGCTTCATTTAATTATATGATTACATGACATCTGACTGTTTCAGGTTATTTCAAGCGACTAAACCTTTAATTACTGCTTTTTTTGTAGTTACAAAAATATGTACCGTATTGTTGTTAACCATGTCTACAACTGCATTTGCTTTGGTTTGAGTTTTAACTTAGTGTTTAATTTACGTCAACCAATAACCATTATACTTTTAGGAAAAGGACTTGATGAGTTTTTCCATGACTGCAGTGGTTTTCTTTACGTTATTTTTAACTTATGGATGGGGACAAAAGTTTACTACGGCGGTATAAATAACGTTCTCTTAACAGTTTATTTCTTTATTAAACATTTGTAATTTAAAATGAATAGGCTGATGGGAATGCGGAAGAAGTTTACAACACAAATTGGTATGATGCGAACGTCTCAACAAGAAAAGATGTTTTGATCTTAATTATCTTGAGTCAGAAGTCACTAATATTTGAAACTCCTTTATTTGGAGAAATATCTCATAGAGCATTAGCTGTTGTAAGTTAATGGTAATGTTTAAATAATTTCAAAAATTTTAAATGAAATGTTTCGTTTAAGGAATACAGGAGAGTTTATATATTTTGCAGTTAGATAGTGACAGTTGTTCAAATGAGAAACTTTTAAAGCTCGTACATTACTACTGAAGTTGCACTTATTACAGTTTTATTCTCAAAGGAGGGCACAAGTTAAATTTTAAGGAGTTTTGAAGAATTGAATGGCGAAACGGAATGCCTAATACGGAGGAAATCACTTGTCATCTGCACGATGAAGAAATTGTAGTATTATTTTTTAAGTTTTAGTCTACTTAGCTTCACTTCCGAAACTTTATAATAAATTGCAACTTCAACAAATCGATATGAATTATGAACGTTTATTATCAAAATTAAAACGCTATCTATAAGAATCTGAAAAAAGTGTGTCTATTTCATCACATATTACCATTAAAGTTGCATCTATTAAAATTATTTTCTGTTATACTGGGTATTTACAAAACTTGAAAATTGGTTAATTATAACCGAAGTTCATTATAGGCAATTATTTATAAAATCATGAATTTAATGTAAGTACGAAGGCTTTCACGATCGGTGTTAACTGAACTAAACTTATAACTAACACTAGAACTATTACTAGAACTGTCATTAGGACTAACACTAGATCTAAAACAAGAAACTTTCGGGTTTTGCCGTGCGTTTGAAAAAATATTTGACGTTTCGGATGCCATGTTGTAACCTTCTTCAGAAACTGGTTTGACACCACTTCGAATCTATTACAATGTTCGTCCAATGCGTCCGATCCGTACCAAAGCGCGCGCACCCTTATATTATTTACCCTTAGGAAAGGGTAAATAGGATGCTTAAAATGGTGCTAACCGCTTACGCTAGCGATTACCATCGAAATTGGGAAGTATTTTTGGTTACGGTTGTGTGTGCTATGAGAATATCTAAGTATGAGACGAAATGTTGTTCATCTTATGTTGCAAATTATTTTTCAAATTATTTTATTAAATCGTTTCCTCTCGTAAGTCCTTTCTCTTCTAGTCTACTTTTATTTGCCCCGTATAATGGCTTTTCCTAGTTCACCATCGGTATTTTTTTACCGTAGACCTTATTGTGTTTTGCAGTCGTGACGTTAATTAATATTTCCGGTGTCAGTGTTTTCATTAATTTAAGTATAATTCCCATATCCTTCCGAAAGTATTCAACCAGCTCTTCTCTTCGTTTCCAACTTCTCTTGGACTGGTTACATTTGTTAAAGGATACACATTTGGTTTCAATATCGAAGAATATACTGGTGTGATCTGACAGATTCTCATCTACGATCACTCTCCAATTTTTTATGTGTGCAATTATGTTCTCTCTGCAGATAGTTATATCAATATATAATTGTTGATTGCATCTATACCATATGGATAGATTTCTTATTGACCACTAATAATTTTCTTTCTGCCATTCACACACGTATCAGTCTTCTCCTACCGTCCTCCGTAACAGAGCACCATGAAGCCGAATTCGCGTTGAAATCTCCCGCTGCGATGACCTCCTTTTACATACAATGGTTTATCAGTCTTTCGATATTATTTAATTTCTGGTATTCATCGTGTGATATTTGCGACATCTCTATCTCTACCTCGATTTCCATCTCCATCTCCATCTCCATCTCCATCTCCATCTCCATCTCCATCTCCATCTCCATCTCCATCTCCATCTCCATCTCCATCTCCATCTCCATCTCCATCTCCATCTCCATCTCCATCTCCATCTCCATCTCCATCTCCATCTCCATCTCCATCTCCATCTCCATCTCCATCTCCATCTCCATCTCCATCTCCATCTCCATCTCCATCTCCATCTCCATCTCCATCTCCATCTCCATCTCCATCTCCATCTCCATCTCCATCTCCATCTCCATCTCCATCTCCATCTCCATCTCCATCTCCATCTCCATCTCCATCTCCATCTCCATCTTCATCTCCATCTCCATCTCCATCTCCATCTCCATCTCCATCTCCATCTCCATCTCCATCTCCATCTCCATCTCCATCTCCATCTCCATCTCCATCTCCATCTCCATCTCCATCCCCATCTCCATCTCCATCTCCATCTCCATCTCCATCTCCATTTCCATCTCCATCTCCTCTATCAATGTTGATTCTAATGATTTCAATCATCCAGATTGATTTTAATCATTGTGAATATCAATGTTGATTCTAATGATTTTAATCATCCATGTTGATTTTAATGATTGTTAATATCAATGTTGATTCTAATGATTTCAATCATCCAGATTGATTTTAATCATTGTGAATATCAATGTTGATTCTAATGATTTTAGTCATCCAGATTGATTTTAATGATTGTTAATATCAATGTTGATTCTAATGATTTTAGTCATCCATGTTGATTTTAATGATTGTTAATATCAATGTTGATTCTAATGATTTTAATCATCCAGATTGATTTTAATGATTGCTAATATCGATGTTGATTCTAATGATTTTAATCATCCAAGTTGATTTTAATGATTGTTAATATCAATGTTGATTCTAATGATTTTAGTCATCCAGATTAATTTTAATGATTGTTAATATCACTGTTGATTCTAATGATTTTAATCATCCATGTTGATTTTAATAATTGCTAATACCGATGTTGATTCTAATGATTTTAATCATCCAAGTTGATTTTAATGATTGTTAATATCAATGTTGATTCTAATGACTTTAATCATCCTAGTTGATTTTAATGATTGTTAATATCAATGTTGATTCTAATGATTTTAATCATTCAAGTTGGTTTAATGATTGTTAATATCAATGTTGATTCTAATGATATTAATCATCCTAGTTGATATTAATGATTGTTAATATCAAAGTTGATTCTAATGATTTCAATCATCCAAGTTGATTCTAATGATTGTTAATATCAATGTTGATTCTAATGATTTTAATCATCCAAGTTGATTTTAATGACTGTTAATATCAATGTTGATTCTAATGATTTTAATCATCTAAGTTGATTTTAATGATTGTTAATGTCACTGTTGATTCTAATGATTTTAATCATCCATGTTGATTTTAATAATTGCTAATACCGAAGGTTATTCAAATGATTTTAATCATCCAAGTTGATTTTAATCATTGGTAATATCAATGTTGATTCTAATGATTTTAATCATCCAGGTTGATTTTAATGATTGTTAATATCAATGTTGATTCTAATGACTTTAGTCATCCTAGTTGATTTTAATGATCATTGATCAATTCCGCTTCAGAATTCTCATTTCCCACGGCTAAATTCCGCTTCAGAATTCTCATTTAGCAAAAAAGAAATTGCGTAACGTTGCGCAACTTTGCGTGCGTCGGTTGGTAGGTGACATCATCATCGTCGTCGATCGATCCTCCTCGAGGAGGATCAAAACCCCGTCGACCGATCCTCAGAATCGGTAATACAGTTTCCGCTCCAGAAGTTCCGCCGCCCGCCACTAGGTGCCGCGACCGTCGACCGATACTTGAGGATCGGATTTTTAGGTTCTCCGCTCGCCGCTAGGTGGCGCCACCGTCGGCTAATCCTCCGATCCTCTGAGGATCACTCGCGGTTGGAACTGCGCATGTGCTGCTCCCTTCTTGTCCCCATGAGAATAAAAACTGTTTTCTTTTGTTATCAATTGGTGTTTCGCTAATTTCGATTGCTCTTTTTGATTCTTGTGTTTGAAATGAATGTGCTGTATCCATAGTATCGGAATCGTTATCCTGATTTTCTGAAATATCTCCCATAGTTATTTCTTTTCTTGCGGTTCCTATTCCAAATTTTTTCTTTGGCGTTTTATTTTGACCCAATATTTTGATGGACATTTCGTCTGCTAATCTCAGCAATTCTTCATCTTTTATGTTTGGTAATAATGACGCTTCGTCATCTGAATCCAACATGTTCAGTTGTTGTAACTTTATTCTTGATAGGGCATTGGCGTTTTTGTTAAGCTTTCCCTTTTTATATACCACTTTAAAATTATATTCTTCCCGGCTTTCCATCTCATTAAGAGTGAATTCGGTTCTTTGAATGACCATAATCAAACTAACGGTTTATAATCTGTAAAAATGGTAAATTTCCGTCCATATATATGGTCTAAATTGTTTTATGACGAATACAATAGCCAATAACTCCTTTTCGATTGTTGAATATCGCGTTTCTGTTTCCGATAATTTTCGAGACGCGTAGCAGACTGGTTTATCACTTCCTACATTTCCTTGTGACAGTGACTAATGCTTTATCTGAAGCATCGGTCGTGACAATGAATTGTAATCCTTTTAACACGTTGTCCATTAGTCTCTGAAACGTAGCTGGTGCGTTTTTCTGTCCAAACGGCATTCGTTTAAATTGAAAATGCCCTTGTTCCGTACTAAAAGCTGTTTTGAGTGCATTTTCGCTTTCCATCTTGACTTGATGGTAACCACTCGCCAAATCTAATGATGTAAAATATTGGCTTCGACCTAACTTATCTAACTTTTATTATAAATGTCTGATATATTCGGAATTGGGTATTTATCCTCAATCATTTTTTCATTTAATTTCCGGTAATCTGTTACCATACGATGTTTTAACCACGTGTTGACCACGGCGATATACTTTCCTCTATGATATCCTGTTGCAGAAGTTCTGAGACTTGCTTCTTAATTTCATTTCTTATCACCATTGGTTGTCGGTATCGTTTTACAAACACGGGTTCGTTATCTTTCATGTTTAATTGGTAAACACCAATTAAAAAAATCTTGTGAGTAAAAGTTAGGTTCTCCGTCCGTATGAAACAGTTTATTATATTTCAACAAAAGTGCTTTTAAGTCGCTATTTCTTCATTGTTCAAGTTATCGTTTTCTACGAATTCTTCAATTTGTTCTACGTGTAGGTAGTTTAATTGTTCTTTTTCTTGATAACTTACGCCAATTCGCTCTTCTATTTTGTCAACTAGTTCCACATTAATATGATGTAAACGATTATAAGTTGTTAACGTCATATTAGAAGGGTTATTTACTCTAATTAACGCTTCGTTGTTCTTTACTTTTACAAGCGCTTCTGATGCTAAAGTTATCACTTCTCCGGTTGGTAGTCGTGTTTTTGTCTTTGGAAATAACGCATAGCCATTTTTGATATTATTAACTTTATATTTTACAATTTGGTTTTTGTTAGGAAATAACTTAACTTCATCTAATTTGGTATAATATGGTATTTTAGTTCTTGGTGTTATTAATGTTTCGTTTTCCGTATCAACCTTTCCTTTGATTGCCTTTAAGATATCCATTCCGATCAAAATGTACAATTTTGAAAAATTGAAGTAATAGAGGAAATTTAAAATAAAGAGCAAGAAAGAAGTTATTTGTTTTATTGAAATTTTTATTATGAATATATAGTGTTCATTTATCTGTTGACCATTGAAGTGGTCGGTCGATCATGAAGAAACGAGCAAGTCGAAAAGAGATTTCTTTTAACAGACCTCTCCAAAATTAAATTAAAAAAGTCAAAGACTAATGGTTTGAAATCTGCTGCGAAGTTAGCTACACGTGCCGTAAAAGGTATTACTAAAAAGAACCCTAGTTCTAGAATTATTCCGATTCCTAAAAGCGGTGGTATACTTCCACTCATTCCAATTTTCGCTGGTTTAAGTGCATTAGGAGCATTTAAAGGTTAAAAAAAACCAACAGAAACCAAACGACAGCAAAAAGCGCTAACAAACCTTGACTTAGCAGGTGGTACTGCTTCCATTACAAGTGCTGTCAATAAAGCGAAGCAAGCACAAGAGGCACTCAAAGAAAGCCAAAGGCATAATCAATCGATGGAATCAATAGCTTTAGGTAAAGGTCTGTATACAAAAGCATATAAAAAAGGATTAGGGGTTAAAAAAAAAAACACCAACAAAAACCAAACAACAGTAAAAAGCGCTAACAAACCTTGACTTGATGCGTTATGCACAAGTGTTAAGGATACCTGAGTTTAGAGGGATATTCATACGAAATAAATTACCTGTACGTATTAATAACAATGAAAGAGGTATTATTAACTTGGATAGTGTGAAAGAACCTGGCACTCATTGGACAGCCTATATTAAGAAGGGAAACGTAATTACTTATTTTGATAGTTTCGGCAACTTAAAGCCAAGTAAAGAAATTGTAAAGTATTTCAAGAGTGCTGGAAATAATGTAATCATTAAATATAATCACCATCAATATCAAACCTATAACACTAGTAATTGTGGCCATTTATGTTTAAATTTCTTATCATCAGACACAGTGTAGTTCCAACTCTCAAAGGATGTGGACGTTTGATTTGATAGAAAAAACATCTGTTCTAACAGCAAATTATCATCCCTCAATAGAACTAAATCCTAAATATCAATATGAACTGGCACTGGTAAGCTTTGATGGTTATACCTCAATTCCGAACTCAATTCCAAATATTGATGAAACGAATAATTGCTTAAAAATCGATAATGTGTTAATAACATTACCAACAGGATCTTATGAATTAAATCATATTTCGAATGCTATTAATAAGCAACTGAAAGAAAAGAATATTAATGATGTGACGTTTAGCCTACAAGCAAATGAGGATACACTACAAGCTGAGATTGTATGTAACAAAACTATTGCTTTTAATGTAAATAACTCCATCTCCACAATATTAGGATTTAATAAATCTGATGTACTAGATTCAGTGAAATCCCAGCATAGCGCTTGAAATATTGTAAATATATTTAAAGTAAATTCTATACAAGTACAATGTAACATGGAGCTTGTCACAATGAGATACCTGCGCACACTATCTACTCATTTTTCCCTACAGTACTCAAAGGTTACAAAATATCAGAATCTCCTCACAATTTAATATATATGCCTTTGAATACATAAGTAATTAATAATATTATCCTTAAAATAGTTGGTCAAAATGGATTGTTGGTCAATTTCAGAGAAGTCATCAAGATAAGACTGCATTTGAAGCGCTGTAATAATAATGGTGCTTAACGTTAAAGGTAATATAAACACACAAAATCGAACCAACGCAGCTAGTTCTCTTCACACCGTGATTGGAACTGCAATTAATAAAATAATTTCAACATGAGTATCTTAAACGTTTCGGATAAAGTGGAATTTGATAATTCACTGATACGAATTCAGTACCACAATCATTTACCATACTCATCAAACTCTTTTAACAATAGTGATGAAATACTTATTGCGATTCAACAACAAGACATTTACACGTTACAAACTCAATCACTTATTTACGTACAAGGGAAACTACTGAAAAGTGATGAAACCGTTGATAAAGATACGAGAATGGTAGTAAATCCAATCGGCCATATGTTTAGTGAGATACGATTTGAATGTGGAGGGACCGTAATTGACAGAGTAAGAAATCCAGGAATAGCTAGTACATTAAACAATCTTTGCTCATTAATAAGATCAGAATACTATCATGCCTCTAATGCAGGTTTCGAATATGTAAATAACAAAGTAAATGAAAAGAGAGGTGATTTTGATTTCTGTGTTCCATTGAAACATTTTCTTGGCTTCGCAGAAGATTACAATAAAATTTTAATAAATCTCCGCCTTGAATTAGTGTTAGTACGCAGTAATTCAGACAGGAATTTTATTGAAAGCCTCATACCTAATATGGTGTTTAATATTAATAAAATAGTATGGAGAGTATCCCATGTTTCTGTAGCTGATGTTGAACGTTTAAAACTGTTAGAATACATAGAATAAGGAGTTGAATTAGGAATGGGATTTAGATCGTTTGATTTACATGAATATCCATCATTACCAAGAAGTAAACAGCATTCATGGATAATTAAAATATCTACACAATTAGAGAAGCCTAGATACTTAATATTAGGAATTCAAACCGATAGAAAGGATAATCCATTACGTTCTGCATCACTATTTGACCACTGTAATTTAACAGATATGAAAGTGTTTTTAAATAGTGGGAAATATCCTTACGAAGCTCTAAATTTAAATTTTAAGACTGCTCCGTTTCCAATTTTATATGAAATGTACTGTAACTTCGCAAAGACCTATTACGATCGGGAACTTGCGTAACCAATTGTAATAGCTTACTAATAATATAAAATAGTACAAATAGTAGCCGTAAGGTGTCGTTACAAAAATAAGAGAACGAGGCTTGTAAAACCATGTTAAGAGAGCGTTCGCGCATTGTTCCTGTTATTTCATTAAAAATTAAAATAGTATAATTTACTTGTTACAAACATATAATAAATATTATGTTATAATGCAAGAGTGATTATTCATAAACATTACATTGGCGACGAGGATAAAATCAATTTTATCAATCAAGGCGATACATAAAAAGTGAGGTTAAATTAAGCGGGAAAACAAAGAAAAAAAATGCCAACCGAAAAAACCAAGGCGGAGACGTCGGTGACAGTGGTAAATACAGGAAATATATCAAGTTTAGCAGCTTTTCGAGAGGTAGATCAGTTCGAAATATTTGAAGAAAGGTTAGAACAGTATTTCTTGGCAAATTTAATAGAAGAAAATAGAAAAGTAGCAGTACTTTTAACTACTATAAGCGACGATGTTTATAAAATATTAAAAAATGTTTGCGACCCAGCAATGCCAAAAGACAAAAGTTACGATGAGTTGTTGGAACTTTTGAAATTACAATTTAAGCCAAGAGTACCCGTTTATAGAAAAAGAATTCAATTTGGTAATCTTAAACAAGATAATGAATCAGTAGCAGCATGGTTTGCCAAGATTAAGAATGTAGCAGCAGAATGCCAGTTTAAAGGAACTGAACTTGACAATAGAGTTAAATATAAATTTGTAACTGGTATGAAGAGTGGAGAAATTCAAAATAGATTGTGTGAAGAGGATCCCTGTAAAGTAACATTAAAAGGTATAGTGGAAATTGCTTTGAATAAAGAAGCTGTATTTAAAGAAAGACAAATAGAGGTAAACCAAGTTCAAAAGAAGTCTTTGAAAAAAAGGAGAATTGCAACACTAAAATAGGTTGGAAGAAAGAGCAGGTTAGAAAAAATGAAAATATAATACAAAAATGTCGTGCTTGTGGTAAAGGAGAACATAATTTTTCTAAGTGTAAGTACAAGGAGTATAATTGTAAAGTATGCAAGAAGAAAGGACATTTAGCGGTAGTATGTAGCTTCGCGAAAGATGTAAAAAATGTTGATATCGAAGATAAGAATACTTTAGATTATGTAGATTTAATGAGTTTTAATGATTATAAACAGTACATTGTAAAACTATTATTAAATGATAAATTAGTACATTTTGAAGTGGATTCGGGGGCAGGAGCTTCTATTTTACAAAAAAGCATATATGAAAAGTTATTTAATAATATTGAACTTAACCCGACTCAAACTCGTTTAAAAATGTATAATAGTAGCATTATTGTTCCGGAGGGAGAAATTAATGTAGAGGTTGTTTATAAAAATGAAAAAAAGATTTGTCGTTTTTTAGTAGTGGACGGAGGAAATAAATATCTAATAGGTAGAGATTTACTAAGGAAGTTCAATGTAGAACTAGGTAAAAACTTTTACACTGAAGTAAATAATATTAATGAAAATAATGATTTGAAAATGTTATTGGAAAAATATAAAGAACTGTTTGTTGTTCAGTTAGGTAAATATAAATATGAAAAAATAGATTTTAAGTTAATCGAAAAAGTAAAACCAATATTTGTAAAACCAAGGCCGGTGCCTTTTGCTTTTAAAAAAGAAATTGCCAAAGAGTTAGATAACCTAGAAAGGAAGGGTGTAATACAATTAGTGGGTTATAATGAGTGGGGAACGCCTTTGGTTCCAGTTATAAAACCAAATGGAGGTATTAGATTATGTGCAGACTATAAGGTTACGGTGAATAAATATATCGAAGATATAAAATATCCGTTACCAAGAATAGAAGAGTTGTTCGCGGCTTTACAAGGAGGCGAACATTTCACCAAACTAGATTTGAAAAATGCCTATAACCAGTTAGAATTGGGGGAAGATACAAAAAAATTGTTAGCGTGGAGTACTCATAAAGGAATTTATTTGGTAAATAGGTTGCCATATGGGACAAAACCTGTATGTTCTTTATTTCAAAAAAATGTAGAAAAAACGTTGTTAGGAATTAATGGTGTTGTCTGTTTCATGGATGATATATTAATAAGAGGCTTGAATGAAAAGGAACATTTAATAAGATTAGAACAAGTCTTTAATAAGTTACATGAGGTAGGATTCAAACTAAATTTGGAGAAATGTAAATTTTTTCAAAAAAATATAAAGCATTAGGGTCATGTAATAGATAATAAAGGATTACAGAAGGATCGGAACAAAGTTAAAACAATATTAGACGCTCCAAACCCTACTAACACAACAGAACTAAAAGCCTTCATAGGTATGGTAAATTATTATAGCAGATTTGTACCTAATATTAGTAACAGATTAGAACCATTATATCAGTTATTAAAAAAAAATTTTAAATGGAATGAGAAATGTGAGATAGCATTTAACAATATTAAGCGAATAATGAGTTCAGAAGATCATTTAATACATTTTAACCCTAATTACAAAATTAAGTTGGTGTGTGATGCATCTAATGTAGGCATTGGTGCAGCTTTGTTACATGTTTTGACAGATGGGACAGAGAGACCTATAGCATTTCAATCTAGAGTTTTGTCTAAGGCTGAGAGGAATTATTCCGTGATTCACAAAGAGGCATTAGCTATTTATTGGACTGTACAAAAATTTTATCAGTATTTAATGGGGAACGAATTTATTCTGCAGTCAGATCATAAACCATTGGAAGCGCTATTCGGGCATGTAAAAAATTGTGTTTGTTATTGGGGTGTAATTGGTTCACGAAAATTAACACCAAATTCTTATTTAACACGTTTATTTTTGCTTTTACTATTTGTTGTTGTACACGCTATTCGATGACAGATACGATAATAATAAACAAAAAAACAAAATTTTTTAATTAATAAATATTTTCACAACCTGCTTTAAAATTAATAAATATTTTCACAACATGCCCCCCGCCTTGAAAGGACTGCCTTTCAAAAAACAAAAAAAAACAAAATATGTGAAATGAACCGGGCAGGCGAATGAAAAATTGATCCTAACATTAACAGTAATTTGAAATTATATTATCAATTCTGATTTTAAAACACGCGCAAGCGCACCACAGATCGGTGGCTAGTAACGCTAGTAACGTCAGGTAACGCAACGTAATGTGGTATGGTTTTTACGAAGCCGACATTTGTGACACCGGTAGTGGACAAAGTTTTGTGACAGCTCTCTGGATTATTCCATTGGCTGTGCGAATAGTTGCAATCCGCACGATACCATCTGAGCCAGGGTGCGTTTGAATAATTCTCCCATAAGACCATTTTAAGGTAGGTAGTTTGTCATCCTTAATGATTACCAATTGATTGTTTTGTAGGTTAACCGCGTCAGCTGACCATTTTGAGCGTTGTTGGAGTTCAGTGATGTATTCCTTTGACCAACGATGCCAAATATCTTGTTGGATTTTCTGGATATGTTGGTACACAGAGAGTCGGTTGATATTCAAATGACCCATGAGTGGATCAGGCGCTTCTGTGAGCGTACGACCTACCAAAAAATGTGCCGGGATTAACGGCTTGAAATCATGAGGATCGGAAGACAAAGGGGACAATGGACGTGAATTTAGGATAGCTTCTATCTGAATCAATAACGTATTAAACTGTTCAAAGGTGAAGCTGGCTTTGCCCGCGACTCGCTTAAGGTGGTATTTAACTGTTATGACGCCAGCTTCCCATAATCCGCCGAAGTGGGGCGAATTAGGGGGAATAAACGACCAGCGGATAAGATCATTCTCGATCAGGCCCTCCAATTGAGTGGAACAGGATTGTAGGAACTTGCCTAATTCCTGTAACTCGCGATTCGCGCCTACAAAATTTGTCCCATTGTCAGAATAAATTTGAGATGGTCTACCCCGACGACCAATAAAGCGCCGAAGTGCAGCTATAAAGCACTCTGAAGTTAAATCGGACACCAATTCAAGGTGAACAGCACGCGTTACGAAGCATACAAATAAACACATGAAACCTTTTGTGATTTTAGCTCCCCGACCCCTCCTATCCTTTAAAAGAAACAGGCCAGCGTAATCGACTCCGGTGGTAGCGAATGGAGGTGCTGGAGTGACACGATTGGAAGGTAAGTCACCCATGGTGGGTTGCAAACAGCGGGGTGCCGCGCGAAAACAACGTATGCAATTAAAAACTACCCTTTTAGCCAGGTTACGACCACCAATGGACCAAAATCGATCCCGTATTGAAGCGAGTAGATGTTGAGGACCGGCATGAAGGAGTAACCGATGCTCATGCTCAAACATCAAACGAGTAAGTATATGCTTAGAATCTGTTAGAATATGTTGTTGTTAATGCGATATTTTTTATTTCAGGCAAGTTTTCATGGGAAAGTTTTTTAAGTGGCCATGCAAATTCATTATTTCTTAACCAAACTGGCCCATGCCAGTAAATGGATAAATCTGCGAGTGCTACCGAGTTTACACCGCGAGAAATGGGATCGGCAGGATTATCAGCGGTTGCTACGTGTCGCCAGTCCACAACACAGGACGATTCGATAATACTGGCAATACGATTTCCTATAAAGGTTTGTAGTTTACTCGGGTCAATTGCCAGCCATCCTAAAAGTACGCTAGAATCGGTCCAATAAACGGTACGATTAATGTTTAAATTCAAAGCGGGTTTTACCTTGTTGATCAACGTGGTGAGTAACATTGCGGCAACCAATTCTAAACGCGGAATTGTTATAGGTTTCAGTGGTACAATTCAAAATCTGTCGCGGATATTAATGAAACATGACGTGGAACCTCAATTGAATTTAATAAATGCAAAACATCGCGAAACTCACGCCAACGCGTATGTAAATGAATTGGAAGCGTTGCATCCCAATCTAGACCCGCACTCCAAATATCTTGGAGAATAATTTTTGCCTTGATAGTAACAGGACTCAAAAACCCGAGGGGATCAAATATCTGAGCAATCTCGGAGAGAATAGCGCGCTTGGTTACCCGAATGTTAGGTGAGCTCTCTGGTATCCTAAATTTAAACACATCTCGAGACAGGTCCCATAATAAACCTAATGTACGCGAATTTTCTCGACGGCCTAGATCAAGAATTTCATTCGCTTGAGTACCCGAGACGCTTTGCAGCACTGCTGGATTATTTGATACCTATTTGTGAAGCGTAAAGCCATCAGATTTTAACGCACGCGATACCCCCTCAATAATATGTAAAACGTCATCGAAAGTATCTGCGCCCGTAAGTAGATCGTCAACATAAAAATGGTTTTGAATAACGTGGGCGATTTTAGGTTGAGAGCTTTCCAAACCAAGCTGCTTTAAACACTATATAGCTAAATAACTTGCCGATGCGGTACCGTAAGTGACGGTAGCTAATTCATATGTTTTGATCGGTAAGTAATCAAAATCGCGCCAAAGAATTCGTTGAAATTTCGTTTGATTTGAATTAACCAAACAAGCTCGATACATCTTTTGTACATCGGATGAAACAACAATATTGTATTTACGGTAACGGACTAGCGCGCTAAACAAGTCGGGTTGAATAGTGGGGCCAACGACTTGCAAGTCGTTGAAAGAAATACCGGTTGACATGCGACACGAAGCATCAAAAACAACGCGCAATTTTGTCGTGGTACTATTCTCATTAATTACACCGTGATGCGGTATATAATAACAAATTTCGTTTGGTTTATCTGACGGGAAGATTTCGTGCATATGTCCCAACTCACGATACTCCTTCATAAATTTGCGATATTTTTCTCCAAATTCAGGGAGTCGTTTAAACTTACGTTCCATACTGAATAAACGGGTTTTTGCGCTATTATACGATTCTCCCATCTGATTAACTGATCCGTTAAGCGGAATTGTGACAATAAATCGACCGTCATCAGCGCGAATTGTCGTACTACGAAAATGTTCTTCGCAGAACATATCCGATTTTGAAATTGGAACCGGACCATTGATAGACTCTAATTCCCAAAACCGAGCAACTTGTTTGTTTAAATCCGAATCACCCCTTTTGACTAAATTACATTGTAATACTTGTGTAGCACTTGTTTGTATCGGACCAGAAACAATCCAGCCGAGTCTGGTGTTCTGCATAATCGGGCCCTTATTTAATTTAACTTGACCTACGCATAATAATTCCCAAAAATAATCAGCGCCAAGTAACATGTCAATACTGTCTCATTTACAAAAATTCGGATCGGCTAAGCGTAAATGAGTGGGGATCTTTAATGAGCTAATATATATAACGAATTGAGGCAATTTACTGCTGATTTTCGACATAATGAGACACGTGACGTTAAGTGAAAATTTAGTACAACGCGAATGTGTCTTTAATGTGCACGAACTGGATATAGCCGATGTAGTTTGATTTATTCCGGTAATATTAACGTTTGTTTCTTTTTCAGTTAAATGCAACCTTTCCCGAAGACTTGTAGTTATGAAGCTACATTGACTGCCCGGATCTAGGAGTGCGCGAAATACATGTTTTTTGTTATATTGATCAAATGCGTGAGGTATGACTGTTGAAAGTAAGACTTGCGAGGATGTTGAATGAGATGCTAGGTTGATTGTCTGTGGTTGAGTGGAAGTCGATGATTGTGATGGATTCGGGCGATTATACGAAATATGAAGCAAGGTATGATGTTTTGATTTGGATTGTTTACATAATCCCGACCTACATTGTTTGATAAAATGTCCAGCGCGAAGGCAGTTTATGCAAATTTTTAGTTGCTTTACGTGTTCTATTCGCTTTTGTACACTAAGTTTTAAAAAATTAGGGCAGTCTTGAATAATGTGATCACCCTTGCAAGACACGCATGTCTTAACACTGTTATTTTTATTTGAAACTATAAACGCCTTTGATTTTGACATTGATCGGTTCTTATCTTGTGTTTTTGGATGCGCAATGTCACCCAACGTTTCAAGTAAATTTGCGCGGGCTTGCAAACAACTGAAAAACTTTCTAAATTGGGCTTATCGATTTGGGTTTTTTTACACTCCCATTCGCGATTTGAATCGGGATCTAACTTAGTGCATGCTAAATAAATTATGAGGGTGTCCCAATTATTAGTGGGTTCCTTTAGAGACTCTAACGCTCGTAAATGTTTTCTAATGTTATCGATCAACCGACGGATTTCATTTGGTTCATTAGCATGATTTTTTTCAGAATTGAATAATGCCCTGACGTGGTTTTGAATCAAAACACGCGGATTATCGTATCTGGAACATATCAATTTCTACGCTGCTTCATAGTTTGCTTTTGTTATTTCGAAACTGGAAATGACTTGCCGTGCTTCACCAGTCAAAGCCGATAACAAATAATGAAACTTTTGAATATCATTGATGACCGCATTTCCGTTAATTAATGAATCGAAGATATCGCGAAATTCAAGCCAAGACTCGTGATCGCCACCGAACTTAGGTAAGTCGATTATGGGTAGTTTGACCGATTGTTCAGGGGCCGGCCCAACAACAAACGAGGAATCGCGACATATGGATTTATTTGTAAGCATTTGTTTGGCCCTTGCGGTACTCGAGTAGAATGCCGTCTCAAATATATCCCGCTCCGAGACTTGCGCTTCCCCGTCAACGTTTAACAAGTCTATCACACCCTGAATTCCGTCAAATTCATCAATTAAATTAAGAGCGCGTTCGTATCGTTGTTCCAGCTCAAAAGACCATGCATGATCAAGGTCATCTACCCTGACATCATCTTCTGATTTATTCACAAATTTAACGAAATTAGTGAGCTTGTCTTTAACAACGCCCCGCTTTTTTACCAGGATATCTAATTCTGACATAATGAATGAAAAGAAAAAAAAAAATATATATATATATATAGAACTAAAAGACGTTATTGATTCAGCCAGAAACAAAGAGAGAAAAAATAGGAAATAGGGCACCAATGAATGCTTACGGCACATTTAATGGGGTCGCTTCCGGCTTATAGCTGACGTCCTTCAGCAACGTGATTTCACCAATGGAGCGGCCAACTTCTGGATTGGAACGATGCTATGACCAGGAACCAACAACGACGAAATTCTTCAAAACTCCACTCTTCTAACATGCACGTGACGATCGACGTTCGGATTGGATAATCCGAAATCTTAGGGAATATTAGTTATCCCGTCTTCTTACTTGCAAGATGATATGACAAAAACTTCCGCAAATATACCAATTATGAAATTTTTCTCTTAGTTTTATTTTACCATCGAAACACCCCAATCCGGCTCGAAGGACCATGTAGAAAATTGTGTTTGTTATTGGGGTGTAATTGGTTCACGAAAATTAACACCAAATTCTTATTTAACACGTTTATTTTTGCTTTTACTATTTGTTGTTGTACACGCTATTCGATGACAGATAGGATAATAATAAACAAAAAAACAAAATTTTTTAATTAATAAATATTTTCACAACCTGCTTTAAAATTAATAAATATTTTCACAACAGGGCAGAATAAGGGAATACCTCAGATGGCAACAGGAAGGTTGCAAAGGTGGGCGTTATTTTTAAGTGGGTTTCAATATAATTACCCTTAGATCAAAAAGATACTGAAGAAAGATTTGATTATTTCAATTTTCTAGTAGCAGAGAACTTACCATTGAATAGAGACCAAATTATTGCAGAAATAAAGAGAGACAAAAAGTTAAGTAAAATAATGACATACTGTTACGGTTTGAAATTTTAGGGTTCAGTGTATAACGTGTATTTGTGTTTGTTTTACTTTTATTTTGGGTGGATGGTTTATTTTACATGGAGGTGTTTTAAGTTGCATATCATTTAAACATAATTTTGGTTGTAATTTGTTTATTTAATTTGATTTTGCTTAATTAACAGTTTTTTTTAGCGACAATTCTCCGAAGATATCCTTTTATAATTTTCCTTTTCTTCTTTTCCAATAATTTAATTTCTTCTTTAAATGATGGTGTTGCCTTTTCTTTATTTTTCGACTTGTGCGCAAGTATACTTTTTTTTCTGTCAATTTTGAGGGTATTTATCTTGTGTAGTGGGTTTTCTTGAGCTCTCTTTTATGTCAGACCAGTACGTGTACACACGTAGTTTAAAAATTTTGGTTTAGCCATTTTGAGTTTTTGAAGTGTGGTGATTATTTTTAATCCAAGTTTTTGGGATTCATCTACGTCTTGTGCAAATTATTGGCAACGTTTTCGAACGTCCAATTAACGGATTCATCCGGATTTAAACGTATTTTGGAATTTTCTAACGTTTCTGACAAAACCTCGAAAATCTGAGGTAAGATTCTTTTTTTTTAACTTAAACCTATTTTCTCTTACACCCTACACATGCATACCTTCATTTATTCATACATACATCCTTTACCAACAAATTAATTAAACTATCATCATCTTTCACATTTTTCACATCATTCATCATTCACATCCTGTCTTTCATTCTTTCTATTCTTTTATTCTTCTAATTTTTTTTCTTTGTGTTCATTTAAGGTTTTAATTGAGGAGCTAGTTTAACTAATTAAACTCGACTAATTAACTCGAATCACCAAAAGCAAATCATCGTACGCCAAAAATTTTACAAAAGCAATTTTTTTTTTAACTAATTAATTTAATTAAGAAATTATTCAACTTATTTATCTATCTTATTTATTCAATTTATAAATTCAATTTATTCAAATGAAAATTATATTGAAAACGAGATTTGAATGTAAATTGTAATAATTATAAAAGAATTTACTATACCGGTTCACAATAATTGTACAACTGAAAATGGTAAACAATAATTAAATGCTTAGGTCTGACCTTATCTTGATTAATTCGTAGATGTTCCAAACAAACTTCACAGCGACAATCTCCTCCGATTTACGAAAAGGATGTTGATAGGTTGCTGGACAATATGACTCCAACCAAATTCCCCAAAATTTAAGAAAGAACCCCTCCAAAAAGGTAGAACTTCGAAAATGATTTTTCTTTTTTTTTTTTTTTAAAAAAAATAACTAAACTTCTGTTTCAGAAATAGGACTGATTGGATGCAAAATATATGCTCCTCAATTAAAACCTTAAATGAACACAAAGAAAAAAAATTAGAAGAATAAAAGAATAGAAAGAATGAAAGACAGGATGTGAATGATGAATGATGTGAAAAATGTGAAAGATGATGATAGTTTAATTAATTTGTTGGTAAAGGATGTATGTATGAATAAATGAAGGTATGCATGTGTAGGGTGTAAGAGAAAATAGGTTTAAGCTAAAAAAAAAGAATCTTACCTCAGATTTTCGAGGTTTTGTCAGAAACGTTAGAAAATTCCAAAATACGTTTAAATCCGGATGAATCCGTTAATTGGACGTTCGAAAACGTTGCCAATAATTTGCACAAGACGTAGATGAATCCCAAAAACTTGGATTAAAAATAATCACCACACTTCAAAAACTCAAAATGGCTAAACCAAAATTTTTAAACTACGTGTGTACACGTACTGGTCTGACATAAAAGAGAGCTCAAGAAAACCCACTACACAAGATAAATACCCTCAAAATTGACAGAAAAAAAAGTATACTTGCGCACAAGTCGAAAAATAAAGAAAAGGCAACACCATCATTTAAAGAAGAAATTAAATTATTGGAAAAGAAGAAAAGGAAAATTATAAAAGGATATCTTCGGAGAATTGTCGCTAAAAAAAAACTGTTAATTAAGCAAAATCAAATTAAATAAACAAATTACAACCAAAATTATGTTTAAATGATATGCAACTTAAAACACCTCCATGTAAAATAAACCATCCAGCCAAAATAAAAGTAAAACAAACACAAATACACGTTATACACTGAACCCTAAAATTTCAAACCGTAACAATACGTTAGATCAGGGTGGCCAGAAAGTGTAGAAGAAGAATTAAAACTGCAAAAAAAAAATTAAATTAGTCTAGACAGAAATATTTTGATGTGGGGTTATAGAGTTATAATACCTAAAATTTTTAAAAAACAGATGTTAGAAGAATTACATGTAGCACACTTTGGAATGTCCAAAATGAAAGCATTGGCAAGACAATATTTTTGGTGGCCGAATATTGACAAAGATATAGAAAATTATATAAAAAGTTGTACTTTTTCTAAAAGTCCAGAATTGATGAAATTAAAGAAGTTTACGAAGGCAAAGGAAGTATTTGAAAGAGTTCATATAGATTTTATGGGACCTTTTAAAGGTAAAATATTTTTGATAATAACAGATTCTTATTCGAAGTGGCCTGAGCTTTATCTAATGAATAAAATAGACTCTGAAAGTACCATAGAAAAGTTGAGAGATTGTTTTTCGAGGTTTGGGTTACCTAATAAATTAATTAGTGATAATGGAACTCAATTTGTATCTGAGGAATTTCAACAGTTTTGTAGACATAATGATATTAAACATATAACATCAGTACCTTATCATCCAGCAACAAATGGAGCTGCGGAGAATGCTGTAAAATCGTTTAAGATTGGTTTAAAAAAAGCTTTATATGATGAAAGAAACAGAAATGTATCACTTTCAACCATTATAAATAGATATTTGTTTGCGTACAGAAATACACCACATAGTGTTACAAATGAAACACCTTCAATGTTAATGTTCAAACGCAATATAAAAACTAAATTAAATATTTTAAATAGAGTAGATTTCGATAAACAATTAGAAAGACAAATAAAATATTTTAAAGGGAATAAAGAAGTGAGCTTCGAAGAGGGGGAGGTGGTGTATGTGAAGGATTACAGAAGACCAGGTGAAACTAGATGGACTAAGTTAAATATATTAAAGGTATTGGGAATACGTTCATATTTGTGCAAGGTAATGGATGATGCATCCTTAATTTGGAAAAGACACGCAAACCAAATTGTTAAAATCAGAGAATTTTATGGTGATTGTATGGAAAAATTAGAGACAACAGAATTAGAAAAAACTAAAATTAATGAGGCAGAAATGAGAAGGTTCCTGTGTCCTTTGACAATGGAAAGAGGAACGAAAGACATACAAGACAAGGGCGAACTAAAAAAGAGATTAGCAGAAGAAGAAAAGGAAAGAGTAGAGATACAGAATGAATTAGAGGATAATAGAATGGAATCAAGATTAGAAAAAGCAAAAGAAGATTCTATAAGTAAGAAAGAAAATATTAAAGAAGACATAACCAAAAATTTAAGACCTCGAGATAAAATAAAACCGCCATCTAAATTAAATTTGTAAATTTTTTGTAATAGTTAGAAGGGGAGGACTGTAATAGCTGACTAATAATATAAAATAGTACAAATAGTAGCCGTAAGGTGTCGTTACAAAAATAAGAGAACGAGCCTTGTAAGACCATGTTAGGAGAGCGTTCGCGCATTGTTCCTGTTATTTCATTAAAAGTTAAAATAGTGTAATTTACTTGTTACAAACATATAATAAATATTATGTTACAATACAAGAGTGATTATTCATAAACATTACACCAATATTTAACAGAGACGCATTTATAACATATACGCCGATTATTGTAATTGATTGTTCACGGCAAAATAATAATTTAAATGTTGGGACCGTTGATATTCGAATTGAATTTGAAACGAGTTAATCTTACATGATCGTGTTTTTAAATACTTTCCCTTAACTGGTATTTGGTTAGATAAATCAAATATAAATCAGTTTCTTAATATTTTTTAAATATATGTAGATTTAGTTTATAATTTTCATTTTGTAATTGTAATCAGTGTTAATGTAACACACTCATATTTTAAAACGTAATTAATATTTATATATAAATATATATTTTTTAAAACACATACGATTGTATTATGATTTCCGAAATATTCCTAATTTGCCACGCACGCGCATTCAGACGTATACTTTCAGATGTTTAATAATTTAGTTATGTTCATATAAATGCTGCAATAATGAGTGAGCTATTCACGAATATTAGATATTTATGATAAATACTGAAATTTATTCAGTATATCGCTGTCTCTCCGACAATATACATGGTGTAGATATGAGTCATTTAGGTCCGATAACGCAAATTGAAATATGCCCGCATTGTAATCACAGTGACTTTACATTACCTATACCCGAAACCTCCTCTAAAACTCATCTATTTGCTTTAATACTATGCATGTTTGGGTAAGAAGGTTAAACTTAAACTTTTATATTTACTAATTAAAAAATTAGTAAATTATATTTAATTATATTTACTACTAGATGTTGGCTTTGTGTGTGTATTCCATATTTTATGGATTCTTGTAAGAACGTTAGTCATTATTGCTTTAACTGTAACTCACATCTAGGAACTTATCAAAATTAAAAAATTTATACTAATAGTTATTTATGTACTAAGTCAGCAAAGTGAATATTTATCGAACGAGCCTGAGTTTACGAGTCGAGCGAGCGAAGCGAGCGAGGCGAGTAAAAGGCGAGTTCGATAAAAACACTTTGCTGGCGTGGTGCATACAACATTTTATCGCCAACCGCAAAATTTAAGATATAATGATTCTATAACTTGCAGTATTTAAGACACATATTTTGACAGATGTCAAAATATATAACAAACGGTTGTTTCATTAATATAAATCGGCAAAGTTTGATTAAATATAGAAGGTCGGTAGTCCAGTGACAAGTCATTCAGCTGTCATGTCAAAGGTACCGGGTTCGAATCTAGTAGTTTGCTAAAATTTTTTCAAATTGACAGCAATTAGCGGCAGGTAAAATACTTTGTCTGACTCATTTGCGGCAGGTAAAGTACTTTGTCTGCCGCTAAATGCTGTCAAATTTGACAGTAACATCACTTTACTGTCACAAATGGATACAATAAAGTATAATTTTGCTGCCGGTTGGCGATAAAAATTATTATTGCGACTGGCTTGGTATGCTGTAGAATTCAAGGTTATCCTGCGGTTACCCTTTATATCATTAATTGGCGGATGCGCGCGCATCTTTTTGGCTTAAGCTAATCACAGGAACTGTTTTAATTTCAATTTAGTATGAGATAACCGTTCTTACTAGCAGCATGTCGCATGTAAACAATTTGGGTTCATACGTTTTCCCATCGAAACGTTCGCTTTCTTCGCTATAGATTAATCAACCTTACCCTATTTCGCGAGCTAAAAGAAATACATCGAACAAATGGCCCTCCGTTCTTGCTGAATTGGAAGATGGTTTCTCAGTATATTTACCATTGAGAATTGCTGAAACAATAACCGATGAAGAGTTACAGTAGCTTGACGGGATGTCAAGGTGGTTTCAATTATAAATTAGCGAACGACGTCCCGAACGGCGCAGATTAATGTTATCTGTTAATAATGTTTACATTATAATGTATGCATATTTCATTGATTATTAACTTAATATATGTACTTATTGAACGCTACTGATTTTTATTTATTCTACCCCACCCATCAAAACATTAAATATTTTCTACACACGCAAGTGTGTATTTAAATTTTGAATATTTAGCCATACCATCTATCCTTCATCAGATAAATTTTAATATTGAAACAATAAAGCACAGAAATCTTTTTTTTTTATTTTATATTACTTTTTCAAAAAAATCGCTAGATTTTTAGTTACTTTCAGTACCAACGGAATTTGTTTTACCCCAGCCATGGGTTGGCACCGCTCCCTATGCTTATAACATTGAGTCATGACGTCACACGGGAATAACGGGGATCAACTTCCTATCGAGAATCGGCGTTCTTATACTACGGATGAAATAAAATTATATCCATTTGCGGCAGTAAAGTGACACTTTATCTTACTGTCAAATTGACAACATTTAGCGGAAGACAAAGTACTTTACCTGCCGCAAATGAGTCAGACAATGTATATTTTATCTGCCGCTAATTGCTGTCGATTTGACAAAATTTTAGCAAACAACTGGATTCGAACCCGGTACCTTTGACACGGCAGCTGAATGACTTGTCAGTGGACTACCGACCTTCTATATATAATCAAATTTTGCCGGTTTATATTAATGAAACAGCCGTTTGTCATATATTTTGACATCTATCAAAATATGTGTCTTAAATACTACAAGTTATAGAATCATTATATCTTAAACTTTGCGGTTGGCGATAAAATGTATGCACCACGTCAGCAAAGTGTTTTTATCGAACTCGCCTTTTACTCGCCTCGCTCACTTCGCTCGCTCGAGTCGTAAACTCAGGTTCGTTCGATAAATATTCACTTTGCTGACTTGGTACATAAATAACTATTATGGTACTATTATGTACCCATAAATACCCATAAATAACTATTATGTACCAAGTCAGCAAAGTGAATTTTTATTGAAATTTTTTATTGAAAAATACCAAAACTTTAACATCATCACATAATGACAGTGAATATGGCAATAAATGGCAATAATTTCATTCCACATATTTGGACAAAGACCTCTTGCTTCGGTATGAATATTTAATAGTTGATTTTCAAACATCTAAGATATGATATAACCTGCAATTGGATTTTAAGTGTGTGGAAAAAAGGAATTGTTTAAGAAGATAATTATAAATTTGTTACAAAACAAATTTTTAATGGTATCTGAACATTTCATTCTAAATTAAGAAAAACATGCAGCAGTTTGATGAAATGCAGAGATATTATTCTTTTTGTGTAAAATGTTTACGTGAATTTAAAGCGAAGAGTCGGTTTTTGCGGAAATAAGGAAAAATGCCAGAAAACGATTATAAATAAATTCTAGTATTGACAATTAAATAAATATAAATGTTATAATTAATAAAAAATAAAATAATACATACATTAAAGCGGAAATGAAGTGGAAAAGTGTGAGCGTGATGCGGTGTAAGACGGTGACATACGACGGAGACAAACGCATTTACTCCTGAAATACAAAAAATTGTGAAAAGCAATACTTATAAATCTATAGCAAATAAATAAATTAATATAGCGCTAGCAAAATAATATAATACATTAAAAATTTTAGCTTTCAATCGGTAGAGGGCATAATTTTATTATAGTGCGCTGTAAAAGTCCTTGAGCAATAGTTGCAATTCGTAAGGCCCATTGTAATGCATATTTTAATTCCTCTCGGATTAAATATACGACTGTTCCATCACGTTATATTTGCGTTTTTTAAGTTCCACTTATTCCTTTGCTGTAAGGTATTCAGATTAGAGTATTCAGTGCTCCACCGTTTCCAGAAATGATGAACTATCCCTTCTATCCCTTGATTTCTTTCAGTTCATCTGTTACGTTTGAAAATTGTTTTGTGTAGTTGACTTATGTTGTAAGTGTGAATTGTCAGTTGCATAATTCCGGCGTTATTAAATTTAGTCTTATTATAAACATTTAATTTACACCAGCATACTTATGATAACCCTAAAATTTTCTCTTCTTTTCCTTTTAAAAGTTACTTATTTTTGAATTTCTTTCTCCCATGTTGAGAGGCTGTTGGCTCTTTATTTTGCGCAGGTGTAATTTTTTTAAAAATTATATGAAAAGTGTATTCGAAAGTCCTCTTTTCTCTTTCAAAAGACAAATTTGAAAGTACACAACAAGTGTGACAACTAGAATTTTTGGCTGTCGGCATTCTGGGTGTTTTGAGATTTTTCTAACTCCACATTTTTGAGATTCATCACCCGTGATAGTGTGAGAAAAGCCTTGAACAAAAAAGGTAAGTTACCTGTGATTTCTCAAAATCCTCAAAACCTGTTCATTCATCAAAACTATCTTAAAAAAACTATTTTCTAACTATCTTTTCATTTTCTTGTCGATTGTACTTTGCTTTATTGCAACTATGGCAATGTTTCGTGAAACAAATGAATTTATACGCAAATGAAATTGAAATGTTGAATAAAACAACTTACTTTCTTGAAAGGCGAATTGACAAAGAGAACTTTATTACAAGTTAGTAATAAAGTAGTTCAAGAATTAAAACAAACGCAATTATACAATAAATCCGAAACATAAGTAAATAAATTACAAATTTGAAATTAATGAGCTGACCCTTACACGAAACTTAAAAAACATTGAATAAAATTAAAATGTAATCGAAATTTTAAACAAAGATACTTTGACATCCGATATCTGGTTAACGAAGTATTTGCAAGCCTATGTACATTATGACTGTTCACCTTATTTCTTTATGTATTGAATGCTTTCGAAGTCTATCAACGGTTTTTTCAATCACTTTGTATAACATCCGAACTGCGACATCCACACCTCTCGACCATAAAAGTGTTAGAGTGTCATAGTGGTACTTTATTCAGAGTGTTCGATATCTTCCGACTCCGAAGCATATAGCGATGCAGAATACATTATTTTGAGACGATTCTAATAATTTTTTTTTCATATTATTTATTATAACCGTACGGGAGCTATTTAAAGTTCTCCAATAGCGATACTAGGAAATGACAGCGGAGGTCATTAATCAATCTTATGTAAACGGCCTAATCCCCGCCTTATCACCCGTCTCTTAGGTGTTTATTTTGCTCTTACATATACAGATAACAGATAACTTATTGAATTATTATTTATTTATTTATTGAATTATTGCAATTAAAAAATTAAAACATGTTCATTTTTATTCCTTTAACCGTTAATAATATGTATCTTATCAGAGCAATTAAATTTTGAAACCGATGATAAGCCCCCGCCTATCATCTTGCCTTAGATTGATATTCGACCCTGCAGTCGTATCCCCGAAAAGCTATTGGACTCGCCTTTAATTTCCCGCCATTAAACAGTTATCGGGAGGTTACTGTAAACAATATAAAACTATTTATACCTCTAATCCGGAAGATACCGGACAGTATAGAATCGTGTCCGACCTATGAAATTGTTTTATGTCGAAAATTTGCTAATTCAGATCTAAACTTCATTTCATTTATATAGGAATGATATTTTCCAGAAATTGATATTTTTATTTCTTTATGATTAAGTTAATATATTCCTATTATGAAATACACACATATATTACCATAAATTTCTAATTGGTTGGTGGAAATACCCACTGGATGGAATAAATAACACATACCCATTTTATAAATACATAGCCACCGAGTATTTAGCAGTCCGTCTTCTCTGTCCATCCCTTAATTGCATATGCAGGTGAGAACTAAAACAAAAATTGTTAAGAAGAATAAAGAAAATATGTTAAGTAATGTGGGTCAATCATTAAAACAAACGGATATAACATATCTAGAACTAGCTATAATGAATATATAACTTGACACTAAAAATGAATTTGTTACTTGAAAATTGAACATTGAACAATACCGAAAGATTCTGGAAAGAAATTTATACAAATTGTAATTTGTTTTAAGTAAATGCATGTCTTATTAGATATGAAAATAATTTTAAGTATGACATACATCAAATAATTATATTTATACAAATATTTTCCAATTTACCATTCACCGTCGTGAAAAGTTTTTCCAATATAAAGTGAACGGTTCACTTCATATCCACCTACTACGTAATTATCCGTCAAATTTGATTGCAAGTCCCGCATATTAATCCATTTAAATTTCAATAAATGTGGTGTTGAAGTACATAAAACCTTTAAATACATAAAAGGATTTTTTTTAATATATAAACAAACTAATAAATCCTGTTACTTTAATGTTATTGTTATGTTCTTGTTTTTTGCCATGTGCTTCAAATATAAGGTGTTGTCTAACACAAATACCATCCTCTGCACAATACGCATCTCAAGAAATTGTTCCATTGTAATCTCTCCAACATAAATCTATACCTAAAAATTATTTATTTATAAAAGTAAGTTATTCTTCAATTAATATACCTTCACAGAAAATTTTATTATGTTTAGTAATTATCGTTAATATAAGTAGTAATACGCAAATGGTACCAACATATTTTTAACCACAGTGTAGAGAACTTGAAAATCATGAACTACAAAATATTCATTGATGCTTCTTAACATATACTCGTTGTCAGTTCGGGCTTAAACGATTTCGTAAGCAACACATAAACAAACAACAATTTTTAAGGTTCAGCATTTTATGTTCCACTTTCCAATTCCAAATCCGAAATGCCAAGGACTCGAGTTTTCAAAATGTATTAACCATTACAATACTTTTATTTATTTAATTATTTATTTATTTTAAAACTAGAGTACAAAAAGTACTGCTATTAAAGAACGAACATAAAACCGTGAAAAATGCAGTTTTGGAAAACTGCTATTAAAAGTTGACTTTTGCATAGTACAGGGCAAAGCCTTTTACGACCAGGCTACAAAAATCAAAGAATTTGGTACTAGTTTTACTATTTCTTGTTATGAATAAATTGCAAACGCAACATAACTAACAATTAATTGGAATAACATTCCCTTTGGTATAATGAATAAAAGCTTAATATTTTGGTTTAACGATGTCAAATATATTTATAAATATAGGTGTTACACGTGTTTCGGTTTATACAAAAACCGTCGTCAGGCACGACGTCAATAATAGAAATGCAACATCTTTAAAATGAAGCGTCAAAAAGATTTCTACATAAATAAAAGTTTTTCTCATTGTATTATGAATGTTTGCTTCAAAAACATAATTGGTATTAATAATGGAGAAAACGTATTCTTAAAACCTACAGGTTACAGACTAAGAAAACGGGATGGTTTATTGAAGAAGGACGTAGTCAAACTTTTCCGTATTTTAACATTTGATCAATTTGTTTACTGATTTCTAATTTATGTGCATACGATTTTCTATACAGTTTTTTGATAAATTGGGAATTTGTCAGTCAATTTAATTTCATGTTTAATCTTGAATGAATGTTAATCTTAATGAATGTTAATCATTGTGATAAACAAAATATTTATTTTTTAGTATTAATTGTGTTATCATATCTTTTTTGTCGTTGTTTAAATATGACACCATTAATTGTTCTTTTATTGCTTAATATTACATTTGATTTATGTAATGTTTATTTAAAATGTAGGTGGAAGTACTGGTTGCACTCGTTAAGAATTAAGTAAAAGTATATTGGGAAATCAACCAACGAAGGGGAAGAATTAAAAATCCTTCTTTAATCAAAACCAAGCTTTCGATCATTTATTTTAACTTCTTCAGGGTATGCTACAAACGAGAGACCGTTAACAATTTTTTAAAAACTGTAACTAAACTTACAAACATGCCTGTTATAGAATTTTTGAACCTAAAACAGTCATTTAGTAAAAAAGATATAAATCAATAGATAATAAATGATGAAAAATATATTTAAATATCGGTGATACATATGTTTCAAGGATATAACCTCGTCTTCAGGCACGACGTCAATAGTTTCCTTTAAAAGATATTAACATGAAGAAATGTTATATTCAAAGTGTTAAACAAGAACGAAATAACATTAAAACGGTATATGACGCAGTTACAACAGATTTATATGTTTGATTGTAGTATATAATTCTAAGTTAAATCAACGAACATGAACGAACATAGAAGAAATTTCCGTTTGATCATAACGTTATGTTCACATGTTCACAACACTTTCAATATAAAATTACTCATTGCTACCTACTAGATTGTGAATTACACTTGTGAATCTTCATGTTAATATTTTTTAAAGGAAACTATTGACGTCGTGCCTGAAGACGAGGTTATATCTTCGAAACATATGTCAACTTATATTATATATTATGTCAATGAACACAGTCAACTTCAGGACTGATTCACAAGGGTTAAGTGAAATCTATTGCTACCTCATCGAATTGACCAAAAAACCTACCTATTTTTTTAATTTATAGCAAGTTAGTAAATTGAAAAAAAAATTAGTATGGAATTCTAGCCTTTTTAAAATAACTTTAAAGCTTAGTAATACTAATACTAATGCTAATGCTAATGCTAATGCTAATACCGATACCAATATCAATATCAGTACCAATACCAATACCAATACCAGTACCAATACCAATACCAATACCAATACTAATCCTAATCCTAATGCTAATGCTAATACCAATACTAATACTAATACTGTAGGAATTGTAGTATTAGTTGTTACTTTTATAATAGATGGCGTTAGTGAGGTGAAGTTTACCGGTAAGACGTGTACAGACAACAAGAAAAGGTTAAGATGTAGAAGTGCGTAGATATATTAGAGGTTAAGCAGTAGACGCAAGTAGAAGTAATAAGAGACGTAAGAGAAAGGACGTGTAAAATAAGCTGTGGAGAAAGGATTGTTTTTGTAAAGTTT
Source organism: Onthophagus sagittarius (assembly GCA_036711965.1). NCBI lineage: Eukaryota > Metazoa > Arthropoda > Insecta > Coleoptera > Scarabaeidae > Onthophagus > Onthophagus sagittarius. The sequence goes on along the minus strand of JASERS010000011.1, from coordinate 1,214,973 downwards.
TAACGTTTAATAAATTTGTGTTATTCTTTTTAAAATAATCGGGCCTAATTATCTTTACCCCTAGACAACAAAAAGATACGGCAAATTGGAGGCTCAGCCGAGATACCTGAAATTTACGAGTTCTAAATTCAGTATAATATTAACAGTATTAACTCAGATAGTATTCACTGTGAGGCAACGAGTAGAAAGTGTAACAATTAAATAACGAAAAACGAAATCCAACGGACGAGATTTTGGAACATTCTTTAACTTCTTATACTACGATCGAGGTTGGATGAGGACGAGTAACTCCTGTAAGAGGTTAGACGACGACGAGCAAAACCGGTAGCAAGACGGCGACAAGTTGGACTAGTTAGACGACGACGAGCAAGACACGACATGCTACAAGGTTCCTTATGAGAGGTTAGATGAAAACACGTGAATGGCGGCATAAGAAAGACGCATATAAACAGATAAGACTTTATTGTTTTTTTTTGTGTATTTAAAGAGGAAAGAGAACTTTTATTTTTAATTATTGGTTTATTGTTCATCCGATTTATTGTTGATTTATTGCGAAACGACGACAAACGACGAGTAAAACATTTACATTAACTTTTAAAGATGTAGAAGACAGTATTAAACCCTTTGATGGAAAAGACAAATATCCAATTAAGAAGTGGATAAATGATTTTGAAGAGATTGCAGACGTCACAGGATGAAATACTTTACAAAGACTGATTTATGCGAAGAAATGTTTGAAAGATTTCGCTAAACTTTTTATACAATCAAAAATCATGGTCTATTTTAAAAAATAAATTGATATAGTCTGTACCACGAGAAGTGAAGGTGAATCATCGCCTAACAGTGTACGGAACAGACGTACGCGCTAGAAATCATTCATAATATTTGTAACGTATGCGCAAAATTCTTACGGAAATCGATGAGTCACATTCACTTCTCGTGGTACAGACTATAGAAGAGTTTGAAGTAAAAGTCAGCACGTCACAAATCCACAAATTGCTGATGACACGAAAGAAAAAGAAGGAAGAATCAGTACATGAATATACACTTGAGATGCGATAAATAGGAAGCCGAGCGGATATTGACATTGAAACTATATTAGAATACATAATTGATGAGATACAAGAAGATAACAACGACAAAGTGGTGTTATATGGAGCGCATACCTTTGCCGAATTTAAGGAAAAACTTAAGATATATGAAACAATTAAGACTAAACGATCCGACTCTAGTACATTCAAGAATTATGATAAGAAATATAAGAAAGGTCAGCAAGATAATAGAACGAAGAACGATGGACCTGTATGTTTCAATTGCGGTTTGAAAGGTCATAAATCAACTTCTTGTTGGAATAAAGACAGAGGTACCAAGTGCTTCAATTGCAATAACTTCCGTCATATAGCATCAAGATGTCCAAGAAGTCATGAAAATGCTGAAATACAAGAATCCAGACAAAGATGAAATCAAACAGTTAACTTAATAGAACTAAAAGAAAACGGTGTAAAACTGATTATTAACGAAATAGAAGAACGTGCTCTATTAGATACAGGAAGTGATATAAATGGAATTCAACAAGATGTTTATACAGAAAAGTTAACCGATATACAGTTAGATGATAACTCAATTAGTTTACAAGGACTCGGTGACAATAAAGTGAATACTTTGGGTTCTTTCACTGCGAATGCGATTGTAAATGATAAAGAGTTTTTACTCAGGTTCCTCGTTATACCAAGACATGCAACATGTTATAATGCTATTATTGGAAGAGATATTTTGCAAATGGCGGACTTAGTTTTTAGAGATGGTGAAATCATGGTCCATAAAAAAGAAAATGTGAATTATCTGATGCATATATCGACGTTTAGATAGACAGAGGCAAATATATGTTTAGGTCGTAATCATATCGAAGATAAAAATAGTAGAGTAATAGTGCGTGAGTTAATCGAAGATTACAAACCGGAGAAGACGAAAGCTACAGATGTTACGATGAAAATTATTTTGAAAGATGAAGATCCGATATACCAGCGACCTAGGAGATTGTCAGTTCCTGAAAGGCTAGAGGTAGACAAGCAGATAGAAACTTGGTTGAAAGAAGGGATTGTACAAGAAAGTTGTTCAGATTTTCAAGTCCTATAGTATTAATTAAAAAGAAAGATGGGAAAACAAGAATTTGCTGCGATTACCGCAAACTGAACAAAAAGATCATTAAAGATAGATTTCCTTTACCATTGATAGAAGATGTTTTAGATAGGCTTCAATTAGCCGATCTAAAACATCTAAGCATTTCAGTACATTAGATTTAAGGAACGGTTTTGTTTCATGTGCCTATAGATAGAGATAGTGTCAAATACACTTCATTCGTTGCACCAACAGGACAATTTGAATTCCTAAAATGTCCATTTGTATTGTGTAACAGACCAGCGATTTTTCAACGACTTGTGAGTAGAATCTTTGGAGAGTTGATGCTGAAAAATATAGTAATGTACTACATGGATGATATAATTGTTATGAGTTCTACCACGAGTGAAGGTATTCAACGATTGCAAATGGTTTTAAAAATTTGTAAAGAATATGGTCTCAGAACAGTGGCGATCAAAAAATTTCCACAACCTAACACAGCGAAGCAGGTTCGATCATTTTTGGGTTTGACAGAGTACTTCAGAAAATTTATTCCTGATTATGCGACTATCGCAAATTTATTTTTGGAGAAATACAGCAACAATCATTTGAAACTTTACGAGAAATGCTAAGTAGCGAACCGATATTAATGATTTATAAGCCTGGTAGAGAAGCAGAATTACATACAGATGCCAGTAAGCACGGATATGGAGCATGTTTGCTTCAGAAAGCCGAAACTGATTTAAAATTTCATCCAGTATTCTTTATGAGTAAAAAAACAACACCAACATAAAGAAAGTATTCTAGTTACGAACTTGAGGTTTTAGCCATTATCGAAGCGTTGAAGAAATTTCGTATTTATTTACTCGGCACACATGTTAAAATTGTTACTGATTGCTTAGCTTTTCAAAAGACAATGGATAAGAATGATTTAACTACAAGAGTTGCTCGATGGACCTTACTATTGGAAGAATATTCTTATATAATAGAATACAGGTGAGGAAAACGAATGTCTCATGTAGATGCACTCAGCAGATATGTCGTGATGACAGTTACTAAATTAATACGAGATAATGGAATAATTGAAAGGTTAAAATTGGTACAAGAAAAAAAACGAACACTTGATAGCAATTAAGACAATATTGCAGACAGAAGATTACGAAAATTTCTTAATAAAAAATACGATATTTTATAAATACCAAGATGGCCAAGTATTAGTAGTAGTACCGAAAAACATACAAGGAGAAGTTATAAAAAAGGCGCATGAGATGGGTCATTTTTCCATAGCAAAAACAAACGAGGTAAAAGGGAAGATAATGGGTTGCATTCGAAATTGCGTTCCGTGCATCTTAGGAACGAAGAAGGAAGGGAAAAGGAAAGATTATTACACACAATAGATAAATGGGATGCACCCTTAAATACCTATCATTTAGGGCCCTTGCCTTCCACCAATAAAAATTATCAACATATTTTAGCAATAATAGACGACTTTACTATGTTTACTTGGTAATACAGTACAAGATCGACGACTGCGAAAGAAACTATATCTTGGTTTAACAAACAACCAGTTGTATTTGAAAATCCATCCAGAATAATAATAGATCGAGGTACAGCTCTTATAGCAAATGCATTCGAAGAATATTGTCATGACGAAGGAATTCGACATCTTTTAGCAACGACAGGAGTACCAAGAGGAAATGGGTAAGTCGAAATAGTCAATCGTACAATATAAATAATAATAATCGTACAACAGGTCCGAAGTTTACCGGTAAGACGTGTACAGACGAGAAGAAGAGGTTAAGACGTAGAAGTGTGTAGATATATTAGAGGTTAAGAAGTAGACGCAAATAGAAGTAATAAAAGACGTAAAAGAAAAGACGTGTAAAATAAGCTGTGGAGAAAGGATTGTGTTTTTGTAAACTTTTAAATTTGAATAAATTTGTGTTATTGTTTTTAAAACAATCGGGCCTACAGTATTTATTTCATTAATCTGATCTATCTCAACATAAGCCAAATCTGCTTCTAATGTTTTTGTTCTACGTCGAGGTGGTACAAAATCTTCCACTGAACGACGACTTTCTTCAAGTTGCCTACACAAAACACGCAACTCTTCAACTAACTCAACAGAACGCAACGCCAAATGATTTTGAAAATAAGGAATCACATTTCGACGTACAATTTTAATTTTAGGATGGAAGTACTGGTTACACTTGTTAAGGATTAAGTGTGAAATATTGGGAATTCAACCAAAACGGGGAAGCATCAAAAAACTTCCTTTAACCAAAAACCAAGCTTTCGATAATATATTTTCATCTTCTTCAGGGTATGCTACAAACAATAACCGTTGAACAATTTTTTATGTAAAAATAGTAATCTAACTTACATTTAGAGATTACAATGTATACAAATACATGTTGTTAATTAAGGGTCTCCTCAAAACATCAGGAGGAAGCGATCTATATTTCTCGTCATATTACATCGTTAAAGGACAACACCAAAAAGATAACGTGGTTATGATCGAGCGTCGATAAGCGCCGTAGATCGTAGAGACTGTGCCATAATGAAATCAGGCGGTACCGCTCTCGCAGAACACCATGTTGCCAACGGGCATAACTTCGATTTTGATGACACTAAGATTCTTTGCAGAGAAAAGTCTTATAGTAGGAGATTATTCATGGAAATGTTCCACATTGTCTCTACTGACAACACAGTCAACTTCAGGACTGATTCACAGGGGTTAAGTGAGATCTATTGTCACCTCATTGAATTGACGAACAAACCTAATAACAACTTGGTTTTGTCAGACCTCTCATGGGGCTCTGTTCGGTTCTAGTCGTTTTTTATATATAAAAAAAATTTTTCAATTTTCATATCCTTGGTTAGTTTTGATGTTAAGAGCAATTAATGTCTCTGTCTTTTTAAAGACTTGTTCCATCCTTGTTGCTGAGCCTGTTCTTCTTCTCGTGAAATTATATCTGGTGATTTTTTCGCCTTAAAGTTTTCCCCCAGTGTGAGTTGGCGCACCTGGTTTCGACCTGATTTTCGCGCCTTATCGACGCTCGATCATAACCACGTTATCTTTTTGGTGTTGTCCTTTTACGATGTAATCTGACCAGAAATATAGATCGCTTCCTCCTGATGTTTTGTGGGGACCCTTAATTAACAACATGTATTTGTATACATTGTAATCTCTAAATGTAAGTTACATTACTATTTTTATATAAAAAATTGTTCAACGGTTATTGTTTGTAGCATACCCTGAAGAAGATAAGAATATATTATCGAAAGCTTGGTTTTTGGTTAAAGGAGGTTTTTTGATTCTTTCCCGTTTTGGTTGAATTCCCAATATTTCACACTTAATCCGTACAATTGTTACTTTAGCATCCTCAGAAATAATGCATGTTAATCGAGCGAACAACGCTGTCATAGTAGTGATATAAATGCCAATCGGTTCTGATTCACCTTGAGTGCGTAATTTAATTTCGTCGAGCAATTTCTCTTCATAATTTGCTGGTTGAAACTCCTCACGAAGGATTTATTCTAATTGATTCCAGGTGTTTACTGATGATTTAATCGACCTATATCATGTGAGTGCGGGACCCTCAAATAAATCTAATGCGGATCTAAGTATTTGATCACTTGTGACACCACGAGTAATCGATAATTCTGCTACTCTTTCTAAGAATGCTGCAATTGATGTAGCAGGTCTACCCGGAAATTTCAAATCCCACTTATAAACAGGTACGCTTTTCAAGTTTACGTGTTCGAAAATACTGAGAATTGTCTCAGAGAATTGTTAAAATTATATTACAATTGTGTCCTACAGAAGAATACAACCGAATAATCCCAACAACAATGGAATCAAACTTCAGATGGTACGTATTATAGAACGCCAATAACCTATGAACCTCGCCTTTATGGGGGCGATTATGTTGAGATGGCCAACGTTGAGGCTCCACGTTAGCTGCCAAAATTTGTGACGTCTTTTTACAAAAAAAAAAAACAAAAACAGCACAATCGAACCCTAAAAAAATAAACACACAGATCTGCAATATCTCGGTTTCTCAGTGAAGATGGGGTGGGTCTGAATTTATAAGGCGCCACGCAATTTCAATTGCAGATCGCTCTAACTGCAAAGAGGGCTGGAAAGAAGAAGGTTCGACGAACACCAACATATATACAACACCAGTAATTATATACAACAAAAATTAAATTTATTAAAAAAATAAATGGTAAACAAGCAAAATATATATAAAAAATAACAATAATAAAAAAATATGTCTCGAAACTGTTCGACAATAATAAAAATATAGATTGTCTCGGATAATTAAAGGGTAAAGAAACTGAAATATAATTCAAAAAAATAAAATGAACGTGAATTTTGACCGCGACCCGTTCCCGAATGACGTGAGCGCTCGATCAGGTGAACATCAAAAAAACAACAGAAATTTGTAATCAAAACTAAAATGAACAATCCCCCTAACACACAAATGAATTAACAAAAGAATAATTAAGATCCGGAGAAATTATTATGAAATAAGTGAGTTAAATATATATAGTTATTTGTATATATTGATAAGTTAGTTGAAATTAGAATTGGAAAATATAAATGTTTAAACCTATCTCAAGATGGTATGAGGTTTTTTTCTTTTTTTTTAACCAGTAAAATTATTTAAATTCAATAACGAGCGTAGAAATCCCGTAGAACCGTAATCGTAAAAAAAATCTCGACGGCTATAAAATTGTTAAACAATCGTTGCACTATGAATGCTGGCTACAAAAGAGGAAGAATCAAATCGCGCACGGGTATTCATTTCCCCAAAAATTTATCAAAAACTCGCTTTAAAATCGCGCCGTACGAAAAATTCAAAATCACAAATAAAGATGAATAAACAGCAAAAAAAAATGAGGTTAAAAATAGTGGAGATGTACTTAAATATAAATTTTAAAATAATTTTGACGAAATGGACAAGATTTTATAAGATTCTGTTTGTGTTTCCAAATTCAGTTTGCTGCAACCAAAATATAATTATAAACAAGGTAAATAAACAAAATGGTATATAAATTCTTCGATTTCTGTAACAATTTTTAGACAAAACACAATAACACAAAAGTGGACGTTACAAAAGGTAAAATCTAGGCCTGAGAGCACCTCGTTATCATTGTACGCTATTGACAAGAATGTCAGTGATCTTCAGTGTGCTCGAAAATATTGTTAGAATAAGTGAAAACCGAGTGATTTTGTCATTTTGACTGCCATTCAAGTGAGTGACGTTTCTTTACGATTTCGATAATTCAGAACTCCTTAAAATTTAGTTAGTGCCCTTCCTCTTATATGAAGTCTCAACTGTTAAGTACTACTTCAGCAGTAATCTAGTATCTTTAAAAGTTTCTCAGTTTAGAAACTTTTACAATCCAATTGAAAAAGACATAAACTTTTCTGTATTCCTTAAACAAAACAATTCATTTTATTTTTTTATAATTTCTCAAATGTTATGATTAACATACAATAACTACCGATCTGTGGGACATTTTTTCACATAAATGAGCTTCAATGACAAGTGCCTTCTGACATCAACCACGCAAGATCAAGATTACTTTTCTTGTTGCTTCGTCCGCTTCGAACCAATTCATATTGTACACTGCTTCCGCTACACTATCAACCTAATCAGTGAAAATTATGAATTTTATGTATTTAAATCAAATGACATTCTTCATACCGCAGTAATCAACCTTTGACCACCTAAATAGCATAGATATGAAAACAATAAAATCAATACAGTCATGGAGAAGTTTACCAAGTCCTTCCTCTAAAAGTGTTATATTTGTTAAATAAGCAAAGATGCATTAAATTGAAACCAAACCAGAGCTAATGAAGTGATGGATGTAGTTAGAGAAAATAAACCTAACATTTTTGAAGAGACAAGCAGGTTACAATTAAAATTTTGAACAGCTTGAAATTATCTGAAATTGTTTTGGTAAAAATGGTTAATATGACCAAATACTTTTTAAAATAACCTGAATATATATTGATGTTGTAAGATAATATTTCGCATGACTTTAAAATTTTCTTTCTTGTTAATGGTGAAGATTATGTTATTAATGAACTCATCAGATGTTCTATGCGTATAATTATTAATTCCAAAGAATACCAATACAATAACACAACAAGAGTAAATATATTCATTGTATTCTTCAAATTATATACTTGAAATTATATTTGCAATGTCATTAAAATGCCGTTTTAACTCAAATGGCATGTAATAATGAAATATTAGACAATTTTTCGTATTCTTAAAAGTTGAGTAATTCTCCTTCAAAATCATTGCGTCCGATATATGAAACGCAACTGCGTACAACCCCCAATTGCAAATCTTTAACCCAAATTTCATTTTTTCTTCGATAAATTCAACCCTTTTCGGGATACCGTATCGATTAAAATCGCTCAACAAATCGATCATTTCTAATAAACAGTTTTGTTTGTGGAGTAGATACAGATTAGCATACATTAGTAACAGACCCAACGCTATAAACGCCATACGAAACAAACATATTTCAAAATTCAAGTTGAAGCCTAAGAAGGCACAAAAGTAAAACTTCAAAAAAAAATAATTGTACATCTTTCTTTTCATTGCTGTTAGAAATGGGTAAATTTCCCAAACCATATTGACACTCAGCATAATAATTGGTGCAAATCGTCGAAATCCGTGCGATGTAGGCGGGCCAACAGTGGAATTTTCGAAAATATCGTTCCAAAAAGTGAAAACCGAGTGATTTTGTCATTTTGGCTGCAATAGAAGTGAACGACGAGATATGAGTGGAAAAAGAAGGTTTCAGTACATGAATGATATTATTAAAAGTTCAATCATTAGAATTGATTTACAATTAGTTGCATTTTTAATACCGGCTAGCTACGAGAAGGTTAATGAGGAAAGCGAGTAGAGAGAAAGGGAGGCGAGTAGGTCTTAGTTTTCTCTCTAACACATTAAAAGTCCGTAAAGAAATGGTAATGGTCAAGGCCATTTGATATCTCCCTCTCGCTGTCTTCGTGACCTGCTATCCTTGCTACAGGACAAGGCCCCCCACTTTAGAGATAGATATCTTCGAAATCGCTCGATAAAAAAAATTCGGTAAAGTTTATCGTAATCAGTGAACATTTCTGTGTTTCATATGTTAATTTATAATTTTTCGGATCTGTAGTTTTTCATGTCGGACACCATTATCAGTTTTTCAAAATTAGGTCTCCCTATTTTTTTATAAGCGATTTAATAGAATTATAAATTAAAGAGAAACAGAAATAAGTCATGTGGCTTATCAAAAATCTGCCCAGTGTGCGGTAATATTCGGGTGTTCCAATATTATTGGTTTATTGCTCAATTTTTTTATAAACAAAATTTAATTTTTATATACTTTTATATTTAATATTTTTATAACTGCGGAACACATACATTTCTCGGGCTGTTGGAAATTTCTTAGCGAGGTAGTAATTATCAGCCTTCTAATAACTGATTGCAGTTCCTCGTTGCATTCTATTTTTTTTCAAAATGTTACAGAAATTTGTTCCACGCTATATATGTTTAAATGTATATGTGTTGTTTATGTCTTATATAATGTTAATTTCCAAATTAACATATGATACGCAAAAATGTTCATTATTTACAATAAACTTTACCGCAATTTTTTCATCAAGCAATTTCGTAAATATCGATCTCTAAAGTGAGGGGCCCGGTTCAGTTTCATTCAATGAAATTTAATTCTTTTTTTTGTTTAATTTTCAATTTCTATTTAATTCAATTTTTGGGATAGATTGTACATTTTCATTTTTATTACGTTCCGAAATTTTTGTATGCATTCGTTCCGCCCGCAAGTATAAAAAGTTGAACTTGTTTTCTTCGATTTTGACGTTGCGAGAAAGAGAATAAAAGTGAGTTTTGCAATGAGATGTAGTGAGTTTCTATTCAACAATTTCTTTCATTGATTTTATTTCATTAAATTTGTACAGTGTAAAGTGTAGATCTGTGACATTAAAAGCAAGTATAATAGAACTTTTTTTCAATTATAGTTAGTGGAACATTTCATTTTTAAAAGACAACGTTAATTAAATTAACTCAAAACAGTTCCTCACTTGTGACACGGACTTTAGGCGAAGCTGTTTATGCCCTGCTGGGTGCGCGGTAGATAGGGTTGGAAACGCGGTAGATTTGAACGGTGTGAGCGGTATTTATTAAGCAGTATTTATTAATATTATTTTTTAATAAAAATTATTATTAATAAATTTTTCATATTAAAACATTCTTGTTTTATGTAGTTTTTTGTATGCAATAAGCCTGTAATTGAAGCTGTTGACAAACAGTTACGCTCCTTGGTTTTCATTAAATTTATTCGGGAAAATACGGTTTCGACATTTACGGAGAAGTGAGGTAAGGATAGATACTAAACACAAACGCTGTTAAATATGAATAAACGCTATCTCTGTCACCACATTTTTCGGCATCTACTTGTAACCAAAACATTTCAATACCTTCTTCTTTATTATATTTAAATTCTGAATTACGATTGATTCATTGTCAACTTTGAGACGTACACAAAACACAAACCAGACGATGCAAGCCTCAATTAGGGATTTGACCACTGACCAGCTTTTAAACAGTGGAGAAGGGGGAGTTCGAATTTTTAAGGGCGCCACGGACTTATTCAAAGTCCCTATTGACAACTGCCACAAACCAATTAAGTCCGAACTTAGTACAAGAAGCAAAGAACAACAGACACAAAAAAAAAAACAACTTATAATCGAAATATAAATTGAAAGAAAATATATTAAATGTATTAATATAATACAATTATTAAAAAAATAGTTGAAATTATTAATTCTTTTGCAACCATCAACAAAATATAAAAAGTGATCAGCGAAACCGAAATCGCACATAAAAACACAAATTAAATGACCCCCCTGGTGTACCAAACACACCAAAAAAAAAATAAATTAACGCGTACCGATTCAAGTAGCTACGTGATCTCGATGTAAAATAGCTTAAATGTACTCGTCTCAAAAATTAACCCAAATGTTGCGATGACGTGTACAATAAAAAAGTTAAAGTTAATTAGTTGCAATAAATGAAATTAAATTATATAACAATTAACTAAGAGTCCAACTGTTACAGAAGGAAAAAAAAATCAACAATAAAAATTAAATCAATAAAACATTAACTAAAAATTAAAGCTTATCTGTCCAATTTCCTCGGCTCGACCTCTCCGAACCTTGAATTCGTCAAAGAATCCCAACAATAAATGCATGGGGTAACCAATATCCTTCCTGGTTTGATTAATTGGCTACAACGAAGGATAACCCACGTGTCTCAATATTTTGATATGGCGGTCAAGGTCACACGCCGTTGGATTTTTCTCGAAAACCAGACCCAAAATAGCAACTTCTTATTATTACATCAGTAGTAATACGATGTTATGTACCAAAATGAGTACAAGAAATAAAATAAAAATGAAATTGAAGATAAAACTGAAAGCCTAAAACAAAGAAAACCAATTATGCGACCGTCGAGTGAGAGAAAGACCAAACATACCTTTAGGTGTTAAACGGCTTGACGATGGAGCATCGTTCAACGTGGAAATCCGGAAAAACCGTTGGTTAATTCAAACCAGAATTAGATCGTGAGCCCAAATCCGTAAAAACGATATGAAAAGGATCCTCCAAATCCAAACAACAATGAGGAACTTTTCTCAAATGGCAAACACTCTCTACACGTCGAACCAAACGCTTTCTTTTACAAACGAAGTTCTACGCACCAGCGTCTAAGAACAACAGCCACGCGACGCACTCGATTCTCTAAGAAGAATAACACCCCGACCAATCGAAACTCAGGAAATCGATTATTACCATATATGGTCAACCACCTCATCGACGCACGCATAATTAACGGAAATAAAACTAAAAATGAAAATTCAAAAAAAGAAAATCAAATAAAGAAAACGAAACCGTTACAATCCCCCCTTACTTCAAGAAAGTTTACCCAGTAAACTTTAACCAATCTCCTACAAGAGATAAAAAAAGAAGAAAACAACAGGACACCTCCAACCAGAGATGCAAACTACAACAAACAATCCAACCCCTTCCCAAATAAAATTTCGGAACCATCTACCTGGTCCACCACTTGCCCAAAGCCACCAGGTCTTCGGCAAATCGGCCGGAAGGATAATAAAAGAAAATAATAAAATAATAAACAAAGGATTAAGGAGATTGATATGGATTTGGCTACGTGTGTGCAACGGCCACTCAACCCTCTTGCGTCCGTAAACAAAAAAAATGGAAATCATAAAATAGCATAAAAAGAGAAGATTAGAAAAAGGACAGTTAACAGACCTACCCGGATTTACAATGGACCTCAGTCTTCAAGACCGGTAAAGGCTAAGAGGTACCTAAAGAAGATAGAAATGAAAAGGAAAATTTATACAAAACATACGGCTTACAAGAGATCAAGCGACGGCCACACCACGCTCCAAACCACACACCGCAAACCAAAATCCATAAAACAGAACACTTCGTGAAGCGAAGATGTTCCGAAAACAAAAACAAAAATAACGACTCTAACGGGACAAAACAAAAAAAGGTTTATTACTACAATAAAGGATGCAAAGTGGAAAAGGTTTGGAAAACAAAGACGGGTTTGATGGTCCGAACCCACCCCTTACCAAAATAAAATTTTCCCCTCAAAACAACAAGATAACCTACCACAGATAAACCACCAACCAACACAAATGATCAAATCTCCCTAAAGTTTAAAACAGGGTTGGAAACAGCCGGGCTTCTGGAGTATTATAGGCCCCTACCAGGTGGGCCGAATCAACAATTAAGGAGAATTGAGCTTATCGTCATAGGGTTTAAGATCTTTGGCATGCCATGAACCTACACCTTTACCCTTTTCGTCTCTCAACACGTATAACCACGGTGACAAAATCTTATAAATCGTAAAAGGACCCACAAACTTTGGTGCCAGCTTAGCTGAAAACCACTTAGATGCATCAGACAACACATAATTACGCCTCCAAACCCTCTGACCAACCAGATATCTATCAGGACGCTTTCTCAGATTATAACGCTCCCCGTTCACCCTAGACGACTTCAATATCCGATCTTTTACCTCAGCATAAACACGAAGAAGTTCCTTATTACCAAAATCCTGATCACCATCCCCTATAACTCTATCATGATGACTATCATCCAAAACCATATCACGACCAGTGCAAACGAAGTAAGGACTGAGTTTAGTAACCTCATGTCGTGCAGAATTGATGGCACAAGTAACTTTGGGGAGACTAACATCCCAGACTCTCTGATCACCTTTACAATACATAGCAACCATTGATTTAAGAGTACGATTAACACGTTCAACAGGATTCGCTTGTGGATGGTAATTAGCGTTAAATCTAACAGTAACTCTATATTCCTGCGTCAAAGAAGCCAACTGTTTAGAACGAAATTGAGGACCGTTATCACATATCAAGACTCTAGGAACACCGTATTTAAGAAAGACTTCGGACTCTAATATCTGCGAAATTTTATCGGCAGTAGCGGATCTTAAAGGGAACGTCAAAACAAACTTACTGAAATAATCTGAGATCACAAAGATGTATTGGTTACCTCTCTTAGAGCGAGGGAGAGGACCCATTAAGTCTATCGAAATCATCTGCCATGGCTTGTCACAATCAGGTTGACGAACGAATTGACCTGCGGGCTTAGTATTAGGAACCTTAAAAGCAGCACAAGTCCCACATCCAGTTATATACCTAACCACGTCTGATTTTAATTTAGGCCAAAAATAACATTCCTTAATCTTACCCATGGTCTTGAAACTACCTAAATGTCCCGAAGTTGGAGAATCGTGTGCCGAAGACATAATTTCCCTCCTAAAATCCTTAGGAACAATACGTTTCCAGGGCTCCAAATTACGACCAAAAATAGGGGAAACCACATACTTATAAACATCACCGTTCTCAACTCGGTACAAGGGAAATTTATCGGGGGAATGCTGAATGTTTTCTCTCAATTTAAGATACCAGCTATCAGATGTTTTAGAAAAATCAGGACTACTGTTGGTTTGTATAGAATCCATGGATTCAACCGCACGTGAAAGCATATCAGGAACAACATTTTCGCTACCTTTACGATGTTTAACCTCGAAACTAAACTGTTGAAGCCTAACCGCCCACCGTGCAATTCTACCAGTAGGAATCTTTAACCTCAACAACCACAACAGCGAGTAATGGTCCGTGACAACAGTAAACTGGACTCCCTCAAGATAAGGTCTCAACTTCTCAACCGCCCAAATCACAGCCAAACACTCCCTCTCAGTAGCCGAATAGTTTCGTTCAGCAGCACTCAAAGAACGACTAAGATAGGATACCACACGATCACCATCCACACCAGGCTGCAACAAAACTGCACCGAGACCCACACCTGAAGCGTCAGTATGTAACTCAAACGGAAGAGAGTAATCCGGACAACAAAGAATCGGGGCAGAAACCAGTCTCTCCTTAATAACTCTAAAAGACCTCTCACACTCTTCTGTCCACTCAACCCGTGCACCTCTCTTCAAAAGACCAGTAATAGGGGAAATCAATGAAGCGAAATTAGGTATAAACCTCCTGTACCACGAAAATGTGCCCAACACTCTCCTAACCTCCCTCTGATTACGAGGAATAGGAATTCTCAACATGGCCTCAACTTTCTCCGGATCAACATGAAGACCATACTTATCGACAACATAGCCCAAATAACGTAACTCCGATCTACACAGATGACATTTATCCCAGCTCAACCTAAGACCTGCTTTACATAAACGAGTGAGAACCTCTGTCAACACCGTAACATGATCCTGAAAAGTTTCGGTCACGATAATAACATCATCCAAATAGACGAAAACCTTCGGTTCTAAATCAGGACCCAACACACGATCTATCAACCTCTGCCAAGTCGCTGGAGAATTGTGTAAACCAAATGGCATACGTGTAAACTGATATAGACCTCTGCCAGGAACCGTAAAAGCAGTATATTGCTTCGATGACTCTTCCATAGGAATTTGCCAGAATGCAGATTTAATGTCTAATGATGACAGGTATTTAGCATTTTTTAATTTGTCTAAGGTCGCTGAAATATAAGGAAGGGGATAACTATCACGATCAGTAACCGCGTTTAGGCGTCTAAAATCGACACAAAAACGATAGGAATTATCTTTCTTCTTAACCAACAATATAGGAGAAGACCATGCACTAAAAGAAGGCTCCACCACTCCCTGAGCTAACATTTCATCTAGCTCCTCATCAATATGTCGCTGAACCACGGGAGAAACAGGGTAATACCTTTGCTTGACAGGATCTGCCGTCGTACGAATCACGTGACTAACAAGGTGTGTACAACCTAAACCTTCACCCATCTCATCCTTAAATTTCCCAATCAAGGAATCTAGTTGTTGTTTTTCTACCAAAGATAATCTAGTTTCGGGAGAATCAATCAAGGATATCGATTCATTAGCAAAATTCCAAGAATCATTACGTAAATCGGGCACAACACCCAATGATCTAAAGAAATCTACGCCCAAAATGAGCGTTTGAGGCAACTCAGGAACCACCAACACATCCATAAGGACAACTCGACCCCTCAACGTCACAGGAATCCAAACTGAACCCAAAACACGACACTCCTGTCCATTGGCAACTCTAACCGACGTATTCAATGACCGACAACTAAAACCCAAATCAGATGCCAGTTTCCAACCGTCACCTCCTAAGATAGTACGAGAAGCACCTGAGTCAAGAAGACCCATTACCTCCCTACCTAAGATAGAAATTTTTAAATAAGGACGTTCATCGGCACCACAACTCTCCAGTATGAAATCTAATATCGTAGAAAACTTTTGAATTTTGGTCGGAATTCCACCGTCGATGTCAACTAGACGACCCGCTAATGACGACGATCGGCGTTTCCCGAAGAAGCAACAACCTTAGGGGAACAACTAGGACAAGTCTTAGTAGTAAAACCCACCGCTTTACATTTATAACAATGTAATCGTCGAGGAGCTGAACAGTTTCTAGCCATATGGCCCAAATTACCACAATTGAAACACTTGATCGAAGGCTCCCCAGAAATCGAAGAATTAGAACTTCCGGTACTAACATAAGCCAATTCGGGTTCCAAAGCTCTACCACGGGTTTTAGGTGGATGAAAATCTTTAATTGCCCTTTGAGAATCCTCCAGTTTCCTACACAATGTTTTCAATTCAGAAACCGTATCGATAGAATGCAATGCCAATTGTCCCTGAAAACACGGTAAAATGTTACGTCTAATAATTTTGACTTTGGCCTCCTCTGACAACGGACAAGTAAGACGACCAAACAATCCCAACATATTAGCTACAAAAATAGTCATGGACTCATGTTCACCCTGAGTTCGGCGTCGAATTTCATCGAGAAGCTGTTCGTTATAATCTGTGGGTAAGAACTCGTCACGAAGTAAAGCCTCTAATTCGCCCCATGAAGTCACAGAATCCTTAACAGAACGATACCAAGACAAGGCCGGACCCTCAAACAGATCTAGTGCCGACACATACACCTGCCGCAACGGAACACCTCTAGCAATAGACAACTCATGCACCCGTTCAAGGAATGCACCCACCGATACACCTGATTTACCAGAAAACTTCAAATCCCACCTGTGAACTGGTACCGACTTAATCAAAGCACGCGAAGAAGAAGGATTGACACCGTCACCCTCAACGGAAGTAGAAGAAGCACCCTCATTAAGAGACATATCTAAAGAACGTTCAAGAGCCTCCAATTCAACCGGGCGAGAAATAGCGGCCATCAATTCTATATATCTCTCCTTCAACTTTAAACCCTCTTTTAAAAGGTTGACTCGACTCTCAGATAGTTCATTCATTCTTTTCAATCGTCCCAAAACAAACCAAAGCTTAGTCTCAATACGTTTTGCATCCCTACTCCGGAATTTCTCTAACCAAGAAGCGATCTCTTTAAGTTTAGCCTTGACAGCTTCCGTATCTTCCTCGTCAGTAAATGGGTTATCAGGATAGAAGTCAAAAATTTCCGGACTCAACCTTTCCTTATGAAATATAGGGGGTAATCGTTTACGCATATCTTCCACCGTGGAAGGCTCTATACCTCGAACGGTAAACTCATAAGACAATTCCTCCTTAGACAGATAATTAACAGTAACCTTAAGTGCCATAGTGTCTGAAATCGGAGATCGAGACCAGAAAAAGAACAGAACAAAATCACAAACAAGTTTAGGGCAACAAGTTTCGCACAACAGGCCCTCAAATACAAGGCACACAAACCGGCGCCCCACGTTGGGCGCCAAAAATGAGACGTACACAAAACACAAACCAGACGATGCAAGCCTCAATTAGGGATTTGACCACTGACCAGCTTTTAAACAGTGGAGAAGGGGGAGTTCGAATTTTTAAGGGCGCCACGGACTTATTCAAAGTCCCTATTGACAACTGCCACAAACCAATTAAGTCCGAACTTAGTACAAGAAGCAAAGAACAACAGACACAAAAAAAAAAACAACTTATAATCGAAATATAAATTGAAAGAAAATATATTAAATGTATTAATATAATACAATTATTAAAAAAATAGTTGAAATTATTAATTCTTTTGCAACCATCAACAAAATATAAAAAGTGATCAGCGAAACCGAAATCGCACATAAAAACACAAATTAAATGACCCCCCTGGTGTACCAAACACACCAAAAAAAAAAATAAATTAACGCGTACCGATTCAAGTAGCTACGTGATCTCGATGTAAAATAGCTTAAATGTACTCGTCTCAAAAATTAACCCAAATGTTGCGATGACGTGTACAATAAAAAAGTTAAAGTTAATTAGTTGCAATAAATGAAATTAAATTATATAACAATTAACTAAGAGTCCAACTGTTACAGAAGGAAAAAAAAATCAACAATAAAAATTAAATCAATAAAACATTAACTAAAAATTAAAGCTTATCTGTCCAATTTCCTCGGCTCGACCTCTCCGAACCTTGAATTCGTCAAAGAATCCCAACAATAAATGCATGGGGTAACCAATATCCTTCCTGGTTTGATTAATTGGCTACAACGAAGGATAACCCACGTGTCTCAATATTTTGATATGGCGGTCAAGGTCACACGCCGTTGGATTTTTCTCGAAAACCAGACCCAAAATAGCAACTTCTTATTATTACATCAGTAGTAATACGATGTTATGTACCAAAATGAGTACAAGAAATAAAATAAAAATGAAATTGAAGATAAAACTGAAAGCCTAAAACAAAGAAAACCAATTATGCGACCGTCGAGTGAGAGAAAGACCAAACATACCTTTAGGTGTTAAACGGCTTGACGATGGAGCATCGTTCAACGTGGAAATCCGGAAAAACCGTTGGTTAATTCAAACCAGAATTAGATCGTGAGCCCAAATCCGTAAAAACGATATGAAAAGGATCCTCCAAATCCAAACAACAATGAGGAACTTTTCTCAAATGGCAAACACTCTCTACACGTCGAACCAAACGCTTTCTTTTACAAACGAAGTTCTACGCACCAGCGTCTAAGAACAACAGCCACGCGACGCACTCGATTCTCTAAGAAGAATAACACCCCGACCAATCGAAACTCAGGAAATCGATTATTACCATATATGGTCAACCACCTCATCGACGCACGCATAATTAACGGAAATAAAACTAAAAATGAAAATTCAAAAAAAGAAAATCAAATAAAGAAAACGAAACCGTTACAACTTTCTAAATTTTCTTAGAAGTAACTAAATTCGGAAACAGTTGCAATAATGGCACAATATATTCTTCATCATTATTCAGTATTACCTCCTGATCTATTAAACTCATATGTTGCAGGATTTTACAATTAAAATTAAATCGCCGGTAAATAAATTTCCGGTAATGGTTTTCAAGACTACTTTTTTTATGAAGAAATCTATTAAAGTTCTATAAAAGCACCTAACCCTGTTAAATAATTTATGAATTTGCGGCTTTATTGATTGTTAATCTCTCTATTTAAATTCGTAAATATTGATGAATTATGCTCAAGAAACAAAAGATAAGGATACGTGATTGGGTTATTTATTCTTTCTAATATGTTTTGTGGCGTTTTTTTTACTAAATTTACACAAATATAAACGAATGCGAGTCCTAATAGGCTCTGGGCTCCAGTTAACTTTTCTACAGTGGAGAAGGGAGGGTTCGATATTAATATAGGGCGCCACGAACTTACCAGATTGGCCCACCGGATCTCTCGCACACAAACCAACTAAGTTCGAAATTGGTATAAAATAATAAAGAACAAGACAATCCAAATTTATTCACACGACAATTCTTTATTAAGAATGAAAATTGAAACAAGAACAACAACTTCCGTGCTCCCTTAACTGTTATCGTTAAACTGTTTCAAATTAATCAATTTCAAATCTATAAAAAAAAACTAAATCGTCAAATCTAAATCGCAATGTGGAGCTAAAAAGAAAATAAAAATGGTAATGCCCAAATCTGCACAAAACAAATAAAATAATATAAACACCCGATCGCGATACCCCGAATGTAGCTACGTTCGTTGTACGAAAACGATAAAATTTTGCCTGTAAACGAAATTATTGCGAAGAATTATTGCGATAAAGTTACAAAACAGAATAAAAAAATATTGTTCAACAGTTTCAACGTAGAAATAATAATGTTCTGAGCACGTCTATTAAATATTCAAGTGTTTTACTATTATTTAAAACAAAATTTGACTAAATGAAAGGAACAACAAAAAGAAATTATTACGTTAAGTGAATTAGAATCAACAATAATATAGGAAATTGACTATGTAAGATAATTATAAAAGTTTTGAATTTACAAAATTATTGTAGATTAATATGGCCTCGGAAATGCTCAACAATAAAGATAATACAATAAAATCTTATCTGTCTCAGTCTCAGTGGTGGTACTGGTTTCGGAAAACTTCAACACAATCGGACTCCAAAAAGAAATGCTATCAAAATTCCTTGAAGAACACTACTTTGAGGTTATGTTTCCCCAAGTTGTTTATTTCTCACAAAATGACGGTTAAGGTCACGGCGATAACCTGATTCCAATAATTCAAATCCGAAGGTGGGATTAGAATCCAAAGATTGAAAGTGAAATTGAAACTTAAAGCCTAAAAAGAAAGAAACCCCAAAATAATATAAAAATATTCATCAGTTGTCGATTCATACCTTAAGATGTCGATCGGCTAAACGAGGTCTGCTCTAACAAGAATAAATCCAGAAAAATCTGATCAGATCGAAACGATCTACATTGAACGGGTCCACAAATCCGTCAAATGACGATGAATTTCTCGAACAATAACAATATTTCTTCCAAATATTAACCCAAAAAGAGAATTTCAAACTAACAACCACGTTCTTTTCTTCTTAAAAGCAGATGTATAAGTAAACAACGTCACAGTCAACGCACGAATGCCAAACCACGCAGCGGAAGTTCTCGAACCTCCCTCACCACAACAACAAGTTCCGGAAAACTAACCTTTAAATACCAAAAATTACTAAATATCGACAACTGATGAATCAAAACACCCCAAAATTAATTGAATAAAAATAATAAAATCGTTACAATCCCCCCTAACTTCAAGAAAGTTTACGTAGTAAACTTTAACCAATCTCTTACAAGAGATAAAAAAAAACAACAGGACCAGAGATAAGAAACACAACAGAACACCTCTAACCAGAGATGCAAACTACAACAAACAACCCAACCCCTTCCCAAATAAAATTTCCCCGCAAAACAACAAGATAACCTACCACAGATAAACCACCAACCAACACAAATGATCAAATCTCCCTAAAGTTTAAAACAGGGTTGGAAACAGCCGGGCTTCTGGAGTATTTTAGGCCCCTACCAGGTGGGCCGATCCACCATTGGATCGATATAAGGCTTAAGATCTTTCGCATGCGAACCACCAACTTCGCGACCCTTCTCATCCCTCAAAAGATAAGTCCAAGTAGACAACACCTTAGCGATAACAAACGGACCAACATATCTTGGAGTTAACTTACTAGAAAAATGTTTGGAAGCATCAGACAAAACGAAGTTCCTTTTCCACACCTTCTGACCGATCATAAACTTATCAGGTCGCTTTCTCAGATTATAAAGCCTTTCGTTTTTTGCAGATGATTGAGCTATACGACGTTTTACATCCTCAAATACCCTAGCGAGATCCTTATTACTAATCTGATAATCATAATTTTCCAGAACTTTGTCATGAAGACCACCATCTAACACCATTTCTCTCCCTGTACACACGAAATAAGGAGTAAGTTTCGTAACCTCATGACGAGCCGTATTCATAGCACAAACTATTTTTGGAAGCTTAACATCCCAAGTTCTTTGATCATCTTTACAATACATCGACACCATAGTTTTAAGCGTTCGATTAACCCTTTTTACGGGATTAGCTTGTGGATGATAATTAGCATTATACTTAATATGTACATGGTACTCATGTGCTAAGGACGATAACTGTTTCGATCGAAATTGGAGTCCATTATCACAAATCAAAATTCTAGGGACACCACATTTAAGAAATATCTCGTTTTCAAGGATCTGGGATATTTTATCTGCAGTAGCAGTTCGCAAAGGAAACGTCAAAGTAAATTTGCTAAAATAAACCGAGGCTACAAGGATATATTGATTACCTTTCTTTGATCGGGGAAGGGGACCAACAAGATCAGTACATATCATTTGCCATGGTTTCCCACACACAGGTTGTTTAACAAATTGACCAACAGGTTTATTATTGGAAACTTTAAAAGATGTACAAACCTTACACGTAGAGACATATCTAACGACATCAGATTTCATTTTAGGCCAAAAATAATGTTCAGTGAGCCTACCAAGAGCTACCATATCATGGGCCATAGAAAGAACTTTATGGCGAAATTCCTTTGGTACCACCCGTTTCCAGGGCTCATCATTCCGGCCCAGAATAGAAAAGGTAACATATTTATAAATGTCATGATTCTCAACACGATACAAAGGATATTTCGCAGGGAAACACTGTATAGCATCTTTTAATTTCGAAAACCATTTGTCAGTAGTGGCAGAAAAGTCAAGGTCAGAATTATCATTCTGAACAGAATCAACCTGTAATTCAACTGCTCGTGAGAGCATATCAGGAACAACGTTTTCACTACCCTTTCTGTGCTTTACTTCAAAATCAAACTGCTGCAGCCTAATCGCCCATCTAGCAATACGTCCAGTAG
Organism: Onthophagus sagittarius; assembly: GCA_036711965.1. Lineage (NCBI taxonomy): Eukaryota > Metazoa > Arthropoda > Insecta > Coleoptera > Scarabaeidae > Onthophagus > Onthophagus sagittarius. The sequence goes on along the minus strand of JASERS010000011.1, from coordinate 1,192,525 downwards.
GAACCTTCAGTTTCAACAGCCACAGAAGAGAATAATGGTCTGTAATGACCGTGAACTTCACACCTTCTAAATACGGTCTAAGTTTTTCAACCGCCCAAATCACCGCCAAACACTCTCTTTCTGTCGCAGAATAGTTGCGTTCAGCATGACCTAACGATCGACTAAGGTAAGCTACCACTCTATCACCGTTTCCACCACCATGCTGTACCAAAACCGCACCAAGACCCACTCCAGAAGCATCGGTATGTAACTCGAATGGCAAAGAATAATCAGGACAACACAAAATCGGGGCTGAAATTAATCTTTCCTTAATCACCCTAAAAGAATCCTCGCATTCCTTGGACCACTCAACCTTAGCGCCTTTCTTCAAAAGTCGGGTAAGTGGAGCAACCAAAGTGGCAAAATTGTGAATGAAACGTCTGTACCAGGAAAATGTACCCAAAACACGTCTAACCTATTTTTGGTTTCGAGGAACAGGAATTTTCAACATGGCTTCCACCTTTTCTGGGTCAACATGCAAACCATACTTATCGACCACATAACCCAAATATCTCAATTCAGGACGACACAATTGACATTTCTCCCAACTCAATCTCAAACAAACGTTTAAAAACCTCTGAAAGCACCGCCAAATGTTCCTCGAAAGTTTCCGTGACAATAATAACATCATCGAGATACACGAACACCTTAGGCTCTAAGTCAGCACCAATCACACGGTCAACTAAACGCTGCCAAGTTGCGGGCCAATTGTGCAACCCAAAGGGCATACGAGTGAATTGAAATAGGCCTCTGCCAGGAACAGTAAATGCAGTGTAATGCTTTGAGGATTCTGCCATAGGAACCTGCCAAAAAGCTGACTTAATGTCAAGAGATGAAAGAAATTTAGCGTTCTTTAACTTATCAAGGGTGGCCGAAACATACGGAAGGGGGTAACTGTCACGTTCAGTTACTGCATTAAGTCGTCTAAAGTCGACACAAAATCGATAAGACCCATCTTTCTTTTTAACAAGGAGAATAGGAGAAGACCATGGACTCGTAGAAGGCTCAACGACTCCCTGTGCCAACATATCCTCAAGCTCTTTATTAATATTTTGTTGAACAACAGGTGAGACAGGGTAATACCTTTGTTTAATGGGCTCAGAAGAAGTACGTAAACATGAGTAACCAGATGAGTACATCCTAAATCACTACCCATTTTAATCTTGAAAGAATCGACAAGGGAATCCAAACATTCCTTATCTATAGGAGATAACACAGCATCAGAACAATCAACTGAGGTCAGAGAGTCCCCCGCGAAATTCCAGGATTCATTACGCAAATCCGGAACAACACCTAAGGACCTAAAAAAATCTACACCAAGGATCAGAGTCTGAGGTAATTCAGGGACCACCAACATATCTATAAGGCTCACACGATCTTTCAAAACAATAGGAACCTTTACCTTACCCAAACTAATACATCTCTGTCCATTCGCAACTCTCACCGACGACTCAGTCCGATTAAGCCTAAACCCCAAATCAGATACCAATTTCCAACCCTCATGACCAAGGACTGTGCGAGAAGCACCCGTATCCAAAAGACCCAAAATCGCTTTACCTAGAATAGAAACTTTCAAATAAGGTCTCTCATCAGGACCACAACTTTCGAGAATGTAACTCAAAACCATCGAAAACCTATCAGTCGTTACGTCATCCATGTCCACTAGCCGACTCACTAATGACGACGATTGCCGTTTCCCGAAGAACCTGTAGGTGGATCAGAAGAACATCTAGGACAATTTCGCTTAGTGAAACCCTTTGCCTTACAATTAAAACAATAAATCTGTCGGGGAGCAGAACAATTCTTAACCATGTGGCCAATACCACTACAGTTAAAACACTTTACAGAGGGCTGTTTAGAGGGTGACGATAAATCAACGCACGCTAATTCCGGTTCCAACGTTCTACCTCGAAGTCTAGGAGGGTGAAACTCCTTAGCTGTCCTATTTGATTCCTCCAACTGTCTACAAAGGGATTTTAATTGTGTTACCGAATCGATCTGCTGGAGAGCTAACTGTGTTTGAAAGATAGGCAAAATATTTCGACGAATGATTCTAACCTTAGCTTCCACAGAAATTGTACAGGTGAGACGACTAAACAAACCCATCATAATTGCAATGAAAATCGTGACCGACTCACGTTCACCCTGAACCCTGCGACGAATTTCCTGCAACAACTGGTCGTTATAATCAGTTGGCAAAAATTCCTCTCGAAGTAAAGTCTCCAACTCAACCCAAGAAGATACCGAACCCCTAATAGACCTATACCAGGACAGTGCCGGACACTCAAACAAATCCAGAGCCGAAACAAAAACTTGTTGCAAAGAAGCACACCTCGCAATGGAAAGCTCATGGACACGTTCAAGAAAAGCCCCCACAGACAAACCAGTCCTTCCTGAAAATTTTAAGTCCCACTTGTGAACAGGAATAGCCTTACCAGAAGAAACAGGAAATGGAGCAACAACCACAGGCGTAGACGACGAAGTTGCCGTCACATTAAGGGATTCATTTAACGAACGCTCCAACACGTCTAACTCTACTGGTCTAGAAATAGTAGCTATCCAAGAATCAAATTTATCTTTCAGAGCTAAAGCTTCCTTCAGAAATTTCATACGATCCTCAGAAAGTTCATCCATTCTCTTAATACGACCTAAAAGATGCCAAAGTTTCGATTCTATTCTTTTAACATCTCTCCTCTGACCATGCTCTAACAATGATTTAATTTTCCCCAAACGATTTCTAACCGCATCACCATCCTCCTCATCTGTAAACGGATAATCCGGATAACTACTCGGATCAATCGTACCTGCTCTCTCTCCCTGAAGGGCTACAGAAAGAAGTCTCCTCATCTCGTCAACAGTATCACCCTGATCCTGACCACGCACACTCAATTCATATGCAAGTTCAGCCTTACTGAGATAATTAATGGTAACCTTGAGAGCAATAATAAAAGAATTCCAAATTCAAAGCCAAGTGACGAAAAATTACGAACAAAAACAAAAAAAAAATTCGAGGCCCAACAAACGGGGCCCCACGTTGGGCGCCAAAAATGTGGCGTTTATTTTACTAAATTTACACAAATATAAACGAATGCGAGTCCTAATAGGCTCTGGGTTGCAGCTAACTTTTTTATAGTGGAGAAGGGAGGGTTGGATATTAATATAGGGCGCCACGAACTTGCCAGATTGGCCCACCGGATCTCTCGCACACAAACCAACTAAGTTCGAAATTGGTATAAAATAATAAAGAACAAGACAATCCAAATTTATTCACACGACAATTCTTTATTAAGAATGAAAATTGAAACAAGAACAACAACTTCCGTGCTCCCTTAACTGTTATCGTTAAACTGTTTCAAATTAATCAATTTCAAATCTATAAAAAAAAAACTAAATCGTCAAATCTAAATCGCAATGTGGAGCTAAAACGAAAATAAAAATGGTAGTGCCCAAATCTGCACAAAACAAACAAAATAATATAAACACCCGATCGCGATACCCCGAATGTAGCTACGTTCGTTGTACGAAAACGACAAAATTTTGACTGTAAACGAAATTAAATCAAAAGAATTATTGCGATAAAGTTACAAAACAGAATAAAAAAATATTGTTCAACAGTTTCAACGTAGAAATAATAAAGTTCTGAGCACGTCTATTAAATATTCAAGTGTTTTACTATTATTTAAAACAAAATTTGACTAAATGAAAGGAACAACAAAAAGAAATTATTACGTTAAGTGAATTAGAATCAACAATAATATAGGAAATTGACTATGTAAGATAATTATAAAAGTTTTGAATTTACAAAATTATCGTAGATTAATATGGCCTCGGAAATGCTCAACAATAAAAAGAATACAATAAAACCTTATCTGTCTCAGTCTCAGTGGTGGTACTGGTCTCGGAAAACTTCAACACAATCGGACTCCAAAAAGAAATTCCATCAAAATTCCTTGAAGGACACTACTTTGAGGTTATGTTTCCCCAAGATGTTTATTTCTCACAAAATGTCGGTCAAGGTCACGGCGATAACCTGATTCCAATAATTCAAATTAGAAGGTGGGATTAGAATCCAAAGATTGAAAGTGAAATTGAAACTTAAAGCCTAAAAGGAAAGAAACCCCAAAATAATATAAAAATATTCATCAGTTGTCGATTCATACCTTAAGATGTCGATCGGCTAAACGAGGTCTGCTCTAACAAGAATAAATCCAGAAAAATCTGATCTGATCGAAACGATCTACATTGAACGGGTCCACAAATCCGTCAAATGACGATGAATTTCTCGAACAATAACAATATTTCTTCCAAATATTAACCCAAAAAGAGAATTTCAAACTAACAACCACGTTCTTTTCTTCTTAAAAGCAGATGTATAAGTAAACAACGTCACAGTCAACGCACGAATGCCAAAACACGCAGCGGAAGTTCTCGAACCTCCCTCACCACAACAACAAGTTCCGGAAAACTAACCTTTAAATACCAAAAATTACTAAATATCGACAACTGATGAATCAAAACACCCCAAAATTAATTGAATAAAGTAGGTAGTTTGTAGCTTAGATAATATTATACGCTGTCGAAGCATCTGTAAAGTGTAACTTTATTGTGAAGCTAATTCCAAATCCAGGTTCATCATTTTATTTCGTTTCTTTAGAGTCGTGCCTGAAGACGGGGTTAAATCCTCGAAACATAAGTAGCATCGATACTTAAATATATTTTTCATCATTTATTATCTATTGATTTATATCTCTTTACTAAATAACTTTATTGTATTAAATTGTTCAATTAATCTACATACGACGCTTTCTAAAGACAACCAACTCGTTTGCGCTGGATGTAAAATTTTGTGAGGTTTAATACGACAAAAGCTTTGAAATTGTTGAAAAAGCAGTATGCGTTTTGGATTGTCTTCTATTTTTCTATACCAGTGTTTCCCAAAGTCCTTTGGTACGCGGACCCCTTTTCTTAGTCAAACCTTGCCGACGGACCCCCAGGGTGAAAAACTATATTAAATACATAATGGTAAATGGTACATAATGGTCTTAATGGTAAATGGTGACGTAAAAATAAAATATAAAGTAAACATTTTGTTGAAGAAGTATTTATTGATTATAACTTTTGTACTAAAATACAATAAAATATTAATGGCTTGTATAAACCTGATGGAATGTTACGAGTTTATTTATATCCGGCTCGATGTTAGTCAGTAGCAAAATGTTTGTCTGTTTCTTTTCTTTGTGACGAGGCTCACAACGGCAATGAATTCACGTTCTACCAAATACGAAGACGGAAAAGCGATCAACACCTTCTGTACAATAACCCATAATGCTGGATATAAAATTGGGATCTGTTTTTGTAACCAAAAATTTTCGTGTCCTTGCTTAAACATTGGTTTCAGCTCCCCATTTGTGGATAATTCAATAAGTTGCTCTTACAAAAGGGTTAAACACCCAGTCGGGAATATTCAAGCGAAGAATACGAAGAATAAGAGTGCCGTTATGTGTTGACAATAAGCAAGCAAATCTTCGTCTATTTTGCAATTTTGAAAGATTTGGAAACTGAGAACATTCTCCTCTTCCCACGTTTTGTTTGTATAGAAAAAGTTTTGCAACAAAGGCAGATATTACACTTTTAGTTTTGATTAAATTTAGTGCGTCACCTTGTAGTTTCAAATTTGTTGTCATTTTTCGCGATAAGAAGAGATTTAAGGCATTCCTTTTGATTTTATTAACTGCTCTAATGACATAATGTAGTGCTTCATGCAAACGTCCACTAAGGTTTTTTGCCACTAAAGGATGTCGATGAAAAGCACAATGTACCGATAGTACATGCGGTATGACTTGTTTTAAGTACGCCAGAAAGCCTCGGTGTCGTCCTACCATTGCCGGAACACCATCAGTAGCAACGGAGATGATATTAGCCTAGCTTTTACATCAAGAAATCTTTTTAATTCAGTAAATAATGTTTCACCTTTCGTATCAGTTTCCAAACATTTAGCAAATAACAATTCGTGGGAAATTTTTTCTTCTTTCACAAATCTCACATAAGCTAAAAGTAAAGCCTCATTTCTAGGTAATGTTGATCTCGTCAATCTGTATAGAGAATTGAGATGTTTTTAAGTAGTCACATAAAGGGTTTTCCACACTCTAAGCCATTTCGTCGATCCTTCTTCGCACTGTATTATTACTCAATGGAATTCTTTTTATAATATCGTAAACTGGTTTGTGCATCACGGTTGCGTATTACCTCACTTATAGCTGGTAGAATAAGTTGTTCGCCAATAGTGTGCGGCTTTCCGGACTTCGCAATCACTAAAGATATATTATAAGAAGCACGCAGTCCATCGTCATCTCTCTGAGATGTTGTTCCTATGAGTTCTTGCAATTTCGGTGTTTTCAAATATTTTTCTTTGAGTGTTTGAAAAAACGTTAAATCCTTATCTTTTTTGTCACTATGGATTTTTATTAAATGTTCCTTAAGCTTAGAAGGTTTCATTGAATCATTTGACATCGTTTTATTACATAGAAGACAGAAAGGTAAAGTACTATTTTCTAGTGGCGGGATAAAGCCAAATTTAATATATTCCACACGGTATTTTCTGCATTTTTTCTTCGGTTCACTCATACTGTTATCTGAAATAAGGGCACAAAACGATACAGGAAGGTACTTATATATATATATATCTGTAATTATAATAAATAATTCAAAACTAATTAACAACGGAATACACTAAAACACAGTAATTCGAAACATTAACTGAAGAAACCTAAAATTCCTTCAAAAATTTTAATCAAAAAGAAATCCTTAGTGAGTGTTACTGTGATACATAATTTTTTTAATCAACTTAAACAAGAGAAGCCAGGTTTATGCAAAAAAATTAACTGTAAATTTGGTCGTAAATTTAAGAACTCGACAGTTGGGTAAACACATGGTTTATCTTTTGTCCAATCACGAATCGAATTCTTAAATTTAAAACTAAATTTACAGCTGAATTTTTTTGTAATAAATTTAAATTTAAGGTATATCAGTTTTATTCAAATATACCTACGCAACGAAAGTACACTAGCTGTGTAACAAAACAAAAAATTATACTTCTTTTTGTCCAACAATTGGAAAATTTGTTGTATGCATATGTATGCCTGCATCGCGATGCCTGTTATTACTTGCATAAAATACAATTACGTACAGTTTAGTACGATAAAGTACAATACAATAAAGTACAATTTTATGCACCTGTTTATATTAATATTTTACTTGGGATGTAAAAATTGCTAATAATTTATTAATAAATTAATAAATAATTTACTAATAATTTACTGGCGATTTTTTATTATTATTTTAACTACCGTATTAAAAAAAATGTGTCTCAATTTATTTATTTTTTATTAAACCTTGCGCGAACCCGCTGACGTTGTTCAGGGATTCTCAAAACGATTTCAACTTTCCGAGGACCCCTTGAATGACCCTAGGGACCCCTTGGGTTCCGTACGCACCACTTTGGGAACCACTGGTCTAAATAAAGATTTCGAACGGTAACTTTGTATTACTTTACAGAGTTACCGTTCGAAACGTACGTACGTGATCGAACCTACCAAAAACAAAATAAATAAGTTATTTTTCACACACCCTCCCGGCTGAAACTCATAACTTACATATCTGATATAAAATTATTAACGTTACTTGCCATTGATTTAAATCAAATGGTATGTAATATTCTATTAAGACACAAATTTTAGTATTTGTAATGTTGCCACAATCATTTTTCAACATAACAAAATATCCAGCAAAATATGCTAGAAAAAATCCTAAGCAACAAAACGTTTTTCATATTGTTTTCAATAAATTTAATTCATTCGTGAAAATCGCTCGGATTCAAATTCCTCAGTAATCAATCATTCCGAACAGGTGAAACCGATGTCGTATTATTTGAATATTGCAAAAAATAATGAATACCAAAATCTCAACAAATTGCAAATCAAATAATAATTTTGCCAAGTTCGTTTATTCGTTTTACTGCATATTCTAATACGTACTTTGCATATTATTTATCAGCGAATATTTTGAAAATTATATGAATTTATCGTTGAAATGAGAGAAAAAAATAAACTCGACTTACTCACTGAATATAAATGACAAGAAGGGCTTTATTTCCATGACGACGATACAAATATAAAAATTATGAACAGAACGGCCATGATCAAAAATATGTACATGTGAAATTTAAAACAGATTTTAAATATTTCCGCCCGCCTTGCGCCGTAGTTGCAACGGAACGGTAAACATAGTGAATAGTTGGATTAAGAACAAATTAACGGCAATACTAATGAATAATAAAGAAATGAATTTAAAGAAATTAATTTTAACATTCTTCTTATTATTTTATAAAGAAGTTTTCGTTGGCAAGTTCATTTTGCAGGGGAGTCAGCATAAAATTGAAGAAAGAAAACTTCTTAATAAAAGGTTGTTCAAAATGTAACTTAGGGATAACATTATCCAATACGAAATCTATAACTATAAGTGCTGAAATGGGACTTATGTCTACTTACATTTTGAAGAATTCTGAATTGCTTGAAGGTAATATGTTGACCATTTCTTCCAAAATTCATCGATTATTCTCCGATTCTTATCGATTGATCTCGATTAAGTCGATTGGTCTCTACGTCCAATAGACTTGGCTCCGGAACCACCGTTAATGTTGATCCAACGAAAAAATGAGTTGGTGATAGTATATCAAAATTATTTGGGTCATCGGAAAGCGGAATCAAAGGGCGAGAATTCAGAACGTCCTCAATTTTAATTAGAACGGTAGAATACTCTTTATATGTGAGTACAGTTGAATCCAAAATCTTTTTAAGGTGGTTTTTTACAGACCGAACTCCTGCCTCCCACTTGCCACCGAAATGAGGTGATGAAGGGGGGTTAAATTTCCATCGAATTTCATCACTAGCAACAATTGATGCTAATTGATTCTACTGTCGGGAAGCTGCAGAAAATAGTGAATGATGGGTGAGGCGATCAGAATGCAGAAGTGAACTAAATTATTACTTGCAATATTTCGAAACATTATTGTTTCTTCCAAAGGCAAATACTGGAAAAATTACAGAATGTAATCTGACTCAAAGAAATCATTCTCTTCAAACAAAAATTACTTACATTAAAGTTAACTAAGTTGTGAAGGTTGAAAAAATGAAAAAACTATAAAACAATTGATGATCTATCACAAGAATTGCGAAATTAATAAACAAATATCACTTTTAGTTGTTAATAAGTATGATGGATGAAGATTAGTAAATTAAAACGTGGTGTACAGAGATAAAAACACAAGAAAAGTTTTTCAAAAAAAGAACAGTTAACATGTCAGGTGCGTTTGCGCCTCATCCACCAATCCCAGCGCGTAAAACAGAACAAATTAAAAACCGCCAAAATTTAAAAATTTGAATTTAAACAATTTAAAAATTTTTGAAAAATATTTTTTTAAAAGTTACGAAATAATAAAAACATTAAAAATTTTGAAAAACATTAAAAATCCCAAAAAGGTTAAAGAGTCAAAGAGTCATCAACAGTGTTCGTTACATCAATATCCTTTCTGGTTTTCTCCCAGTGAATAACATAAGAATAAATGTTGCTTAAATTGTTAGTATCCATCTTAAAATTAACAGTATTATCACTCAAATTAATCTGATACATCTCAAGAAATGATCTATTATAATAATTCTTATCACTATCGAGAACAACCGGATTTTCAAAATCAAAGCAATGACCACAAGTAATGTAACTGTTAATGTAACATAAGTAATACTACTGAGATGACGGTCTAGGGAATTTGGAGCAGTTGCGAGGAGGGATTACTGAAATAAGCATTACAATTACACTAGATGTATTTGCCAACATCCGGCAAAATTTTATAACTGGGTGGATATAAAATTTAATGTCCAGCTCAAGAGGGAGGCTTATTTGAGCATTTATTATAAATAGAAATGCAGAATTATATTTTATTTAAAATGATCTGATGCTTAATATCTAAGAAAAGTACTAGTATTGTGTACAAGGGATTCATTTATTTTTGATTTTAACTAAATCCTTCTTTTTTTAAATTATTTTACAAAAGTGGTTAGTGAAAAAAATTGATAATTTATTTTAACAAAAACCTTCTCAAACATTAAAGCTTCTGATATATCAGTCAATAAAAACATATTTTAAATGTAAGTTACATATAATGTTAAATAATAACTTGACTATTGAAAGACAGACATCTGTCTATTTTAACTGATAACAATCTATACGCTTTGACTCTCAAACACACCAAATACATCTTTTTTATTCTTACAACATTAGCTACAAGTTAAGAGTAACTACATTAACAATACTATTATTTTTTAGCCAAGTATTGATTTTTAAAAACTTAACTTTTCTTCATGACTGTTGAAATCCAATTATAGATAGTATAAACCTTTCTGTAGTCCTTCAAATAACCATTCAATTTATCATTTTAATATTTCGTAATTATTTTATACTAAAAATACAATTGCTTACATTCATTGCTGCTGAATATGAAAGATTCTCGAACACAGGTACTTTTAACATCAGTGGTTTTTGAGTCATGCTCAAAGGAATCACAAGATCTCTTCGTGTGTATATATCGGCATCATTCCAGTTCAAGTTATACAAAGCTACTGCAATATTTTCGGCCTAGTTTGAAAAATAATTAATAACAAATTTGTTGAATTACATAAAAATCATTTTATTATCATATCGAAGAAATAATGTTTTGCCCAATTGTGTAATAAATACAAGAGCCTAAGAAAGTCATTAAGAAGACGATTGAACTTATGAAATTATGTCGCTAAAAGTACGAAATCGATTAAAATATGAGTACGAATCAGTACGCTGCTATTGCACATTTTTATAGGTGCAATAAATCTGGTAAAGAAATTGTTGCCAAATTTAAATACACTAAAACAAGCATAACACATCAATAAAGTTATAGCGTTTATGTAAAGATTAAATCTTCTCTACATTATCTCCCAGTAATATGCTTTTATATTAAACTTAAATTACAGAACGGTGTTGCAGCCGACAGTTAAGATAGAGAAAAAAGTAGATAGCAAGTTATGGCTAAAAGTTTGTTACTGGGAGATTTATTGTCATCATTACATGGGTGATTGAATTACCTGAATATAATATTTTGATAATACATTGTAATTGGTGTCAAGACTTTAAAATTCCTTTTCTTGGTTTTGATCAATTATACTTTATCAATATTTCCGCAGAGTTCTTGTATCCGAATCATAACTAATTCCGTCGAATACCAAAACAAAAGTGTCGTAAGGAATCCAACGTTAATCCCAACACCCATAGTATATATATGAAATAGCATCATTAATATTAAGTGCCAATATTCCAAATTAAATGGCACATAATATTCCAATAACAAATAATGTTTGGTATTCTTAAATTCGGCGCATTTATCACTCAACATAACGCAGTGCGCCATAATGCACGCTACAAGAAATCCGCCGTAATAGAAAATTTTCAACAAAATTTTCATATTTCTGTCAGCGATTCCAATTTTTATTTTCTGCAAACCATGTCGATTGCGCAATTATTAAACATTAGCGGATAAAATTAGTAGTCCAAGACAGATAAATAGCTAGTAAAATAAATTGTATTCAAAATTCTCGCTGAAATCTAAATTTGAAACAAAAATAGTATTATTGGTACTTTTATCATTTTAAATGAAAATCAATAGTCACTTTTAACGTGCTTTAACCTTGGACATATTGTCCAAACGGTATTAATAGAAATTAAAATTATTAAACCGAATCCTCGGATTCCTAGAGGGGAGGGCCAACAATAACATATCCGAAAATACTTTTCTAACAGGTCAAAACCGGTTGTTGTCGACATGTTAGCCGGCAATAAACTGCAATTAAACGTTCGTATAGTATCTTGCGTACCTAATGATGGTTATGAAATGAATTCAAATTGTTTTGTGATTAGGAAAAGGTGACCTATAATGATGTAAACAGATATGTATATAAAGAGTTGAATACCAGTGATGGTACTAATTCTTAAACAAACGATTTTTTTAGAAAATTATATATTGTTCATATCAATTTAACAGTTAAACTGAAAAACATCTTAAAAGCTGATATAAAGTTTCACTTTCGAATAATATATAGCAAAAAGAATAATATTGAATAATAATACACTGTAATAATATTTTAATATATTATATAAATGAGGTTTTATAAGTTTAGTGTAAGACAAAAATCAATTGCAAATGCAATAAATAAATAATATTTTTGTATTATCATGATCTCAAGATATTTAGGTGATTCAGAATAACCATGCAAGCAATTTGATTTGAAACCGAAAGTTTCTACAAGCTTGAGATAAAACACGTAATAACTAAAACTTAGAAAATGGACCCGCCGTCAATCACTACCTATAAGATCTATTATAATTTCAACTTTTCAAAGGTTTATGTCAAGTTAAAGTTCTCGATGAAAGCTTAGTATTACTTAAAAGTATTACATCTTGTTTATACCAGAAAGTGTCAGGAAACCCTTTCCAAAAATTTGGACAGTTTCTGGTAGCATTCCCCCAGAGTATGTTCTGTGAACTCTGATCCGTCGTTGCAAAATCGATCAGTTTTATCCTAAGCATACTCAATATGGAAGAAGTAGTATGAAGAATATATTTTAAGGCCACCTTTGCTGAGACACGAAACCTCTTTAGTTTCTTCTGTGATAGAGTTAATTTTCGCTTCTCAATGTCTAGAAGTTCTTGCCAGCACAATACTACTTGATAATATATAATTCCCTACATAAGAACGGTACCAGATATCGTCATGAGCCCAAAGAATTCAATCTTATTTTTTATTAGCACAAATATTTTCGAATGTATTTTCTTAATTGAAAGCAATACTCCAAGAAAACATTTTCACAAGTTTAATTTTTCACAAATCTCTCGTGGTGGATTTTAGATTTTATAAAAATATATATTATAAAATACCTAATCTATTACTATTTTTACGACGGTGTCTTCCAGTACTAAATGGTAGGTTTTTGTGACAACCAGACTTCACACCTTGATTAGTGTAACTATCACTTAGCTCGGACACAATCATTTTTCAAATGGGAGTTCTTGCTATAAATTACTGCACTCCTTTGAACCTACAAAAGGGACAGAAAAATGTATGTATAAAAATTTTCACAGATAGTCTTGCTGCCCTGAAGGTATTTCAGTTCTTTAGGTGTGATTTAGCACTGATCAGAGAACGTATCAGAAATAGGCGCCAGATTTTGAACCCATACGTATAGGGTTCTGTGTGCTGAAACAGAAACTGAATTGGGAAAAGACTCAAAACAACGAATGTCTGGTTCACAAAATCGTTCTCTGAAAAAAAAAGAATCTGTCTCGAATCATTTGCAGATGTTGATACTCAATTTGGAAAAAAAGGATCAATAGTACATCAAAATTAAGATAAAATAATTACGAATAATTAAAAATGTCTTCTGTGTAGTGTATTATGTATTTAATTAACAGTTTTTGGACTACTTATGTCAAAATTTTGTATTTTGTCCAACAGTACTCAATATTTTCGAAGAAAACTCAAGTGGTTTGTCAATAGTATCTTGTGTTTTGGGGTAAAAACGTTATATGCCGGCAGTTTTAGAAGCTTTATTCAGTATTGGAGAAATTTCATGTCTTCCAGAGGCAATATCAAATCTTCTGGAAGTAGTTTAAATCGTCTGAAACCATTCCAAGTCTGCTAGGAGCATGTTAAGTATTCTGGAAGCATTTCAAGACTTCTTTCAAGTGTTCTACAGACAGTATCAAATCTCAACTCAAAATGCGGGCTCTCCAAAGTAACATTTTCAGCAGATGCTGGGACCAAATTTTGAATAATATGCTGAATAGTTCATTAAAATTAAACAATTAATTAAAGATGCTAACTTTAATCCGGATAAAAACATTAACAGTTTTGTATGAGTATACAAAACTGTTGACTATACATCCAGAAATCCCAAGTATTCGCTATGGGTGCTCTGCACTCATTAAAAATGTTGTATGGGTGCTTGTTTATCCAGAGCACTCACGTATCCGGTGCTTATATTACCAACAACCTGAGAGGTGATACTGTTACTCTATAGTGTCGTTTCAGCTCACTGATATTCAGGGCAATGACAATATGGACCAAACAAATAGAAGTAAAATTATGTGATGTTAATCTTTTAATTCTAAAAACAAGAGCTTAATAAAGTAAATAGGAGTTACTTATACATGCAAAATGCATTATATATATAGTATTAATCCCAATATAATTAGCATTGCTACAATCTTAACAAAATTGAACGCCCAATAATTTCTGGATTAAACATCCGGGTAGTGGTAATTAAACCATTTGAATAGAAAAGCAAATGTATAAAACAATAAAACAAATGTAACAAACATATGCCAGTCTTGCAGTAAGCTAGTTAATGCATTATTATACCATAAAGAAATCACCAATCTTTATATTTTGTCCATCTAAATTATTAGAAAATGAGCACTGTGTGGTCTGAGCTACAAAACAGCCACATAAGACAGGTAACAACAGTAGGGAAACTTCAAAGGTAATATCATGCCGGAAGGAAAACAGATAAGCGAAAGGTATTGTAGATTGTATGCCTGAGTAAAAGGGATCTAAGGACGTTCTCAGGCTTTCTGAGCATACATGCATCCTTCTGATGTCACCTCTTCCATATGGACAACCTGCAGATCAAATTTTTTGATGACTTTGTAACGACGAGTTAGAAACAGAAAACATTACCATCAATATAAAGGAACAAGTCTTTAGAGCGAAAACCTTGAAGGGATAAAGTTACAATAGACCTTATGGCACGCATTGGCGAGAGTAGCTGCTTCCTTTAACCTGGTAATAATAATATATAAATTGGTAAACTTTACACAAACTATACTAACATTAAATTGAACAATACAGAAACAATAAACTATAAATAGTAATCTATAAATTCAATATAGTTAAGTTAAATAACGTTCAAAATATATTTTTAGAGATGATTATTTTCCCTAAGGCATGAAAAAAACCTAGAGATAAAACAAGAAGATCGATGATCCTAGTTTTATCGGCGTCACATAGTCGGCAAAACGCGGGACTAATGCGGTGGTAATGCTGCGTAAGAATCTTGACGGAACATATTCAGTTTTACCTTACGTTGCTGCAATTTTAGCAAATTACAAACTATTCCTATATTACTAAAAATTTCGAAAAATTTCATTTGAAAAATATTACTATTTTCAAGTATACCATCACGCAAGCTAAAAAGGAATCAAAAAGATTGTGTAATATAAAAGAAAAAATGCTTTTTTTGGAAAATTAAAGAACTTTCCACCATGCGTTAAATAGAACTGTTAGAAGAAGCTATTTACAAAATTTCATTCTATTATTTTAATAAATAAGGCATGTTTTTGTAATTTGCCGCATTGCAAGGTAAAGTAGCCTCTTAAGTATAAATTAGAACTGAATTTCTTCACATGTGTAAATGCTTTCTGAACATTCCGCCGGCCTTGCCGAAACGCGTCGGCAATAAAGGAACCAAATCAAATTTAGTGACAAGGTCATCAACTGGACTGAGCATTCCGCACAGTTCCCTTATAAAAAGGTGATGATGATATTTGAAATTTATTTCTTGTTGACAACATCTTAATGCATAATAACTCGAACAAAAGTGATCGTAATTATACTGTCTGTGATTACATTTTAATAACGTCATTTTGTCTATTCACATCAAACACCGGTCCATACTGTCTGTAAGAATGATTATTTATGGCGCGGCTTGGCTTTTGTTCACAATGGCAATTGGTAGTTGCATATCCTACTGGCCAAGGTCACCATTTTGATTTTAACAACGCTAAGATTTTAGACAGAGAGTTGGTTTATAATAAACGTCTATTTCTAGAAAAAGTTTACATTAATAAAGACAAAAATTCAGTGAATTTTAGAACAGATACAGAAAGGATAAGTTCACTTTACAGTTTCATAATTAACAATGACTTTACACGACGAGAGTTACGTCCTTAACTTTTTGAACCGCCTGTTTTCCTTTTTGCCCCACCAGTGCTCGTCTCTAACAAAATTTACCTTTACAAAAATTTACAAAAAAAAAAATTTGCATAATTCATTCTATTTTTAACCTTGTTATTAATAAACATATTGATTTTAATGTGTCAAGTGATTTTTTAAAAATTATTTTTTTTACCAATTAATTTTTATCGAATTTTTAATTCAACCTTCATCTTACTTTCATTGTAAGTCGATTTATAGAAATTTTAATTTTATGATTATTTGTAATGTTGCCCATCTACTTTAATATTGTAGTGTTTCCCTGATGAAGCAATAAATTATTGCGAATGCTCGGATATTGAAAAAAGAAAGTTGTTTTCTTATCCTACACATTGGTTGCTATTCCCAAGATTTTTAATCTTTGTATACAGTACAACCGGTACTCCGTTTGGTGTTACGTTACAAAAAATATTTAACTGTTATATACAGCATTTTATGCTCAAAGCGTGACAGTTTTAATAACAAAAATCGAAAATTTTAATAATAAGAGAAAGGGAGGCTTACTGTTTAATAAAAACAATTGTTAAACAAGGTAAGTTGTTGGACCCGCAGCCACCAATGTTAGGTATTCTTTTTGAATTTTATGATATCAATGGGCAATATTTAAATTAAGCCACTTTGCTTCTATTTAGGATGATACTTTTATTTAAAACGACGATGCCTACGGATAACATAACAAACACTGTGTCTCAATCTTTACGAAGTGGTCTAAGCGAATGTTACCGCTGAAGTGTACTGGTTGATTCTTTCTGGTGAAGTGTGTCGTGAATGAAGGTTTTTGGTAAAGCATGTCCTTTTCGAACGCTTTTAGTTACTTTAGATATCGAATAACCAAGCATATTTCCAACTGTTCGTTGGTATGCAAAAATATGGAGGGTTAGGGGTTGTTCTCATGTGTTTCCACCCTTGACATATTCATTGTTTCACATGTTCGGTTATTCGATAACTATAGATTGTTATTGTTTTAGGTACGTAAGATTTATTATGTTCTTATTAACATATTACATATTATATTATACATACTTTAATTAATATGTGAGTGGGTGGTATCACAACAAAGTGAAATTAAATGTAAAATACGTATTTTGTTGTGAGGAATTGCATAGTAAGAGAAAAAGAAAACATGTATCTATTACAAAAACTTTGCATAACAATTGAAAGATTGAGTCCTTGTATTTTAGCTGATAAATCAGTTTGTACTCTTTACCTTTTAAAGTAAGATCTTGTTTATTCTTACAATATTGTGTACAGGGTGAGTTATTGGTATCCCGGCGGACGATAGTCACTAAACCGTTTGAGGAAGAACAATATATTTTCTACAAAAGTTATACAGAGTTTTGTTACACCTACTTAGGTGTTAACGAACCCGATATTAATCGCAATACCCATAGTATATATTTGAAATAACATCATTAATGTTAGGTGCCAACATTTCAAATTAAATGGCACATAATATTCAACTAACAAACAATGTTTGGTATTCTTAAATTCAACGCATTTATCACTCAACATAACGGAGTATGCCATAAGGAACGCTAGAAGAAATCCGCAGTAATAAAGAAATTTCAATAACATTTTCATATTTCTGTCAATGAGCTCAATTTTTAGGAAAGCATCTCTTCCATATTGACTACAATTACTAAATTTACGCATCATTTTGTGCAAACCATGTCGATTAAGAGAATCAGTAGTCCAAGACATACAAATTGCATAAGAAATAAATTATTTTCAAACTTTTCGTTGAAACCTAAGTTAGAAACAGAAATAGTATTCTTTTACCGTTATTATTTTAAATTAAGATTAATACTCACTGTAAAGCTGCTTTAAGTTTGGATATATTGTCCAAACTTTATTAATAAAAATTAAAATTATTGGACCGAATTCTCGATTCCTAGAGGGGAGCGCCAACATTTCCGAAAATACTTTTCTAATAGATCGAAACCTGGTGTTATCGACATCTTTCGCTGTGATAGACTGTATATGTATGGAACGGGGAGGGCATCCATCATGCAAGGCATGCTGCACTTATAGACCGCCTCTCAACGGGCCCCTTGTACAACATCTCTAGGAGAGTCGACGTGTTCACCCAACGCGATTACACTGGGATTCGAACCCGGGACGTCTGCGTCCGGATAGCTAATGATTCTAAAAAATTAACCCAAATTGTTTCGTAGTTAGGAGAAAATGACCTATAATGATGTCCCTGACATTGAACTTAATTACCGTTGTAAGCAGATATTCACATAAGTTGAATGATGATATTGATTAAACGATTTTTCCCAAAACAATCGACAAAATGAAACATTTACAACATTCCTGTTGGTAAGATTTTTTTCTAATATTAAAGTAATCTAATTTTTGTACATATCTCCTGTAGGTATTGAGCGTAAGGGAAAGTTACCCGATAACTAAACTCGTGGGAATTTTACATTTGCTATGATTGGGTTTTCGTTTATAAATATTCTTTGATAATTTGAAACTATCTTTTATGCCAATTTTTGTTGTTGTCCATCTGGTACCATCATCTACGTTATTAATCAAAAAACCCTGATAAGAGTCGAGGAATAATCTTGAGAATAATTGTTCTTTTTATAATTTGTTTTTGTTTTTTCGTCAGTTCATTTTTTTTGTATTTGGAAGAGAAATAATCAGTTAGAAAAAAGTAATTAATAATTTAAAACAATTCATTCTTTCATTTTGTTTGTTGCATTACCTAATTTATTAAAGTCATGACCTTAATTTCACATAAGTTCGAAGTTTATAAATTTTAAATGAATTTGGTGAGTTATTTTAATATTTAATTTTAATAATTTTTCTCCATTTCAAACATTATTGAATTATACGACATACGTCTTTTTGGATCATGGAATCGTTCTTCCATGATCCAAAAAGATCTACCTACCATTCTGAGCTATCGAGTCTTCCCTTGTTAGAAATTTAAGACTGTTATTTTGCAATTAATATTAATTTTAATAAAAAAGGTGTTATACAACCCAAAACGGTATGTATTGTTATACAGAGAATAGACTGCAGATGTATTCATGTTTTTCTCTTTTCTGAGATAGCTACCCAAGACGCATGCGCCAGAATCTGGTAAGCATACAAGATATATTTGTACTAGGTTATCTCGATTCCCATATTGGAACACTTCGATTTCTGTCCAAAATAGCTGTTCAAAGCACGCGTAACTGCGAATGGATGTTGGTTATATAATTGAAATTTAAAGCAAAATTCAAACTCAATTGCATACATGCAGGGTGTTAGAAGAAGTATTTTACATCAGTTCGACAGATGACAGTGAGGTCCACTGTGAATATTAGAAAAGTTCGAATGCTCTACGGATTTCTAAGACACGTTTTCACCACATTTTAAAACATAATGATAACAAATGACAATGATAATACCAATCAAACAAGGCCATGAAAATTGGCGTATTACGTTTTGTCGATGGATTGCTAATACAACAGCCAACGATCGAGAACAAAACTTTCTGAATTGAGGTTTATAATAATCATAATTTCGGAGCTTACTTTTTGCCAATATGACTACACGTTGCGACGATCTTGGAATATTTGGAAGTCGAACATGCTAATATGTGAGATGACATTGGTATAAAATTTAAGAAGATCTGGTTTCAGTTTGATGATTGTCCAGCTCATCATGGTGGAGTGGTAAGACAAACTACTATTTGGTTTGACAACCATTTTTCTGTAAGATGAATTGGTCGATGAACCCTTTGAAAGAAAAAAGTGAGGGTGTTCATCCCAGCTGTAATAATTTGAGACTTCAAAAAAATGTATGAAAAATGAAATTGTTTGTTAAAAAAGCTTAATTTAATAGAAAAAATCAACAAAAGAATTAAATGTCTTTCCATTCATGTAGACGAAAGAAAAATCGTTCACTGCACAGAAAGAAAACTTTATTGAACGTACGTCACGAAAAACATACCGAATGACAATGACTTAATAATAACAATAAAAAAACGATTACGTTACTAAACTGTTTACATGGCAATCGTAAATTATCGAAAGTTTTAACTTTACCGCCGAATGGCAACGAAAAGAACGTAAAATGAAGTTTGAAAATTAACATTGAAAGAAATGAAAACAACTAAATACAAGCAAAAATGAACAATAAGAAGCCTGAATAAACTAATTGAAATTGAATAATATTACGAATTTGTGCAATTTGGCAAAACGCCTAACTTAGTGACCGGACGAACCAGCATAGAAGATGCTGTTTTGACCGTTGCGATGCGAGCGTGACCATCTGCTCCGGAATGAATTTGATGAATCCCTGCTATACACCCGGAGGTAATCTTTCATCTCAAATGAGTACAAGTTGTCCAACTTGAGGAAAGTTTTTTTGCTGAACCATTTTGTATTGTTTTGAATGGATTGTAGGTAAAACTTTTCCCAAATCTTCCAGAAGTCGTCAACTATATGACGAAGAAGCTGACATCGTGTCAGTCTGGATATCTTTTTATCGACGACGGATGGCTCCCGAATAGCAGTGAGAGCGCTGCCGATGAGAATGTGAGCCGGAGGTCGAAATTGTTAGGATCAGCGGAAATGGAACATGGACGTCTTCAATTAAATAAAAACAGGCTCAATTTGGATCAAAATGGAATTGTAAATTCTTCGTAGGTGAAATGTGTTGATCTCATAACTTTTCGAATGTGACCCTTCACGGTCTTTACTTCGGCCTCCCACTTTCCATCGAAATGTGGACCTCCGAGAGGATTGAATTTCCACTTGGTGCCGTCGCAACTCCGTTACTTATTTCTCTCCATTCTTTGGACGCTGTCGTAAAAATAGAATGCAGCTCACGGTCAGCTCCAACGAAATTTGTGTCACATTCGCTATAAAAGCATTCGCTTATACCTCGTCGCCCGGAGAAGCACTTGTATGCGGCAATAAATCTTGAAGTTGCATAATCTGTAACCACTTCTAGATGGATAACTGAAGTGGCTAAACAAACAAACAAAACAAGATAACCTTTATAGATTTTACTACCACGTCCTCGAAAATATCTCAAATGAAACGGTCCGGCGTTTAACCGATTGTTCGATTTAACTTGACAAAACGGATTATCTCAAGGACTAAGTATTTGTTCGGTTTTGTGACGTTACCCCCTCTCTTGTGGTTCGGTCCAGAAGGTGAGGGAGTGTCTTGGTGCCCTTTTTCGGAAGATGTTATCGGTCTCGGTCGCCACCTTATGTTTAGAGAGGTAAGGAACTCTTTCGCCTCCTAAGTAGCTTTTAGGGGTTACAGTCGGAGAAATCAGGGTGATGTACAGGCGGTAATAAATTGATAGAGGGACATAAAATAAAATATTCAGTAATCTTAAAACAGAAATTTAACACACAGGTATATAAGCAAATTATATTGGGACTGGTTACGGATATTGGTAAAATTTCTTTATTTATTTAATTCGCTTTTAGCGTCGTCTGAAATATTATTGCGGAGCTCGGACGTTCGATTTCCTGATTTTCGGTAAAATTAAATTTGGTCAGAAAGTATTGCGGGAAAACTCGCAGTAGTACTAGGTCGGAAAGTACTACGGGAAAACTCGCTGTAGTACTGGGTCAGAAAGGTAAAATCAGAAATCAAAACAAAATATCCACAATAATAAAACAAACGGTACTTACTTTAAGTTTTCGGAAAACTGTTCGGAAAATTCGGTAGCAATAATCAGTCTCGCAAGTCGCTAGTAATAAGACGAATATTAATATACTCAATTGACTGAATACTAATATACTGAATATTTCTCGAAATTCGGTCGGCTATTTATACCAAATCGGGGCGAAAACTGTATTTCTCTGAGTGGGTCGTATCGATAACAGTTATCAAAATTTAAACTTCAATGCGCGGCATTAATTAATGAAATAAACGGTTTTCTGATGAGACTGTCGGATGTGGGATATAAAATTACATAGTTTCAGTTTTTGAACGATAAAAATCCATTAACAAACAACTGAGTAATTAACAATTAATTAAAAAACATTAACGGAAAACTAAAGAAGAGTAACGGTCGTAACTATAACTTAAAAAAGTTGATTGCGTATAAAACCGAACCAAAAGATTAAACGTGAGGTCACACAAAGTTAGAAATAACCATCTTTTTTTTTATATTTTTAAATAGCACTTTTTCAAAACATCACACAACACTAAATTTGAGATCAATCGAATTATAAAACTTAAAAAAACAATTTAAAATTGAAAGAATAATCATTACTTAAAATTACAAAACACTATAACACGGCGTTACATGCATTAAGTCATTTTTGTTGATATGTATAAAAAAAGCTGAAAAAGCAGTCAAGATAAAGCAATAAAACGATAGGTGGCGCTAATAACCAAAATAAACATTTGAAAATTGAAAAAAGAAAAATAATATATCCAACCCCACCTTTTTAACTAAATTACTTTAGAAGACAACAGAAACAGACTCACCATCACCAACAACCTTCCCTCCCCCAATCCTTCCCAACAAGATAACTGTAAATTGAACTAAGATTTTGGATGTCTGTTCTAAAATTTACCGAGTCAACCTCTTTGTTGATATAAACCATCTCCAAAAATAGTCTCTTTGAATAAACCGATTCCCTATCCAAAATCTGAGAGTTCTCAAAATCAAAATAATGACCACTAGTAACATGGTGATGGACCAAAGCGCTTTTATCTTCATCCCTAGATCCCTAGACAATCACGTTTATGTTGTTTTATCCTAGCATCAAAATACTGACTTGTAGTACCCACATAAGTTTTTTCACAGTTATTGCACGGAATCTTATAAATGATGTTGGAATATAGACTTTGTGGAATTTGGTCTTTAGTCCTCGAGAAATAAATAGATAGTGGTAAAGGGTTGCATTTAGCAAACTGAATAGAGTCAGATTACAGAACAGAGATAAGCTTATCAGTTAACTTGGGAATAAACGGAATCTTAGTATACTGGGTACGGGAATTGGAATGGTTAAATGCGTTATGTCGACCGTCATCACTAAGTTGTTGGTCTCTATTAAGATGGTAAGTGTTGTTGTGATATAAAATCCTGTTCAATAAGCCAGAAGGATACCCGTTATTGATAAATATACTATGAAGCTTTTTTAGGTTTGAGTCAAGAAAGCGAGCATCGGATATGGATCTAACCCGATTGACCATAGCAACGACTGTATTCAATTTCTGACTAGAAGGATGATTGGACTGAAAATTAATGTATCTTCCAGAATACGTTGGTTTAGTGTACCAATTTAGGCTTATAGTTTGATCTCAGTTTCTTATTACATTAGTATCAAGAAAAGGAACACTAGAATTTAATTCAGTTTCAACTGTAAATTATAAATGAATATCAAAGTTATTGAAAACATCCATAACATCGTCAATACGATCTACAGGTATAGCACAGATTATATCATCTACATACTTATAGATGAATGATAATGAAAAACCCAACAACGGAATACATTGATCAAGAAGATAATCCATCACCATTGTAGCTAAGATGGGGCTTAAAGGACATCCCATCGGGGTATCAAGCTTCTGTCTATAAATCAAGTTGTTAAAGATGAACACCGAATATTCAAAAAGGAAGGTTATTAATTCCAAAAACAGTTTCATATCAATAGGTGTGACCAAACTCACTAAATCCCACTTTAGCACGGTGATGTCCCTCACCAAATTTAGCGGTATGTTGGTAAAAGGAGAAATCACATCAAGTGAAATAAGCACAAAATTAGGTGGGAGTTTAACATCCTTAACTTTGTTCACGAAGGAAAAAGTATCCTTGACATTATCAGAAGTTCTTTCAGCAAAAGCGAGTTTAAGAATAGACGATAAAAATTCGGACAGACGATATGTAGGAGAATATAAAGGATATATTAAGCTTTTGGTTCGGTTTTATACGCAATCCACTTTTGTAAGTTTGGTATTATATATTCACGTAGAATTTATAAGATTCCGTGCAATAACTGTGAAAAAACTTAAGTGGGTACTACAAGTCAGTATTTTGATGCTAGGATAAAACAACGTAAATGTGATTGTCAATCTAGAGATGAAAATAAAAGCGCTTTGGTCCATCACCATGTTACTAGTGGTCATTATTTTCATTTTGAGAAGTCTCAGATTTTGGATAGGGAATCGGTTTATTCAAATAGACTATTTTTGCAGATGGTTTATATCAACAAAGAGGTTGACTCGTTGAATTTTAGAACAGACACCCAAAATCTTAGTTCAATTTGCAGTTATCTTGTTGGGAAGGATTGGGGGGGGGAAGTTTGTTGGTGATGGTGAGACTGTTTCTGTTGTCTTCTAAGGTAATTTAGTTAGAAAGGTGGGGTTGGATATATAATTTTTCTTTTTTCAATTTTCAAATGTTTATTTTGGTTATTAGCGCCACCTATAGTTTTATTGCTTTTTCTAAACTGCTTGATTTGATACTTTGACATTCGTTTTCTTCTTCAATTTAACTTTTTTTTATATATATCAAAAAAAAAATGACTTAATGCATGTAACGTCGTTTTGTAGTGTTTTGTAATTTTAAGTAATGATTATTCTGTCAATTTTAAATTATTTTGTTAAGTTTTATAATTGGATTGATCTCAAATTTAGTATTGTGTGATGTTTTGAAAAAATGCTGTTTAAAAATATAAAAAAAAAGATGGTTATTTCTAATTTTTTGCGACCTCATGTTTAATATTTTGGTTTGGTTTCATACGCAATCCACTTTTGTAAGTTTGGTATGATATATTTACGTAAGTTTGATTTGTTTGTTCAATTTTGTGGTTACCTTGAGGAAGGAAGAATAAAATTTCCGAAAGCTTGGTAGAGATAAAAGGAAGGCTCTTAATTACCTTTGTCGTTTGGTCGTGTAATCCCGTTATTACGTTACCTTTGGATATTAACGGAAAAATTAACAATACATAACAAAAGATACTCCTATTTACATAAATATTTACAAAAATATTTATACAACATAATCACATATAAAATATCTTCTTACTACCGGCGGTCTTCGGGGCAAACTTCAACAAGAGATATTTTCCGTGGATATGATATTATGATGCTAATTGACTTTATTACTGAAACTCGGTTAATAATGATCGGATCATCATTAAAATCGTTCAGTAATCATTTCAGATTCTCTGCCATCATTTGGAATCGGTTCTAACGTTGTAGGTCTTCTAATTCCGCATCATAAAAAATAGTCGGTGTACGGTAGTCGAACAGTAGCTTGCTGGTTGTTGGAACTTCCTCGGGTCGGTTGACTGCTCTGATAGGATGATGGAAGTATTTTCGGATATTCGGATTAAATCGAGAAGAAATATGTAACTTCGTTACAGTTTGAAGGGCGAGGAAAAATATAAAAGCAGTTGATCAAATAAATGTAATTTTTCTTGGAGAATCATCTGATTTTGCCCTAAAAAAAGTGGGTTCATCTTTTAAATTTGTAAGCAGGTTTCATTTTCGCTGTCAGGGGGTGAGAGACGGGCTCTTCTTTATCACCACTGAATGTCTCCCTTAAAACCGAGCAAATCTCAACCGAAACTTTTTATAGTCCGATGCAAAATGTTCCATAGTTTCAGATATTCCGTTTTACCAGGTTAAATAGGACACCTTGCAATGAAAGACATAAAAACAATAGGTCAAACCAACCTAATTTATCCCGGAGAATCTGATTCTGCTATAAAGGTAGGGTTCTTATTAAGTTAAGTTAATTAATTAAGTAAAAGTTGTTTTCCGTTCTGCCGTCATGGGGTGAGAGACGAGATGACCATTATATGTCCCCCTTTAGATTAAAACAAATTTAATCTGAAAATTTTTTTAGTCCGAGGAGTAGTTTTTGAGTTATTCCGTTTTGTTAAGTTAAATGGGACACCAAGCATAATAAATTTTTGTGGAATTAAATTTCCTGATGATAATATAAATGAGCATATGCTATGTTAATATGAACACATTTTACGTCTACAAAGCGTATGTATTGTATGTATGGAACGGGGAGGGCATGCAAGGCATGCAGCACTTAGGCCTCTCAACGGGACCCTTTTGTACAACCTCCCTAGGAGACTCGAGGTGTTCTGAGAAAGATCTTTCTGTTTAGGTGACGATACCGCTTACTCGTGCCTATGACGAGTTACCGCCGCCCTGACCACACCGCCGAAAGCGAACGGTCGGTTCGCTTTCGGCCGAAGCCTGGGCGAGGGCGGGGGGTCAGAGGGCGCTAGCGCGCATTCGTCCCTGTATGATCGAGCCTCCTAAACACACATGTGTATTAACGACAACCAGAGATGTTAGACTGGTTGCCGGGATCGACGGCTTAACGTCCCCTCCGAAGGACGGGGGGCGACCCAACGTGATTACACCGGGATCGAACCCGGGACGTCTGCGTGTTAACTCGAGAGTTAACACGCTGAGCCATTGCGCCCCCTACAAAGCTTATATTTAGACTTTTGATATTTATCCAATTAGAAGCGAGATTCAGCCCATCGTGCGATGAAAGGCTTCCTGTACCAGCCATAAATGACCATAAAACCCCATTTCCAACGGTTTCCAACGAATATCAAGCTTTTCGTAAGTTACCATGTTTACGTCAATTTTAGTTCTGTCTATTGTATCCGCAATGTTGATTGTTGATAAATTCATAAGTCTGCGCCAGATTCGCAATATCAACTCACTAGTTAACACGCAGACGTCCCGGGTTCGAACCCCGGTGAAACCAAGTTGAGTCGCCCGGCGTTCTTCAGAGGGAACGTTAAAACATTGGTCCCGGCAGAAAGTCGTTGGTTGTCGCTAATGCACCTGTGTGCAAACGCCCCAGTCTAGGCTTTGGCTGAAAGCGAGGGCGGCAGCGGTAACTCCTCATTAGCCACGAGCAAACGGTATTGTTACCTAATTGAGATCTTTCTCAAAACACCTCGAGACTCCAATGGAGGTTGTACAATGGGCGGCCTGTTGATGCCTAACGTGCCTCAACATAACATGAGATGTCCTCCCTGTTTTTATATCATAATAGAATCTTTATAGTTCAATACAACATATAAACTATATCAAGATTCTTAAAAACAGAGACGATATGATTTTATATCACATACAGTAGAATATTTAAGCTTCAATGTAACATACATGTCACATCAAGATTTTTTTAAATATACTCGATATAATTTTTCTTTTCTTCGTATTTATTGAAAACGAAATAAAAATTTCCTCTTTTTGCTCGTTATTTTATTCCAATTCCGATTTATTTCTCCAGTTCAAATTATCGCTGATTAAAAATCAATTCTCTATATTCAATTTTTAATGTTCAACTTGTATTTACGTTCAATACTTTGCTTTCAGTTTGATTTTATTGTTTCAGTAGTTGCAGTTAAGATGTCGAAAACACCTGGATTTTACGTCATTGAAAGGTATTTCCGAAAATATAAGTGTTGGCCAACCTCGCGAGGATTGCGGGGACTTTTACCGACAATGTTGGTTATCGTTAATATAATTTGGACAATTTATCCACCCATAACAGAAATTATAAGTAGGTGTTTCCTAAGTTCGCCTCGTAGATATACAGGATGTTTCTCTATGTCGTGGCATCACCTTAATTACAAACACTAACGTAGAAATGATGACTTCTGTAAAAACTTTTCTTAAAAAATGTTCTTAAAGGATTTCTAATGAGAACATTGCAACTGTCACTTTTTATTTCTGTTCATTGTTTGGACCATAGAATTCCACGCGAATCCTCACTTTTTATTGCAATTGTAAAATTATGCCATGACATACAGAAAAATTTTGGATAGACTTCTTATATTTATGTTGTTTTTAATTATTTTAGATTATAAGATGAATTTCGAAATATTATTATTTCACTTGGCTTTTGCTTTAATGTCAGCATCACTTTTTTGCTTTAATATTCAATGGGTGCGAAAACGATTTCAATTATTCGAAATAATCGACGTATTGAGCGACTTCAATCAATTCGGTATTCCGAAGTCAATGAAAGCCCTTGATATTAACGCAAAGATGTTGAAAATTTTTCAGTACGGAGGATTCGTCAGTTGGTGTGCTGTTACCTACACTATTTTGTTTGAGGAGAATTGCGTTAAATTGAACACTAAAAATTGTTTAATTTTCGAATATTACGCCCCTTTTCAATTTGAACATTGGAAGATCACATTGATAATGTTGTTTCAAATACATTCCATGCGATTTCCAATTTATTTATTAATCGGTATGCAGATATTGTGCTCATATTTAGGCGAATTGTTGGTTGCACGTTTACAACATCTTATTGACCACTATTTTAGGATGTTCCAAATTGTAAATGATTTCATTGGTAGCTTTCTTATCCCCGTAAAAATTTTTATCACAATTTGCTTATCTGTGGCAATTACTCAATTTGTTCTGGTTCGAATGCTAATTCATTTTGTCCCAATTAATCAACACAATTGCTTTTAGAGCAACAATTTGGCAACCTTTTTCTTAATTCTAGTGAATTTTGAAGCCTTATTTCTAACTAATATAGCTGGACAACGGTTTACCACATTGGTACGTATATTTATTCACTATTAATAAATTAAACATCTTGTTGTTTCGAGTAGACTGGCAATGTGGCAAACGCCGTGTATAATTTAAATTGGTATGAGGCGGATGTGTCAACACGAAAGGATGTTTCGATTTTACTGAGCATGACTGAAATGGCGACCAAAGTGAAGATACCTCTTTCCGGCGAATTCTCGCACGAAGCGGCAGCAAATTTTAATATCTATGTTTTAATAATTTGTTAATTACAAATTGGAAATTTTAAGGAACGCAAGAAAGTGTACGTTTTTTTCAATTGGATTTTAACGGTTGTGAAGAAAAGAAACCTTTAGACAGTTTTTACTACAAAATTAATCTACACGTCTAAATATTTATGCATTAACGTTAATTTCTAAAACAATAGATTAGTTTTCTTCCGTTGTTGCGAGATCATTGCATAGACCAAAGAAAAAGAGATAAATTTCCAAATGTTTTAAAAATTATTGAAATATTTCAAAAAATTGTAAATAATTTTTAATATAAATATTATTATTACATTTACTCTATATAAATGGGCTAAATTTAATATACCCCATATAATAAAATTTATTTTTTTTTAATATTTTCTGTTTATCTACTAAATTCGAAATTATATTAAAGAAAATTATACTTATGTTCACATTTATTTTCATTCTTTGTGTTTCAGTTTCTAAACAGTCTTTTACGGTTTTGAATTTTCTATTACCACCATAAATATTGTAATATAATTGTAATATTTTGTAATACTATTTTTATAAATTAAAATCATCTCATTCGCATTTTGACGATTATACTTACAGGAAAAAAAATATAATTATTGTTTGTCATCTTGGGCAAAGCATTCATCTAACTGCAAGATTGACTGAACTAGGTAAAATTCTTTTAATTTTAATTTCAAATTTAGAGAAGGAATTTATTAAGTTTATGGGAGATGGTATACATAGCTGACGAAAAATTACCAAATACCTTCTAAAAAAGTTTTTGTCTTAATTTTGTAACATTGATCATTCTATCTTGAAGTCTTGAAGTTAAATTATAGGGAAGATTCACATAAAAACCCAATTTATTTCAAGTGTTGAATTAATATCATAAGAGTAGAAAATTTTAAATTAGATTTGTTTTTAAGATTTAATTTAAGAACAAATCTAATAAAAGTTTTATACAATAATAGTTATTGAACAGTTATTACTTAGTTTTGTTAATATATGTGTAAAAATATTTAATTACTTTATTTTTTTAAATTTTATTTTAAGGTATTTTTATACCTATGGATACCTTCAGTAAGTGACACGACATAAGGTGTATTAAGTTTATAGATAGATATCTAAAAATGATTGATTATTAAAATTACCCTTTGCGTAGTATTTTCTTCCAATGAGTTGGATGACCTTATAGAATATATCTACTTGATAGATCTTGCTAATAAGATGTCTGTATATTCTGGCTGTATAATTACTAAAAATATTAAATAATTAATATTTACGATATTATATTTAACATATTATTTTATAGTGAATTAGATGAAGAATTAGGAATGGACCAAGCCAATTGCGATGACAATGTTAATAGAACGGCAATAAAAATGAATTAGATGTTAATACTTCAGCAGTGATTGGTGAGACTAATTAAATAATTCAAATAAATATGCACTTAAAATTTACTATAAATATGTTTACATTTTGATACACTTTAACAGGAATAGTTTCTATTGGCGCTGGATACTCTCAGCTAAGAGACCTATGTGCGACATAAAACATACCCCACATGATGCTACGTAGATATACGACAATCCACACCAAATTCCATGACATTGTTGAAAATGTTCTTTTGAGCAAGTTAAAGGAAGCTGGGAAAGAAGAAGCTGCTATAGCAGAAGAAGAGACCAATATTGATTAACATGGTATTGGCCATATAACTGTTGTTGTTTAGCTGCTTTCTTGTGAAAAAATCATTGTTTCTATTTTTTTCTATACTAAAATCAATTAATTAAGATATTCTTAATCATCATTATCATTGCAGCTATTGTCATCTACCATTGAATGCACTACTAGAGTTGAAAAGAGATAATTAGAAATAAATAATAAAACTTAGAAGGAAACCAATCTTTCAGTGGTCGAATCTACATCCACATAATAGTAGCATAGAACATGGACTTCATCAAACCATTTCATTTGATGATTGATTCATGAAAGCACTATAACCTAAAGGTGTTCCATACTCGATAGATCCCAAGTTATAGTGTAAGCAAAGTTCGCCGGGTTCACAACACAAGCATGTGAGGTCTCTGAAAGTACGTCTATTTCTTCGTCTATTGACCCAAGTGACTTCATTAACTTTCATCGTACCTTTAAACCTTTAGAGTATTTGATTTGAATTTTGATCCCTTTTACTGCGTTTTGTAAAACATTCAATAATGTATCATAATCTGTTATGTCTGTTCCTTGCGCAACTTTTGACTGTGTTATACCTTTGATACAGCGTCCAATACCGTCAGGTACTTCTTGTCTGTGGCCGTTTTCGCTGTAATGCCATCTAATTGTCTCTGCTTACATTTTTTGTGCAGACATGTGGCGATAAGATAAAATATCTTTCTATTCTTATATTGGGTAGATTGTCCATCCGATAAGCAATCAGCATGTCTTAGCCTAGGAACAATCATTTTTATATCATCAAAAACATATCCTAAGTGCACGTATATGGCTGAGGGGTCATGGCGAAGGCTATTCGATACAGTACAGTATGAGCAGGATTGTGCTGTGTCGATATTACCGCGTCAAGAAATCAATTATCGACGTGTCGACAAAACTTTTTGTCGACATTCTGTCGACCCATCGATAATAGAACATAAAGCTTTATAAGTAAACACAAAAAATAAATACTTAGATTTTTTGCTTTTTATTGATTTATTTATCGACTTCTGAATCATACATGTCAAAATCTATAACATTTTTATTTTTATGTCGCAAAGTAAAATATACGTGAACTAATTCTTTAGATGTTTCAAATTTTAATCGGGTGTGATTTTAATAATTACAATAAAAATGAGGATTCGCGTGAAATTCTATGGTATAAACAATAAACAGAAATAAAAAGTGGCAATTATTGCATTCATTGTTAATTGTTCTCATTAGAAATCATTTAGATCATTTTTTAAGAAATGTTTTTACAGAAATCATCATTTCTACTATAGTGTTTGTGATTAAGGTGATGTCACGACTTAGAGAAACACCCATGTATATCTACGAGACGAAATTAGGAAACACCTACTTATAATTTTTGCTATGAGTGAATAAATTAAACAAATTATATTAATTATAATCAACATTGTCGGTAAAAGTCCCCGAAATCCTCGCGATGTTGGTCAACACTTATATATTCGGAAATACCTTTCAATGATCTAAAATCCGGGTATTTTTGACATCTTAATTGCAACTACTGAAATAATAAGATCAAACTGAAAGCAAAGTATTGAACGTAAATGCAGGTTGAACATTAAAAATTGAATATGGAGAAATGATTAGTAATCAGCGATAATTTGAAGCGGAGAAAGAAATTGGAATTGAAATAAAACAACAAGCAACAAGAGGAAATTTCTATTTCGTTTTCAATAAATACGAAGAAAAGAAAAATTATATCGAATATATTTAAAAAAATCTTGATGTGACATGTATGTTACATTGAAGCTTAAATATTCTACTGTATGTGATATAAAACCATATCGCCTGTATTTTTAAGAATCTTGATATGTTCATATGTTATATTGAACTATACAGATCCTATTATGATAAAAAAACAGAAAGGGCATGCAACGTTATATTGAGGCACGTTAGGCCTCACGGGGTTAACCTCCGCAAAGCCACAGAATATCTAACAATCAGAATACAATCTTTCTGTCGGCACCTTTCATGTGTATAAGTCGAAGTAGGGTGACCTTGACGCCATTTTCTCCGGAGAGAAAGTAGGTTGGACTCAGTTAAATTTAATATGAGGGCCGCATTAACTGGTAATTTTCAAAAACGTATTATTACCGTGACACAAAATTAATATATTTTTTATTGTTTAATGTTACACACATTATTTATTGTATGGTATCTAATTATTATAAAAATGGATTCTTAGTTTTTAAAGTAATTACTTTAAACGTAAAAATCTTTTTTATGATGTAAGTAAGTATGGTGATGAAATTAAATATGAAATGCAATGATCCAAAGTAAAATAATATGTATTAATAAATAAAGGATATAAATATTATAAAAAAACTAACTGATAATCTACAGAACATTTGTTTATATTTATTATTAATTTCCATTATCAATAATATTTTTAAAGGTAGGTTACTAAAATTACTAAAATATTTATAATTACTAAAATAAATCAATGATATAATTTTATTATTTGTTTTTATTTATTGATTTTTCCATACAATATTTTTTTTATTACTTGCATTAAAATTTCTATTAATATATTTTAATGTATAAAATAATTTAATTCTAATATATAATTTTTTAAAATATAGATATGGAAAGGATGTACAGGGATGTCGATAACTACATTTGATATCAAATAAGTTGAGGAAACAAGCAAAAACATTCTGTTTTGTATATATTCCTACTATACATATTCCTCAAAATTATCTTTAAACAACCTTTCTAAAGATGCCACATAATAAACAAAGTCATCTTGAAGCATTTGCAACTTTCCAAATGTACTTGCACTGTTCTCATAGGCCTTAAAATAACAAAAGATTGTGGAATCCTCAAGATCAGTATGCGCCTTTGCATACTCTTCACATATTAAACAACTGTGAAGTGACAATCATTTTTTTATAAGATATCCACAAATATATCTTGTGAAATTTTGTTCTAAAATGTCGCTACACTGATAATCTTTATCAGCGACACTAATTCCATGTGTGGGTATTAAATTTTCAGTACTGGGTTTTTCTATGTCATTATTTGTTACAATAGGTTCCCCTAATTTTAATAGAATGGCATCACTATCACATTCGCAATTTCCGGCACCAGAATTTAACAGTTTGACGCAAATAAGTTTTTTGAATGTTCTTTGAAATTGGATACTTGTTGGATTCACACAATTCCCGTTCTGTTGCCTAACTGACCCGAAGAAGTTTTCCAACGCATCTTGGTTTATTCTTCTTGTGAATAAATACTCTATATTCACAGCGCTTTTTAACCACTTCCACAGATGAAGTAAGCCATATATCGTTATTCTAAAGCATTTAATAAATTTCCTTTGAAATAGGAGGCATTTCCTTCACTGTAAACAAACAGTAACTATGTTCATCTGATATTCTTGAACTGCCTTCTAGGGAGGGAAATATGGTTGGCACTGCATTAACTTGCAATCTAGTTCGTAGATCATTGAGGAACATTTGATTGTCAAAATGAGCACCACATAATCTGTGACTTCGATGTAGTACATCAACATTTTCAACCAAATCAATATGATCTGTTTATTTTATATTATGCGTACATATTTATTTTTCATTAAGGATAATTACCTATGTAAAGTCCTTTAAATTCGCAAAGCACTAAATGTAGAAAAAATTGATCTTTAAAAAGTGATAACCTAAAATTAACCACCAAACACTTAAGTAAAATACACTAAGAATAAACTTAAAAAATAAGTATAATAAAATGTTTATAACTAAAATAAACCCTAAAATAACCTCCAAACAATAACGTCAAAAAAACATGTGCTAACCTTAAGGCATCACAAAGCGAAAAGAGAGAAGAAAATCTACCCGCCCAATGCAAAACAACTGCGCAGTTGTTTCTTGGCAAGGCGGAGTTGATCTTCTGATTGCTAGATATTCTGTGGCAAAGCCTAGACGGGGGCGCTAGCGCGCATTTGTCCCTATATACTCGAGGCTCCTAACCCCACAGGTGTATTAACGGCAACCAAGGATGTTAGACGTTTTGCGGGGACTGATGTCTTAACGTCCCCTCCGAAGAACGGGGGGCGACCTAACTTGGTTTCACCAGAGTTCAAACCCGGGGCATCTCTCGTGTTAACTCGAGAGTTGACATTGCGAACTTGCGGTCAGACTTATGAATTTTTCAACAATCAACATTGCGGATATAATAGACAGAACTAAAATTGACGGAAACATGGTAATTTACTTGATATTCAGGGAAATTGGGGTTTTATGGTCATTTATGGCTGATACAGGACCCTGCCATCGCACGCTGGGCTGAATATCGATTATAATTGGATAAATGTCAAAAAAACAAAGTGTAAATACACGCTTTTAGATGGAAGAAGTATCATAGTATATGTTCATTCATATTGTCATCAGGGAATTTAATTCCACAAAACTTAATTATGCTTTGTATCCTATTTAACTTGACAAAACGAAATTAATCAAAAGCTACTCATTGAACTAAAAAAACTTTGAGATGAAATTACTTCAGTTTAAAAGGGGACATTTAATGGTCATCATCTCGGCTCTCACACCCTAACAGCAAAATGGAAAACAACTTAACTTTTACTTAATTAATTAACTTAAGGGGTAAAGTTAATTCATTGGTGGTAAAGAAGATCCCGTCTTTCACCCCTGAGAGCAGAAATGAAAACAGCTTAGAAATTTAAAACATGAACCCACTTTTTTTAGGGTAAAATCAGATGATTCTCCAGGAAAGATTACATTTGTATGATCAACTGCTTTTATGTTTTTCCTCGCCCTTCAAACCGAACAAATGCTTAGTCCTTTAGATAATCCGTTTTGTCTAGTTATATCGGACAATCGGTCAAACGCCGGACCGTTATATTTGAAACATTTTCGAGGACGTGGTAGTAAAATCTACATGTTTTGTTTGCCTGTTTAGCCACTTCAGCTATCCATCTAGAAGTTGTTACGGATTATGTAACTTCAGGATTTATTGATGCATACAAGCACTTCTCCGGGAGAAGAGATATAAGCGAATGCCTTTACAGCGATTGTGACACAATTTTCGTTGGAGCTGACTGTGAGCTGTGTTCTATGCTTACGGCAGCGTCCAAAGAATGGAGAGAAATAAGTAACCAGTTGAGCTGCGACGGCACCAAGTGGAAATTCAATCCTCCCGTAGCTCCACATTTCGGTGGAAAGTGGGAGGCCGGAGTAAAATTCGTGAAGGGTCACCTTCGAAAAGTTGTGAGATCAACACACTTCACCTACGAAGAATTTACCACCATTTTGATCCAAATTGAGCCTGTTTTCATTCAATTCAAAACGTCTATGTTCCATTTCCAATGATCCTAATAATTTTGACGCTCTGACTCCGGTTCACTTTCTCATCGGCAGCGCTCTCACTGTTAATCCGAAGCCATCCGTCTTCTATGAAAAGATATCCAGACTGACACAATAGCTTCTTCGTCCTATAGTTGAAGACTTCTAGAAGATTTGGGAAAAGTTTCACCTAAAATCCATTCAAAACAATACAAACCACACAAAATGGTTTCAGCATAAAACATTCCTCAAGTTGGACAACTTGTACTCATTCGAGATGAAAGATTCCATCCGGCAAAGTGATCTCTAGCAGGAATTCATCAAATTCATTCCGGAGCAGATGGGCACGCTCGCAATACTCGGTCAAAACAGCATCTTCTATACTGATTCGTCCGTTCACTAAGTTAAGCTTTCTTTGTCAACAATTTGTCTTGCCAAATTGTACAAATTCATAATATTCAATTTCAATTAGTTAATTCAGTCTTTTTATTGTTCATTTTTGCTTGTATTTAGTTGTTTTCATTTCTTTCAATGTTAATTTTCAAACTTCATTTCGTTCGACGAGTTTTTAGTTCACTTCGACTCCATAATCATCTTTCTCATGCCAAAAAAGCTACATATACCAAATTTGAACAAAATCGGTTGATATACACGTGTAATATTAAGAAAAATCAATTTCGAAAATTTAACCTGCACACCCTGCATATCCGAAAAAAAGCATTTGTCGACCTATGTTTATATGAAGTTATTGTGTTCATTTTAAAAGGTCTATCGGCAGTTAAAATCCTGCTACAAAAATCTGAAACACCTGTATATATGCAATTGAATTTTTTTTCTGCTTGAAATTTCAATTATACAACCAACATCCATACTTAGTTAGAATTTAGAATTCTATTTAGAATTTTGAAAATAATTTATTTCTCATGCAATTTATATTTCTTGGACTACTGATTCTAATCGTTAATGTTGAATTATTACTAGGGTTGTACCGATTAATCGGAAAAAGTGGCCGAATAGTCGGCTCGACTATTCGGCCACTTTTTTGTCTGCGATTAGTCGGCAATTAATCGGTTCATTAAACAATAAAACCGATTAGTCGGCGAAAAATAGAATAATGTTATGTATTTATTTATTACGTAGTGAAAGATGATTAATTTTTGAATGTGAGTGTACTTTAAAGTACCCATATACGCAATTTCTTTCTCAGCTTTGCTCAGAAGATTAAAATTTTCTTTATAAAAATAACACTTTACCACAAATATCTGTATTACGAAAGAAAAACCGAATATACTGTTATATAATTATCGTGACCCACGTGAGTGCTGTAACTTTAGGTGCGTATCGCAATCTAAATTAGTAACTAGACTGTAACCAGATGATGATACCTGATCAATCGAATATTATTGTTGTGATTTTTTAGTGCCTTTATGTTTCGAAATAGTTCTAGGAAACAGAATTATCGTTTATATAATAATATAATACTATTAAATAACAAAAATTTTCTTCGCGTCCAATACCAATCCTGTGAATTTTGGGTACATAATTATTTAACACTCTGTACATCTTGACATCATACTTGTTACAATCGGTGTTGAGCAAAGTGTCGATACTTGTCGATGGTATCGATACCTACCTCAGTATCGATATTCGCTACCAGCAAAGTATCGGTATCGAAGTATGAAAAGTATTAAAATATCGAAAGTGTCGAAGTATTACAACTTGTTTAATGTATACAGGAAATTGAGATTACAGTATATTTAAGATCAATATACATCAGATCAAGATCTGTCCTAAAGTACTTCAAGAGAGCTAATATACTGTGAAGATGAGAGTCAACATGTGGTTATTCCTTATTATTTCAATTCTTGTTGCAATTAATAACTCGAAATTTTACATAAAAAATTTTACATAAAATACATAAAAAATGTGCTTATTATATACTTGATTTTACTATCAAAATATTATTTCCAATAATTCGATACTTTCGATACTTTGAATAGTATCGCTACCACAAAGGTATTAATACTCTATATCTTATTTATGCTACCGCTCAGCCCTAGTAGTTACTAAAGAGAAGTGGAAAATTAATGGAAAAACAGCACATATTAACATGTCTCTGATCAACTAGTCATTGGATGGCTTCTTTCCAAGATGCAGCTGCTAGGTTTAATATTAGCATAAGTTCCCTACAACCTGTAATTCAACGAAAAATTTATTTTGAAAGCAACCTATTAGACGAAGTAAAGAGAGACGTACTGAGACAATGAAAGGAGACGCAGAAAGACATTTTCGTACAAATTAACATCCTACAGTGATCAGAGGTGATCATCTCTCAGCCTTCATTTTGTTTTTTATTTCTACTGTTCGAGCTGTGGCAAAATACGGTGCTAGTTCGCAATTAATTGTCCATAAGGAATCATAATTTTTTTTATAAATCTCTGTTCGAATATACCAACTGTAAACAAGTAAGCAGACTACAAAGTGATGAGTAGGAGCTTTAAGGCATAATAGCTCATGGTATATGAAGTCTTTAAGATAATGTACAATATTTGAATCGGTAATAGCTTATGTTACAAATAAGTTAGCAGACTTCAAACTGATGAGCAAGATTTTGGAGACATAGCTCACCCTGTCAACATGTTGGCAGTCCTTCAAATAATGATATTTGATTGATAGCATGAGTCTATGAAATAGAATTGACTAATATTGACATCAATAAGTTTGCAAACTTTAAGCTGATGAGCAGGCCTTTGGAGATATAACAGCTCTCAGCAGTCTTTAAAATAATGTACAGTGTTTAGAACAGGAATAAGTCTTTAAGATAATAAAGTGTTTGGAATAATAATAACTTAAAAATCAAAATAATATATAGTCTGTGAAGTGATAATAGCTTATGCTGTTAACAAGTTTGAAGACTTCAAAGTGATGAGCAGGACTTAAATATAGCAGCTCATGCTGCCAACAAGTTGGCAGACCTCAAATTGCCAAAAATGATTCTGAAGACATAATAGGTCATGCTGCTAATAAGGTAGTAGTCTTTAGGATAATGTACACTGGATGTTCGGTATTTTCCGGATCAGAGGTACACAGCGATGTAGAGTACATTATTTTGAGATGATTTTTCTAATATAGGCTTTCTAATAGGCTGATATTCTATATTTCAGCCTGTATAATAGGTGGAACAAGATTATGTTACCAACATATAGTCTGTGGTACAGTAATAGCTCATGCTGCCAACAAGTCTGATGAGAAGGACTATAGAGACATAAAAGCTCATGCTGCCAACAAGTTGACAGTTGTTAAAATAATATATAGTCTGTGGAACAGTAATAGCTCATGCTGTCAGCAAGTTGGCAGTCTAAGATAATACATAGTCTGTGGAATAGTAATAGCTCATGCTGCCAATAAGTTGGTAGACTTCAAGCTGACGAGCAGAACAATGGAGACACAAGCACTAATAGTGTACAGTATCTGAAACAGCAATAGTTCATGCTGCCAATAAGTTGACAAATTTCAAATTGACCAGCATGACTTTGGAGACATAATAGCTCATGCTGCCAATAAGTTAGCAGTTGTTAAGATAATGTGCAGTGTTTGGAACAGTTCTAGCTCTTGTTCCTAGCAGGTTAATAGACTTCCAAATGATGAGCAGGACTTTGAAGATATAAACACTCACACTGCCAACATGTTGGCCGTCATTAAGATAACGTACAGTATCCAAAAGTAAAATCTAGGTAGAAAATACATAAGAAATATGCTTATTATGCACTATTATTTCTAATAATTCGATGCTTTCAATATATTCGATTCTTTTGATAGTTCGATACTTTCAATACTTCGATATTTTCGATACTTTGAATAGTATCGATACCACGAAGGTATCGATAGTCAATAACTCATTTAAAGTATCTCCCAGCCCTAGTTATAACAAGATTATGTAGCATATAAGCGCTTCCAAAAGTATTCGAACACGTCCGAACTTTGAAATGATCGGCAATAGCCGATTAATCGGCCGACTAATCGGCCCTCTTAAGGCCGTTTAGTCGGATAGTCGTTAGTCGGCCAAAACCATAGTCGGCCCAACCTTAATTATTAAGCAAAAATTCCGGAACTATGCGGAACGCTTAGTCCAGTTGATAACATTGTCACTATATTTGATTTGGTTCCTTTATTACCGGCGCGATTAGGCAAGGCCGGCAGAAATTTAAAACTGGTTACTGCAGAAATAATTTTATTTTAAATTTTGAAATGATAAGATGAAATTAATATATTTATTATAGTTTAGAGGAATGGTGGATGGGGGATTAAAAATGGGGATTGTTGAAAAATTTTTATTTTAAATATTAAATGGGAGAAGAATAGTTTTTAAAGTAGGCATGTTCGTCAGACAAAGGAAAGGGGAAGGTGAGCCGCGGGACCCCAAAAAGTTCGAAAAATATCTGCGGCTCTAGAATATTAATCCTTGGCATTTTGGGGGAAGGAATTATTTAAGATTTGTATAATGGAGTTTTATTTATGTGAGTCTGGTCATTAAGACAATGTAGGTGATCATTATTATGTTTAATTTTTTCTATATCATATATTTCCAATAATCTTAATTTGAAACCTTTGTTTTGTTTATGTAAATGTGAATATTATTTATAATATCAAAATTATGATTATATATTATCATATGTCTCGATAAAAAGGATATATTAATATCATATTTCCGAAAAATTGATTGAATTTTATGGGCTATGACACCAGGATAATTCATTGATTTGTAAATTAAATTTTGATTATTATTTGAAGTTTGTAATTTGTTATCCCTTATTTCCCTTCCAATCTTACACTGTGTCTCCGTATCATCACCTTCACAATCATCCATAAAATACTTTGCAAACTATCCCTGTATCACCTCTTCTTTCCCAATCACCACCCCATGTTTCATACTGCTCATAATTGGTTTAGTCGACCTTTCTCTCCCATCATACCATGTATTCTTCTTAACACTCTCTCCAATCTTTCCAACTATCTCCCTGTTTGCTACAATTATTTCCCTTTTATATTTCCTTCGTTTTTCTGCATACCTATCCCTCTTCTCGTTTTCTCACACAGTTGATGGAACGAATCGCGACGATCTACTATTCTATCAACCACGTGCTCGCGGTACGCTTATTCAATTTTGATTCGACATTATTACGTATATATTTATCGTATATGCTGGAGAAGCATTTGAAAAGATAAGCTCTTAAAGATGGCCGAGTCCGAGATTTATAACCTAA
This sequence comes from Onthophagus sagittarius, assembly GCA_036711965.1. Lineage (NCBI taxonomy): Eukaryota > Metazoa > Arthropoda > Insecta > Coleoptera > Scarabaeidae > Onthophagus > Onthophagus sagittarius. Next base: position 1,151,311 of record JASERS010000011.1, on the reverse strand, counting down.
TGCTCGAAAAAGATGCTACGGAGGAGGAATTATTAACTGAAATGGAAGGTGTTGAGGTTTACTTGGTAAAATTTGCCAAAGCAAACGGACGATGACAGAAATTGATGAATGGTAACGAATCTTCGACAGATCAACAACCCATTACATCAAAGGAGAACCCAGCAGGTATTCGTAGATTTAGATTACTAACTATTGAGTTCAAGACCTTTAATGGCGATATAAAAGACTGGTCACCATTTTGGTTTCAATTTCAAAAGGTGCATGACGATCCAAATATAGATTTGAACAACAAAGTAGAGTACTTGATTCAGGTCACAGTGCTGAATAGTAGAGCTAGAAATTTAGTAGAAAGCTTTCCCGCTACCGGAAAGTATTACGGAAAAACGATCGAGTCTTTGACGTCAAGGTTTGGACGAAAAGATTTGCAAGTCGAGGTATATGTAAGAGAATTATTGAAACTGGTTGTGAAACCAGTTTTCATCTGCTTTTTCATCGACGAGAGAAAGATGGGATTGTCAATATTGTACGATCAAATCAAAACGCTACTACGCGCACTGGAGACATTGGACATAACTTCTAACAGGTGTGCTGCAAAAATTTTCCCAATGATAGAGTCATGCGTACCGCCAGATTTGTTACGTGTGTGGCAGCGTTCGTTGGGGGTTGGAGAAGAGGTTGGCAAGTTTAATGATTTTTTGAAGAATAAGGTAGAAAACGATCAGCGGATTAGATTGGCGGCCGAAAAATTTGGGTTGCGCGCCACTGCTCAAGATAGTGGGATTGACCAACCATAGCGAAGAAAAGTGCGTTTTCTGTGGGAACACACATGAAAGTTCCAACTGTTTCAAAGCACAGAAGTTGGCGCTAGATAAAAAGAAAGACGTTCTTAATGGAAAAAAGGCATGTTTTAAGTATTTAAGAATTGGACATCAATCGCGAGAATACAAAGCCCGTTTAAAATATCTAGTCTGTAGCCAATCACACGCTATACTGATGTGTCCTAACTTGCCAAAGAAAAACCACATCATTCAGAAGTTCAAATCGGCAAAGGATGATAAAACAGCTGACGCGACGGTAAATGAAACGTTGACGTGCACAAACAGCACCTATTCGCACGTATTTTTGCAAACACTCCGAGTGAAATTATACGGGGTTAGTGGTTTACGTGACATAAGAGCCCTAAACAATACGGAGCCACAGAACACTTGTATCCTAAAATCAACAGCTTTAACACTAGGATATTAGTCGATGAGAAAAGAGAAAACTACCCACTGTTTGTTGGCGGTGCTAATTAGATAGAATGGGTATTCATGTAACTGATAAGTACGACCCAGCTCCCATTGAATCTTGATAGGTTCAGATGTCGCGCGGGGATGTTGTATACCGGCAAAAGGCGCATTCATAGCTCAGGATTTGTGGTTATGGAGACTCTTTTTGGATGGACTCTGACGGGCCGAATTCCTCTGAACGCGTCGAGGAGTGCCAGCATGATCTGAATCTCTCGAAGAAGCGACGGAGAACCGTCGTAGAACATAAAACCCGAAAAAATAACTTTCTTTTCTCTTTTTTTTGTTTCCATTATTGTTCTTTTCTTAAAACTAATGTTATGTTTTATATACTTGAATTACTTACTTGCAAATTAGTCTGTGTACATATTAATTTGTATGCTTCTAAAATTTATTAATTTTTAGGTGGGTTGGTTTGGGTTGGGTTAAGCAACCTATGTTGCATCTATAAATTTAAAATATGATTGTTAAGCGAGCAGGATCCACTCTCTTTAATAGCCACCCACCAGCGAATTAAGACTCATTGGGGAAAAGTGCACTAAACCACTTAAGACCAATTGATTTTCTTTTATTTTGGAATCAGTTACATATTTTGATTAACTTTGTCAACGTTACATTTTTGTTACGAATGTGACAAAAAGTAAAAATCAAAGCGAAAATATCTGAAAGTATGTTGTCTTATGTACAATATGTATTTGTGTTGATAAGTCTAGATGGTATAAATCATCAAAACATTAAATGGTGCAAACCAAGCCGCACCATAACGTTTATGTCTCAAACGTCAATTTAGTCTTATGTTGTTGAAAAGTTTAGGAATCACCGAGACCCGGGGTTTCTCTTAATACTAAAAGAACGGATACAAACGATTTTCTATCAAATTCGATTTTGCGACATCTTATTTATTAAACTAAACTATATTATTTATTATTAATCACGGAGATACATTTTCAACGGTATTATAAAAAATCAAAGAATCGCTGTCTTTTGAAATCGGTTGAAGTACAGAGGAAACCAAAAGTGATGCAAACGATTCTCTTTCTAACTCCATCGACCGTTTTGCGATATCTCTATTAATAACGGAAATAGACACTTTCAGGTATATTCTGAAGAATCAAAAAATAGTTACATTTTTTTATTTCTTTAGGTCCTCAAGTACAAATGAAATTAAAGGTAATACAATCGAATACAAACAAGTAAACATGGTACTAATAAAACCAACATATCGTAAACTCGAGTGCCAGGTTCACAGAGCTACCAAGAGTGGGTCATGACCCAATGATTGCGATTCGCTGTGATAGATTACCCCCAGTTAAAAAGAGATGATTGTAAATCAATTGTAATGAATTAATTATTAATAGCATCATAAGAGTAATAAATAATCTTACGTAATCCTTGCTGTTCACTCATATTTTATCGTTCAGTTGAGCCGGTACTATTGGCTCGAAAATGATAAAAACGCTCGGTTTTTATCTTTTAGAACAACATTTTCGGAAGTTTCGGTGTTGGCCCGCATCACGAGGATTTCGAAGATTTGGACCAATTATATTGATGATTATTAATTATATTTTGGCAGCTTATCCGACTTTAATAGAAATGAAAGGTAAGTGTTATCTAATGTGGCAGTTGCATGAGTTACACACATGTTGTGGATAAAAATTTCGAACACTACGAATTCAGGTATTGCGAATAACTATACAGAGTTTTCAGAAATTTGCGGGTAATCTACACGTAGAATGTCGAAGTATGTCGAAGTACACTTTAGAACAAGTGAAAATGTTAACGTTAAAATGTTATACCACGCTTTATACGTCATCACGGGGTTCTCAAATTTCGGATAATTCGCCCATAAATATTCATTAATATTAAATATCTGTTGATGAAAATCAACTAATTTTTCTTTATTAACGTACTTATGTTTTAAAGTTTGTTTTTAAAATTTTTTGATATACACATAATCCTGAAAATTCGTTTACAGTTTTGTCATTCAAAATTTAAATTATAATTAATAAATATTATGAAAATATTAACCGAAGTCGTTTAAGAAATCATTTATTGAGCAATATGATCTCTCTATTTCAACATTTTTAGTTTTGGCTATATAAGCTTTTATGTACAGGATGCTCACGTAACTGGTTCATTAGAACTTTTTTGGGTTCCACTATTCGTAAAGGCTTGAAATTATGGTAACATGGGTTGTTATAATTATAATAATTATATTATAGGTCGAAATTATCTAGCTATATAACAACCTTAGTTTTACTTAACTATAACTAGTTGTTAAACTTGGTTTGTATAATCTATAGGTGTTCCCGAATGTTCCTGAAGGTGATTTAATTAAAATCGAAACCGGTTGAATGAAAATAGTTTTTACATACCAATCTTTAAATAAAGTACAAAAAACACAACAAACATTTTATTACAAAAAAGATGGAAGAAAGAAACAATCTTAACAATCCTTTAATTGATCGGAGCATCCCCACAGATCACTAACCCATAACATAGATGGGTTAACGCAATACCCAAGTAGAAATGTCATTTATGGTCATTTTAGTGTAAAGGTCACTACTACTGTTTCATCAGCAATCAGTGTTAGACGATTATTTGCAAACCAACAAACAAAATTATTTGTTGTTGATTCTAACATAAAATCTTGCAATCCCTTAGCATTAAAATTAAAATTAAAAAGGTAAATAGATTAACGATGAAATCTTTATTTTTCAACCGGTGCTACAAATGTTTCGACAGCTTGGCTGTCTTCTTCAGGCACGACTACAAACGTAAATAAGAGGTTAGAGAAGAAACTTAAATAAATTAACATTAATATCACCGTCAGGTATGTGAAGGACCTAGGGAGAATTATAAATACGGCCAAGTTGCGTTGAAATGGATTCCTTTGGTTTTCAAAAATATAAATGTTTAACATGTGTTATGTTTATCTTCTTAGAGATGATGAGTATTTTTAAAATGGAGTCACAAGAACACGCCGAAAAACGTGGTTATATTATTTCGATTTCTTATCTTACTAAAAATCTATGTGATAATACCAACAAAAACAACTAAAAAGAATTAAAGAAGTTATAATTGTTTAGACTTACAAAGTACTTCAGGAGAAGTCGAATGTATGGAATAAAGTTGTAAACGTATAAGTACGAAGGCTTTCACGACCGGTGTTAATTGAATTAAAATTAGAACTAACACTATCACTAGGACTAACACTAGATCTAAAACTAGAAACATTCGGGTTTCGCCGTGTGTTTTTGTGTTTTTGAAAAAATGTTTGACGTTTCGGATGCCATGTTGCAACCTTCTTCAGAAACTGGTTCTAACTGACAAAATCGGGGATCGTAAAACAATATATAGGTCGAAAAAACTAATTAATAATTAATTTATATTAATTACAAGCTAATTACTAACTAATTACTGCGTCGCGTCCGGTTTGGGAGTCGTGTTCGTCTTCACCACCATCTTCCATATTCTGCTGAGTTCCCAGCCATCTTCTCTGTTGACTTTGTTTTTATGTCGGTGGATTTCTATGGCTTCTCTTGTCAGCCGTTGATGATATTTATTATTCCTACCCAGAACCTTTGTTTTGTCGAAGTTTATTCGGTGTCCCTCCGAATGGCAATGTTCCGCAACCACCGACTGTTGAATCTTCCTCAGCCTCACATCCCTCTCGTGTTCCTTGATACGGCATTTGATGTTTCGTCCGGTTTGGCCAACGTAAAACTTCCCACAACTGCATGACAGCCGATAGACACATGCTCCTTTTAATAGAGGTAGCTTGTCCCTACTAGAGGACCCTGCAGACAAGATCGTAAGGAATATGAAGAGCCTTGTAAAATCCACAGCTATTCCACCAGAACAACAGAAAGGTTTGTTTGTGCAGGCTCCGGTACCACTACCGAAGATCCATAAATCAGACGTCCCCCTTCGTCCTATCGTCAGTTCCATCAATTCACCAACGTACCTACTAGCCAAACATCTCGCTAAAATTCTCTTTCCTTTTATAGGCAACACGGAATCATATGTTAGGGATTCGACACATTTCGTGGAATCAGTAAAAAATGTAAGGTTAGATGCTGAGGATATTTTGGTTAGTTTCGATGTAGAATCTCTTTTTACTAGGGTACCAATTAAGGATGCGGTAAAGGGTCTTCACCAAAAACTCATTCCGGAGGGTTTGCCAGAGTACGTGCCAGATCTAGTTGAATTTTGTTTATCGTCGACGTATTTCAGTTGGAAAGGAGAGAATTACGAACAGTTTGAGGGGGCAGCCAGGGGATCTCCTTTGTCGCCGGTGATAGCTAACTTTTACATGGAATTGTTCGAAGAAAATGCTCTGAAGAAGAGCCAATGGAAACCAAAGCTATGGCTCCGATATGTGGACGACACGTTTGTGGTATGGCAATATGGTAGGGAACGCCTCTTTGAATTTCTAGGTCATCTAAACGCTCAACATCCCATGATCAAATTTATCATGGAAACAGAATCCGCCAAGCAGTTGCCCTTCTTAGATGTATTGGTCACTAGAACGACAAATGGTGATATGGAACTAGGGGTGTATCGAAAGAAAACCCACACCAATAGGTACTTAGAGGCAACATCGCGCCATCATCCCCAACAGAAGAGGTCCGTAATTCGCACTTTGTTTCAGAGAGCAGCAAGAATATGTAAAGGAGATAACCTAAAGAAGGAAGAACGATTTCTATGGAACGTACTACAGAAAAATGGATATAGTTTAAAGGACATCAACCGAGCCACCAAGCAGCGGAAGCAGGGAGAAGAAGCTGCAGCAAGTACAGAACCAGCTGGTTACATCTGTCTTCCTTACGTTTCCGGTGTAACGGAACGAATTGCGAGACACGTCAAGAAAAACGACATCGTGGTGCGATACGGAACGGTCACCAAAATTCGGAATACACTCCCGGTAGCCAAGGATAAGCTACCTCTATTAAAAGGTGCGTGTGTCTATCGGCTGTCATGCAGTTGTGGGAAGTTTTACGTTGGCCAAACCGGACAACGAATGCCGTATCAAGGAAAACGAGAGGGATGTGAGGCTGAGGAAGATGCAACAGTCGGCGGTTGCGGAACATTGCCATTCGGAGGGACACCGAATAAACTTCGACAAAACAAAGGTTCTGGCTAGGAATAATAAATATCATCAACGGCTGACAAGAGAAGCCATAGAAATCCACCGACATAGAAACAAAGTCAACAGAGAAGATGGCTGGGAACTCAGCAGAACATGGAAGATGGTGGTGAAGACGAACACGACTCCCAAACCGGACGCGACGCAGTATTTAGTTAGTAATTAGCTTGTAATTAATATAAATTAATTATTAATTAGTTTTTTCGACCTATATATTGTTTTACGATCCCCGATTTTGTTAGTTAGAACCAGTTTCTGAAGAAGGTTGCAACATGGCATCCGAAACGTCAAATATTTTTTCAAAAAAAAACGCACGGCGAAACCCGAAAGTTTCTAGTTTTAGATCTAGTGTTAGTCCTAGTGATAGTTCTAGTGTTAGTGCTAGTGTTAGTTCTAATTTTAGTTCAAAAGTTGTAAACGGTTACAAAGATGGCTGAAGGAAAAACCGGTTGTATTATAACACTTTTTGATAACGCGCGTTTCTTTAATGATTACTGGTTAATTTCCTTATTTCTTTTTTCCCTAGTTTTTGAAACGAGATCTCGAGTACGTAAAATCTTTTGTCAGTTATAAGGAGGAATAAGAGGAAAACCTAGCGATTCCTGTGAAAACCATGTTTTAGGGTGGCGCAGGCGCGAGGTGCTGCTTCCAGAGAGGTGACGTTTACATGAGAAAAGGATGGAGGATTATCACGGTTGCAGATTATGACGCTTATATGAATTTCAAAAAATGTCTTTGTGGGTTCATATCTGTGAGGTCGTTCAGAATTAGGTCTTTGTTTGAATATAAAGAACTACTCTTAAAAGTCCGTTGTACGTTGTTTAGGTTTGTATCGTGTTTGAATTCATTTAAATGTTTGAAGACTGCCGACGTATTTTTATTTTAGTGTTTCTTTAGGCGGTTTTAAGGTTTCTCCCAGTTTGGCCTATATAAAATTTGATAGTTTCTTCCAATAACATCGTAAGATATATATAAAATGAAAAAGCTTTGGTTTGGCTTTTTAAGCCAAACCAAAGCGATGTATTTTTATTATTCAGTCAAATCTTCGGTGCGACATGTGTTTCTCCAGTAACGGCATCGACAGGCACGACCACATTTATAAAAGAGAGAAAAAACCAAGTCAAAATACATAAAAATCTTTAAATAATTGAAAAAATTACCGTCAATGGACACGTTGTTGTGATGAGTATATGAACAGCGGAAAGGACCTTTTAAATACATTCATTAGAAATGTTTGATCTTACAAATTTGAACCTGAAAAGCTGTATTAGAATAAGACAAGTGTAAAATGTAATGAAATGAAACTTGAAAATTACCTTATTCTTAAAACCACCCACGCTAATTTTATCTTATGAAATATTTGAAAAATTTAAGCCAAAAATTAAATAAAGTGATGCCAAAAGTTATGCCAAAACAATATAGGTTACAAATTTTGAATTTTTAAGATTGATGTTTGAAGATAATGAAATTACAAATAAAATTAAAACTTGAGTCACCCTTATCTTACAACATATTTAAACGGACTGAGTATGCGTTTGTGAATTATATTAGGTTATGTTAAATTTATAAAATGGCGGGAGATTTGAATTTGAAATTTTAAATATTAAGATTATTGTAACATTTTTAAGAAGAACCTGTGTTCGTTAATTTCTGAGAGATCATTCAATTTTTTATATTTAATAATGAAAAACTCCTCATACAGATCCAGTTTTTTAGATTTACTGATGTTTTTAAGTAGTGATATGTTGTTACTTTCAATGTTACATTTATGAAGTTCTAAGTGTTTATAAACGTTAGAAAGTTGTTTGCTTTTATGTTCTTTAAATCTAGATAAGAGGCATCTTCCCGTCTGCCCACGTACTTGCAATCACAGTCTCCACACTGAATAATGTATACACCACTCTTTTGTAAATCATTAAATTTATGTTTATTGTTGATAATTAATTGGCTGGTTTTAACACCGGACAAGAAAGCCGGAGTAATGTTGTATTTGGTAATATTATTTACAAATTTGGTAAGGTTATGGTTATAAGTAAGCGTTAAAAACTGTTTTTTAGATTGAAAGTTAGGACAAACTAATTTTGTAATGTTATTTTTATGAATATTATTAATGATATTTTGAAGAAATTTAATACTATAACCATTATTAATGCCTATTTTTATGATGTTGTTAACTTCATTTCTGAAACTGTACTTACTGAGAGGTACATTATATAGTCTATTAAATAAAAAATTGAAAGCAGCTTTTTTGTGAGCTGTACAGTTATAAGAGTTAAAAGGGATGACACAATCAGTAGTAGTTGACTTCCTATAGATGTCGAAGTTGATAGAACCTTCATGTATATTTTTGATTATAGTAAGATCCAAAAAATTAATGCGGTTATTCTCTTCTATTTCCAAGGTGAATTCAAGATTGCTGATGATGTTGAGAACATTAAACAAGGCTTTAAGTCTGGCTCGGTTATCTGAGTATATGATGAAAATATCATCGACATATCTGCCATAAAATTTAATATCTTTAGTGATGTTGAGGTATTTATTAGAAAAAAGTTTATTTTCAAGGTTGTTGACGAAAATGTTGGCGATTATACCCGAAATTGGGATCCCATGGGAAGACCATCTGACATAGAGAAAAATTTGTTATTAAAATTAAAAAAGTTTTGTTTACAGATAAATTTAATGATGGAGCAAAGTTCTTCTATGTTTTCGTTCTCAACAGTCTCAAACTCATCTAAATGGTTAAATTATGTGTTTTTTAATAATCTTTAAAGATTTCTCTATAGGAATATTAGTATAAAAGTTTTTTATATCGAAAGAAATAAGGGTGGTGTTCCTATCAACCTCGACATCTCTAATCCTGTTAATGAGTTCAGTTGAATTTCTCAATCTATTTTTCAAATAGGGTTCAAGAAGGTTATGTAAAAACTTTTGAATAACTTTAGCGATTCTTTCTGTTGTAGTATAAACGTTACTTATAATAGGCCGTATTGAATGATCCTTCTTATGAAGTTTAATTAAACATTTAAGTGTTGGAGGTAAAGTATTCATTACTATTTTGTTTAAATAGTTCAAGGCTTTTTTACAATTCTTCAACAGTTTTTTAAATTGAGTATTGAAATTAGACGTAGGGTCCTTTTTAATTTCGTTTATGTTGTTTTGTTTAAAAAATTCATAAGTTTTATCTATGTAAGTTTTTTGATCCAATACAACTAGTCCGGCGTTCTTGTCCCCCAAAGTTACTGTAAGATTATTAGATTTAATAGTTTGTTTTAAAGATTTTATGTCATTAAAGTTTATATTGCTTTTAAATTTAAAGTTATTGTTTTTGTTTAAGCTCTTTATGATATGTTCATTTTCTGAGATAATATCTTTAAAATTAGGGTGTCTAAAAAGTTGAGATTCTATTTCTATCGCTTACTTAACACTTACTTATAACCACAACCTTACCAAATTTGCAAATAATATTACCAAATACAACATTACTCCGGCTTTCTTGTCCGGTGCTAAAACCAGCCAATTAATTATCAACAATAAACATAAATTTAATGATTTACAAAAGAGTGGATTACCTCAGATACCTTATTCAGTGTGGAGACTGTGATTGCAAGTACGTGGGGCAGACGGGAAGATACCTCTTATCCAGATTTAAAGAACATAAAAGCAAACAACTTTCTAACGTTTATAAACACTTAGAACTTCATAAACATAACATTGAAACTAACAACATATCACTACTTAAAAACATCAGTAAATCTAAAAAACTGGATTAAATATAAAAACGAAAATGAAAAACATCTATTGAATGATCTCTCAGAAATTAACAAACACAGGTTCTTCTTAAAAATGTTATAATAATCTTAATATTTAAAATTTCAAATTCAAATCTCCCGCCATTTTACAAATTTAACATAACCTAATATAATTCACAAACGCATACTCAGTCCGCTTAAATATGTCGTAAGATAAGGGTGACTCAAGTTTTAATTTTATTTTTTATTTTTTTTTATTTATTTTTATTTTAACTTTTGGCATCATTTTATTTAATTTTTGGCTTTTCAAATAAAGTTTTCAAATATTTCATAAGATAAAATTAGCGTGGGTAGTTTTAAGAATAAGGTAATTTTCAAGTTTCATTTCATTACATTTTACACTTGACTTATTCTAATACAGCTTTTCAGGTTCAAATTTGTAAGATCAAACATTTCTAATGTATATATCTAAAAGGTCCTTTCCGCTGTCCATATACTCATCACAACAACATGTCCATTGACGGTAATTTTTTCAATTATTTAAAGATTTTTATGTATTTTGACTTGGTTTTTCTCTCTTTTATAAATGTATTCGTGCCTGTCGATGCCGTTACTGGCGAAACACGTGTCGCACCGAAGATTTGACTGAATAATAAAAATACATCGTTTTAAGCCAAACCAAAGCTTTTTTATATAAAATTTGTTGCAATTATCACAATCTATTTTATAAACACCGCCTAGTTCCTCCTTTTTGAATATATGTTTGCTGTTTATTAAGTAAAAACTTATTTTGTTGTTCGAAGTGAAAGCCGGGGTGATGTTAAATTTCTGTAAGTTAAGTTTTATCTCAAACTAAGCAGATGGCACAAAGGGTAATGCAATGAACTTGGGTTTCTGACTGTAATTAGGAAATATGATTCTTTTAATATGTGAAGAGTGTTTTATTGTAAATAGTTTGCATTTGTTGAATGGTGTAGTTGTTGTTCAATCCAATTATGATGACTTTTCTGATTTCCTTAGCAAAATTTACCTCATTGAGAGGAACATGTCCCAATCTGTCAAAAAAGGGTCGCATACTGACTTCTTTATGTTGTTAGCAATTTTATGATGAATTGTTGGGGATGATAATGTCAGTCGTAGTTGTTTTCTAAAAATGTAGAAATCTAGTTTGTTTTCTTGAATGTTTCTTCTTATTTTTATGTCCAGAAAGTTGAGAGTAAGGTTATTTTCAAATTCTGTGGTGAATTTAAGTTTAGAGATACTATCGAAAATGTTCTTTAACGCTCTGAACTTAGCGTTATTCCCGTCGTAAACAATAAAGATATCATCCACATAACGACAATAGAATGATATGTCAGAGGTAAAGAGCTTGTAAGAGTCAGAAAAAAACTGTCTCTCGAAATGATTAACGTAAATGTCTGATAATATGCCAGAAATTGGAGAACCCATTGGGAGCTCGTCTGTCATCCTGTAATATTTGTCATTGAATATAAAAAAGTTCTGTTTGCATGTCAAGGATAAAACATCTAAAAAACTGTCTATCTCTAAAATATCAAGATTTAGGTCCAAATGAGAATGTATTAAATGTCCCCTTATTATTTTTATAGTTTCATTAATTGATATCTTTGTACAGAGGTTCTTTATGTCAAAAGATATTAGTCTATTATAGGTTTTGTTGTATGGGGGTAAGGAGAATTTGTTTCCTAAATCAAGGATCTCTATGTCATTATTTGATAATTCGACATTGCTTAGGTTTGTGTATCTGGGAGCAAATTTTAGGTTTTCAGGGACATTGAGGTTAATATTTTGGACTGGATTATCTATATTAAAACTTTTAACAACGAAATATTTTTGATCATTATTATGAAGTTCTATTATTTGACCCTGATTATTGTGAATCTCATTATTATCTGTAACCATTTCTATTTTATTTGACTTATTATTATTAATGGAATGTGAGGTATTTAACGTTATATATTTGTTTTTGTTTCTGAAATCATTATTATCCTTAGCATTAACGTCAGCAGCATACTTGTGTCATCCGCATAATTTGAATTTAATTGAATTTGAGCTTGCTGAAGAACATCACTTGTAATATTCCCAGGGTTAGACATGACCGAGTTAAATTTTACAAATTGACTTCTATTTGTAAGATGAGATGACAAAAGCTTACAAGCATCCGGGGCGACATCGTAAACGTAGTTTCCCTGTTAAGATAGAATGAAACACGCAATCAAAAGCTATGCTAAGATCCAAAAACTAGCTTCAGTGTGTCTCGAAGCCTCAAAACCGTCGACATTTCAAGAATTTTTGACGATACCGGCAGTACACTAATTGGTCTGAAATTCGAAGGATCATGAATATCACGTTTTTTTAATAGCGGCAAAACACTTGCCATCTTAAATTTATCACGAAAATATCCTGTGTTTAAAGTGTTTACAGGTTTATCCCGTACCTCCATCGGTGAGAAAGCTTTGAAGGTAAAATATTCCTTATTTTTGTAATTGATATGTTCGACAGCGAATCTACGTCCCCTTCAAAGTTATTAGCCCATCCATCCGATACATTTAAAATGAAATCCTTTCCAATAGCTTTACTAGAAGACTTACAGGTATTAATCAATTTCCATATAGCTGCCGGTTAATTTTTATGACACGAATTTTTTTTATGATAATGTAATCATCAGTACCATTTCGTTTAGCGTGATTAACTGCTAACCTGTATACTTTACGACATTGATAAGTTAGGAAAGCGATCATTACCGCATTTCTCAAAAAGTCAATTAAAATATTAATCTTATAATTGGGGTGGAGCTCCATATCTTTACAGAAACTAAAATCATACCCACAGACATTATCAAAAAAGGTTTCCTAGCCCCTTACTGTTACAGGAGTGAACGTTCTATAAATATTACTTTTATTAATTTTGTTAGCCTGAAGCTGTCGAGCAATCCTCAAGGTTTTTTTATCATTTGTTCCAAAGTGAACATTAAAGTCACAAACCAGAAAGATATTCTTCCGCTTTTGAATTAGTAACGTTATCCCCCTAGAAAGCACCTCCTCAAAGCCATACAAGTCACCAGACGGGGGACGTTATACACCAATCATAGTCAGCTGAAGATTCGGGATGTAAGTACCAGCTAATTCATATTCGATTTCTTTTGAATTTTCAGCAATAGGCAGAGGAACACAACATACGGTGTGTTCTATTTAAGAAAAAGCAATCTTGTTTCGTCCTGACATATTGACTAACCCTGTAGAATTTGTCCCCGATTGGGATACGAGCTCAAGAGATATATTATTTGAAATCAACTTATCGAAGTGGAAATTTAATTTCTCCACCAAGTGCTGATACGTTGCACGCAAATTATGCAGATTATGATTAACTTGTCATCAGCATATTCCTGAATCATAAATCTATTTCTTGTTCAGGTTCTCATTATGTCATCTACTACTAGGCACCCTAGGAATGGTTAGAATACTTACTGTCGAGGCAGCATTTTAGCACCTTAGTATTTAACGACTAGCGTCCCAATCATTAATGGCTGGTTTAGGATGTCAAACGTAACCGTAACCGTAGCAGTAGTCGTAAGCGTAAACGCAAGGATTTTAAAATTATAATTATTCGTTTATAGTTCGACAGCGACCGCGCGAGTATGGATCGGAAAAAAATTGTTGTTACCGTTGTCATGCGAAAAAAAATAAAAATTCGTCGACGATTTTTACGAAATCTTATTAATGAAAATCGTGTAACAGAAGGTCATTTTGCAACCCTAATAGCAGATATGCTAAAAAAAGGAAAAGATGAAGCACAATTTTTTAAGTACGTCAGAATGTCCTTCAAGGAATTTAAATGTTTATTAAAATTAGTAGGACCTTCTTAGACAAAAACACCAAAAAAGAAAGCTTTGTCTCCAGCTCACCATCTGATAATTACTTTACGTACGTATGCGTGATTAAAATGTGTGCTCCTAACATATATTATACATACTTGTACGTTTCATTTATTTATTTTGTTTGGTTTGTAGTTTTCTAGCTAAAGGTTGTTCAATGCAAGAGATGGCATGGAATTATCGTGTAGAAAAAGCTACTATACATGTTGTAGTTAAGGAGACAACAGCTGTTCTTTAGCATATTTTACAGCCAAAAGTAATGCCAACGCTCGATATTAATGATTTTAAGAAAATTGAAAAAGAGTTTTCCGAAAGGTGGCAACATCCGAATTGCATTGGTGCAATAGATGGGAAACATTCACATTCAAGCACCTCAAAAGTCTGTAATAGTCTCAATAGTTTCAGTATCATTTTAATGGGAGCAGTAGATGCAGACTACAACTTCATTTCAATAGATATTGGTTCTTCAGTTAGAAACCATGACAGTACAGTGCTAAGAGAAAGCTGTTTCGGCAAAGCACTTAATGGAACACTCTCCATTCCACCACCAAAGAAACTGCCAGGTAGTAATATCGTCCTCCCACATTTTGTAATAGGGGATGCTGTATTCCCTTTGACGGAAAATATAATGCGCCCATATCCAGGGCGATATTTAGACGTTGAAAAAATATTTTTAATTATCGGCTCTCTAGGGCAAGAAGAACAGTTGAGAATGCCTTTGGAATTTTATGTCAGAGGTGGCGCATATTAAGAAGAACCAGCTACTAGCTTCAACTAAAATGGTTGAGCGCATTGTTCAAGCTACTGTTGTTCTTCATAATTATCTTCGAAAATGTAGGAATGGCGGATATTACTGTTCACCTGGTTATGGCGACCAAATAGAGGCAAATGGCGAAATAATCGAAGGACAATGGCGTTCAGAATCATTTTCTCTAGAAGGTGTACACGGATTAGGGAGTAACAATTCTTCAAGAAAACATATGGAAGAACGAAACGTATTGTGCAAATATTTCAATAATGAAGGTGCAGTTCCTTGGCAATTGGAATATGTGTCAAGAACTGGACAATAAATCCTTTTTAATATTTTTTTATATTTTGTTTATTTTTTATTAAGTATTAATTGTATATTATTTTATAACCTACACTTTAGTAATATTAGGTTAATGAGAATAAATAAGAATTCTTTTTAACATAAGTGTTTATTATTTTTAACACATTCTAAAATAAATAAATCTTCATTCTTTAAGCAAATATAACTTCTTAAAACATTTAAACTTAACTTATAAAATATTTGCACATAAAATCACAAGAAATGTAACATTTCGTCACAAAAAGAACAAGAATTAGGAAAATGAGAAAAAAAAATAATCCAGCACGAAACATCGCTAATAAAAGACAGTGTCAACAATCATCGTCATTAAGGAGCTGTAAGATTTTAATTCGAAGATTGCTTTGTAATCTACGTGGTTTTTCATTTAATAGTTGGCCTACCAACTTTCCAAATGTAGCATTTATATCTTCTTCATCTAACAATTTTGTTATTTGATCCATTGATTTACAAATTTTGTCGGCCACGTTATCAACTATATCAATTTTTTTTCTTTTTTTGGTGGGAAGAGGTGTCCATAGGGATTGAGATGGTATTAAAGGGGATGGTGGTCTAGAAGTTGCGGATGTTGATGGGATTGGAGATAGCAGTGATGGGGCTGAATTTTCTATGGGTGACAGCTCTGATTCTGGAAATGGTGTTGGTAATTTTTGGGAGGGATTTGAAAAAAATTCTTCAAATAAATTGTTAGTTTCTGACAATGAATCAGAAACTTCTATAGCAGTGTTGTTGTTGGTGGTAGTGTTATCATAATCTATGGACGATGGTTTCAAAACGGGGTTTTTTATCTAAAACAATAAATTTTTGATTAAAATATGTGAGTCACCATGACTATAATAAATTATGTAAACAAAAGCCAAGAACATTACCTTCGTCTGATAATTGATGATAAAAAAGATAAACTCTTATAATGCACCCAATTTGGTACGGCAGCTGATCTGAACGGTTTTCGTTTGCTACATCTTCCATAATGCTGTCTTAAGTTCTTCTAGCGATTTTCACAGTGTTTCTCTATAAATATAACGAACATAATAAAGATAATGGTTACAATTTTCTTACATTAATCAATTTACCTGTACATTGCAATGTGTTTGCTATTTTTAGCCAAGTATTCTCCACAATTATTTTGTTTTTATAGCCTGCTGATAATAGGTCGTACAGACACTCATTACATTGTACTAGTAATATAAAATAAATGACGATTGAAACACCCGCCGGTGATGTCAACAAGTAAATAGAAAACAGCTATAGGTTGCCATATTTAACATTGACCGTTCGCATTATGGCGCATACTCAAATTTTGTGTTAAACGTAAGAAGTTAAAAGTTGTTGAACTTTAGATTTTACGCTTTATGCTTAAGCGACAGTAGGCGATTGCCTAAACGGAACAACTGAATGAATATGATTTCACTTCTTTTACTGCTACAACTACTGCAACGGTTACGGTTACAACCTTTACGTATGACATCCTAAACCCACCATTAGTTATCGACCATTTGTCTATACGTTTACAGTATTCTCACTGGGTTCATAAAATATGTTAACAACCTCTCTGTCTATGAGGCCACTAGGGCTATTTGTTGCAGGAATATCAGTAATTGTTGATTTTGTCTAAATGAAAATTGCTTGGTACCAATATTTTTTTACATCCGGTAGCCCAGAAGAGGTGGCCACCGTGAAAGTGTTTTGAAATCGAAAACTTAGGATGATTAACTCCTAATGCTAAGGTTCAACAGTGTACGAATAGTGAAACCTAAAAAAATTTTAACGAACCAGTTGCGTCAGTAGCTTGTGGTAATTTTGCATTTTAATGGTTTTAGATTATGAAACGAACTTTGAGAAAATTTTATTTCATATGGCATATACAGGGATGGGAGCATTATATCTGTCTTTCAATATTCAACTGTTGGTCATCAGAAATCATGCATTACAAACGATGAATTTATTAAGTGATTTTACTGAATTCGGTATTCCGAAAAGATTTAAATTGCTCGAAGAAAATTTGAAATGTTTATTAAAAATTATTAATTGGGCAAGCCATATATTTGCCTTTTATATTACAAACGCGATTATCTTAAAAGATGACTGCGCATCTTTTAAGGATATAAAAAATTGCTGCTTGTTTGAATATTACATTCCGTTTGAGTTGAAACACTGGTTAATAACATTGCTAATGTTATTTCAAATATATACTGTAAAGTGTGTATTTACTGTTGTACTGCTGATTCTGTTATTATATTGGTATTCCATGGAACTAATAATTATACGCATAGAACATTTAATTGAGGCGATTAATAACATAAGATTAACCCGAAATAAGAAGAAAAACTTTCAAGAAATACGGAATATTGTCTTACAACATCAACACATATTCAAGTATTATAAATTTTGAAATAATCTCTTTATTTTGCTATGAAATTACTTTATATATAATTATTTTAGATTATTTCAGATGACTAAGAATTTATTTACGGGTTTTCTTGTAATAACAAAAATTTTTAGCTTGCTGAGTTTGACTATGGTTATGACTACATTTGCTTTGATTGGAGTTTCGATTTAGTATATAATTTAGGTCAATAACCGTTATAATTTCAGAGGAAGGACTTGATAAGTTTTTCAACTACGACATTGGCTTGTTTGCTTATATTTTTAAGTTATAGATGCGGACAAAAATTTACTACAACGGTATAAAAAACGTACATTAAACAGTTTATTTATTTATTTAATATTTAAAATTTTAAATAAATAGGCTGATGGTGTTGCGGAAGCAGTTTACGACATGAACTGGTATGAAGCGGACGTCTCAACAAGAAAAGATATCTTGATCTTACTGACTTTGTGTCAGAAGTCACTTATAATTGCAGTTCCTTTATTTGGAGAAATATCCAATGCAGCATCAGTTATTGTAAGTCAATCACAAAGATTGAATAATTTATAAGCATTAATAAGATTTTTTTTAAATTTAAGGAGTACAGAAGAGTTTATGTTTTTTTCAGTTGGATAATGAAACTTTGTGAAATGAAAAAGTTTTAAAATTAGTACATTACTGGCGAAGTAGAACTTATCAAATGAGTCCTTATAGAAAGTATGAGTTAAATGTTAATGCACTCTGAGCAGTCGAAATAAACTATTATAAAGCTGCACTCACTTCTTATAGTTGCAATAAATTTCTTAAACGATTATAGCTTATAATTTTTCTACTTTTAGTCTACTTAGTTTCATTGTCAAAATATAATAAGAATTTTAAATTTCAATAAATCACTATGAAAATAATAAAATTTGCGTTTGAAAATGTTATCGAAAGGACATTCTTAAAACACCTATCATTAACGGATCACTTTCAATCCTGGAAAAATCTAGGCTCCGTTTTCACTAAGATTTAAAATATTTGCCTTCATTTTTCTAGCTATTATCTTGAATTGGCATTAATAACACCATTGAAAACCGTACGATATTCTAACGAGTCTTGATGCGTGTGAAACCGACTTAGTTTCAATGATTAAATTAATTAAATTTCCCGCCAAAAACATCTGTTGATATTTTCTGATGATATCTCCTAATTAAAAACTTACTTTCGGATTCACTCCTTCTTGTTTAAAATAGGGTTTAGCAGTCTAGTATATAGATATCTAGATAAATGGTTCAAAGATGTGTTAATTAAACAACTTTTTTATATGCTAATATTTCGATTGTATTTTATTCAATCTTCCTCAGAGTATCTTAATTGCTAAAATGGAAAATTTTTTTGAATCAAACATGAGGTTAAATCAAAACAACGTGTCAAAAAACAACGTGTGAATGGCGTGCTCAGATTGATCGATGGGTGGGGTGTATTAGTATATTTAGCGACTATCAGAGTGTTTGGGACTGCCGTCGTTTACACATGGTGAATTATTTTAATATAAGGGTGAATAGAATAGCCCTTACGAAGTCAGAGCAAGTAAATCAGAGCAGGCTATTCGATGGATGGGATGTATTAGTATATTTAGCGACTATCAGAGTTTTGGGGACTGCGGGCGTTTACACAGGGTGAATTTTTTTACCCTAGGGGTGAATAGAACAGCCCTTACAAAGTCAGAGCAAGTAAATCTGAGCACGCTATTCGATAGGTGGGATGTATTAGTACATTTAGCGACTATTAGAGTTTTGGGGACTGCCGTCGTTTACACAGGGTGAATTTTTTTAACATAAGGATGAATAGAACAACCCTTACGAAGTCAGAGCAAGTAAATCTGAGTACGCTATTCGATGGATGGGATGTATAAGTATATTTAGCAACTATCAGAGTTTTGGGGACTGCCGTCGTTTAAACAAGGTGAATTTTTTTAACCTAGGGGTGAATATACTTGCTCTAACTTCGTATGGGCTACGAAGTTAGAGCAAGTAAACATGAGTGCGCTATTCGATAGATGAGATGTATTAGTGTATTTAGCGACTATCAGAGTTTTGGGGACTGCCGTTGTTTACACAGGGTAAATTTTGTTAACCTAGGGGTGAATAGAACAGCCCTTACGAAGTTAGAGCAAGTAAATCTGAGTACGCTATTCGATAGATTTGATGTATTAGTATATATAGCGACTATCAGAGTTTTGGGGACTGCCGTCCTTTACACAGGGTGAATTTTTTTATCATAAGGGTTAATAGCGCAGCCCTTACGGAGTTAGAGCAAGTAAATCTGAGTACGCTATTCGATAGATGGGATGTATTAGTATATTTAGCGACTATCAGAATTTTGGGGACTGCCGTCGTTTACATAGGGTAAATTGTCAATTTTCAATTTTAACCCTTTACGAAATTGGAGAAAAATTTATTTATCAAACCTATTTGTTACTACTTATTTATTTATTTACTTATTGTTTATTACTACAATTGATCGACATTTAAAATCGGCATAAGAATCTAATTGTCTGTAGTGTTGTTATTTAAAAATTAAAGCGTGTGGAACCGATTTCACAGTATACCGGGTGATCTCGCTGTTATGGCGTGCTGTTTTCACACCGGTTTCCTTTATAATGTTTATCAACTGCGTCGATATCTCTCTTTTCTGCATGGCTCTTATAATATTTTCCCATTATGCGCTTCTAAAGGCGTTTTTCACGTGTAGTGCTAACATAGTACACAGCTTTTTCTCCCCCCTTCCCTCTACACTCTTTGCCGCCATCAGGAATCTTGTTATTGCATCCGATGTCGACCTTCCCTTACTGAAGCCGTATTGGTACTGTGACAAGCCCTCCCTTTCTTCTATCTCTTCATATAGTCTGTTCTTTATTAATGCTTCGTACAATTTTCCATAACAGTTCAGGAGACACAATGGTCTATCTTTTTTTTCATTATCTCTACTCGGTTTCTCAATCAATACGAGGCTCCCCCTTTTCCATTCTTTAGGGAAGCTACATTTGTCCAGGAGCTTATTATACATACTTGCCATTTGCTCTGCTCCTACTCTGACCACATCTTTAGCTATTTCCGGTGTCACCTTGTCCAAACCTGGAGCTTTTCTGTTCTTCATATTATTTACGAAGGTAAGCAGTTCTTCGCTTGTAACTTCCGCGCATTTGTCCATTACGTTCATTGGTACTTGTTCAAAAATTTCTCTATTACCCTCTGGAAATAATTCTTGTATGACTTTTTGTACATCACCCTCTTTTAACACGGTTTTTGTAAGGTTATTAGTTTTCTTAAGCGCTATTTTATAAGCATCTTCCCATGGATCCTCCTCTAATTCATCACATAAACGCCTCCAGGCTTCCTTCTTTGCTCTCTTTATTTCCTTACGTAAGACTTTCTTTGCCTCTTCGTACATTATTTTTGACATTTCCCCTTTCCATTTCATTATTTGCTTTTTGATTTGTCCTAGTAAGTTTCCGTCGCATTCTGTTTGCATCGTCTTTGGCCTTTTTCACTGTGTCATTCCACCAGTATAAGGTGCCCCTTTTCGTTTCTCTTGCCATCCTTCATCCATATATAGTATTAGATGCTTTCTCAGATATTGTAGATAGTGTTCTTGGTGTGAGTGTATCTACCCTTTGTAATTCCCCTCTAAACGTCTCTCTAAATCTCTCGGTCAGTTGTTCTCTTCTCTTCCATCGTTTGTCTTTACCGATTTTTGCTTTTCCTTTTTAACCCAACCCAACCCGCGCAGTGGAGGGGAAAATACGTTATGCACCCCAGCCTACTTTTGGCGCCTTCCATGGTCTTCTTGGATACTTCTGTTTCGGCCGGGAGTGTGAGACTATCTCTAGCCCCAAGACTCCCTACTAAAAGCCGCCCCCTCTTCCTGGAATCGCCTTCAGGGCATATCTTCACGGTATTAAAAACTCACACCTGAATGGTGTGGCTCTTCTGCACTCTTCTTTCTCATCTCTTTCAATTTACCATTCCCTGTCTTCATCTCTGCTTGGCACGTCTCATCTCTCCCCTAGTTCGGTGGCATTATGGGTGAAATATAAAGGGATTACTTTTTGAAATGTTTTTAAACTATAACGTACCTGGGTGCGGGAATTTCCCCCTCGTTCTTCATCCTATGTTCTACACATCTTTCTTGATCCTTCCATTCGAATCTCTTTCTTCTCTTCTCTCCAGTCCACTTCTATGTAACCGTTGGAATTGTGGGGAAAAATGAATTTTGTTTATATCATACCTTGATGCGGAGGAGATATCCACCTCACCTCCTCGGCTCCGCTTCATTCTCGTCCCTCCTATTCTCTTCAATCACCATGGCCATCATGATTGCAGTAAGGTAATTGATCACCTCTTTTCATATGTCGTCACTCTCTAAGAGTACTTCAGAGATACTGCCGATAGTTGTCTCCCGATTTTCCATCCTACCTCCCTTCTTAATGCTTCAAAATATCCACATTCGAAGACAGTATGTCTTGGGATGTTCTCTGCTTACCAGCCCTTAATTAGTTTCCGGTCCTCGTTTGTGCCACTCCTGTACGTCCTCTATAAAAAATCTTGCCCAACCTGTATCTCATCTCTCTTGCCACTTTCTGTATACTTCCTCTCTATTCCTTTCCAGTATGCTAGTTTGGATTTCTGTAGACGGTAGATCGCCGATTCGTACGGCTCGTATCCCGTTAGGATGTGCGGGAATATAAGGTTTCCACGTGTTACGTGGATGTCCATGTGTAACTTGTTCGTTTCAACGTATTTCAAAGCAAAATCCTGAAATAAATCAGTACATTTAGTGAATTCGTGTGTAACTTATCTTTTTCAACGGACCCAAACCGGAATTTGAAACCCACCCCTGCTCCACTATCTACGTTGGAAATTGTATTTCCGGGCAAAACCCTAAAATGAATCAGTATATTAAGTAAATCCGTATGTAACTTATCTTTTTCAACGGACCCAAACCGGAATTTAAAACCCACCCCTGCTCCAGTATCTATCTTCGAAATTGGATTTCCAAGCAAAATCCTAAAATAAATCGGTATGTTAGGTGGATCCCTGTATAACGTGTCTTTTTCAACGGACCCAACCGAACGTCGGATTGCGTCGAACGCTTCAGCCCGCGCATGCGTCGAACGGTTCTATGATTTTTAATAATTTTTTAACCAAAAAATCAAAAAAAATCCTAAAATCTTTTCGTTGAGATCAAACCTCAAGATCTACCAGGCCGATTGAAATATCGAATACCCTGAAATATTCTCGTTTTCGTACGACTTTCCGTTTCGATGCTCTACACTTCCAAAGTTGATTTATTTTTATGGTTAATCTTGAAAACGTCCTTGCGGGACCCCGGTTGGACCTAGAGGTACGGGGGCGGTCTTAAAATAAGCGGAGCCTTACAAAGCGTCGATTGACCCTGTCCGCGCATGCGCAGAACGTTTCTCCGATTTTTTTATTCGACATTGAAATTTTGAGGTGCACTTTTTCCGTGGTTTGAATGATCTTAGGATCTACCGGGCCGATTGAAAATCTAAATACACCGAAAGACACCCTAATAACCGACGACGTCCGTAGGCATATTTTGATTTTCGTCCGATTTTCCGTTTCGAATCTCTACACTTCCAACGTTTAGGTTTGTAAAAAAATCACTTTTTCGACACGAAAAAACGACAGAGACTTGCGACCGTTGGGCCTAGCTACTCGCGAAGGTCTCAAAAGACGCGGCCCGAGGCGGGGCATTCTAGGAAACCGTCCGATTTGCTATATCCGGGGTTGAGCTCACGTCGGCTGGAACGTCCACTTTTGTGTTTTGTGTTTTGTCAAAGAAAATTGTACAGAAATCCAAGAGTTATATAACATTTTGTTTAATTATTTTGTTTATAATAATATTTTAGTTACAGCAAACTAACTTTGGAAACGCAAACTGAATCTTACAAAATCCTTTCCACTTCGTTATCATTATCCTTAAATTTTTATTTAAACATATTTTTCTTGATTCAATTTTATCCTTATTTACTTCTGTTTAAATTTCATACTTTCAATCATAGAGGGAGGGAGTGAGTTTGAATTTTTGGTACGGCGCGATTTTAAAGCGAGTTTTTTGATAAATTTTGGGGATTGAATACTCGTGCGCGATTTGATTCTTTCTCTTTTTTGTAGCCAGCGTTGATCGTGTAACGATTGGTAACAATTTTATAGTCGTCGACATTTTAGAAATTTTCGCGTGTTGGATTTTGAGTCGAGCGAGCTATATCTGATTTCATCAGGATATAAGTTATTCAATCAGTTAATTTTCGTACGGAATTGTTTCCTACGATTACGGTTCTACCGGATTTCTACGCACGTTAACGAATTTAAATAATTTTACTGGTTAAAGAAAAAAGAGAGAAAAACCTCATACCATTTTGAGGTAGGTTTAAACATTTATATTTTACAACTCTAATTCCAACTACCTTATCCTAAACTACTTAACAAAAAAAAAACACTACTACCTATTTTTCTTTAACATATACCCTTTAAAAAAAAAGAAAAGTATATTTTTGTAAATAACAAAAAAAAAAGAATCCTCCATCCACGCTAAATAAAAATCACTCACTCTCCATTCATCATTAAACAAACACATATACAACTATTTACAGTTTTCTTTTCTTTGAAACATAGGTTTTTTTTATACTTTAAACTCCTATCCTGGAAAGAACCCTGAAAAAAAAACGTTAAGCTATTTCGTCAGAACTGTAATTCCCATATCCACCTTGGGCCAGTGTTTCCAAAGGAAGTTTGCAGAATTTTCGTGTCTACGTCAATAGTCCTATGTGTGTGAAGAATCTGGATTAAGGTCAGGTTTTCTTTTTTTGTTTTGCTAAAAAAAAAAGAAGAAGTCAACTCGGCTAGCTTATATTTTTTTTGTATCATATAAACCCGAATTTATTTTATATTTACCGATTTAATTTTTTTGTTTAATTCATTTTTTTTTTGAAGTTCGTTATTTAATTATTAGTTTTTGTAAAGATACGTCAGTATATTAGGGGGATTGTTCATTTTAGTTTTGATTATAAATTTTTGTTGTTTTCTTTAACGTTCACCTGATCGAGCGCTCGCGTCATTCGCGAACGGGTCGCGGTCAAAATTCAGGTTCATTTTATTTTTTTGCACTATATTTCAGTTCAGGTTTTCCCCCCTAAATATCCGAGACAATCTGATTTTTTTTCCTTATTGTCGAACAGTTTCGATAATTATATTTTTTATTATTATTGTTTATTTTTTTATATATATATTTCTTTGTTTGCCATTTATTTTTTTAATAAATTTAATATTTGGTGGTATATAATTTTGCCGATTTTTTGTGTTGTGTATATGTTGGTGTTCGTCGATCCTCATTCTTTCCAGCCCTCTTCGCAGTTAGAGCGATCTGCAATTGAAACTGCGTGGCGCCTTATAAATTCAGACCCAGTGAAGATGGGGAAGCCGAGGTATTGCAGATCTGTGTGTTTATTTTTTTAGGGTTCGATCGTGTTTTTTTGTTAGTTTTGTTTTTTTTTGTAAAAAGACGTCACAAATTTTTGGCGCCCAACGTGGGGCCCAAAACGGAAAAAACAACGTGGTTGCCCCATTTTGTTTCCGCAGGAATTTTTTTAGTTTGGTTTTGGTGGCCATATTTCCTTTCAGGGGGAATTTTCCTGTTTCAGGGGATTTTGATTTGGTGATTGTCCCCTTGTGTGACGAAAATGGTTTTGCGTGTGACTGTGAATTACCTCGTCAAAGACGAGTTACAATATGAGTTGAGTATAAGGGGTTTTCCATTGGGTTCGGTCGATGAAATGCGGCGTAGGTTGACGGAGGTCTTGCATAGGGAGAAAGCAGAGGGGGGGTCCCAGAATCTATCTTATCCAGATTATCCGTTCACTAGTGACGAGGATTGTGCGACGATTGTTCCAAAAATGACAGAAATTAAATCATTGCTTGACAAATTTTCCCCGAGAGATGCTAAGAAAATAGAAAGTAAGTTATGGCATGTTTTGGGGCGAATCCACAGGATGGATGAATTGTGTGATCGTAGAGCTGGTTTTTGTGCTGAGGCTGTGGCGTTGAGGGATAGGTTCCAATCCAGTTTAGATGCAGCTACTAGACCAGCCGATTTAGAAATTATAGAGACCAGTTTAAAACAGGCATTAAATATATCTTTTCCTGTCCCTGGGCCTCCTGCAGCAACTTATTCTCCATTACCCCAGTCAGCGTGTTCTCCTTCCGTTAGACAGGCACCAAAAAGCGTACCGGTTCATAAATGGGAATTAAAATTTTCGGGGCGTCCAGGTACTTCAGTAGCAGCATTCTTAAAGAGAGTAGAAGAGTTGTCTGTTGCTCGTGGAGTCGCACGCGATCAGATTCTTACTTCAGTACTGGATTTATTTGAGGGACCGGCTCTTACTTTGTATAGATCTGTCAGATCGAGGGTCAGCACTTGGGATGAATTGGAGATAATGCTTCGTGAGGAATTTCAGCCGGCAAACTACGGCGAAAGATTGTTGGAGGAGATTAAATTGCGCACTCAGGGAGAGTCAGAACCCATTGGGATTTACATCGCCACTATGTGTGCTCTATTTGCTCGACTCACTTGTAGTATTTCGGAAGATGCTAAAATTAAAATTATGCGTAGAAATGTACTTCCATAATTTCAGAACCATTTAGCTCAACGTAATATTGCGACTGTTGATGAATTACGCACGTTGTGTAGACAGCTTGACGAAAGCCGTAGATCTGTGGAAGATTTTGTTCCTCCAAAACGTAGGTTAAAAACATTGAAGACAGACTTAGCGTATGTCGATGTGGCACAAGATCATGAGAAGACTAAGGTAGCAACAGTATCTTCATTTAACGGACGATGTTTTAATTGTGGTGAGACCGGACATCGTGCTATAGGTTGCTCAGCTCCAAGACAGTTGAAGTGTTATGGTTGTCAGCGACCTGGTGTCACTAAGGCGAATTGTCCAAAATGCAGGCAGGGATTACAGAATGCCACAAAGTCATCGTTAAACTCCCAACGCCGCCATTAGATGGTCGAAAGTTGGACGGCGTCAGAGAATGGAGTTCGACCAAGAAGATTGAAGCAATTTTGGAATTTATTATTGAACATGCTGGAGTAGATGAGAGACCTTATCTTACTGTGGATATTTTTGGTATTAAAATTTTGGGACTTCTTGATAGCGGTGCTAGTAGAACTATTCTCGGTGGACCTCGTTGGTTGGAAGTTCGTCGTTTGGGATTGGAGTGTATGGCTTCACAAACCTTAAGGTGTACGGTGGCGAATGGTGAAGATTGCATTGTTGAGGGTGAAATTTCTATACCTTTTCGATTGAGGGACAAGGTCATAGTGTTACGGGTTCTCGTGATACCTTCCGTTTCTCAACGATTGATTATAGGTGCTGATTTTTGCATTAGGATGGGAATTGTACCGAATTTGAGAGAGAATGAGTGGTCTTTTGGAGTTTCCAGTGATGTTTCTTCGATATCAGTTGATTGCGATCTTACTATAGAACAAGGTGCAGAATTGGAGTTATTACTAGATGAGTTGTTTTCGGGAGATGATGGGAAGTTGGGTTGTACGGATCTCGTGGAACATGTTATTCACACATTTGCTGAGCCGATAAAGCAGAGACATTACCCTATTTCTCCAGCATTATTGAAATTCGTTAATGCAGAACTGGATCAGATGTTGCAGAATGGTGTTGTCAGACCTTCAACATCACCTTGAGCTTCACCTATCGTTATGGTACCAAAGAAAGATAAAACATACAGATTTTGTGTGGATTACCGACAGGTTAACAAAGTCACAGAGCGTGATGCGTATCCTTTACCTTTTGTTACTTCTACTTTGGATAAATTAAGAGACGCGCGATACTTGACGTCATTGGATATAAAAAGCGCATATTGGCAGATCCCAGTTGAAGAGAAATCACGTCCCATCACTGCCTTTGTCGTGCCTGGAAGAGGCTTATTTGAATTTTGTCGTATGCCTTTTGGTTTGCATAATGCCTTAGCGACGTGGCAACGTCTTATTGATAGGGTGTTGGGTATTGATATGGAACCATTCGTTTTTGTATATCTGGATGACATTATAATTATCACGAACGATTTTCAAAAGCATTTGGAGGTGTTATGTGAAGTCTTGAAACGGTTGAGGAGTGCAGGATTAACGGTGAGCAAAGAAAAGTGTCAGTTTTGTCGTTCGGAATTAAAATATTTAGGTTATCTTGTGAACCGGAGAGGCTTGGCTGTGGATCCAAAAAACGTTGCGTCCATAATGAAAATTCCAATACCAACTTGTGTGAAAGAAGTACGTACTATACTTGGTATGGCGTCGTGGTACAGAAGATTTATTCCGAATTTCTCGACGATTATTGCTCCTATGACAGCTCTGCTTCGTAAAGCACAAAAGTTCGTTTGGACCGACGAATGTACTGGCGCACTTGAAAATATCAAAACTTGTTTGATTTCAGCTCCCATATTAACGTGTCCGGATTTTCAGAAGCCATTCGATGTGCAGACAGATGCTAGCGATTACGGTTTGGGTGCTGTATTAACTCAGGGATATGATGATGGGGATCGTGTGATCGCGTATATTAGTAGATCGTTAACGAAGGCAGAACGTTCCTATTCCACAACAGAGAAGGAGTGCCTAGCAGTAGTTTTCGCGGTGCAAAAATTTCGACCTTATATCGAGGGAACTCGTTTCCGAGTTATCACGGATCACTACTCGCTGAAATGGTTAAATAATCTCAAAGATCCATCTGGACGGTTGGCGAGGTGGAGTGTAAAACTTCAACAATTTGATTTTGATGTGATTCATCGTAAAGGAAGAGAACATTTGGTTCCGGATGCACTTTCACGTACCGTCGAGGATATTGCTGAGGCTGAAGCTGAAGTGAGATTGGATGACAGTAGAAGCGGCGATAAAAGTGAGGAGGGAATTCAGGATAGGTGTTATCATCGTATGTGCAGTAAAGTGGCTGGTAAACCTGATAGATATCCTTTGTGGCGTGTAGAAAATTCTAAATTGTTTAAGTATGTGAAGAACCGTTATGGTGATTTGGATGATACAGGATGCGAGTGGAAATACGTCGTTCCTAAGGATGCTAGAAAAGTAATTCTTTACGAACACCATGATGTACCTACTGCGGGACACGGTGGTGTGACAAAAACCGTGCATCGTGTGGCAGAAAAGCATTACTGGCCAAGTATGAGACAGGATATCGCACGGTGTGTACGCAACTGTAGGAAGTGTATTGCTACAAAGCCTGAACAGAGGTCTCCTATTGGTCAAGTTCTTGGTAGACCGAATGTATCGCGCCCTTGGGAAACAATTTGTGTCGATTTAGTGGGACCGTTACCCAGAACGAATCGTGGTTATATGTATATTTTCAGTGTCGTTGATTATTTTAGTAAGTTTTGTTTGTTTTTCTCTTTGAGAACGGCTAGTGCAGTGAATATGGTAAAATGAAATTTTGGAAGAAAATACCTTTTTACTTTTTGGTGTTCCTCGAGTGATAGTGTGTGACAATGGGAAACAGTTTACTAGTAAAGAATTTCGAAACCTAATGAATCATTATTCTGTGAAGATTTCTCATACTGCTCTTTACCATGCACAGGCGAACGCAGTTGAACGAGTTCACCGAGTGCTAAAAACAATGTTGGCTGCTTATGTTGAAGATAATCATAAAAATTGGGATTTGTATCTAACCAAGGTTGCTTGTGTTATTCGCACTGCAAAAGACGAAGCTACTCCTTACTTCATTAATTTCGGTAGACAAATGAGGTTAAACGGAGAGGGCGATGAGGTACCTGACGGTCTTGAGGACAATGTTGACCGTACTGATGATCTCTGATGAATACTCGTGCGCGATTTGATTCTTTCTCTTTTTTGTAGCCAGCGTTGATCGTGTAACGATTGGTAACAATTTTATAGTCGTCGACATTTTAGAAATTTTCGCGTGTTGGATTTTGAGTCGAGCGAGCTATATCTGATTTCATCAGGATATAAGTTATTCAATCAGTTAATTTTCGTACGGAATTGTTTCCTACGATTACGGTTCTACCGGATTTCTACGCACGTTAACGAATTTAAATAATTTTACTGGTTAAAGAAAAAAGAGAGAAAAACCTCATACCATTTTGAGGTAGGTTTAAACATTTATATTTTACAACTCCAACTACCTTATCCTAAACTACTTAACAAAAAAAAACACTACTACCTATTTTTCTTTAACATATACCCTTTAAAAAAAAGAAAAGTATATTTTTGTAAATAACAAAAAAAAAGAATCCTCCATCCACGCTAAATAAAAATCACTCACTCTCCATTCATCATTAAACAAACACATATACAACTATTTACAGTTTTCTTTTCTTTGAAACATAGGTTTTTTTTATACTTTAAACTCCTATCCTGGAAAGAACCCTGAAAAAAAAACGTTAAGCTATTTCGTCAGAACTGTAATTCCCATATCCACCTTGGGCCAGTGTTTCCAAGGGAAGTTTGCAGAATTTTCGTGTCTACGTCAATAGTCCTATGTGTGTGAAGAATCTGGATTAAGGTCAGGTTTTCTTTTTTTGTTTTGCTAAAAAAAAAAGAAGAAGTCAACTCGGCTAGCTTATATTTTTTTTGTATCATATAAACCCGAATTTATTTTATACTTACCGATTTAATTTTTTTGTTTACTTCACTTATTTCAAAATAATTTCTTCAGATATTAATTATTCTTTTGTTAATTAATTTTTTTTTTGAAATTCGTTATTTAATTATTAGTTTTTGTAAAGATACGTCAGTATATTAGGGGGATTGTTTATTTTAGTTTTGATTATAAATTTTCGTTGTTTTCTTTAACGTTCATCTGATCGAGCGCTCGCGTCATTCGGGAACGGGTCGCGGTCAAAATTCAGGTTCATTTTATTTTTTTGCACTATATTTCAGTTCAGGTTTTCCCCCCTAAATAAATAATTTATTGTTTATGTTGTTATTAGTTTCGATAATTATATTTTTTATTATTATTGTTTATTTTTTATATACAGGTGTCTCACGTAACTGGTTCATTAGAACTTTTTTAGGTTTCACTATTCCTAGAGGCTTGAAATTTTGGTAACATGGGTTGTTCATTCCGATCTATTAATCTAAAATATTTTCAAGACGGCCGCCACTTCCGGTCTACCGGAAGTAGACCTCAACTTCGTTATTTTAAATGGAATGCTATAGTTTTTATTACACCATTCAATTATACATAAGAAAATGTATTGACTTTTATAACAGTTGTTGGTGCCTACCGTTTTTTGTTTTCGAGTTATTTTGATTTTAAGTATTTTTTGGCAAATATCACCATGCTCTTTACAAGCCCATATCTCAGCCAACGTTAACTCAAAAACGCTTTGCATTGGTACGATAACTCTTCATATGCTGTTAAAATAGATTGTCATTTGTTGTAACAGTATATCTTATACAGGCTGGTCAAAAATTGAGTTACTGTTTCTCTGTATTCAATTGCGTGAAAGTCGAAAATTTTAAATGGAACGCCCCATATTTTCATACCCTATTAGAAAGGGAATTTAATTTTCTACAAATTATCTGTAAATATTCCTATACCTATTTATTATGGTTTTCTTGGTATTGAGAAATTTATCAAAATCATAGGTAAAATGCTAGAAACCGTCTGTGTTTTTGTTAGAAGGCCATGACATTTTGACAGTTATTTGTTTAATTTATTTAAATTATTATTAGTATTATTTCTATAATGAACTGTGATTGATTAAACTTTAGATTGCTAGCTGTAATTTACCAAAAATAACCAAAAGAAAACCGAATAAATGAAACAATGAAAAACAACAATTTAATGACAAAAATTAAAATCAGTAACATAAAAGAACGAAAAACATAAAATTACAAAAATAAATTATGGGAATTTAATTCTCTACAAACTATTTAGATACTTTCCTGTGCCTATTTGTTGCAGTTGCCCTCATATTTGGAAATTAATGGACGTATGCAATGCTGGAAAGCTTTTTGTTTTTATGTTAGAAAGCCACGAAGTTTTGATAGCTTTTCAACCATATTTATGTTATTGTTGTCATTACTTAGTTGTGTCATCACTTACTGCTGTTAATGTCTTTGAATATCATTTCGAATTATTCCCACTCCAACATTTTAAATTCGTCTTATATTCATGGCGGGTGTAATAAAGTTTTGGATAATATAAGAGACGTATCTTTTAGTTTTGGAAAGATCAAAATAACAAGAAACCATACGTTTCTATTACCAGCAGCTTAAGATAATAGAATAAATGTTTTGTCATATTTTATTACTTTACCAAATTCTTCGGTAAGAGGTGTTTCGGTCGATTTAGATGAATAATATTTTACAAGAAAGCACCGTTAATAAATAAACTGAACTCTCTAGGAATATTTCGCCCATCATTACGTCGAATATTACGCCATATTATTGTTTTTCATTGTTTCATTTATGCGTTCTTCTGCTGGTTATTTTTGGCAAATAAAAGCTGACAAACTAAAGTTTATTCTGTAAATCATTCTGTAAATAATACCAATGATAATTTAAATAAATTAAACGATAAACTGTCAAAATATCACAGCTTTCTAGTGAAAACACGAACGGCTTCCAGAATTTTGTGTAGGATTTTGATAAAATACTCAATATGAAGAAAACCATAATAAATAGTTATAGCAATGTTTATAGATAATTTGTAGAGAATTAAATTCCCGTTTTGTTAGACTAAAAAGATATGGGACGTTCCATTTAAAATTTTCGACTTTCTCGCAATGAAATACAAAGAAACGATAACTCAATTTTTGACCAGCTTGTATAAGATATACTGTTACAACAAATGACAATCTATTTTAACAGCATATGAAAAGTTATCGTACCAATGCAAAGCGTTTTTGAGTTAACGTTGGCTGAGATATAGGCTTGTAAAGAGCATGGTGATATTTGCCAAAAAATACTTAAAATCAAAATAACTCGAAAACAAAAAACGGTAGGTACCAACAGCTGTTATCAAAGTCAACATATTATCTTACGCATAATTGAATGTTGTAATAAAAACTATAGCATTCCATTTAAAATAACGAAGTTGAGGTCTACTTCCGGTAGACCGGAAGTGGTGGCCATCTTGAAAATATTTTAGATTAATAGATCGGAATGAACAACCCATGATACCAAAATTTCAAGCCTTTACGAATAGTGTAACCCAAAAAAGTTCTAATGAACCAGTTAGGTGAGACACCCTGTATATATTTCTTTGTTTGCCATTTATTTTTTTAATAAATTTAATATTTGGTGATATATAATTTTGCCGATTTCTTGTGTTGTGTATATGTTGTTGTTCGTCGAACCTCATTCTTTCCAGCCCTCTTCGCAGTTAGAGCGATCTGCAATTGAAACTGCGTGGCGCCTTATAAATTCAGACCCACCCCATCTTCACTGGGAAGCCGAGGTATTGCAGATCTGTGTGTTTATTTTTTTAGGGTTCGATCGTGTTGTTTTGTTAGTTTTGTATTTTTTTGTAAAAAGACGTCGCACGGCTATTGTTGGGTATCCTTGTCTTTCCTTCTCGATTCCCAATTTCGCGCTCTCTCCCAAACCAGTATATCGTATGGAGTGCAAACTGCTAGTACTCCAATAGCATCCGTTGATGCAGTTCTGTACGTTGCTGTTACATGCATTGCTGTTTTCCGCTCTATTGATCTTCGCATAGCTATATATTTCTTGTGCCTTAAAGCCACTTCCCATGCCGGAGCCGCATACAACGTCGCGGACTCTACTACCTTGGCCAGCAGTTTCCTTTTCGCTTGGCTGGGCCCACCTATTCTTGGCATAATTCCTGCTAATGCGTTAATGATTTTCGCCTCTTTTTCTATGATTTCACGTATATGGGTCGTCATACGCAGGTCCTTATCCATATGGGCACCCAAATACTTTGCCGACTTTACGCTTTTTATGTTCACTTTGTTAACCTTTATTTCGACCTCTTTCAGTCCTTGTCTACCCTTTAATATCACGACCTCCGTTTTCTCCGGTGCCATATAAAGTCCCGTCCCTTCTAATCTTGTACTTATATTCTTTATACAGTATTCTGCTTTGTTCGTCACTTCTCTCGCTTTTTTATCTTGTACTATCACCGCTAGATCGTCTGCGTAGGCAACCATGCTCACGCCTTCCTCTGTCTTCATTCTAAGTATTGTTTCAGTATTGTATGTTCCACAGAGTTCCCCCTATCACATACCCCTGTGGTACGCCCGCGGTTATCTTCCTCACTCTTCCATGTGGAAGTACTACCGATCTTTCGGATATATACGACTTTCTCAATTTCATTATTGTTACTGGTACTCTACTTTTTTTAGGGCTCTAGCTACTTCCTTCTAAGGTACAGAATAAGAGAAGTTTCTTACGTCCAATAGTACCATCACTCTGTAGCCTCAATTTGTCACTGATACCTTTTTCCTTTCTCGGGCCTCACTAAAAATTTTCATGATAGCGTCTACTGTACCCCTACCCTTTCTATAGTCGTACAGTATATCGGAAATCATGCCATTCTTTTCCAGGTAGTCTGTTAATCTTTTATTAATTAGTTTTTCTAGCAGTTTTCCCACTGCGCTCAATAGGCATAGAGGTCTATACTGCTTTTCTTCATTTCTCTTCCCTCGCTTCTCTATTAGCACTAATTCCGCACTTCTCCACTCTTCTTGGAAATTTCCCGTTTCGAAACACAAGTTAAATACTTTCAGGAAAACGTTGGTGTCGCCTTTTACGCAAAATTTCGTTTTCAACTGTTTTCGAGGCTGTTTCACATGCCTCCAATATTTCAACTATTCAATATTCAAATCCACCATCAGTTGAAGTGTCTTTAAAGATGGATTCAGTACAAGACAGTTCTATGAAAACTTTCAATAAAGAGTGTACATAATCTAACCTTGTAAAATGATCTAGAGGAATGTTTTGTTTTTTGTAATATACAGTTATATTATTTTTAAACTTTTATAATACATCAATTTAATAAAAATTATACATTACCTAAATCAAGTCTTGAAGTTCTTTCAATAAAGCCCTGCATACTTCAGGTACAATAGTTGATATTACTTGAGGAAACATCTTAAATAAGTAATGCAAGGTTTTATAGCTATCCCCAGTTGTCAAAAAACGTAACGTTGTGGCTCAACGCTCTTTGCAATATTATATATTTATATGGACCAATTTTACTTTTATTCGATATACGATAAAAGCTTTCAAACAAACCTGACGGTTCTTTCAGAATATCTGCCAACATATCCATAACGCAATATCTAAAAACCATATAAAACAAATCAATAAAAGAAACTTCAAAAATAAGTTATTTAAGGTCATTTTCATCTTCAACTTTAATATATACTGATTGTTGTACCCATTTTGTAAAGTTAACTTTTAATTTCCTCCGCATATACAATTTTTAAACGTGAGTATGAAAGAGGTTACACTTGTTTAATTAATATATACATACCGGTCTCTACTATTGTTTAAAGATGTTATCAACCGTTTTCTACTTCTGAGTTTACTGTTTTCATTTTTACGTAATAAACAGCTACAACTTAATGTTATAAAGGCAGCTAGAACTGCAGTGTCACTGTTTTCGTCCATTTCTAAATGTTACTCGCCGTTTGACTTGCACTTCTCGAAAAATTTGTGACTTTGGCAGTGAGTACGATGCCAATAATAATGATGTGTACGATTTAGTTCGGCTTGAACTAGTACTTAGCAAGTTTATTTCAAAACAAGTTAACGCAAAGCAGCGCGTAGTGTGGAGCCGGTTAGGATAGCAGTCAGATGACAAAATTTGTGATGAAGTGACTTGAAGTCGTAACTAAGTAAAAGTTGGATAGCACTCAATCACAAAATGTGAAAGCAAGTAAAAAAGGACAGTCGTCCTTTTTTACCAAATCATGCCATTTTTCGTACACTAGGTGAAAAGCAGTTACTGATTGACATTCAATAGCTTTTTTTGAACATTCATATCTTTCTAGAAAGCTAACAAAACAAGGAAATTATTAAAGCAATTCGGACACTTGGTGTCATAATAATTTTTTTAAATAAAGCGCCTGATTTCAATAATAACTAATTTTTCTACAATAAATATCAGTCTTTGTCAATGATTAATTTTGAATTGATGAGTATGTTCGGTCATTTGGTTGAAAAAAATGTCTGGATAAGAGTTAGCTATCAATTAAAATTCAAATCGATGCCATTGTATAAATAGTTTACCTTTATTTAAGAAAATAATATGAATAAATGGGCATTTTGATAAATAACCTAAAATTCCAAATATCTTGAAAACTATTAATTTTTACACATAGGGGGTTTAAATTGATGCAATTTGGTTGCCCATTTAATCTCCTGCAGGGAATACGTCGAGTTACCAGTAATCCTATATATGTGTCACCAGCACCGTTAATAACATTTCTGACCATATTATTACTAACGATATTTGTGCATTGTGAGCAAAACAATTGAAATTTTTCGAATTACTAGAGCATATTATAATCTACTGCGGGATAGTTTACCTTCGCGGATCCTATGCAAGTCGAATATATTTCGATAAATGTATTCTCATCCTGTCTATAAGGCGTATATAAAGTTTGGTTCGGATCTTCGAACCAATAACTGAGCGGGAGCTAGTTATTCTAATTAAAATTTATTTTAATACACTATGATTAACTTTGTAAGTAGATAATGTAATATTTGTTGGGTTGAAAAAATTAGCGGTCTTGTGTCCGATATTACGGACGTCTATGAGCATTCGGGTACTATCGGAAATTTTTACTGCTACCTTTTACCGCTGTCTTTGCACCGGACTAATACTAGATTTAAAATTAGAACCCCAAAGGTTTTTAATCTTAGTTCTATTAACACCGGTCGTGACAGTATTCGTATTTATAACTTCTATACTCACTACGAGTGCAGACTCCGTTCAGGGATTGCTGCGTAATTGTACATTATTCAAAATTGAAACTTTATATTATTTTTTAACATCTTTTACATAACCCCACTAGGAAATGTCAGGTTTAACATGTCATTTTGACGTTTTGTAACGTCACGTTTTGCACTACTGCCGTTTCATTACACAACTAGTGGTGTAGTGAAATATTACCTAACTGAATATTGATTTCTTTTGAATGTTACCATGGATATTAGTAGCAACACCCAAGTAAATTCAATCCATTTAAATTTATTTGAGCATAAGCCCAGATGAGCTATCTTGATAGGTATAAAGTAATGACGGAATTTTATTTACTATGACAATCCATTAGATGGTGCTCCCTACACAATTTACCAGTAATTTGCAATCTACGTTAGCAACCGTTAATGATTAATTGTCATAATTGACTTTAATCTTATTTCGTTTATGTCTGTCACGGTCTACACTAATTGATAGTAGTGTGGAAAGGTAATATCAAAAAATTGTATAACCGGAGGTGCATATAAACATCAAAAATTGAAGGTAATGCCCGATATTTATGAGTTTACTTTTTCACTCAGTCCAGAACCTCTCTGAATTTGCAGAGATTAGGCAGTACGGCCGACGATCAACAAGTATTTGCGAAGAGGTGAAATGCTGGCAAAAATTTTGTTAAATACTACGGAGGCATATGATGGAGACAGCTTATGTGGCTAAGGATATAACAACGATTTAAACATGAAAAATAAACATAGCGGCGTGCAATACTAATTACATGACTTTCTCTTCGCTTCCAGTAACTGTTGGTAATCATCTTTCTGTAAAGAAAAAGAAAATAAATTTATTTAATAAACCATTGTGGTTCTTATCGATTAAACTTAGAAAAAATCTAAATATACATAAATATGTAAGCTCAAATTTTCCGGTTTATTGAAATTACTTTAATAACAATCCCCTTGGCGGCGCTGGTTTCGACTTGGTCGTTAAAATAGAGGGGAGAACTGCTTCTATATAATCCTATTCTATATAATTAATTAAATATTTTCTATGCATAAGTCTTATGTCAGATATGCATTCGTATGATTGCGTATGATGTCGTTAAACGTTAAAGCGCGGTTAGATAAAATTTTATACTTAACACATTAAGAAACTGTTAATTTTGTTTAACTTACGCAATTTACAAAACTGGCTCGTTTCGCTCGCTCGTTTTGGCAAATATTACGGTCGTTAAATAAAACTAGTTTTTTCATAACTGGTTACGTAAATAACTATTGCCGGAAATAGTTAACAGCGAATAAAAAAATTTAACTATTAAATTGATATGAACAATGTTTCATTCTATGGAAAAATCGTTTGTTTAAGAATCAACACTGGTTTTCAAAGAATTGAATGTGAATACCTGTTCACAACGGTTTACAATGGTAATTACGTTCAAAGTCAGAGACATCATTACAGGTCATCTTGTCCTAACTACAAAACAATTTGAATTCATTTTGTAAACATCATTATGTAATACATGGTACGCAAGATACCATTCGAATGATTGGTTACAGTTTATTGTCGCATAACATGTGGGTAACACCTGGTTTTGATCTACTAGAAAAGTATTTTAGGAAATATTATTGTTGGCCCTCTCCTCTAGGAATTCGAGGATTCGGTCCAATAATTTTAATTTTTATTAATACCGTTTGGATAATACACTGTGTCAAGTAATTATCGTAACCTACGTCACGTTGTAATGTTGGTTATCTATCTCATTGTGTAGTAACGGTGATATTTTTAAATTAGTAACCAGATTTAACCGGATGGTTATGACACCTTACAAACACACAAAACAAAAAAAATACAGTCGAATTACAAAATAACAGACGCAGGTCCTCGGTCAGCTCAGTGAAGACGGGAGGGTTATTTCTAAGGCGCCACATAGTTAACCCTGCGTTGTCCACGAACTGTGACGTGAGGTGATAGTGTTGTAATCGACACAAATAGACACAACAAAACAAAATAATAACAAAACACAAATAAATAATTCGAGATATTTTAAGTTGCAAAAAAAATGTATTCGTAAACAACAAAAAAAAAGGTAAGTAAAAAAATATATGTATTATTGTTGTAAATGTAATAGTTTTTGTTTTTCAGAAAATACGAAGCGAAACAAAATAAAGAATTATTGCCGTACTGAAAATACTAAAAAAAAATAATAACTGGAGCAATTCGCTCAAAAGAAAATAATAAAAAAAACTAAAGAAAGTAAATCGAATTACGCGCACGACCCGTACCCCTGATATCACTGTGGCGTCGTAATATAAATCAAAATTAACTCGAATAACCAAAAACAAATTAACGTACGCCAAAATTTTACAAAAGCAATTTTTTTTTCTAACTAATTAATTTAACTAAGAAATTATTCAACTTATTTATTTATCTTATTTATTCAATTTATATATTCAATTTATTTAAATGAAAATTATATTTAAAACGAGATTTGAATGTAAATTGTAATAATTATAAAAGAATTTACTATCCCGGTTCACAATAACTGTACAACTGAAGATGGTAAACAATAATGAAATGCTTAGGTCTGACCTTATCTTGATTGATTCGTAGATGTTTCAAATAAACTTCACAACGACAATCTCCTCCGATATAAGAAAAGGATGCTTTGATAGGTTGCTGGACAATACGACTCCAACCAAATTCCCCAAAATTTAAGAAAGAACCACTCCGAAAAGGTAGAACTTCGAAAATGATTTTTCTTTTCTCCAAAAAAAAAAAAAAAATTAAAACCTTAAATGAACACAAAGAAAAATTAGAAGAATAAAAGAATAGAAAGAATGAAAGACAGGATGTGAATGATGACTTGGGTTAAAAATAATCACCACACTTCAAAAACTCAAAATGGCTAAACCAAAATTTTTAAACTACGTGTGTACACGCACTGGTCTGACATAAAAGAGAGCTCAAGAAAACCCACAACACAAGATAAATACCCTCAAAATTGACAAAAAAAGTATACTTGCGCACAAGTCGAAAAATAAAGAAAAGGCAACACCATCATTTAAAAAAGAAATTAAATTATTGGAAAAGAAGAAAAGGAAAATTATAAAAGGATATCTTCGGAAAGTTGTCGCTAAAGAAAACTGTTAATTAAGCAAAATCAAACTAAATAAACAAATTGCAACCAAAATTATGTTTAAATGATATACAACCTAAAACACCTCTATGTAAAATAAACCATCCACCCAAAATAAAAGTAAAACAAACACAAATACACGTTATACACTTAACCCTAAAATTTCAGTAGATAGTAAATGCCGATTCTGGACCGGAAGTGGCTCCCTGGCTCCCTCTGACGTCATCAACTAGGCGACGTCACCGCGTCATCAACGCAATGACGTCACCGCCCCCCGACGACACCACCCCCTTCACCCCCTGCCACCCCCTACCATTTATATGTATATATATATATATTTTTTTTTTTTCTTGGCGAGCGTTCGGATCGAACCTAGGCGGTCCTCCGGCCGAAAGCCGGGCGTCTTACGCTCTCGGCCACCGAAGCAAATCTGTTAAAAGGTTTAAATAACGTTCTGGAGGAGAAGTCGTTCGCTTTTATCAGCGAGCGCAAATGTAATAACGACAAAAATACTCACCAAAAATTTTTTTTTATAGGAAAAAATCAAAAGGAATAATAAACGCAAAAAATAAAGTTAATACATATATTGAAAATAAAAAAATAAATTTAATACAAACAAAAAAACACTACATTTTACTTAAGGTCTACTTAACTATTAACATATATAAAACATAATTAAACTCTACTCTTAATACTATGATGACCCCAAGCTAATGTGTTTATCCCACCGGCATCAACACATCGCTTGGAGTCATTGGGTGAAAGGGCCAATTTATTCTGCAAAACAGTGAATATCAGGTGATTAAAACTGCGACATAATGACTGCTCCCGACACAAAACCGATTTTGAATTTAAACAATTTAAATAATTTTGAAACGTTAATTTTTCTTTAACTATGGTCTTCTTAACCCCTTTCGACATTTTGGTAACCCTCCCATCAGCAACCCGATTCGCATAAACTTTTGATCTCAATCCCACAAATTCAACCATTACCTTTCCGCAATTTTCATCCTTCATCTTACCTAAAACCGCTTTATTTTGTAATGGGATGTCAAACCGATTATCGGGACTGTAGTTGGATGTATCAAATTTATCTATATTTGATTTAACATCTTTATATACATCTTCAGAATTAATCAAAACGGTAAAACTATCGGTGTCCATATAATATAGCCGAATTTTCTCGCCATACTTTGGTTTCAAAAAATCATAATAAAAATTATATATTAATAATTTGGAAAGTTCCAAAACCATATAGGCTTCG
The DNA here is from genome assembly GCA_036711965.1 of Onthophagus sagittarius. Lineage (NCBI taxonomy): Eukaryota > Metazoa > Arthropoda > Insecta > Coleoptera > Scarabaeidae > Onthophagus > Onthophagus sagittarius. The sequence goes on along the minus strand of JASERS010000011.1, from coordinate 1,110,356 downwards.
ACGGTTGGACACCACTTACCGATTACGCTCTCTCTCCGTCCGTCCAAGCTCCAAATCATCGTTCTCTGCCTCTACTGATTCCATTAGTTACGCCACACAAAACACCTACATATACCTGATGTATGTTGATTTGTACCTTTTAATTAAATTTATTTGACGAGAATGTTTTAGTTCATTTCAAAACTTTTACTGTAATCGATACTTCGAATTAGTAATAGAATGGACAGTGATTTTAGGAAACCTCAATACCGGATAATCTGCCTCTTCTTCAGCAGGATATTCGGTTTTCCGGCATGTATATTCGATCATTTCTGAATCAGAGCTGTATACGGATGTAGAATACATCTTGATGAAATTTTTCGTGATGTATAAAGGAGTACTTTTCTCAAATTACAACCATACATGAATATCTCAACTTGTTTTAGAGACATCTTTTAGAAAAATTTTTATAATCATCTTTTCATAATGATGCAGAACAACATAAAGGCTACAGCATTCAAATCTTAAAGTCAATTATTTTGAATTTTATATAACATTAAGTTTTTGTGTTTACTGACTTTGAAAGGTATTTAATTAAAATTTTTGTTTGTGTATTCACAAATTTGCTTAGGCATAGATGCTACAGTATCTGTATTGGACATTCTGGAATAGTTAATATACGTTTGGTATAAATAACTACTTGTCTAGACCAACAACAGTTTGGTTTTGATTTTAAATCGGTTTTAAGTAAAACAGTCGTTACATGATTGCAATCATGCAGTTGATGTGCGTTTAACCGTTCTTGTGATGAAAATCGCGTTAAACATCCGTCACAGAGACGTATAGAACCATTACGATTCGAAATCTGGTTTGAAATTAGCCTTGAAAGATTTTGAACTAAAACGAAATGACCTTTACCGTTTTCATATAAATAAAGTAAATTTATATGAATATCGCGTCGCTGTTTAGTAAAATAAATTGGTCCTTCCACCGTGAATTTATCCTTACTACTATTTAATAACTCGTAAACATTTATACTTAAATTATTTAATTTTTAGTAGTATATTAATGCCGATTCTGGAGCGGAAGTCCTCCGGGAGGATCGGAGGCACGGAGGATCGGGCGACGGTGGCGCCACCTAGCGTTGAGTAGTGGAACTAAGCATGCGGCGGGCGCTGGAACTACTAAAGTTAGTCCTCAGAGGATTGGTCGATGGTGGCGCCACCTAGCGGCGGGCGGTCGAACTTCTGAAAGTAGTCCTCAGAGGATCGGTTGATGGTGACGCCACCTAGTGACGGTCGGCCGAACTTCTGAAAGTAGTCCTCCGAGAATCCCCACAGAGGAACCTTCCTCAAGTCCAGGTCGATGGTGGCGCCACCTATCGGCGGGCGACCGAACTTCTAAAAGTAGTCCTCCGAGGATCGGTCGACGGTGGTGTCACCTAGTGACGGTCGGCCGAACTTCTGAAAGTAGTCCTCCGAGAATCCCCACAGAGGAACCTTCCTCAAGTCCCGGTTGACGGTGGCGCCGCCTGGCGGTGGGCGACGGAACTTCTGGAAGTTGTCCTCCTCAGAGGATCGGCCGACGGGGTGGCGCCAAACGGGGGATCGTTAAGGAGAGAGAGAGAAAGAGAGAGAGAGAGAGATAGGTCGCTGTCCGACCGACCGACCGACGTTTCGATCCTCCTCGAGGAGGATCGAGAGGAGGATCGATTTAAGGAGATGATAGGTCGCTGTCCGACCGACCGACGTTTCGATCCTCCTCGAGGAGGATCGATCGACGACGATGAATTGCGCAATATTACGCAATTCTTTTTTGCTAAGTGAGAATTCTGAAGCGGAATTTATCCGTGAGGAATGAGAATTCTGAAGCGGAATTTATCCGTGAGAAATGAGAATTCTGAAGCGGAATTGATCCATGAGGATCGAAAGGATCGATCGATTGATGGTTCCCCAACCCATTGTTATTATTTAAGTAAAAGAAGGAAAAGGTTTCGATGGCCCAGTGGTATTGATGAAACTAATGAAAAATATAATACTTACTTATTTAATGAAATTTACGCGAATTGAACCGACGACGGTAAGTTTACATATAAATACTTTATAGATAATAAACCACTGAACCACCGAAACCTTTCAGTTTAATATTAAAAACTTAAGTAATATCGTGATAGCTGGAAAGAAAAATGGAAGCAAAAAAAAAAAAAATTTTGTGTTTAAGAAACTCATTTATTATGACTTAATTTTTCAATGAAAAATGTTTACATATTGGTTTTAATAATACAATCACCAGTTAAAAAATGCTAATGTCAGGATTATCATTTATAAGTTTTTTTTCTGACGCACGTGTTGCTTACGTCATTTTAGACGCGAATAGACGAGTACGAACGCTGTTGTTTACGTCATTTTTTACAAGTATAAACGCGTCTAACTCAGTAGGCTCGGCTGCCAATTTTAAAACTTACTTTTTAGTTTCTTATAATTAAACACTATTGTTAATACCATGATGACCCCAAGCTAAAGTGTTAATCCCATCATTACAAATAAATCGCTTAGAGTCATTTGGCGAAAGAACCAATTTATTTTGTATAATTGTAAAAATTCTGTGACTAAAACTTCTAATATGTAATTGTTTTTTTAATAAAACTGATTTTGAATTTAGGCAATCAAGGTAGTTCTCAAACGCAATTTCACGTTTAACTACGGCTTTCTTTACACCTTTGGATTTTTTTGTAACTCGCCCATCGGCGACCCTATTAGCATATACCTTTGATCTTAAACCGATAAATTCTATCATTATTTTTCCACAATTCTCATCTTTCATTTTACCTAAAACAGCTTTATTACACAACGGGATGTCAAACTGATTATCAGGACAGTAATTCGATGTGTCAAATTTATCTAAATTTATTTTCACATCCTTGTAAACGTCATCCGAATTAATTAGTACGGTGAAGCTATCGGTGTCCATGTAACATAATCGAATACATTCACCATACTTCGGTTTTAAGAAATCATAATAAAATTCATACATTAATAATTTTGAAAGCTCTAAAACCGTAAAACCGATATATAGAGGTTTATCGTAAACCACGTGGAGGCGATCCATTTGAATAGCTGAAAATGTTTCAGTAAACATTTTTATACATTTAAAATTTAATTTAGCGATTAAGTTGCGCGCTCCAAGACGCGGTCGACTTGCAGTTTCACCAGTGTGAATATCATCCCAACTGGTCACTAATCTCACGTCGACTCTTTTATCAACATTTTCCATTGTTTTTCCAAAAACCGAATTATTCATCAATTTAAAAAAGTCTTTTTCAAACGCATTCTTAGCGGATTGGCGCAATTAGGTATTTTTGTCGATGTAAGATTTCAACCACGCAGACTGTTTGAACGATAAAACTATATTAAGTTTACTAACAATAAGACCGTGAGCAACGGCTTGTTTTAAATTTCTATAATGGATCACATAGTTCTTTTTATTAAATAAGTTTGGAATCAATCTTTCATCGTTTTTACATTTACCATTAGGTGGTACAATGTTTTCAGATAGAAAAGGTAAATCATTATGTCGTCCAAAATGTAGCCGAAATTTGAACTATCCGAAATATTATTAAAATTAAAATTTTTAATTTGGGTTTCGTCTAACCATTCAAAATTAGAAACGGGTATATATTGAGACATCGCCCACCCATACAAATTATTGGCGTCCCAATACATTAAATACCTTGATGGTAAATTGGGGTTATAATCATCCATATATTTATTATTGGCTTTAGCAGATCGTAGGGAGCATTGAGAAATACCTCCACGGATACCTTTCTTAATAAAATGGACCTGATCTATATCCGTCAATAATTCTAATTTAATTTTAGTAAATTTCAACATAGCGTCCCAAGACAATCCCGGTGCCGTATAATAATGAGCGGGATCCAAACCGTATGTTTTATAGCAAACTTGTCTGAATTTTTCAAATACATCAGCTAATAAAAGAACGTCAGTCTTTAAGTACAGGTCGGAATATTCTTTTAAATTTCGACAATTAAATTTTTCCCACACGCATTGAGCATGCGAATATTGCTCATCGCTTATATCCTCTAAATTTAATTTGTTGTAAAACGTACTCTTAGGTGGTAGTGTTGTATCATTTAGTTTATCGAAAGAGGTTATATAATTGTATGGGAATATACCCTTTTTTGTTAACAATTTAAAATGTTCAGAGTGGGGGAAGAATTTACGTATATTGATAAAGTCATATATTTCAAGGTTACCGGCTAAACAATCTAATGAAGATGCCATAAATCTAAATGAATCCACAAATCTTAATTTTAAAAAAATATTTTCGTTAGGTTTATCTTGACTACTAATTACTCTATCGACCAACACTCTTTTACTAAAACTGATATATTTTTCTTTATTGTTTGGCAATACGTCAAGTCCATCTGCATCCGCGTCAGCCATTTCTTTAATAAATAAGTGGCAATCATAACCGCTAAAATTGTGAAAAAATATTGGTATAAAATTTTGAAGTTTGAAATTTAGATTACAATTTGTATGGGCTGGACCGCGGTATTTACCGCTTATGTGACAATGGTCGCGAACCTTATCCTGATCTGAAATGAAAGGATTTTCACAAATAAAACAATTTTCAACCGAATCGAAATTTCGCTGCTCATCGATTGTTAGAGATGTTAAATTTGGTTTTACGGTTTTGAAGTATTCGTTATAGATAAATTTGACATCATCGATTAATTTAGCAATAAAAACTTGAGGTGCATCGAGCCCCGTATAAGTTTCGAATTTATTGAAACTGCTCTCAATCGTGGAAACGATATAATAAGCGAAACTGTAGGGTTGATGCATTTCAATTTTTTCGGTAAAAGATTTCGATGAATTTGGTTCACAAGATTCGATGGGTTGTAGAATCGATTCGAAGTCCGCATATATAACGAACGGGGCCATCTGTGTGAATTTATAATTATTAAATTCTAAAATATTTTCAGGGGTGTATAAGCCGAAATAATTGGGTTTTGCTTTTAAATTTTTTGTAGGAACAATTGTTCTTACATGATTACAATCGTTACTCTGGTGCGCAATTAATTTTTCTGCTGACGAAAACCGAGTTAAACATCCATCACAAAGGTGATAGAATGACCATGTCGTGTGACTTGATTTGAAATTAATCTAGAAAAATTTTTGATTAAAGCAAAATGACCTTTCCCTTTTTCATATACATAAAGTAAATTTATATGAATATCACGTCTTTGTTTGGTAAAATAAATTGGTCCTTCCACCGTGTACTTATTTGAATTTTTAACTAACTCATAAACATTGATACTTAAATTATTTAATTTTTCTACTTTAATTATATCTTTCAAACTCACGGGAAAACTAATACCTTCTAAATTGAGAACATTTGAAAAATGGGGATAGCTCGAAGTCCGGTCTTGACTAATTTTTGCGGGATGAAGGGCCGCCGTTAAACACCACGCTAAACACGCATCATCTTCATAATTTTTTATGTTGATGCACGCGCGTTTAGCATCGATTTGATGAGGTAAACGAATATAGGATGTTCCAGGTAGTGGTTCAAATTTATTAACGTTCAGGAGCATGTAGGATATTGAGTGGAAAGCCCACCCTGACCCACGCTCCTGAAACTCTTCACTTTGATTCAAAATCCCCTGCATCATCTCATTGTAAACCTCATCGACATTTGTAGCTGGTGTAATAACATTAAATTTTGTATTAAAATTCTTTTCGGAAACAATTACATCTTCTGCGTCGGTATCGTCAAAGCCGGACTTAACAAAATTAGCGATTAGTTCAATTTGTACTTTAATTGAACCGAACCTACAAATGTTGTCGTCAATGAGCTGATTTACTACCCCGCGCGATCTTTGGAGGTACGAAGGTATATCGTCCTCCGGTAACACACCCGTTAATTTATAACAACAAACCCTATCTTTAAAACAACTAATAATTTTCTCAACATCAGATCCTGCAATATTTTTCTCGGTGTGATGTCTACGAAAATGGGCTTGAAGAGCGTTTACTGAAGAATACGTGTTTCCACATACTACACATACCCTACGTTTCATCCCCCGACCTTTAAACACTGAAGGGGTTGGATGTTCGTCAGAAATTTGATTATTCCCAACCACCAAAGATCTTGAAGTAGAGATTTCATCCACGTGGGAATTTTTAATATGCCGATTTAGATTACTTTTACATGAAAATGACTTTCCGCAAACCTCACAGAGAAGCATTTTTACTCGTTAGAAATTATGTTGTACCAAAACCAAAACAGGTGTTGGGTTTGATAAAGTCGAATGAAGAATGACTATAGAGAACAATGAGACGTCTGTTTTTAATTGAATAGTATACAAGGTCATCATGGCAACGATATAATTAGATTTGAAAACAATTTTTTTATTTTGATATCAGAATATATAATAAAAACAATATGTTATTTTAATTTTTTTATTATTATTTATAGCTAATTACATATTTTGAAAAAATAATAAACAAATATAGGTACTTAAAACAAATATTATATTTTTTGAAATTCGATTAGTGGAGTTTCTCGTCCTTTGATGACCTTGAATCCTTTGATGATGATACAGTACTGTCCGGATTGAAATTCCTTTATTCGATTTTCTTTCTCAAACCAATCGACAAATCGTTTGGGTAGAAATAAACTTCCTTCTTCCAATTCGACTAAAATTGTCTTTCCATAACTTGTAGTTAGTGGTTTTACAGTTATTATTTTATATTTGTTATCGGTTTTTAATTCTTTCGCTTTAATTTGTTCTTTAAAATTGACTTCACCAATCGTATTTAATTCTCGTAAATCCATTGTCTGTGTTATAGGAGCACAAAATTACGTAAAATAAAAAACTGTATGAACACTTCTTTTGCATGAGAAGGTTGCAGTACTAATAGTAATAACAATTAAATATCCGTTTTTATAACAACTATAAGATTCCCCCACACTCATCCCCTCTCCTTAAAAAATATATTTTAGATAATAACTACGCATTTCACGGTAAACATTTCTAATACATTTTAATCAATTTTTTAAGATTTTGAATTAATTAAAAAAAATAAAATGTAAGTTAAATTAAAAAATGTTGTTTTATTCCTTTAGAAAACGATATAAAATGGTCACATTATATAGAGTACAATTGCTTAATCTATTTTTCTTATGATTAACACAACAAGAATTAGTTTTTATTAGCTTAGGTACATTAGGTTCATTTTCGATATTAACAATTTTGTTTACATTTATATATTTTCCTAAAAATTTCTTTTTTTGATATCCCTTAACATAAACGGTAGTAAAATCATCCTTAATGTGTTTATTTAATATTTTCTTCTAAATCAATATAACCTTCATTGTAGCTTATGTTTAATAAATTGCGTTCTATCCAAAAAACTCCACGTTTCACTTTTGACGATAAAAGTTGATACGGAGTGGTAGGTTTGAAGAGAAAATTGAATGTTTCGCTTCCATCGGTTATGCTCATTTCCTTTGGTGTAAAATCGGACATGTTAAACTCTTGTATATCGATCACTAAAACGTTTTCAGTTACTTTCTTCTTATGCGTAGAAAACCTTTCGTTATAAATTTTTGAACGATGTGAAGGTGACAGGATCGGATTCAGTATTGTTTGCAAGCGATTAATGTTATCTGAAAACCGTTGTTGATCAATCGCACTAAATAACCAAGGCGAGCTTCTATCCTCTTCATCAAACCACTCGTACGTTATTGTAACTCCAAAAGTAACCTGTTTACGAGGCATAATTTTTTTGTTTTATTTTACACAATCTTCCGGACGATACCACTCAACGGTTCGTACTGAACGATGTTGTCGTGAAGAATCAGACAGTAAGCCACGGTTTCCGAATCAAATGACCTTGAGCACTCGAGTTCTAATTTAATGTCGACGGTACCAGATTTAAGTGATTCATTTTGATTCGAACAATCTATGACGAAAAGCGTATTACCTCCAAACTCATCGTAATCGAGGAGCGGTTCTGCTGCGTTTTTAAAATAAAAGCTCGACTGAAAAGCGGAATAATTACTATTTATTTATTAATTTAATATTTGTAATCGAAGAATGATCAAAAATTGAGGCATCCTGTTTAAAATTATCTTTTCTATTATTTTGGAAACCGATTACAACGTAGCGCGGTTTTTCTAAGTTTGTACTCGTTTTTACGGGCCATATATCGGTTTTGGTTCTCCGTAAAGCAGGCAATTCGTACAATTCCCATTTTCTAAACGGAATATAAACTGGTTTGTTATCACGTAAATTAGATAGCAGTTGAAGTCGTGTTTCATCGTTAACGGTTACATGTGGCACGTGCCATTCGATCTTTTCAATTTCGATAGTAGCTTTTCTATTACCGTCAACATTTATGTAGCAGTTATCATCCGTTCTGCTGCGCACCAAAATAAGTTCCTGACTGATGTTTATTAAGATCTTTTGATAGTCTTCAGCGAAACCCATTACAAATTTTAACGGAATGCTTGCGTTAAATCTAGTTTCTTTGGATGTTGGTTGCCCCTGATTTAAGGGGTTCCATCCGGCGGTGATTAGAGCCTTCGAATCGTTTTCATTGTACGAAAGTAAGCCTTTCATAGTTGTCGTTATACCGGGTTTACTACATCGATCTATTTCAACACCATTGATTTCATAGCGAATTTGTTCAAAAAGGAAGGCATAGGCATTGTTTGTTAACTGACATTTATCCGTAGAAGTAGCATCTCCTCCAACAGTAGTAAATTTACCCTCGATGTAGATTTCACTTTTACCGGGCAACGTGTAAATGTCCTGATGTGCGATGGATATACGTATTTCATCGTTTAAATTGAAATTATTATTCCTCGGATAGTAAGTGTGAAATTTCTGTTTGGTTATAACTTCATCAAAATTAGGATTGTCGAATATTTCCAATTTTTCCATTGTTATTAACCTTTAAACCGAGTAATTGAAGAAACGTTATATTTTCAGATGTTAACTGCGTGCGAGATGGACGATTAATGCGAGAATTACATCCACTTCCCTCTTTTAAAGGAATTAGGTCGGAAGTAGTACGTTTTTTTTCGTTGTTAAATACCAAACCCATTATTACGACGATTATTATTATAATTATAGTACTTTTTTAAGCTCGAGTCTCACGACAATTGTTTCTCCTCGAAAATCAACCGGATCGCCGTCTTGGTCCAATATAGTAAGAGTTATATTATCGATTTTATTTGTATTGACAGGTAGGAAAATGACGTGTTGAGGTTCAATTTTAATACTATAACCCGGTTCGACTTGCGGAGCAAATTCGTAAAGCGTATGCACCAGACGTGTGTTGTAGTAGGCTGCCGTTGTAATATTACACTCTATACGTATAGTAACGACTTTTATAATCTGCACTGGCAAATCTGAAGCGTGTTCCCGACCGGCCTCCAAAACTTTACTACTAAATCTCAACATTTTTCCTATAGAATTTGACTTTTTGAAATTGATTCGGTATTTACTGCTTATAATACATCTCAATGTATTATTATTGGGTTTAATGGAAATAGATGCTTTACCTAAGAAACCCTTCAAATAGTCCTCAATGTCGCTTATCTCATACGATCCTACGGGGATCTCAATAACTTTATCATCATCGTCATAGTAAAACTTATTCGCACCCTCAACTACGTTCGGTATTGAATTGTACGTGTGCAACCCGATTAACCCCAAAGCGTAATTATCTTTGGAATTTAATTCTATGGGTGGAAAAAAATCGGCGGACAATACGGGACCTGTACCAGTTAACGTAAACGTATGTGACATGTTTCTTTAACAGCGGGTTAAATGAAACTAATCGTTTAAGGTGTTCTTAAGTATTATTTATTAAAAATTCTAAACATAAATGACCGCAGATGATTTGATCGTAAGTTTGTAACGCTTCGTGATTATAAAAAATGTGTACATTCTCATTAACGTTTAAATAATTTATCAATTCAATAGGTGGTTTCAAATTTCCAAATGAATCGAAGTAGTCCACTCGATTTCCTCGTTTTACATAGGCTACCCATTGCGTACCCTGTCCCGACGTGGAATCTAAATTAACGATTGCGCACTCGTTCTTTCTGAGAGAATCCGGTAAAGTGTCTCTTAAGAATACGCCCCTAAATCCCGGTATATTTTTAGCGATCTCGGAAATGTCATAATTAGAAAGTGGTCGGAGAGGCAGTCGTTCGATTAGTTTTTTTTTCTAGATTGTCTTTTCAATCCCGTTCCTTGTTTGTATGGTTTGAGGTAGAGGCCGTTACCGTCTTTGTTTTTGACGACTCCCAAACGGGCTATTGCTTCTTCAACAATTTTATTATGACGTTTCGATTCATTCATTTGATGCCGAGAGGCTTTCGCCTTGTTGACTGCGGTTGCTATACCGGCCGCACCACCCGCTAAACTGCCAAGGGCGCTCAACCCGGCGAATATCGGAATTAAGGGTAGAACACCGCCGACAGTTTTAGGAATTGGAAGTGTTCTGGTAGCCGCCTTGATCGCATCCCGTGTTAATTTCGCCTTCTTCTTCTTCTTCTCATTACTCTTCCTCTTCTTCTTATTAATAATACTTCCTTTCACATTTTGTATGGAAGTTTTCCGAAATAATTCCAATCCGTTTCCAGAACGTATCTTATTCTTTTTAGCATTGCATTTCTTCTTGAGACCCATGCCCAATTTACGTTTGATTTTCATAGCACTGGCGACGACCATGGCGGCCGCTTTTTCACTTCCGCTTCGTGTCTCTTCGATAGATCTTTGTTCTGTGCGTAGAATATGTCGTGGGACTTGCAAGCTGAATCGAGGGGGTTAATGCCGGGATCGCCTCGTGCCAAACGTTTTGCCAACTTCGTACCCGGTCCGCAATACGAATACGATGGAATGTGTAGTTCTACGGGTAATTTATTGATCAGAGAATTAAGAATACCTCTACCTCGTTTGAGTGACGGCATTGAAATGATATATATTATAGTTTGTACCAGTATAAATATTTAGTTAAGCGCGTGATGTAAACTATTCGAAATGCGTCTCGTGAAGCAGAAACATGCCGTCCAGATTGTAAATTTAGACGATGATATCAAGGGAAAAGGTTGCAAAATAATGAAAAGACACGGTGATAATTTTCCGGATAGCATTCGTTGTTTAGTATGTGGACCATCGAATTGTGGTAAAACCAACCTAATCCTTACACTGCTCTTCGATGAAAAGTGTCTCAGATTCGAGAACGTGTACGTCTACTCGAAATCCTTATACCAACCGAAATATGAACTTTTGGAAAATGTTATGCGCACCGTACCAACCGTCAATTATTTCGCATTTAAAGAGAGCGAAGAGATCGTGGATCCCGAAGAAGCACGAACCAATTCAGTATTCATTTTCGATGACGTATTGTGTCACGAACAGGATAAAATCAGATCGTATTTTAGCATGGGACGACATAAAGGCATCGATAGTTTCTACTTATGTCAATCTTATGCACGAATTCCAAAACATCTAATACGGGATAACGCCAATTTTATTATTCTATTCAAACAGGATAATTTGAATTTACAACATGTGTACGATGAACACATCGGTACTGATCTAACATTTGACAAATTCAGATCAATGTGTGCCGAATGCTGGAAGGATAAATATGGATTTCTCGTAATCGATAAGGACAGAGACCTAAACAATGGACGTTATAGGAAAACATTTGAATATCACATTCAACCATGATCGTCCTTATTTAAACATTACTTTATCAAAATATTCTTCATTCAACAGCCGGATGTCAGTCAGTCAGCACTGACCTATCTGTACGTCCGTCCGTCTGCCAGTCTGTCTGTCTGTCTGTCTGTCTGTCTGTCTGTCAGTCAGTCTACCTGTCTGTATCTCTGTCTGACTGATTGAGTAACCATGCCTCCAAAAAGAACCACCAAAAGGAAAGATAAAGTGAAACAGGAGATTATAAAAGCTAGTAATGCGATTCGAAGGAAGCATATGGCATTAAAAATGGGACGTACTGAACTTGCAGAATCTTTAGAGAAGACGTATAAACCAATCACAATGCCTCTTAAAAATATAAACATTGCTCTTAAGGAAGAATCAAGAGCGAGATCAATAAAGAAAGAAGAACAGGATAAGGAGACAAAACAAGAAGAAGAAACACAAATGGATCATAATACTGCTACAATCAAATCTCCTCTTCGTTCCAACAACAGCGAGAACAGTTTTTAAAACCACCATCGTACTTTATAGAATCACCACCACGAGTTGGTTTCTTAACCGAGGAAGAACATTTTACATCAAGTCCACCTGCACCTGCAGAAGATGAGCGTCCAAAACAATCGTTAGAGGAATATCGCCGACTTTATCGAGATATGAATGAAACAAATCCTCACATAGTTGATCAGTATCTCGAAGCATTCCAACCGTTAGCCAAGGAATACATCGATGGGTTTTTAAAAGATACATCTAATCAATATGATACTACCTATGGTATAACATACGACCCTGAAGTGAGTAAATTTAAAATAGGTAACAGTGTAATTGAGTTTGACAACAACAACAACGACATGGTAATTCAGCAACAGAAATTTAAAGGAACCCCCGGACTGTATGAACTCGTTTTCAAAGTAACACCTCAAGGAGATCTTGAAGGCGATAGGGTAAAAGCGTACTTAAAGATTATAGAGCTTACGAACGTACATCGTCGAGAATTCAATCCTAATAAACAATTGAAAGGTAGTACGTCGTTTAAATGGCAACATGTTATAAAACCACTTTTGCAAAAGAAACGTAAAAAATCCTGGACCGGATATAGTCTCTCGAAAAACAATTTAACTCTAGAAACGGACGTTAAGACTCCGTACCAATACGTATATTGGGACGATGTAAACGAACTCGTAGATCGTTTACGTTTACTGATAGCGTCGCAAAGTGCCGGTCACACTAGCCACACCAATGAAATTGCGAGCATCATTGAAGAATTGAGAGAAATTGGAATTATTCAGTAATAAATACATTGATTTGTTAATTTCAATTTAGTATAACAATGAACACTGACAAATTTGGACGTCACCTTAGTCGTGGTAAAGTTGACTTTGCCGTACAACGTATTTATCAAAAGCAACCGGTTGGATTTGTTTTGACTGCGAACGGTGATCTAGACGTTGGCAATAAACGAATCGTAAACGTTGCCACACCACTTGATGAACAAGATATTGTCAATAAGATTTATCTTGATAGAACGACCGAAAAATTAATAGTATTATTGACTAGTAATATTACCACATATAAAAGCGACTTCGAAAACAAGCTTGTTGAGTTAAAAAAAGAAATTGTTAATTTATACAAACATGATGATAAGTTATACGAGATCCTTGGAGTAAATTCAATTAAGAAAGATGGCTAAAGCTGACGTTGTAGATGAGTTGCATCGATCTGCCAGAAGAAATTTTCCCAGGAGACAAGTTGTCGTTAAAGGTATCGACGATTTATGGCAATCTGATATTGGCGAATTTACTCATTACAATAAACAAAATCGAGGTTACAAATACATTCTCTTTACAATTGACTGCTTTTCCAAGTACCTCTGGACGCAACCGTTAAAATCTAAAACTGCGATTGAGGTAAAGAAGGCAATGGAAAATGTTTTACGTCAAGGAAGATATCCAAAAAATTTACAAACCGACCAGGGAAAGAAATTCTATAATCGACAATTTCAAAATATAATGCAAACATACGGCATTAACCATTATTCAACTTATAGCACCAACAAAGCCTCAATCGTCGAAAGAGTGATTCGAACTATTAAAAACAAATTATACAGAGAGTTTAGTTTACGCGGTAGTTTCAAATGGATCGATATAATAGAACCAATAACGAAGAAATATAATTCAACTATACATAGAACTATCCGAATGAAACCCTGTGATGTGACCGCAAAACACGAAAAACATCTGCTATCTTCCGTTTATTATACCACTATTAATAATACGAACAAAAAATCGAAATTTCAATTGGGTAATGTAGTTCGTGTAAGTAAATATAAAACAACATTTGAAAAAGGATATACGCCAAACTGGTCTACGGAATTGTTCAAGATATCCAAAATAAATAACACATCTCCGCAGACGTATTTACTGGAGGACATGGCAGGGAAGGTTTTACTCGGATGTTTCTATGAAGAAGAACTACAAAAGGCAAAACATGAGGACGTCTATTTAATTGAAAAAATATTACGTCGTAAGGGAAACAAGGTGTACGTGCAGTGGTTAGGTTTAGATAAATCTCATAACAGTTGGATTCCTAAAACTAATGTATTATGAAAAATAAATAAATAAACGTAAATGTAATAAGAGTTTTTTGTTTATTTTATACTTCTTCACTCTGTAAGCAAAATTATTTATAAATAGTATCAACGACAACGTGAGCGAGGTCACCATGCGCTCCCGACTTCTAATACTACTTTTATTTCTTTTCTTCAAACTTAAAACCATCGCTGCCGCCGCCGCCGCCGCCGTTACGACAAGAAGGACATCGATTAATTGGAGGTGGACATCCATCTACATGGGTACTTTGTGTTGGAAGATTAAAATGTTTCCAACATGGTCGAAAAGTTTCTAATTCCATTTTTTGTTGTGGCGTTAATAAATCCCATTTATTTTCTAGCGATTGGCTTCGAACTTTGGTTTGAAGTATGTAGATTGGAATGTATTGAAAAAGATTCGGTTCGATATCCTGTAAATTTCCATCATTTACTTCTAATATTTCAATAATAGCCCCAATTTTATTTATAACGGTTTCCATACTGTCAATATAGAATTTGCAATATGCTAAACGAATATTTTTATTTATTATTTTACACTGGCCTAATTTTTAATAGCTCGAAATCGTAATGCACACTACTGAAAGCAATCTGTACCGCTTCCAACATATAGAAAGCATTTACTGAATTAAATTGGCATGATATTAATGCTTTTATATTTTCATACAAGCCCCCTTCCAGTTTTAAGCATTCCCTCAACACGTAACTATAAAACTGAGTAAATCCGCAATTTTCCAATAAAATTAATTTATTGTTTATCAAATCTTTCATTTTGTGTAAATTATTATAACAGTCGTCTTCAAATACAATTTTCTTTCCCCTACTTATAAGATGAATTTCCTCTTTTCCTTTATCAGTGACGAAAACTTCCAATCGATGATTTATTTGATCAATGGTAAATATTTTTTCATCCATAAAGTCTTCCCATTCGTCTTTCGTAAAAAATATACATCTACTTCCATATGTTATCTTTACAATAGGTATAATTCCACCTGCTAGACTTAAACCTGTACGAACACGTTTGGTTCCGGTTTTATTAAGCCCATAACTAGATTCACCGATTAATTGCTTTTCCTTCAAGATATTTTTTTCTACATTTCTTACACTGATTTCTATAAATTGGTTATAATTACAAGTGGGTACAATAACTGCATTATCGAATTCTAAATCTGATGTCTTTAAAGAGTTCATTGTTTATTTTTGTTATAACAAAAATATATGGACAAAAATGGACAAAAATATATTTTTGTCCATCAAGACGCTTTGTTCATGAACTCACTGCACACCAAATTCAAACAACAACCCTACATATAGAGTTCGATTCGGGGAATGGGTGGGGGAACCATCAATCAATCGATCCTTTCGATCCTCATGGATCAATTCCGCTTCAGAATTCTCATTTCTCACGGATAAATTCCGCTTCAGAATTCTCATTCCTCACGGATAAATTCCGCTTCAGAATTCTCACTTAGCAAAAAAGAATTGCGTAATATTGCGCAATTCATCGTCGTCGATCGATCCTCCTCGAGGAGGATCGAAACGTCGGTCGGTCGGACAGCGACCTATCTCCCTCTCTTTCTCTCCTTAACGATCGGAGGACTACTTTCAGAAGTTCAGCCGACCATCACTAGGTGACACCACTGTCGACCGATCCTCGGAGGACTACTTTCAGAAGTTCGGTCGCCCGCCGATAGGTGGCGCCACCATCGACCTGGACTTGAGGAAGGTTCCTCTGTGGGGATTCTCGGAGGACTACTTTCAGAAATTCGGCCGACCGTCACTAGGTGGCGTCACCATCGACCGATCCTCTGAGGACTACTTTCAGAAGTTCGACCGCCCGCCGCTAGGTGGCGCCACCATCGACCGATCCTCTGAGAACTAACTTTAGTAGTTCCAGCGCCCGCCGCATGCTTAGTTCCACTACTCAACGCTAGGTGGCGCCACCGTCGCCCGATCCTCCGTGCCTCCGATCCTCCCGGAGGACTTCCGCTCCAGAATCGGCATTAATATACTACTATTTTTCTATCTTAACAATATCTCTTAAATTAACCGGGAACGTAATAACTTCTAAATTAAGGACGTCACTATAATGGGGGTCGCTTGAAGTCCGGTCTCGACTAATTTCAGCCGGTTGAAGAGCCGCCTTCAAACACCAAGCCAGGCATGCATCGTCCTCGTAGTTTTTGATGTTGATGCATGCATGTTTATCGGCAATCACCTTAGGCAGACGTATGTACGATGATCCAGGTGTTGGCTCGAATTTATTTATGTTGAGGAGGAGGTGTGATACGGAGAAGAAGGCCCATCCAGAGTCTCGTTCTTGAAATTCTTCGGTTTGCGTTACAATTTCCCGACACATTTCAACGTATGCCTCATGTAAATCAGTATCCGATGAAATAACTCGAAATTTGCAGTTAAAGTTTTTCTCCGACATCACCACATCCTCATCTCCATTCTCATCAAACGCGGCTTTAACAAAATTCGCCAGAAACTCAATTTGAGTCTTTATTGAGGGGCCATAGCGATCTAAACTACCCTCAATCAGCCGTTTAACGGGTGCTTCCGATCGTGCTAAGAATGTCGGTATATCATCGTCAGGTAATACATCGGCGATACTATATGTGCAAACCCTGCGTTTAAAACATGACTCCAGTCTAGCTATGTGCTCTTCACCCTCGACCGGCGTTGTATGCTCCAATCTGAGATGCGCTCGTAGGTGGGTGGTAGATATGAAGGCCACATCACAAATTGGACATAAATTGGGCGATCGCTTCTTGGGTGAAGGAGGCAATGTTACCGATGATGCGCCCGTAATTTCCAACGACGCGCGGGGTTGGCGTTTAGGTGGAGGATATAGCGTTTGCGTTGAACATTTACCCCATGGACCGTTCTGAGGTGGTCGTATAATTTATCACCTCGCGATAATCGTTTTTCGCAGACATGGCAAGTAATGTCTGACTCGCGCACATCGCCATGTTTCAGCCGTAAATGCCGGTTGAGGTTGTATTTAAATGCAAACACGCTATCACACTTTTCGCAGGGAAACATTTTGTAGAGAGTTTCGGATAAATGTTCGCGATCTCTGCAAAAGTAGATAGAAAATGTGAGTTCTGGAGCGGAAGTCAATCCTTAATCCTTCTGATGTCATCAACTAGCTGACGTCATCCGCGTCATCGACGCAATGACGTCACCACCCCTTGACAACACCAACACCCCTCAACCCCTACCACCCCTTATCACCCCAGTGCCCTTTTATATGTATATATATATAAAAAAAATATATATATATTTTTTTTTTCTTGGCGAGCATTGAGATCGAACCTAGGCGGTCCGGTCGAAAGTCGGGCGTCTTACGCTCTCGGCCACCGAAGGAAATCAGTTAAAACGTTTAAATAACGTTCTGGAGGAGAAGTCGCTCGCTCTTATCAGCGAGCGGAAATGTGATAACTACAAAAGTACTCACCAAAAATGTTTTCTTTTTTAAAGGAATGAAATAATAAACGCAAAAAATAAATTTAATACATATATTTAAGCAACTAATGTAAACATGACCAAAATGATAAAACTATACAGAAAGCGCTTGTAATGACTTCGATTAAATTACATAAAAATTAGGCGGAGAAAGATAGGAAACTTTGTAGACATTCCCCCATTTTGTAAAAGTTGATCTACAACAGTATAAATTTCAAACGTTCCGTGGCCGGCATGCACCCCTTATAAATTAATCCAAGCTTCACCGAATTTAGGAGCTCAAGTCCGTTGGTGAGGTCTTTCCAAATATAATCCGCGTAAAGTTGTGGTAAATATACTCTCACGTGGTCCAATTCCACCAAAAGATCTTCAAAAGATTTCGGAACGGTCACAAAACGTCGCACCCGATATACTTTATTCTTTTTCAATGAAGAAACGGAAATTTTAGGTTTATTTGCATATACGCTCAAGTTATTTAAACCATTTATAACGTTCATCAAGTCTTGTGGAAGCATATCCAAACACTGCGCCGATCGGTTCGAAATGGGGATGATATATGCACTCACTATAACGGATGAGATTAATATGGTCCGTCCGGGGCATCATCCGCTAATTTATAATAGAATCCACCTTGTCCGCGTTCATGTAGAGGCGCCCGCGTCGTTCCATAATAATGCGTGCCGATGGGTGTAGTCACTTCCGGAACACTATGGTCCGTCACCAAATTTTCAATTCGTCCATATGTCGGGGAGCAATTGCTATTAATTTTTTGCTCAAATCGAATTAAATTTGCGGGATTCTCTTTCCCTAAATCTTGCGTGCCCAGATACACCAAAGACATCCCCTCGAGGGCCCGCCCTTATCTCTTCATCAGTTATAGTTTCCGCAATTCTCAACGGTAAATATATGGAAAAACCATCTTCCAATTCGACGATAATGGAGGGCCATTTGTTCGATGTAATTCTTTTGGCCATCGCAATCGGATAAGGCCGATCAATTTGCAGCGATGAAAGCGACCGTTGTGATGTAAAAACGCATGAACCCAAAATATTTAGACGAGACATCTTGTCAGTAAGAACGGTCACCTCAGACTAAATTATCACTTAAATATTTCCGGTATTTATTACATTTATTGTAAAAAAGATGCGCGCACATCCATCAATTAAAAATAGAAAGGGGTAACCGTAGGATAACCTTGAATTCGGGGAGCAGCTTCCGCAATCACTCAACCGATTTTTAAATGGGCTGTAATAATAATTTTTAATTTCGATAAGTGCCTAGGTACGAGTTACAGTTGAAACAATAATGGTTAACGTTCTTGCAGGAATCCATACAATATGGAATGCATACACAGGGCAGACATCTAGTAGAAAGATTTTTAATTAGTAAACATGAAAAGATTAATGTTTAACCTTCTTACCCAAACACACAAAGTATTAGAGCAAATAAATAAGTTTTAGATGAGGTTTCAGGTATAGTCAATGTAAAGCCACCATGCCTACAATGCGGGCATGTTACAATTTGAGTTATGGGACCAAAATGACTCATATCTATGCCATGTTTATTGTCGGAAGGATGATGATGTACTGAATAAATTTCAGTATTTATCTTAAATATCTAATATTCGTGAATAGCTCCCTCATTATTACAACATTCATATGAACGCTCACTCCTTCGCTCTCCATTGTTGATATACTACTGAATTTAAATGTGTGAAGGTGAATGAATATATTTTATCATCTATTTCATGTTAACGCGATGGAAGTCGGATATTTAATGCTTGGTGGATGTGTAAAGAATCAAAATTATACGCATGAAATTCTAAATATAGATATATTGATTACAATAATTACATTAAAGATTTGACATAACCTTTCGTAAAAATTTTTTTAAAATTATAGCGTTGTTTTGCGAGCAAACCGCCGGCGCGGCGCCGTGGAACCAACACGGATTGGATGTCTCGGTCAATTTAGTCCAATCTTCAACCTCCTCCACAGAAAATTCTTCGGAAAACTCGATCACAATGTCTCTAACAGTAAAACTCCGATGACGGCGATATCGATAGCAGGGTCTGCTTTCCAAAAACTCCTTTCGCCAAAAACGCCGGTCGGGAAATTGTAACGCAAACCGAAGAATTTCAAGAACGAGACTCTGGATGGGCCTTCTTCTCCGTATCACAACTCCTCCTCAACATAAATAAATTCGAGCCAACACCTGGATCATCGTACATACGTCTGCCTAAGGTGATTGCCGATAAACATGCATGCATCAACATCAAAAACTACGAGGACGATGCATGCCTGGCTTGGTGTTTGACGGCGGCTCTTCATCCGGCTGAAATTAGTCGAGACTGGACTTCAAGCGACCCCCATTATAGTGACGTCCTTAATTTAGAAGTTATTACGTTCCCGGTTAATTTAATAGATATTGTTAAGATAGATAAATTAAATAATTTAAGTATAAATGTTTACGAGTTATTAAATAGTAGTAAGGATAAATTCACGGTGGAAGGACCAATTTATTTTACTAAACAGCGACGCGATATTCATATAAATTTACTTTATTTATATGAAAACGGTAAAGGTCATTTCGTTTTAATTCAAAATCTTTCAAGGCTAATTTCAAACCAGATTTCGAATCGTAATGGTTCTATACATCTCTGTGACGGATGTTTAACGCGATTTTCATCACAAGAACGGTTAAACGCACATCAACTGCATGATTACAATCATGTAATGACCGTTTTACCTAAAACCGATTTAAAATCAAAACCAAACTGTTGTTGGTCTAGACAAGTAGTTGTTTATACCAAACGTATATTAACTATTCCAGAATGTCCAATACAGATACTGTAGCATCTATGCCTAAGCAAATTTGTGAATACACAAACAAAAATTTTAATTAAATACCTTTCAAAGTCAGTAAACACAAAAACTTAATATTATATAAAATTCAAAATAATTGACTTTAAGATTTGAATGCTGTAGCCTTTATGTTATTCTGCATCATTATGAAAAGATGATTATAAAAATTTTTCTAAAAGATGTCTCTAAAACAAGTTGAGATATTAATGTATGGTTGTAATTTGAGAAAAGTACTCCTTTATACATCACGAAAAATTTCATCAAGATGTATTCTACATCCGTATACAGCTCTGATTCAGAAATGATCGAATATACATGCCGGAAAACCGAATATCCTGCTGAAGAAGAGGCAGATTATCCGGTATTGAGGTTTCCTAAAATCACTGTCCATTCTATTACTGATTCGAAGTATCGATTAAAGTAAAAGAGTTGAAATGAACTAAAACATTCTCGTCAAATAAATTTAATTAAAAGGTACAAATCAACATACATCAGGTATATGTAGGTGTTTGGTGTGGCGTAACTAATGGAATCAGTAGAGGCAGAGCACGATGATTTGGAGCTTGGACGGACGGAGAGAGAGCGTAATCGGTAAGTGGTGTCCAACCGTCGAAGCCTATACGGTTTTGGAACTTTCCAAATTATTAATGTATAATTTTTATTATGATTTTTTGAAACCAAAGTATGGCGAGAAAATTCGGCTATGTTATATGGACACCGATAGTTTTACCGTTTTGATTAATTCTGAAGATGTATATAAAGATGTTAAATCGAATATAGATAAATTTGACACATCCAACTACAGTCCCGATAATCGGTTTGACATCCCATTACCAAATAAAGCGGTTTTAGGTAAGGTGAAGGATGAAAATTGCGGAAAGGTAATGGTTGAATTTATGGGATTGAGATCAAAAGCTTATGCGAATCGGGTTGCTGATGGGAGGGTTACCAAAAAGTCGAAAGGGGTTAAGAAGACCATAGTTAAAGAAAAATTAACGTTTCAAAATTATTTAAATTGTTTAAATTCAAAATCGGTTTTGTGTCGGGACCAGTTATTCTTTTCGCAGTTTTAATCACGTGATATTCACTGTTTTGCAGAATAAATTGGCCCTTTCACCCAATAACTCCAAGCGATTTGTTGATGCCGGTGGGAGAAACACATTAGCTTGGGGTCATCATAGTATTAAGAGTAGAGTTTAAGTATGTTTTATATATGTTGATAGTTAAGTAGACCTTAAGTAAAATATAGTGGTTTTTGTTTGTATTAAATTTATTTTTTTATTTTCAATATATGTATTAACTTTATTTTTTGCGTTTATTATTCCTTTTGATTTTTTCCTATAAAAACAAATTTTTGGTAAGTATTTTTGTCGTTATCACATTTGCGCTCGCTGATAAAAGCGAACGACTTCTCCTCCAGAACGTTATTTAAACCTTTTAACCGATTTCCTTCGGTGGCCGAGAGCGTAAGACGCCCGGCTTTCGACCGGACCACCTAAGTTCGATCCCAACGCTCGCCAAGAAAAAAAAATATATATATATATATATATATATATAAAAGGGCACTTCCGGTCCAGAATCGGTATTTACTATCTACTAATTTCAAACCGTAACACTGGATTCGGTCCAACAATTTTAATTTCTATTAATACCGTTTGGATAATACACTGTGTTAAATAATTATCGTAGCCTACGTCACGTTGTAATGTTGGTTATCTATCTCATTGTGTAGTGGTAACGGTGATATTTTTAAATTAATAACCAGATTTAACCAGATGGTGATAGCAGATCGAACGTTATTAGGTTATTATTGTCGCGATTGTCGTATGGTTTGTGTGTTTCCGGATTTTCTTTATTCTTTAACCATTTTTTGCTGCCTTTATATTTCTCCAAACAGTTCCTCTTAGAGCTATCGTTGTTTCTAGCAATTGATTTAAGCGGTAAGTCAATAAACAAATTAAAATAACGAAATCGTTCAATGACAATTTCTTTCAAATATTTATTTCTTTCGTTATGACGTTCATACCGGAACATGATGCCTTTTAATGGCACGTTTTAATGTTAATCATGTTGTGTTTACAATTTGTCCATGACAATAATACCAAACTCTTTGATTGTCGTAGCCGGATATAAATTTTCTACATTTGAACAAAAGAAAATCATTTTTACAGTCGTTAATTGCTATACAAAAGTCAACTTTTAATAGCATTTTTCGAAAAAATTATTGCAAATAATAGGAATATTCGTCACGTTGCAATACCAGTACTGTGATATTCGTTGCCTAGATTTCGGGTGCGATAATTAGTTAACACACTGTATATCCATGCTTAAAGCAACTTGACAGTATGTATTGACCGTCATTTAAAGTGAGAAAGATAAATTAATGTTTTTGATTTTAATTTAGATTTCAAAGAGAATTTAAATAAATATTTATTTTGTTGACAAAAATATGAAAATTTGGTTGAAAGTTGTTTATTACTGTAGATTTCTTCTTGCGTGCTCTATGGCGTATTGCGTTATGTTGGATGATAAATGCTCCAAATTAAAGACTACTGAATACTGTTTGATGCTTGAATATTATGCGCTATTTAATTTGGAATGTTGGCGGTTAACTTTAATGATGTTATTTCAAATATATACTGTGGGTATTTGCATAAACATCGCGTTCGGTGCGATCTTATTGTATTGGTATTCGACAGAATTAGTAGTGATACGTATACAAGAACTCTGTGGGAATATTGATAATATAAATTTGACCAAAAATAAGCAAAGGAATTTTAAGGCCTTGACACCAATTGTTATGTGTTATCAAAATATTCTATTCAGGTAATGTTACCGCCCGTATAATGATTGCAAGAAACCTCCCAGCTAGTTTGTTTAATATCAGAGATAGCAAAGAACTAAATGCACAAATTGACAACACCATTTTTTCTTTATCTAAAATTTTCATATGTCAAGAAGTTAATATTAAGTGCAAGAACACCACTCTGGTCTTTAGACAGCTGAAAATTGTTAAACTTTACCCGTGTGAATTGTTATCGAAACTAATTTTGAAAAACTGCTGCTACAATCAGAAAGTCCTTCAAGTATCTTAATGAATTAATGGTGTACGACATAGTTGATCAATAGGTATTAACGTCATGGTGTATGCTAAGAGGAGTTCTCTTAATATACACCCACTATCATATGAAACACACCATCTATTAAGAATTAGATAACCATTTTGAAACTTCGGAAAAATGATGCTTTATCAGCTAAGAAACGATGAAAGATTACTTGAAAACAATATCAAAATAAAATACGTAAATTAACATTTTTCATGCAAAAGCATTGCATACACAGCTATGCAGTCACTGACACTTCTACGCATGCTCTCTATTAAGTGACCGCATTTTTATATTGCGACTTATAAAACACATTAGTGTAACGTGGAAAAATGGTACCCATTTTGTATGTTCCGCGTCCCACTCTTGGGTCGAGACCCATATGTTGGGATACGCTTACCATAATCTTGGTCTTCGACCGATCTTAGTCCGGTGACCATGCAGGCCAAGTCAAAATTTGCAATCAAAACTGTTCCAAAAACCTTCTTGTAATCACAGCAGTATTGTGTTTTGAATTATCCTGTTGGAAAATGGTATTCCGCAACATCATCAAAAGCACTAACATTATCGGTTCCGGAATATTATCGCTGTAACGACATGCGAACATACAAAAATATTAGGAATCACATTGAAATAGAAGTACTCAACTACACCAGCGAAAATGAAGTAAATACTTTGTATAGGTAGTAGAGAATGAATCAAGCTTTTAAATATCTCTAATAACATCAGAACAGATGAGAGCTAAAAAAATAGAGAATTATGGGGTAGCTACTGAAAGATTTGTTGCAATCGCCGTGCGGGAAATTTCTTTCGGGAAAAAATCTTAATATAAGTGTAATAAATTTATTGATGTGTTGTAATTGTTTTAGTGTATTTAAACTCGTCAAAGATTTCATTACCAGTTTTCTGGTGCCTGTAAAAATTTGCAATATATCTTGCATGTATATCAACTGCTCAATTTGCCTTGGTTTGAATTTTTATTATATACATCGTACATTTAGCAAAATAATTTTGTAAGTTTATTTCTGTTTTTAATGACATTCTTAGCCAAGTATGCAAATTATACAATTGGGCAAAAAGTTATTTATTCGGTATACAAATATAATAATTTTAATCTAAATCAAAAACGTTATTAACAATTTTTTTTTCAAATTAGGCCGAAAATATTGCGGTTGCTATATACAACTTAAAATGGACTGATGCCGACGTATCCACGCGAAGCGATCTCGTGATTCTTTTGCGCATGAGCCAAAAACCACTGATGGAAATTCCCGTCTTCGGAGATATTTCGCATTCAACAGCAATGAATGTAAGCGATTATATATTTAGTATAAAATAATTACAATATATTAAAGCGGCGAATTCAATGATTACTGAAAGGAATTCCAGAAGGTTTATACTTTGGATATCAACAGTCACGAATACAAGTAAAGTTTTTCAATATCAATACAGTGTTAAAAAGGTATAAATTTTATTAATTTATTTTGATTCTAATTTTATAAGAATATAAATATTCGCATTTATTTTATTAATCTTTAAATGAACTTGAAGTTGAATGAAATATTTAAGATGTGCAGAGAAGCGAATTATTTTGCAGCAGCATACAAAAAGTGTTAAGTGACGTAAGAGAAGTAACACAAACCAACGCAGATCTTGCAATTTTTCTCACCCAATTAATTGTTGACAACGAGCCCACTTTGGGCCACAGTTAAGAGGAGAAGAAGGTCTATAAAGAAATTAAAAAACTACAAAAAAAGTGGTGAGTTCACCAGCAATTGAAACAAACGTGGTGAAATAGAAATAAAACTTAAAATAAAATAAAATAATACTTTTAATTTCGTTTCTGTTCCCACAAATTCAATTTCATTCAAATATTACATTTGAATGTTGAAGTTCTTATACTTTGAGCATTACTGTTAGTATTAGTACTAGTATTAGTATTAGCATTAGTATTAGTATTAACGACTAGGGTTGAATCTGGGTGAATCAAGTAATACGTTGTGAAGGTACGCATAGTTACATGTGTCGTAAATTGGGCATATTCTTTGTTTATAACTTCCCTTGACGACGAAACTTAATATTCATTTCCCCACCAGCAATCTCGTAAGTTGCAGTTGCATTCATGGTTACATGTACCGTAAGTTTGGCATATTCTTTGTTTACCAGAACTTCCTTTCACGACGGAACATAATATTCATTATTATCCTAAGAAAATAATAAAGATTGTCAAAATTGAAAAATATCATTATTTCAAATAAAATCGATGTTCGAAATAAGTGTACATACCTTCAGAATGCTTTAGATATTCGGAGGGTAATAAATTCTCACAAGCAGCGTGCATAATTTCTTCAATTTTATTATTCTTTCATTTATTTGACAACAAATGTCACTGTAGACATGACAACTTACGACTTCTAAATTATTTGAGTTTACAAACTAATATATAGCAAGGAAACTTTAAAAAAACGTAAATGTTAGTTCTTACGTACGTATGCAGCACGTAAGAGCTAACATTCCTTGGAAGAATCACAGGCCTCGGTTCCCTCGGCCTGTACAATTCTTCCTCGCATGTTATAGTGTCCTTACGTGCCTCATAGCTTAAATACCTATTGTTTTGCAAGCAATAGTAAAATGATTATATTTGTTACAGTTATTACACAACCTTCCATACGTTGGGCATTCTTTAAGCTTGTGTTTCTGCGAAAAATTTTTACATTTAAATCCTTCTTTTTTAACTTCATACTTTCAGTGTTTATTAATTTGTTTTTCATTGTTCTTTCTTTGAAAACAAAATTATTTTCATATTGACACGTGATTACATGGTTTCTTTGTCGCTTCAAAAGCTCTACAAATGTCCAAGGATCTTTCATTACATGTTTTCTTCTACACTAGTGTTAAAACGTTCTCCTTCTATTTCCTTTTGTTAGGAATGTATGATCTTAAGAGGTTGGTAACACTGTTTATTCTACCGATAGAATAGAAGTAAAAATTTGTTGTCACGTTTGTTTGGAATTATTTGTAATAGTTTTGGTATTGACAAATATAGTTTAGTTACACTGAAGCTAGTGGTTTTACTTGCATAACCTGAACAGGTTATGGGCCCAGATCCCACATAAAAAAAATAATAAAGAAAAACTAACCTAACAAATAGAAGATGACGTCAGCACAAATGAGTTTACCGATTTTATTATCTGAATCATTTGGAAATTGGAAATTTATGATGAAATGTATTTTAGAAGAAAAAAATGGTTAGCGATGTGCTTGATAAGGAAGTAGCGGAAGAAAAGGATAGGATGATAAGGGCTGATTTAAAGAGAAAAGATGTAAAAACTAAATCGATAATCGTCCAGTGCATTTCGGATAAGCATATAGATCTGATAAAGGATTGTGAAACCGCTAAAGAATTGATGAAATCATTACAAGATGTTTTTGATAGGAACAGCGTAGTATCAAAGTTACATCTAATGAGAAAACTTTTATCTTTAAAACAGGAAAGTATAAACATGGAGGAACATTTTAATAAGTTTGATGATATAACGAGGAATGGAAAACTTAGGGAATAAAATGGAAGAAAACGACCAAGTTTGTTATCTTTTATTGACCATAAACGAAAAATATAATCATGTTATAACTGCCAATGAAATAAATACCACTACCGTTACAATAGATTGATTTTGTAATGTCAAGATTACTAGTAACAAAACTATTGATTTTCATATTGATAAATATTGTGGATACATTTAGAGTAAATTCTATAGAATTCAATCCGATTCAATCAGTTATTTACATATAAGGGAAACCAATGAAAAGTGATTGAACCATTGATAAAGATGCCAGAATGGCAGTAAATCCAATCCAATAAGCCATATGTTTAGTTAAATACGATTTGAATGCGGAGAGAATTGACAGAGTAAGAAATCCAGTAAGAATCTTGCAAATTTAATTCGATTCGAGCGAAGAGTAGATACTGTTCCAGAAATGTCTACCCCCATCAGCAGACGTTATTATGGAGCGATACGAGCGCCTCTACGTGAACTTGCCTGCAAGGTATCTAATCTTAATAATCTTGTATGTAAGGACACGGGAGAGTGTGCGAATGAACGCACATCACACTTAGGCAGTTTAATCTTATCCGTTATTAACATTTACATTAAGGTTCCAATATATGTATTAACTTTAATTTTCGCGTTTATTATTTAATTTTCCTCACAATCTGATGTAATAAAGAGAACAAATTGTAAGGTAAGCATTATTATTTGTTATCGCTGCATGAGGAGCAACTTCCGCTGATAAGCATATTCGCAACCAATACTATAAAGCTTATGGTATGTGTTGTTGGTATCAAAAGACATTCTAGATCCGCATACACTACAAATGGTTCAAATAGAACCGGTTCTTTGATTTGAAAATTCTTGAAATATACCGTTTCGCCTTCCTTCGGCATACGGATGCGCTATTCATTTCTTTTAGTACAATCCTCTACATGTTTTTCTAAACCAATGGAGGTATAAAAATAATGAAGACAACGTCACAAAAATATTTTTCCAACGACTTTTTGATACTTGAGATGACACTAGCCGGGATAAATTTTTAACCCATACGTAGTGAGTACGTCAGTTTGAATTCATCATCCCCATCTGCTTCATCCTCATACTTATCTTGTATGAGTAACAGGTAAACATGTCTGTCTCTCTTCTCCTTAGTTAGATGGGAAGGAACTACATTATACTGCCCCTTCCTTAAATGGGAAGAGAATGAACGCGTTGTCCGACACATTGTTTTGTGGTTCAAACCGAGAGATTTGTTTCTTGGTCATCGGTATCGTTATGTTCTTCATATTCAAAACTTCTGAGTAATGTGGATACATGCAAGTTCGATCGATGTTATGATTAACTGGATGAAGATTTGAAGTAACTGCCCACGCAAAGCATGCTTCATCATCGTTCTCCACATTTAAGCAAGCATGCTTCAACCTGAGGGCCCTTGGTAGTTCGATATATGATGACCCAACTTGTGGAGTAAATTTAGTAACGTTCAACTGCAGATTTACTACAGCATTTAATGCCCATCCACTATCTTTTTCTTGAAATTCTGCAAGGTCTTTTAAGATAGGGTCTTGAATATTACTCTTAAACAACACCGAAATTTCTTCTAAATCGGTGTTGTTATAAATTGGAACATTTCTAGTATTTATATACTTAAATTCAAGTACTTCTTTCCCCGTTTTCTTAGTTACGAATTCACCGCTAAACACTGCGTTAGCTTTTAGTCTCCTTATTATTATTTGTTCAGCATCATCCATAAATTGTTGCAGGTCTTTGTGCGTCAGGATAATGATAACACCCGTTCTCATTCTGTTGGAGAACGCTGTCTGAAGGTCTTGCCATTTTACCCGCAAGCTACTATAGTTTCCACGAGTCGGGTCAGTTGGTTTGTAACCGGTTCCAGTTACATCCCGGAGCGATTTTAGAATGTGACCAGTACAAGTGGTTATGTTGTGCTTCTCACCATTTGTGTTGGCTAATTTTAACGCAGCGTTCATCATCTTAATATGTCCACTACAATCCTTTATTGCAGGCTCTATATCTCCCCCCGCAGCAATTACTACTCTCTGGCACATATCTTCTACTAGTCTTGAAGAGGACGGAATCTTACTCGATGATAAAGCCATATTAGAACAATAAATGTTGCGGCTACAACTTATCGCGTAAGAAAAACGATAACTATTGATAAGTTTCGGCTGATATCCGCGCTTTATATACACATTTGAGACAACCGTAAATTAATTGCGTAACATTGCGCAATCATCAAGGTCAATACCATATATGTTCAAACAATAACGAAAGTGACATATAATTTTTTTGGTTTTATTTATTGTTCAACCGCTAAGATTGCAATACTAAACTGAAACCTGATAAGTTTTTGGAATATACAAAAATCTTTGAACGATGACCTTGATGTTCGAATACAAGGTTTTTAAGCCACAATTGTATTATAAAATTTGTTGATTGAATCAACCTGTTTCTCAGCGTCTTCATCACTTTCCAAGAAACAGAATTATTCATTAAATGAAAAAATCTTTTTCAAACACATTTTTAGTGTATTAGTGAAACAATACAAACAAGATGCGACGCTAGAGTATGAAACTTTGTTTTGGAAAGAGACAGAAAACATTCCAATTTAAAGGTCCTGACAAAAACACACCTAACCTAAAAATGCGATAGCCGATACTCTTACCTATGTATAAATCTATTCATTGTGCATTCTAATTTAAAGGTCTCAGCGTTCAAGGTCACGAAAAATTGCAGTCCTAATCTTTGGTGTTAGCATCATTCAATATTTTTTATGAAAGTAAGATTTCAGCCGAGTCAATCACATGTGTGTAAAAAGTGGAATGGTTAAACAACGATGATAAGGAATGATTCATGTATTGATGAATAATAAGGAAATTAATAAATAAGAACTCTTATAGTTTAAATAAATCTATTAAACTAAATAAATAAAGTTTTTGATGACACCGCAAAATATTATTCACCGCCTTCCTTATTATTAGTTCATTACACCTTAGAAGTGTTAAGTTGCATTTATGATTCAATAAAATAGTTTCAAATAAAATATGTTTTATTTATTTAGATAAGCCGATATGATATGATATTTATTTAATGATTATTAATGAACGTGAGATTCAGCTATTTTACCATAATAAAAAAAGATAACCTTACCATCATAAATACGTCGCTATCACTTCTCGTATTACAGACTATATCACAAGATTACTAGCTTTTATACAGATAGGGAGTCGCCGGTTTCACTTTATCTTTCCCTTTGGTGGTGATTTTTGTTGGAGGCCTGATTACTCAGACAAAGATACAGACAGGTACACAGACAGCCAGTCGACTGCGATACAGACCGGTAGACAGACAGACAATCGACTGTTTCATCCGGCCAACACATCTGAACAACCGCTTTTATCCGGTTAGATCGGTTTTAACCGACTGTTTTATCCGACTAACAAATCCGATCAACCGCTTTTATCCGATCAGATCGGTTTTAACCGGTCTGAAAAACTATTATTATTTTAATTTGTCATTAGGTGGTTCTCCAGTGCCCCATCATGCAGGAGGTTATTGAGGGATGAAGGGATTGATGAGGATGATGTATCGTTGATAACGTCACCGTCATAAGGCTCTTCCACCTAGTTAAAATTTGCCGCCAAAATAGCATCTTGAAAGGTAAGCTGGTTGGATTTGAAATGCGACCGTGGCCGGAACATCGAAAGGGGTTAGTGGTGGGGATAAAAGACGCTTTCGGACACCTATGTTGTTCAACCTTATGGTATTTTAAGCCAGAACCTATTAGAGTTGAGGGGGAGGGGGTTGGTGTATCGTTTATGACGTCATCGTCATAAGATCCGACCACCTAGTTCAAATTTCCCGCCAAAAAAGCACCCCGAAAGATGTTGCGCTCTGATTGGGTGGATTTGAAATGTGGGCGGGGCCGGAACCGCGAAAGGCGGTAGTGGTGGGGATAAACAGCGTTTTCGGACCCCTATGTTAAATCTTATGGGATTTTGAGCCAGAACCTGTATAGCTATACCCTTGTCTATAGATATTACCGCCTTGTCTACATTTTAAATTGCATGCAATGTTGGAGTTCCGAGTTTTTTTTGCTTTACCACTATCAGTGATAGTTAAAATGCAAAATCCATTATTACTATAAATTTAGTGATAATAAAAAGATGCACTACCACTGAACTTTTGGTGAAATAAAATTTTTAGGTAAATACATTTGAATTTATGTTATATTAGCATTGAAAAGCGGTGACAGTGAAAAGTTTATTGCATTTCTTTTTAAGAGCAATATACCCTATCCTGTCAGTTTATTAACAGTTTATTAATATTATTTGTCGAAGTCATCAATTTTAATAATGATGAAATACTTTTTTATTTATTAATTTAAATATTAGTAAAAAATGATATGTTTACTTTCATGAAATCATATTTATTATTTGTTTTTGTTTTTTATTATTTTCAATATATCTAACAATAATTGCTTCAAAGATTTATGAAAATACAATATCTTAATTATTTATACATATAGTACTATAAATGTTTAATTAATTTATGAAAATGATTGTTTCTGATATTGCTACAGTTATATCTTATTTTATCTATTTACACTTGCTCTTGGCCGGAGTTTATTGTTTCTGTTTATCTCTGTCGTATTAATCATTATTTATTTGGTCTCACTGTTATGTAGAAACATATTGATTAATTATTAGAAGCATATATTTGTTTAATTTAATATCAACTCGCTTTGTAGAATTATGCCTCACGATCCGAACTATTTCTTTGTTCAATTCTCTAGAAAACAAATGCAGATAATGAATGTATAATCACGAACGATGTTTCAATTCTAAATCGTGTGATACCATTTCAGCAGTTAGTATTCTTTTTTCTTGTTGGTCAATCGTGACAATTAACTGCATTTTCATTGGTCACGGACGTCACCGAAACATCGTACCAGAATTGTCTTTAAATAGGGAAAGATCGTGAGGAGCATCAGTTTTTTGATAACTCTATTACCAGTTTTAAGTCGACTCATTTCTATTCTGTAAAACCGTCTAGTTCACGTAACTAGGTAATACAGATACTGTTAAATTGGGAATTTAAATATACATACAACTTAAGGAGTTACAAAGTTAAGGAGTTTGGGTTTTAATTTACCAACCTACCTACAAACTCACAATAAAATTGTGAGAATTGGTATCACATTGGTATCGTTACGTGAACAGAAGTAAGGAATTGGTCATCACAAGAAATCCATTCGTCTCTGGAGTCGTCAATATCTCGTTGGTCATCCCAATCAGGTCATCCCGTTTGGAGAAGATACGACATTCTTCATACCACATCGTAACCCTCAAGAAAGTGCATCTGCGTAGTGTTAGTTCTCGTCAAAATCGTGGTAGATTACCTGAAAAGAAAAGAAAACAGTATCGGTAAGTCTCTCTGGTTTTTTTTTATGGCAGAAAGCGATTCTCATGCCTGACGACGAACAAGCTCTTGTAAACGTTAATATGTCTTTAAAATTAGAATTTGCATTCAAAATTATTCCCGAATTTTCAGGAAGTAGGGGCGAATTTCTTAAATTTATTTCTTGTTGCGACATAGTAGCGCGTTCCGCAGTAACTGTTAATGATAGACAATTATTGCTTCAGATTGTTGAATGTAAATTATCCGGAAAAATTTATAGCTTAATTAAATAAAGTCAATATGATTCCTGAGAAATCCTAAAAGATATTTTAAAAAATCAATTCCTTGAAAGGAGAACCGTTGCTCAACTTCAGACAGAACTTGTAAATTGCCGACAGTATTATGATGAGGACGTTAGAACATTTGCAAATAGGATAGAGTCTCTTTATTCAGATCTAAATGAGGCCTGTGTGTAAAGCGAAGGTGAAGCAGCAGCAGCCACTATCATTAGTCTTAACGGCAAAACTGCGTTCATGGCGTTTCAAAACGGTCTTCTTGATCCTTTCCAATTAATAATAAAAGCTAGTAGGCATGATAGGTTAACAGACGCGATAGAAGCCGCGGTATTAGAGGAAAGATCTTCAAAATTTCAAAAGAATCCCCAATTATCACATCAGAAACAAAATCATAATAAAAAGGTTATAAAATACTATCGTTGTAATAAACCAGGTCACACCTCAGATAAGTGCTTTTTAAGTTCTAATTCAGGTTCCAATAGCTTTCGTCCTCAGGTTCAAATAAAACAGGAACCTGGAGGGAATCATCATGGGGTCCGGGTCATTTCATGTGCATATTGTAAAAAACCAGGACACCACATTAAAGATTTTAGAAAACGACAATATAATAACGAACAACATACAAAATTAAATAGTTCCATTCCGGGAAACGGGAACGCACCTGGTTCGTCGGGCAGCATGACCGGGGTAAACTTGAAAATGTCTGCCTAAGCGTTCAAAGTTCTTCGAAATTATGCGGAAATTCCTAGGAAGTATTTAATTCATCTTACTTCAATCCTAAATCATTTACTAAATCATTTACTAAATCGTCTACTAAATCTTTCACTAAATCGTCTACTAAATCATTTACTAAATCATCTACTAAATCTTTCACTAAATCGTCTACTAAATCATTTACTAAATCGTCTGCTAAATCGTCTAACTCATATCCTAAACTGTTTTGAATTTAATAAAATTACACTATTTGAAAAATGATCACTGATAATGCTATTGATCACAATTCCAATCTCTCGATAAGGTTGAAAAAAAAAACTCGTCAACAAAACTGGATGACAAAAGACAATTTATTTATTTTAGAACAAGCACATTTTTATAAAATTATGACAAAAACAGTTTTACATGAATATATGATTTAAAAAAGGAAAAAGATTTGCGGGGTGTTACCTTTAAATTAAAGAAAAATGAAATTAATTTTCCTTTGTGCGTATGAACACCTTGAATTAGAATTTTAAATTCTTCGCGAGTGCGGGCGCGTTCGGAACATAAACCATGTTCTGAATTATTGCCTTTATCGTCTTCAAAATCCTCGCATAATGTATATCAGATCGAATTGAAAAAATCTTTAAAATCTCCTTGCGTAAGTCGTAATAATTCAGGATTCCAAGAAAGGAACAGTAAATTTCTTTTAGATACTGGAAGCGAAATTTGTTTAATTAAACTTCAATATATTAGCGATGATCAAGTAGTTTTCGTAAATAATAAAATTCAATTAAAAGGTTTTACGGAAGATAGTCAACCAACGTTAGGGGTGGCACATATACAACTAACATTGGGAGATATTATTGAAGGTATTATAGAAGGTATTATTGGTCATGATTTCTTTGTTAAGTACAAAGCTCATCTTAATTATGAACTAAACGATTTCTCGTTTACCTGTGAAGATACAGAATTTTTCTTGAATATTTCAAGGCCAATGCAAATTATAGTTCCAGCTAGATGAGAAATCACTGCATGATTACCTATCAATCTTACAACAGATAAATTGTGTGTAGCCAAAGAAATTAAGCCAGGCATACATATTGGAAATTGTATAATCCGATCTCATGAAGGTTCTTGTTTCATAAATATTCTGAATTCTGCACAAAGTCAATTAACTCTTGATGATATTCCTTTGGATCTTATTGAATTGTCCGAATTTCATGTTTTGAATTTTAACATTCATATTAGTAGCAATCGTAAACAACATCTTGAATCTATTCTTGACACATCTCATATGAATCCGGAAGAAAGAAGTTCCCTTCTTGAAATTTGCAGCCATTTCGAGGACATCTTTCATTTACCTGGTGACAAATTAACGTACATAGAAGCAATCAGACATAAGATTTCTTCGCTTGAAAATGTACCAACAGTTTTCGTTAACCCGTACCGTTTACCTGAGCATCAAAAATATGACATTAATAAGGAAGTAGATAAAATGTTACAAGACGGTATCATTCGTACATCCAGAAGTCCTTACAATAGTCCTTTATTAATTCTTCCGAAAAAGGCGGATTCAGAAGGAAGCAAACGATATAGGATAGTAATTGATTCTCGTAAGCTTAATGATCTTACAATTGCAGACGCTTTTCTTTACCCAATATCTCTGAAACATTTGATCAATTAAGGTCTTCAAAGTACTTTTTGGTGATAGACTTGGCAAGTGGATTCCATCAAATTCTTTTACACGAATACAGCAAGCCTTTGACAGCTTTTAGTACTCCCACTGGACATTATGAATACAATCGATTACCAATGGGACTAAAAGGATCACCAGTAACTTTTCAGCGACTTTTAAATTGTGTATTCAGCGGATTGCAGGGTATAAAGTGCCTTGTTTACCTTGATGATATTGTCGTTTACGGTCCAAATCTTCGAGAACACAATAAAAGGCTGATTGACGTTTTCGAGCGATTAAGAGAGAACAACTTAAAACTTCCATCTGACAAATGTTCATTTCTCCATAAGGAAGTCGTGTATTTAGGCCATATCATTTGCCAGGAGGGTATAAAGCCTGATTCATCAAAAGTATCCTGTATTACCGATTTTCCGGTACCAAATAATCAAAGGCAACTTAAAGGATTTTTAGGTCTAACATCGTATTATCGTCATTTTATTGCTAATTGCTCTACAATTGCGCATCCTTTAACATTTTTATTGCGTAACAATGTACCGTTTAATTGGATACCTATGTGTGAGTCAGCATTTCAGCAACTTAAGAAGAAATTGACTGAATATTCTATTCTTAAGTATCCAGATCTTTCTCAAGAATTTAATTTAACTACGGACGCAAGTGGTATAGGCATTGGATCCGTATTGTCGCAACGCAATATCGGAAATGATCTTTCTGTAGCTTATGCCAGCCGAAAATTAAGTAAAGCTGAATGTAACTATTCTAAAATTGAACGAGAGCTTTTAGCAATTTATTGGTCAGTGGAACACTTTCGACCATATCTCTTTGGGAGAAAGTTCACAATATATACGGATCATCGACCTCTTATTTATCTTTTTTCTATAAAAAATCCTAGTAGTCGTTTAACCAAATTTAGATTGAGGTTAGAAGAATATCAATATGAAGTAAAATATAAACCTGGAAAATTTAATAATGTAGCCGATGCCCGTATTCGTCAAATTTGTTCTACACAACCCGAATCATCTAAATCAAATGAATTTAAGAAAACATATGAGGATTATCTTAATGCCGGATTTAACGGTGTTATTTTCAATTTCAATGTACAGGATGTTGATACTTATATTTTAAGAGTTGATATGGAGTTTAGTCCAGTTATTCCCATCACACGAGATGTGCACAATGCCAGTAAATTTACTCAAGAATGAAATTAAGTGAATATGTAATAAACGATCTTGCACTTCATAGTGTTTTTCCTTTGTTAAATAAAAATCGTCTTATTCTATTTCTTTTACTCAGCGACAGCGTATATCAAAAAATCAGATATGAGCAGATATTCTAATGTCTTCTCAATTTAAGAACGACTTGTCTTCAGGAAAACTTAAATCGTTAGCTTTACCAAAACTCTCAACTCATAAAGATCAATTACATAATGACATAATTCGCTCCATCACTAGATACGTATTTAAAGGTTCCGACATTAAGGTACAAATACATCATAACAATATAATTGAAACGCTCACGAAGGAAGAATCTCAACAAGTTATAGGGAATTTACACATCACGCCGACAGGTGGTCATGAAGGTGTGGTGAGAACATGTACATAAACGCATTAAAATGTACTATAGATGGCGAAACATGTATGCCGATATAAAAACCTTCATAAAATCGTGCGATCTTTGTCAAAAAAATAAGCAAACAAGGCCGACACTATGTCCTATGCAGGTGACCACTACTGCAACTGAACCGTTCCAAAAGGTTTTTCTAGATATCGTTGTTCCTTTGTCAACAACATATTCTGGGCATAAATATTTATTAACTTTTCAAGATGATCTATCAAAATACGCCTTAGCAATTCCTTTACCAAATCAGGAGGCACAAACAGTTGCCAAAGCATTCGTCACTAAAATAATTTGCTTATATGGTATTCCTAAAATTTTAGTTACAGATCAAGGAATAAATTTTTGTAGTGAAGTGTTTAAAAATGTTTGTAAGTTTTTACACGTCAACCATTTAAAATGTACAGCATATAACCCCCAATCAAACGGAGCTTTAGAAAGAAGTCATCGCACATTAAAAGAATATTTACGTAATTTTATTTCCAGTGATCAAACAGATTGGGAAGAAATCATACTGTACGCAATGTTTACATACAAAACTACTCCTAATCAATCTACTCAATTTACACCGTTTGAACTCTTATATAGTCATAAAGCTTCTTTACCCTCTTCTGTTGCTAAATATCCAGAAATTTCGTAGAACTACGATGATTATGCGAACGAATTAAAGTCCAGACTCCAAAATTGTCATAGTCGAGTTAGAGAAATTCTTATTAAAAACAAGGAAATATCTAACTCACACTCGTCACATCGAATATGGTTACGAAATGAAACCATTGGACCCGGCACAAGCAAAAAGTTAGCACCCTTATTTACAGCACCTTATTCAGTAGTATCAATTGATTCACCCGTTAACGTCACTATAAAAATCAAAAAGAAATACGTTAAGGTTCATAAAAATCGATTAAAGCTTTATCATGAATAAATTAATTGTAGGAGATAGTTTTAATAAAATTAGAATTAAGATCAATCGTAGATTATAGTTATTCTTTATTCATTCGTTCATTTTTTCTGCCTTGCGGATAATGACTTCATTACTACTGTTTTTCGTGATTTTGTGCAAGTTCAGCAACATACATTCCTTTGAAGGTCAAGACCATGAATACACCGTATCCTATTACAACTATAGCGCCGGTGTTTATTACGAAGAAATAGCGCAGGTCAAGATTTATAATGCTAAATGGACTCTAATGACTTATTACGATTATGAAATTATAAACAATTAATTTCAGCAATCTTAATTTATTATGATAATTTAATGCTCTTTTGTACAAAAGCGTCAGAAAAAGATGATATTTTCAATCATGAATGTAAAGCATTAAAACCTGTTCGTTCTAATATTCGTGCTGAATTAGTACAAATCGACACTATTATAAGTGAAACCGTTGATTCTAAAGCAGGCAATCGTGTAAAGCGAGGTTATCTCAACATAGTAGGGTCTCTTTCTAAACAATTATTTGACACCTTAGTTGAAAACGATGCCATATTTTTCGATAAACAAATAAACATATTAAACAAAAATCAAAATCATTTGTTGATATTAATGAAACAACAAACTTCTGTTTTTAATATGTCAATGCAAGCTTTTAATAAAACAGTTTTTAACGTTTCCTTGAAAATGCTAATATCTTAATGCAGATGCTAAAACCAAATATATATGTACTTAATGATGAAATAATTTTGATACTTACCTTACCAATTATAGAATCTAAAATTTACAATTTATATAAAATCTCTCCAATGCCTTCTGTAATTAATTTTGAAACGAAAACTTAGCAGTTTATTGCACCTCAACAGCCATTTCTTGTAATTGATAACGTGCACCAATACTATTTTCTTTTTGATAACGAATTAAAATCTTGTCTTAAAATTCAAAATAATTATATTTGTAAACAAAGCACACCATTACTTTTAACCCGTTCTCATCCATCGTGCGAATCAGAGTTGTTCATATCTCATGGACACTCAATTCCAAAACTTTGTCAAATAAGAATCATTAACGTTAACGAACCATTATTTATCCAACTCCAGCAAACTCATACTTGGATATTTGTTACTCCCGAACAAGTAAAAGAAAATTTTGATTGTAAAGAAAATACAAATATATCAAAGTAATATTAATAATATCTTCGTATATCAAAGGTTCAGGTATTTTACGAGCAGGTAGTGATTGCAAAGTATTTTTAAAATCTATTATCTTCTATTTTTAGAAATTTTATACCCAACATACAATTAAATGCGACTTCTTATAATAACTATAATTTTTTTGTTTCACCCCGTTTATGAACGCCTATAGTGGTAAATCCATTAGATTTATCGTCTTTAAATCAAGCCAGTAAATCTCTTTTTGACCTGAGTATTGAAACAGAGAGACTAGAAAATGTATCAAGATATGTTACTTATAATTATGTAATTTCTATTCTTGTATTTATTTTAATTGTTTGTTTTATTAGATTTTGTAGTTACAAATTAATCATCAGAGTTAAGGATCGGGTTGAAATGTGTAGAAAATTGCACCAACACCACTAACCCTAGTTACATTTTCAAAATTAGGGGGGAGGTGTTATGTAGTAACATATTGATTAATTATTAGAAGCATATATTTGTTTAATTTAATATCAACTCGTTTCGTAGAATTATGCCTCACGATCCGAACTATTTGTTACGCCTCAAAATTATCCGACAATACACTATACACGCAAAACAATCTAAATTATTATTTAACCCCAACCCGGTTTGTTGCGAACTCCCCGGCACGCTCTTTCGGAGAAGGGGGAGGTTCAATTTATTTAAGGCGCCACACAATCCGAAAATTCGCAACGGGCACTGATTGTGAAGTGTTGACGGAATAAGAACAGGATCGAACAATAATAAAGCAGGCAACAGTAACAACAATAAAAGAATAAAGCAACTCAATAAATTCATCATAGCCAAAGTTCTAAATTAATAATAACAATTCAAAAAAAAAAACTAATAAGAATTCTTAATTGGTTAAAAGAAAAAAAAACTGATTTAAAAAAAATTGAATGATTGTTTAAATTCGCGACACCGACTGTCTACCCCAAGCGCTTGCACAGAACTGTATTTAAATAAAAAAAATCAAGATAAACGAATTAAAAAAAAAACAATTAAATGCTTGTACAAAAAAAAGAAAATGTTACAAGATTTCAAAAAAAAATCTAAATTTAAATAACAACTATTCCTTATTTGGTATCTTTCTTTTGGTTTAATTTCACCTTTTTTTTAACTAGATTCTTTTCAGGTAAGTATACACAAAAAAAATAATTAACTTGTAAGGCAATAATGAAAATGATAATAAAATTTCAAAGTTGAACAGAATTCGTTGTTGATCTGACCTTAAGTTGTCTTCTTTCTTTTTTTTTTCTTTGCAGGCCAACTCCTTTTTTTTGAGAAGGTGATAAAACTATATTCCTCAGCAGCTTCCTTCGAGATCGTAGGATAAGGAATGGATTCCAAAAAAAAATAGAAAACCAAAAAAATTGCTCTCCCACAAAAAGACCTAAAAATCGTAATAAGCCCATTAGAGTCGATCAAAATGAAATAGTGGTTGAAGAAGACACCTACCATCCACTCGGATGGTTTCTTTTCTAATAAATGGATGGAATTAATGAATTAATGGAAAATCCGAAAGGTGTTATATTAAGGGAAGAATTACGAGAAACCAGAAAAAGACTTACCTCAGATGGTCGAGGTCTACACCAAAAAAAAAAAAGATTAAAATGTAGAGAAGAACAATTAAATCCGGTTAAAATATCTGGGTCGGGTTCTAGAGAATACTAAACCCCGATTTTTCCACGCAAGTAATATTTCCGATGCCCTCGGATTAGCCTTGAGACTCCAA
This sequence comes from Onthophagus sagittarius, assembly GCA_036711965.1. Taxonomy (NCBI): domain Eukaryota; kingdom Metazoa; phylum Arthropoda; class Insecta; order Coleoptera; family Scarabaeidae; genus Onthophagus; species Onthophagus sagittarius. The sequence goes on along the minus strand of JASERS010000011.1, from coordinate 1,069,430 downwards.
AAATTTCACCAAAATTTTCCCAAAATGTCTTCCTAAGCTGATTAATACTTGTCGCAGATTTCGTTCACCACCGACGAAGAGAATTGTCACTCAAAATGAGAGCAAGTCTCAAAACCCGTCCCAATTTATACTTGGTTAAAAACAAATCATACCCTCTCTCGTAACTCTCACGACGAAAAGTCAAAGTAAATACTATATAAAGTGATAAAAGTTTATCATTTAATTCCCAAAACACCCCTTTCAATAAAAAAAATCCACTATCTCAAGAAACTAATGATTTGGAAAAATTTAAATGTAAATTAAAGATAAAGTAGATATCGAAATTTAAAATAATTGATTAACGACCTCTAATGGATACTAGGAAAAGCTAGGACATAGGGATCTCGAATTCGGCTGCTGAAACCAAAAAAAATTAATAACAAAGCAAATATCGCTATTACCTGATTTTATTGAAAATCGAAAAAAAAGAAAAGAAGAATAGAAACAGATAAAGGTTAACTGAACATAACATATTTCTTTGTTCAATTTTCTAGAAAACAAATGCAGATAATGCATTTATAATCACGTACGATGTTTCGATTCTAAATCGTGTGATATCATTTCAGCAGTTAGTATTCTTTTTTCTTATTGGTCAATCGTGACAATTAACTTCATTTTCATTGATCACGTACGTCACCGAAACATCGTACCAGAATTGTCTTTAAATAGGGAAAGATCGTGAGGAGCGTCACTGTTTTGATAACTCTATTACCAGTTTTAAGTCGACTCATTTCTATTCTGTAAAACCGTCTTCTAGTTCACGTAACTAGGTAATATAGATACTGTTAAATTGGGAATTTAAATATACATACAACTAGTTAAGGACTTTAGGTTTTAATTTACCAACCTACCTACGAACTCACAACACCACCCTTTTCTTTAACACCACGCAAGAGAGGCAAAAGTTAAAGATAATTTCAATACACCATGAAATCAGTCTTCTTGCGATTGTTGTTGGTGTTACACTTAGTTTTTATCCTCTCTTACCAAACTTTTATCATTCCTTGTTATATTCATATTATTAGTTTAGAAATAAGTATCCTAGTAATTATTATTATTATGCATCATATCCGAATTTATTTTTTATCCATTTATTTACTTTTCTGTTTTTTCGTTTTTAGGTCTCTTATTGTAGTTTAGTTAGTTAGTGTACTTAGTAATCCTGTAAATATTATTTTTTCCTTTACGTTTTCCATAATGGTACGAAAGTGTGCTTATTTCCTTTGTGGTAAAACTGATCGCAATTCTCAAGGACTAAGAATGTTTAGTTTTCCGACTTTGGACAATAGCAGGTGTCAAAATTGGATACTTAATTCAGGTAAAGCTAACTTATCGAGTTATAAGTTTTTCTTATTTTTTAAAGATTCTTTATAAAGCGAGCATAGATCATATAATTTTACCCTTTAAATAATGATAACTAATTTGAAGAAGTGAATACTTACAGTAAAAGATTTTAAAGAATTAACTTAAAAATTTACATCAAATTCAAGTCTGTAATTATTTAAATTCGGACTATTAAAATTAATATATCTAAAATTAAACGATAAAACAATTTTACAAATTTAACTAACCTTACAAGTTAATAATGTTTTAGGGTTCATAGATAAGATCTCAAATATTTGTTATGTGTAAAAGTATTTGTTTAACTTTGGTATGAAATGAGATAGTAAGATTCGGAATCATTTTATTAGTTTTAATAGTACGAACATAAATAATTTTCGAGTTGAATTTGATGTACATTTCTATGTAATTTTTTTAAAATTTTTGACTGTATGTATTCACTTTTTTACATTTTACATAATAATATTTAAAAGATTACATTGTTCAATTTGGTACATGTTATATTTACAATTTATCTCTGAATCAGTTTATAATTGAATAAAAAACCATTAAAAGTACAGAAGTTTATTTCATTTTCTTCAAACCCTCAATAATACAGGTAAGAATGGAATTTCAACTTAAATTTAATCTATTAATCAATTAATTAATTTTAAAAATAAATATTAAACTTGATTTGAAAATGATCAGAAACGATTTATCATATTAGACCAATAAATTTTACAGCAATGGTTATGATTACTTAAATTATTATTTTAAAATAAAATGTAAAATACCCTTTATTTATACTATATATATTTTCCATTAAACAACAGGAAATTCAGAACTTGCGTCGTTGAGCCCAGAAAAATTAAAGAAACGCAGTATTTGCGAAGATCATTTTCGAAGTGTCGACCTTTTAAAAAAAAACTATCCTCATCTGCTGTACCAATCTCATATATGTTGATGATGAGGTGCCATCAACGAGTTCCGGTGTGCAACATGGAAACATCGTACGATTTTTAACTCCCACGAAAAATCATTCGGATTCCGAAAGCAACGAAAACGATGAAAATAAAATGTTAAATGAATTGACTACCATGCCATCGCCTAGTCGAAAAAGACCTGCCGTTGATGGAAATAATATTCAACATCCAAAGAAAAAAATTAGGACGCAATTCAGTGTAAGTCGAAAGGTCGAAGACTTACCGTTAGTTTCAAGAGCCATTACAAGAATGCAATTGTATCGTAAAATACGCGGGTCATGGCATTCAAACGAAAAAGTAGCTGCTCTTGGCTTATATTATAAGTCACCTTTTGCCTACAAATACTTAAGAAATAAAGGGCTGATATTACCATCACCATCTACAATTTCTCAGTGGTTGTCTACACAAAAATATCATTGTATGTGATCAGTCCCCCACAAATCAAAAGTTGTTTAATTTATTAAACGTATCAGTAAATAACCCGTCTTTTAAAGTAGATAAGAAAAGTTACTTTGCACTATACGATGCACCACACCTCATAAAAAGTATACGAAATAATTTGCATGATGCAAATTTTAGATATAATAATAATTTTATTTCATTTACGGATATTCGTATAGTGTACGAATTGGATAAAAGTAGTAGCAAAAGTAGGGCATTGCCGAAACTTACGGAAACGCATTTAATGCCCAACGTATTCCAAAAAATGAATGTTAAATTAGCTGTTCAAGTTTTAAGCCATAGTGTTAGTGCAGTAATACTTACCGCGGCTGAAACTAGCGAATTAAAGTCTAAAAGTGCAAAACACACTGCGACCTTCTTAAACATTATCAATAATATGTTTGATGCTTTAAATAGTAAACAAATTAAAAGTAAATAAAAGTTGTGCTGCTTTATCAGAGAAGAACTTATTTGGATTTGATGCTCTAAGAAGAGCGACTGAAGTGATGAAAAAGATCAAAAAAGTTTCAAAGAAGGATAGCTTTAAAAGGCCACCATGTTTTGATGGCATACTACTAACCATCAATTCGATTATCGGGTTGTATCAAAAACAAAAAGAAAACGGATATCATTATCTCCTGACATCAAAACTAAATCAAGATATTCTTGAAAATCAATTTTCGATATATCGACAGCGTGGAGGGTATTCTAAAAATCCCACCGTCGATCCCACCGATGAGGAAGATGAGTAAGATATGTTTACAAGATTGTGCAACGGTATATTTCGCGGGATATATAGCAAAAAAAGTGTGTAGATAAATTTTCGTGTGAAGAGTGTCGTGGCCTATTGATCAAGGAAGGTGAACTTACAGACAATAATGACATTTTAATTTTTTATAAAAATTATAATATCAATAATTCCACTGCCCTTAAAAATCCATCACATCTGCAAAGATCACTAATTAAATTATGTATGGATACGTTTGCTGAACATATAAAGACGGCAATAAGTAAACGATGCTTATTTAAATTTTTAGAAAAAAAATTAAAAATAAAATTATCACAAAGTACCCAGACTGGTTTTCTGTGTGCAAAGACCATCGACTTTTCATGCTTCATTTATTAAATAGTAAGTTTTACAATACAAAGCATGCAAAAAAGTTTCGCAAAACTTTAAAGATCCTGGTAGAAGCAATAAACTTTCTATTTTAGAACACAAATAATTTATAATTAACAAAAAATATAATTAGTTAGCAGGAGTTGTTAAGTTTTTAATTATTAATTATACTCATTATGTTCAATTTACACAATAAATCCCTTCTTAAAATATAAGTTCGTCCTATATATAATAAAATATTATAATAATAAAAAATACTTGTTTATCTACGTTTTTATTTATTTAATTGATTCTAATAAATATTTCTTAATTTTTGTATTTGTATTTTAACCAAAGAATTCTCAATGATTTATAGATGAAAAGTTGTTTATCCAACCTCAAATAGTTACAAAAAACTTTATCTATCTACTCGTTACGATTCGATGGTGTCAGCCAGTCGGCCGATTACTCAAAGGAACGACCGGCGCCTATACGTCTGAAGTAAAGTGAATTAGACGAATATTGTCTGAATAAAATATTATTTTTATAAATAAATATACTTATTAGTCTTTCCTCTAAAACAATTCCATATTTTCTATGAAAAATATTTAGCATTTTAATATTATATAATACTAATTGTCTAATTTGAGTATGCAACTTATAATACAAGTCGAATTTTCAATTTCGTTCATAAATAAAACTTCCCTCGTTTGCCGTTAGAGGCAGCACGAGCTAGAGCAACCTAACTCGACCGGTTGAATAACTATGTATATCTATAAACAAGGATAATACAACAAAAAACAAAAAAATATATATATTAATGTTAGCGAGGTCAACGGCCAAAAATAAAATTAAAAAAAAAAAAAAATCAAAAATTGAAAGAAAAATGAATTTGTTTTGAATTTGTCTTCTTCAGCAACACTTCTGGTTCAGGACAGGTAAGGTTGTTCAGTTGTTTCTCAGGTATGAGAATGATGAAAATGCTTTCAGGAAGCAACGAAGAAGAAATTTCCCTTGGGCAATAGAAAATAGTTCCATCAATAAATTGGAAATAAAAGTTCCCAAGGAACGAAACAAAATACCAAAAATTTGCTCCCCTCGATAAAACCTGGATAAAGAATGCGAAAATGAAATATAAAATATGATTGTAATTAGATTTAGGATAGTTTGTAGTATTTTCTTTTGTAGAAGTAGTTTTAAGGTATAGTAAAAGTAGTTTTTTTTTTTCTTTTGTAGAAGTAGTTTTAAGAAATTAGTAGAAAGATTTGAAGTATTGAAAGAAAGTGTGAATTGGTGAAAGGGATGTATGCATTAATTAAAAGAACCTTAGAGAAATGCTTACCTCAGATGTTCGAGGTTTAATTAACCAGAAAATAAATGATGTAATTCGAAAATACGTTGAAATCCGGATATACCGAAATATTTGTGAAAAGAAACACACTTTTCCAAAACTTTATCACGGGTGATGGATCCCACAAAAATGGAAAATAGAAACTCACTCAAAACCCAAAAATGGCGAAATACTTCTGTATAATATCACCCGCAAAATAACGTTATCGAACTGGTAACAGAGAAGAACCAGAAAATATATTGAAAGGCCATTTATACCAAAAGCGGTATTAAAAAAATTACACCTGCGCAATTAAAATTTGGCAACCCCCTCTCAGAGAGAAAAGAAGAAATGAAGAAAATTTAAGAAAGGTTCTAGGAGAGAAAGGAAATAAGAAGGAAGATCCAGAGTATGTTACTGAAATAACATATTTACAAAGTAATAAAATATACAGTAAAAATAAATGTTTAAAAAAAATGACTACATTAATGCAACTCACAATCTACAACAATTAAATAAATCACCAACACTTAAACGAAAATTTTGGAATGTAACAAATCTTATTATAGTAGATGTAATAAAAATAAGATTAATTATTTCATTTTATTTAAGGATATTATTTAATTTTTATTTATATTGTATGTAGTATATGTGTGGTTGCAGATATTGCAATTCGACGCACCGTTATCACCGCTATATTCATCGTTCTGAAGAGCAACACCGAACACGCTATTAGCAAAATTCGTGACATTACATCCAATTTTATTATTGTGGAAACGTGTTTTTTAGGTAATTTTACATTGATAAAAAAAAATCCGCCAAGCATTTAACTTGATAATTCCGTTGCAGATCAATTGAAAGCATTTACAACTATACTAACTATACTATATAAACGCTTACCATAAGGCTGATTGCCACTGGACCATCTTGACCTGTAGTATGTTGGTGTGACAAATTAGGCACAAAGGTTTGGAAAAACAAATGACAAATGATGTCAATTGTTTGGTTAAAAGGATAAAGTAGATGTGGTATTGAGGTTATGTTCACATGATTTTAATAAACCTTAAAACTTATTTAACCCTTTACCGTGAAAAATCGCTATAATTTGATGTAAGGAAATCACTGTTGGTGTGATTTAGTCCACTACTCCATTAGTAGTGGACTAGCCTTTGAATTTACCTTTCTAAATACAAAAAAAGAACACATTCTTCTGTATTTAGCAAAGAGTTAACTGCTTATAAAAACATAGAATAAAATGATTGATTAAACTAATGTCATGTACCATGGATTAAATTAGTCAGATGAATTTTTGTGAACTACATTAATATTTTTTTTTGTTTTAGGTTGATGAGGTTGAAAAGTATTACAACTTGCTAGAATGCTGACATAGCAAATGATATGTTGCAATGTTTCTGAAAACTGCATGGAATAGAAGCCCCTATTACATGCTATATTGAAAAACTTTGCAACATATCAACAGCAATGTCAATACTCTATGACAAGCTCTTAACACGGCAGATGTATGAACATATTAAGCGACGGTTTGATCGTAAGGCTTCAAGTAGGGATCTTAAGAACGGTTTTGATCGAAATAATGAACGTATGCTGTGTTGATAATAGCTGAGAAATATTGAGTGGAAAAAGTAGTGCCTTACTTTTTCCACTGCAATATTCCTTCGCTGTACATTGAAAACTTGTCTGGCTCTGAATTATATGGTCTATAATCTCTATTGTGTGTTTTCACATCAAAGAACTGTTTAAAATGGCTTTAATATTCGGTTGTACTGTCATTAAGAAATACTGTGGTTTTTCGAAAAATAGTTTAATGATGAGGGGGTGATCCTTAAAGCCTTTCATCGAACCCAATAACTTTTCGTGTAACCGTTGCCTCTGTAAATATTAAAGAATAAAAGAACAATTTTATAAAACACAGATAGATTCATAATAGCTAACAATAAAACAAAATCGCAATTAACTTCACGAATTTTAACAAAATTTTGAAAAGAAGCTGAAAAAAGGGTGATTGATTGAGTCAGTTACTACTCCTTGTTAGATAAGTTGCGATTCTACTTTGGCTACTTACTGTTTTCCATTGTTTCGCAATATTTCTTTTAATGTTATCGTTATGTTTAATATGCATTTGTAAAGTGTATTCACGTATCTTGTATGGTACATCATGAAAACGGCGTTCACTCTGAGTCATACTCCACGCTGTGAACCTTTCTGGTCTTCGGTGTTTTAATCGACGGATTGTATTTGTGTTAACTCTTTTGTCAATGATGATACCATCGTAAAAGATTTTCTCCGCCCTTGTTCGACGCCTAGAAAAATAACCGCAAAAATTAGATCCTTAGAAATCAAAAGTGCTGTTAACGCGAGAAAACGCAATATAATAATTAATTTTAACCCTTCGTCTGTAAGGTGAAAATAGCATCCAAACATGAATCACCCACCTTTACAGACGGAAGGTAACAAAGAAATGTTTACAAACGGAGGGTTAAAATGGATTTAATTTAAAAAGATTATTTACTTATCACAACGTCTTCCCTTTAAAACCATTTCAAGTCTCACTTCAATCTAACTTCACAATAAACACTATAAATAGTCAAATGATTAGCAGTAAATCTTTTAACAACGCGAATAGGAGGAGAAGAAGACAAAGAAGAAGAAAAAGAACAGGTAGATTAGTAACTTTAAGTTATGTATATATTTTTTTTGTAAATTTAATGTATAATGTTATTAAATGTTTTTGTCTTCATTTGTCACAATTGTCTTTAATTTCATTGTTTCAAGTTTCGATAATATATGAAGAGGGTAGGTACCTGTAATAATTTTTTTTTCATATTACCTCAAATTTAGATTAATTGAACTCTTTAGAATCGTTTAAACATCACTTATCTATGTGACAAAATCATTGGTTTGGCCAGAAATCGCATATATAATGCAAATGTTTGGTACGCCAACAAATAAAAAAAAACAATTAAATAAAACTGAAATTTGTTAGTTTGGCGGGATATATAATTAAAACACACTACAGTTTTTATTTAATATTTTAAGTTTTTATTTATATCTAACATTACTTTTTTAATAAATTTCTAGCTTTTTAAATTTAAATTTTCTTTTGTAGGTTATCCCCCCACTCTTCCATAAGTAAATCTGCTCAAAAACGGTTGGCGTCCTTCGGCCATCTTTCTATTTCTGCTCCGACCTTACAAGTGGCAACATTAAACGCGGTATTTATCTACAAACATCAGGTATAATTTAATTATTATTTATAATCTATTTATTTAAAATGAATATAGGACCCTATTACTTTCATTATTAATTTAATATTATTTAAGAAATCTTCTTTAAGTTTCAATAAAATTGTCACAACACTTATCAAAACCACCTGCTTTCTCTTTTCATGTATTCTAAAAAGGCTTTTGAGATCATTTTTTCCACTTTGTTTTATTGAAAGAATTATTTGAGAGTCTTTAAGATTATTACATTGTTTTTTAATAAATTTCTAACTTTTTAAATTTAATTTTTTTAGGTTCCCCCACTCTCCAATAGAAAAATTTGATAACCGGTAAACATCCGTTGGTGTCCTGCTACCTAAAAGATGGTTACAGTAAATGTTTAAATAAAATATTTTTTTATTCTAAACCTACCAATCAGGAATCCATCAGGAAAGTGATTGTAATTATATAAAAACCATTTTACCGACTGAAAATTTAAAATCCAAACCTAATTATTTCAGGTATAAAAACTCCGCAAAATATTTTAGAATTTAATAATTACAAATTCACTCAAATGGTGCCATTCGTTATATATGCTGATTTCGAGTCAACCTTAGATCCAATCGAACATAGTGAACCTAATTCTTCGAAATCTTTCACAGAAAAAATTGAGCTACACCAACCCTATAGTATCGCGTATTATATTGTTTCCACAATTGACGATAATTGGAATAAATTTGAAACTTATAAGGGTCCGGACGCGGCTAAAGTTTTTGTAGCAAGATTAGTCGCTATTTATCGCTTATGTGACAAGCGGTAAATATCGCGGACCCACCCGTTCAAATTGCAACTTAAATTTTCAAATACCAAATTTTATTTCGATATTTTTTCACAATTTTAGCGGTTACGATTGTCATTTATTCGTTAAAGAAATGGCTGATTCCGCTGAGGGCGGACTTGACGTTATACCCAATAACAAAGAAAAATACATTAGCTTTAGTAAAAAGGTATTAGTCGATAGAGTATCGACGAATGAAGTAAATTTTAAAAACGTTTTTCTTAAGTTAAGATTTTTGGATTCGTTTAGGTTCATGGCATCGTCATTAGATGTTTTAGCGAGTAACCTAGAACAACGAGACCTTTTAAATGTGCGAAAATTTTTCCCAAACGACGATCAATTTAAATTATTAAATAAAAATGTGTATTTCCATACAATTACATCAACTCGCTTGATAAACTGAAACTGGGTGTTCTTTAACAAGTTAATTTAGATCACATAACCGATGAGCAATATACTCAGGCTTAAACGGTATGGAAAACATTTAATTGTCGAAATTTAAAAGATTATTCGGATTTATATTTAAAAACGGATGTTCTATGGGTGGCGGACGTTTTTGAAAAATTTAGGCGGGTTTGTTTTGACACGTACGGGTTAGATCCCGCTCATTATTATATGGCGCCCGGTCTTTCTTGGGACGCGATGTTGAAATTCACAAAGTCAGATTTATATTAGTTACAGATATTGAACAGGTATATTTTATTAAAAATAGAATCCGTAGGGGTATTGCGCAATGTTCCGTTCGATATGCGAAAGCCAATAACAAATATATTGACAATTACGATTCCAATTTACCATCAACTTTTCTAATGTATTGGGACGCTAATAAGTTATTCGGATGGGCGATGTCGCAACACATGCCCATTAGCGATTTTAAATGATTAGATTGTCAAGAAACTCAAAATTTAAATTTCAATAATGCGTCTGATAATACTGATGTTGGATAAATTTTAGATGTGGACGTCACCTATCCGGAAAGTTTACACGATTCCCATAACGATTTACGATTTTTACCCGAAATTATTATGCCACCTTGCGGTAAACGTGAAAGCGATAAACGATTAATACCGAATTTATTTGATAAAAAGAATTATGTAATACACTATAGAAATTTGAAGCATGTTGTTGCTCACGGTCTCATAATTAATAATATTAATAGAATTTTATCGTTTAAGCAGTCCACCTGGTTGAAATCCTACATTGATAAAAATACTGAATTGCGTCAGACGGCTAAAAATGCTTTTGAATAAGATTTTTTCAAGTTAATGAACAATTCGGTATTTGGAAAAACCATGGAGAACTTTTAAAAAAGAGTTGATGTTAAATTGTTTAATAGTTAATATCTAAGTTAAATTTTAAAAGTACTAAAATATTTCAACATATTCAACAAATCCGGCATTTTTAATTGAGTTTGTTGACAAATAATAAATTTTTCTGTATAAAAAAATCTTTTTTAATATATATATATAATGATTAGTAATTTATTTTCTTTTTTATTTACTACATCCCCCACCAGCTATTCAAGAAATAAATCATTTAAAAGACTCCCTCCATCAGCGCACGCAAGAAGTTATCGACGTTAGGTAACATTTAGCGAATTGTATGGCTCAAAATGTCGGTTTACGGTTGGAAATTAATATGTGGGCTGAAAAGAGTAAGTATGAAATGCTAAATAAACCGGAGGAACAACGACAACATGTTAAAACATCGTCATCATCACCTGCCCCTACCCAAACACCTGCAAATAAATCATTAATCACCCCCGAATGCAGTTGGTATTGCTTATCGTGCGAGCAGGAAACCATTCGCTTAGAATTCAAATTAAGCATGAGAGGGGGAGGATGATCATGACTATATGGCAGTAAAATTTCAATATTATTCAGTAAAGTTCTAATTTTCGCATCGGTTACACACGTTATATTAAATACGAATGAAAAATGAACTCGTGCGGTATTTCAACAACATTTCGTCAAAATTTTAAAAATCATCTTATAGCAAACGGCTACTTTGAGGATAATCATAGAGCTAATTTAGTTTTCGAAGATGAGGAAAACAATAAACAGAAACGTTAAATTTATCGAATATTTCCATTATCAATATAAAGATGAAAAATGCGATGACCTCCGTTACTAAGTTTGGAGCCTCTATTGTCAACCCGGCATAGAAAATACTATTTTCGCCGTATTTCTAGAATCTTAATCATTTTTTTTCCTGTAAATAAATGTTTTAAAATCTTATTTTTAGTTTCTTTGAACCCTCTACATTAAACGCGATGAATTAATTTTTTAAAATGTCGCGGTCATCGTTAATAGAGATTTTTTTTTCGTTCTAGTTCCACCGCTCAATCATAGGTGGCGCTATTTTTTTTTGAACCCTCTATTCGAGAGTCCGTTTGTTCACCGGTGGACATCAGTGATGGGTACTGATGGCATCAACAGGGTTATTTTAATCTTGGTGGCATCGGTTGCCGTAATTTTCTCCACGGGTTTATGTAGAACTTTAGATGGACCTAAAGACTTTAGGTGGGACACTTATAAGTGAGAAAGAAAATACAAACAACGAGGAAAGAAGGGATGATGGTGGAATTACAATAAGGAAATATTTGAAGAGAAAGTTTGAAATTGAAGAGGAAGTTAAAAGATTGAAGAGAGAGTGGCAAAGAACTGTGTGGGAGGAAAAAAGACCTTAAAGGAAGCAGAACTACAAATATTACAAGAGCTTGTTGATGTTATGAAAAATAATAAAACAAAGTGATATGAATAGTGAGAAATTATCATCAAAGTGACGTTGTTTTCATTATTGCTTAAGAATATTATTTATTTTTGGTTATTAATGTTTATTATTTATTTTGGTTTCTTTATTACTGTTGTTACGGTTCAAATTTTTTTTTGTGTTTTATGTGAATCGAGTTTTGTCTTAAATTTATGTTATTTGTTTTCTTTTCTTTATGTGGGTGGGAAGTTTGTGTTGCATACAACCGGGTAATAAAATATTTGTATTTATTTAGAATTAATTTTATTAATTTGTTGTTTTTTTATTTGATTTCAGCAACGATCTCGATCCCGAAACTCATTTCGAACATCATTTCGATCCATTTTGATAATTCTATTTCCCCTTTCTTGATTTCTTTCTTCTTGTTTGATTTTATTGGTCGTATTTATCAAGAGCGCAGATGTAATTTTTTGTGCCTCTTTTTAGGCATTTTTTGTGTTTCGCCATTTTTGAGTTTTGGAAATTCTGCCGTTTCGTGAATTTGTGGATTCATCATCATCGCATTTATTTTGAAATCGTGTTCTCACGTTTCAAGTCATCGGATTATTCTGGTTTTTGGTGTATTTTCAAACCAAATTAATTTTCTGGTTACAAAACCTCGAACATCAGAGGTAAGCTTACATTTTTCTAACGATTTCTTACTTTCTTCTCTTTAACCTTTCATACATTCATACTTTCTTTCATTTCCAAATTACCTTAACTAAACTACTCATTAAAAACAAAAAAAAAAACTAATTTTCTACATTAAAAAAAAAAAAAAAACTAAACTAAACTAATTTTCTACAACTTCCTTTTGTTCAAAAAAAAACATTCATTCTAAAATTACGTTTCCTAATTTTTTTAATTTTTCGTACAGGTTTTTAGTAAGAGCCAATTTTTTTGGTAATTTTCTTAAAATTAAAATTTTCGTTCAATCAAACGTCCCAATCCACCATCTTGGAATTATCCACCTCGGTGGTTTGCTTTCCTAAAAAGAACATTAAGGATCAAATTCCTGTATAACACCTTTGGTACTTACCTTCCTTCCTTGCCAGAGGTCGTTGCTGAAGAAATTTTAAGGATACAAACATCACACGAATTTTACTTCGGAGAAAAGGTCAGGAATATTTTTTTTTGTTAAAAACATCTGTTCATAATTTTGGTTTTCGATTTTTTTTTGTATATACCGATATTTACATCTTTTTAACTTTCGTAATTCAATTCTACGAGTTAATTTTTTTTTTGTTAATTATTGTTGGCGAGTTTTTTTTGTTTTCTTTTTTCGAGTTTTTGTTTATTTTATCCGGCTTTAAGTTGAATTCAACACTACGGAGTGAGATAATCTAATCGAATTCAGATAATCTAGTTGGTTTATTATCATTATTATTATTTTCTTTTTTGATCAATTTTTTTGTTCGCTATCTTTAAGATTTTCGAGTTCACTCTTGTTGTTTTGCCTGAAATTGAATTATATTTTTTTTTAACAGAATCGAAATTTATTCTATTTACCTGTACATATTATTACTATTTTGTTTCTTTCGTTACTAAAAGCTGTTTTTATTTGGATTAATTGTGTGGCGCCTTAAAAATAAAACTCTCCCCATCTTCACTGAGCTAGGCGAAGACCCGTACTTGCGCCGTGGGATTTTGTAACAGGTTTTGTGTTGTTATTAGTTGTTTTGTAGGTAAGGCGTTACACTGTGATCATTACAATGTGATATTGTTTTAGTGCTCATTGTACTAGAATATTTACTTATTTTTCTTAAAGTTACAATAAAACTATATTTCCTAAGTAAATTGTGATTTATTTCATTATAAATTTATTATAAATATAAAAAATATTAAGTATGTTTATAATTAGTAAAAATATTTACCTAATAAGACTTAACTAATGAATGGAGTTTAAAAGTTGGTTTCTTTTTTAAACTTTTGATTAGAATTGGTTTTTTTTTATATATACTTCATACTTTTTTAAACTCCATGTTTGTCCTGTTCATGGAGATTCAAGTTGTGCTCCATTGGTTCAGTTAAATCATCATCTCCATCTTCACAATTGACAAACTAAATAAAAAAGAAAAATTGTGGATTATACATGAAGATATAATTATACAGGGTGTCTCACGTAACTGGTTCATTAGACCTTTTTTAGGTTCCACTATTCGTAGAGGCTTGAGATTTTGGTAACATGGGTTGTTCATTCCGATCTATTAATCTAAAATATTTTCAAGATGGCCGCCTCTACCTTTTACCTCTACCTTTTACCTCTACGTTTCCTAATATGAAGAAAACTATAATAAATAGGTATAGCAATATTTATAGATAATTTGTAGAGAATTAAATTCCCGTTTAGATAGGCTAAAAGGATATGGTGCGTTCCATTTAAAATTTTCGACTTTCTCGCAATTGAATACAGCGAAATGGTAATTCAATTTTTGACCACGCTGTATAAGGTACATTGATATAACAAGTGACAATCTATTTAACAGCATATGACGAGTTATTGTACCAATGCAAAACATTTTTGAATTAACGTTGGCTGAGATATGGGCTTGTAAAAACCATGGTGATATTTGCCAAAAAGCACTTAAAATCAAAATAACTCGAAAACAAAAAACGATAGGTACCAACAACTGTTATCAAAGTCAACATATTTTCTTACATGTAATTGAATGGTGTAATAAAATCTATAGCATTCCATGTAAAATAACGATGTTGAGGTCTACTTCCGGTAGACCGAAAGTGGTGGCCATCTTGAAAATATTTTAGATTAATAGATCGGAATGAACAACCCGTGATACCAAAATTTCAAGCCTCTACGAATAGTGTAACCCAAAAAAGTTCTAATGAACCCGTTACGTGAGACACCTTGTATATTTAGCATATTTAAGGTTTGTTATGTTTAAATACTTCAAACGTCGAAAGGATCCTTTCAAATCTATCAGCTACACCTCGAAAGGACAATAGCATTGCGTCTTTATGCATAATGGGTTTTTTGCTACTTATTGTGTGAAGAGCTGTGATCTTCTGAAGAAGACCCTAGAAAATATTTAATGGTTAGAAACAAATGGTAATAGGTAATAATAATCTCTAAATACTTACTTCAAAAGCGACTCTACTCAATCTAAAATGAAATTGAAAATCCTTATCTGAATATTGTGGTACTATGCTCCTGGTCTTCATTAGTGACAATCAGTTCATCCATTTCTGAAGAATCTATAACACCAAACGTATTTTGTTTATACCTAATACAATTCCAATACAATAATAAGCTTACCACTTGAATCACTTGATTCGCTATTGGCGAAACATAACTTCTTTACTACCAAACTTCCTATCGCGTCCATATTTCAATTTTAACGATAACAATAAACTCTTTTTCACAAACAAACTATTATTACTGGAAACAAAATGGAGAACAAATAAGTACACATAAATACGTGTATACCAATAAGTGTTTAATTTGCTATAAACAAATTAAGCAATCAGACAATCTAGTTAGACACCAACGAAAAGTGTATGGAGTAAACGTGATTGAAGCAACACCAGCCCCCGTTATTTCACGTGAAGCGTCAACAATCGCACGAAATTTGGAGGTCGGAAATCATTAAATTCCCATTGCACAATTTTTCTTTGTGATGGATGTTTAACACGGTTTTCGTCAGCAGAAAAATTAATTGCACATCACATCAGAGTAACGATTGTAATAATATAAGAACAATTATTCCTACAAAAAATTTAAAATCAAAACCCAATTATTTCGGCTTATACACAAATTAAAATATTTATTTAATTATTTTTGCACTTTTATTAAGACGATTGTTATTGCTTAAAATGTTTCAACCGGTTTCGGCCTTGTTTAAGTTTGAATGACCAAATAAACTACACAGAAAAACCTTTATATATGTATTTGAAGAATCCATTTATTCCACCTAAAAATAAAATTAGGAAAAACCCCAACATATACAATGAACTCAAACCGCAATAACAACATTTTCCCATATTTCCCTTCCCAAATTCATATTTTCTTTTTTAATTCCTTTTTTACCTCCTTTACAATAGATATTTAAACTTTTGGTTAGGAAATATTCAATTTTAATTTTTCACATTAACACATGTCATAAATCACATCATAAAATAAAACGCCAATATAAAACAACAAATTTTAAATAAGATTAACAATTCTTGAAAGATGGATTTCCTGAAGATGGCCTAAACAAGGCCGAAACCGCTTAAAACACTATAAGCAATAACAATAGTCTTAATAAAAGTGCAAAAAGTATTAAATAAATATTTTAATTTATTGAAGACGAAAAAACATTCCTATAAAATAAAAAATATTATACACAAATGAAAATATTTTATCTTATAATCTAATAATTATAAATTCACACAGATGGCCCCGTTCATTATATATGCGGACTTCGAATCAATTCTACAACCCATCGACTCTTGTAAACCAAATTCATCGAAATCTTTTACAGAAAAAATGGAAATGCATCGACCCTACAGTTTCGTTTATTATATAGTTTCCACGACAGTGAGCAGTTTCAGTAAATTCGAATCTTATGGGGCTCGATGCACCTCAAGTTTTTATTGCTAAATTAATCGATGATATCAAATTTATCTATAACGAATACTTCAAAACCGTAAAATCAATACTGCCTCTAACAATCGATGAGCAGCGAAATTTCGATTCTGCTGAAAATTGTTTCATTTGTGAAAATCCTTTCATTTCAGATCAGGATAGGGTTCGCGGCCATTGTCACATAAGCTGTAAATACCGCGGTCCCACCCATACAAATTGTAATCTAAATTTCAAACTTCAAAATTTTATACCAATATTCTTTCATAATTTTAACGGTTATGATTGCCACTTATTTATTAAAGAAATGGCTGATGCAGCTGCGGACGGACTTGACGTATTGCCAAACAATAAAGAAAAATATATCAGTTTTAGTAAAAGAGTATTGGTCGATAGAGTAATTAGTCAAGATAAACCTAACGAAAATATTTTTTTTAATTAAGATTTGTGGATTCATTTAGATTTATGGCACCTTCATTAGATTCTTTAGCCGGCAACCTTGAAATAAATGACTTTATCAATATACGTAAATTCTTCCCCCACTCTGAACATATTAAATTGTTAACAAAAAAGGGTATATACCCATAAAATTATATAACATCTTTCGATAAACTAAATGATACAACACTACCACCTAAGAGTACGTTTTACAACAAATTAAATTTAGAGGATATAAGCGATGAGCAATATGCGCATGCTCAATGTGTGGGAAAAATTAAATTGTCAAAATTTAAAAGAATATTCCGACTTGTACTTAAAGACTGACGTTTTGTTATTAGCTGATGTATTTGAAAAATTCAGACAAGTTTGCTTCAAAACTTACGGTTTAGATCCCGCTCACTACTAATTTACTAAAATTAAATTAGAATTATTGACGGATATAGATCAAGTCCATTTTATTAAGAAAGGTATCCGTGGGAGAAAGGGATTTCTCAATGTTCCCAACGATTTGCTAAAGCCAATAACAAATATATGGATGATTATAACCCCAATTTACCATCAAGGTATTTAATGTATTGGGACGCCAATAATTTGTATGGGTGGGCGATGTCTCAATATATACCCGTTTCTAATTTTGAATGGTTAGACGAAACCGAAATTAATAATTTTAATTTTAATAATATACCGGTTACTTCTAATTTCGGCTACATTTTAGACGTGGATATCGAATATCCTGAACAGTTACATGATGCACATAATGATTACCTTTTTTTTAATGTTTACGATAAACCTCTATATATTAGCTTTACGGTTTTAGAGCTTTCAAAATTATTAATGTATGAATTTTATTATGATTTCATAAAACCGAAGTATGGTGAATGTATTCGATTATGTTACATGGACACCGACAGCTTTACCGTACTAATTAATTCAGATGACGTTTACAAGGATGTGAAAATATATTTAGATAAATTTGACACATCGAATTACTGTCCTGATAATCAGTTTGACATCCCGTTGTATAATAAAGCTGTTTTAGGTAAAATGAAAGATGAGAATTGTGGATAGATAATGATAGAATTTATCGGTTTAAGATCAAAGGTATATGCTAATAGGGTTGCCGATGGGCGACTTACAAAAAAATCCAAAGGTGTAAAGAAAGCCGTAGTTAAACGTGAAATTGCGTTTGAGAACTTTCTAGATTGCCTAAATTCAAAATCAGTTTTATTAAAAAAACACAATTATCTTTTAGAAGTTTTTGTCACAGAATTTCTACAATTATACAAAATAAATTGGTTCTTTCGCCAAATGACTCCAAGCGATTTATTTGTAATGATGGGATTAACACTTTAGCTTGGGGTCATCATAGTATTAACAATACTGTTTACTAATGAGAAACTAAAAAGTAAGTTTTAAAATTGGCAGCCGAGCCTGCTGAGTTAGACGCGTTTATACGTGTCAAAAATGACGTAAGCAACACATGCGTCAGAAAAAAAGCTTATGAATGATAATCCTGATATACATACATTAACATTTTTTAACTCGTGATTGTATTATTAAAACCAATATGTAAACATTTTTCATTTAAAAATTAAATCATAATAAATGAGTTTCTTAAACACAAAATCTTTGTTTGCTTCCATTTCTCTTTCCAGCTATCACGATATTACTTAAGTCTTTAATATTAAACTGAAAGGTTTCGCTGGTTCAGTGGTTTATTGTCCTTAAAGTATTTATATTTAACCTTACCGTCGTCGGTTCAATTCGTGTAAAAAATAGTATTAAATAAGTAAGTATTATATATTTCATTAATTTCATCAATACCACTGGGCAATCGAAACCTTTTCCTTCTTTTACTTAAATAATAATAATGGGTTGGGGAACCATCAATCGATCGATCTTTTCGATCCTCATGGATCAATTCCGCTTTAGAATTCTCATTTAGCAAAAAAAAATTGCGTGCGTCGGTTATCTCCTTGACGATCCCCCATTTGGCGCCACCGTCGGCCGATCCTCCGATCCTCTGAGGACCACTTTCAGAAGTTCCGTCGCCTACCGCCAGGAGGCGCCACCGTCAACCGGGACTTGAGGAAGGTTCCTCTAGGGATTCTCGGAGGACTATTTTCAGAAGTTCGGCCGACAACTTGGATGATTAAAATCAATAGAATTGTCATTAAAATCGACTTGTATGATTGTAGTCATTAGAATCAACATTGATATTAACAATCATTAATATCAACTTGGATGATTAAAATCAATGGAATCAACATAGATATTAATAATCATTAAAATCAACTTGAATGATTAAAATCAATAGAGTCAACATTGATAACAACAATCATTAAAATCAACTTGGATCATTAAAATCAATAGAATCAACATGGATACTAACAATCATTAAAATCGACTTGTATGATTGTAGTCATTAGAATCAACATTGATATCAACAATCATGAAAATCTACTTGGATGATTAAAATCAATAGAATCAACTTTGATATTAACAATCATTAAAATCAACTTGGATGATTAAAATCAATAGAATCAACATTGATATTAACAATCATTAAAATCAACTTGGTTGATTAAAATCAATAGAATCTACATTGATATTAACAGTCGTTAAAATCAACTCGGATAATTAAAATCCATAGAATCAACATTGATATTAACAATCACTAAAAACAAATTGGATGATAATTTGTTTTCTCTTGAATAATTTTAATTTTTACAGAAACTATTGTTATTATTATTTATTATTATTAGAATTTTTAGATACATGCGAACAAAACTGGATAGGCGAAACTGTCACTAACACGCAAATTATAATATAATGGATACCTTACAATAGAAGTTGTTATAGATCCAAGCGACATCCAAATGGAGATAGAAATGCAGAGGATATTTAAAACCCGCTTTCCCGAATCAGCGGAAATTAAATTTAAATTATATATTATATATTAATTTTAAATTAATATATTTAATTAATAATATAAAGAGAACAGAATGTACAGGATGGTTCAAATTCGACGTCCGAATAGTCTATATCGAACACTATAAGAGTTATATGAAAAGTAGCTGACATGTCATGATTTCTATAAAAAAATATGTATATCGTCTTTTGTTTTTCCGCTAGACGCCAGAAGTGAAAATCGTAAAACTAGAACAAAACAAAAATGTAAGGTTTGATAGGTATTTCCTTATTGTTTCAGAATAAAGCTAAAACATTTCGATTGAGATAGAGATAAAGACAATTTTTAGTGATCAATAGGAAACCTATCCATATGGCGTAGATGCAATCAACATTCATATATTGATATAATTATCTGCAGAGAGAAGATATTTGCACATATAAAAAATTGGAGAGTAATCAAATTTGAGAATCTGTCAGACCACGCCAGTATTTTCTTCGATATTGAAACCAAGTGTGTATCCTTTAACAAATGTAAATAGTCCAAGAGAAATAGAAGATGGAAACGAAGACAAAAACTGGTTGAATACTTTCGGAACGATATGGGGATTATATTTAAACTAATGAAAACACTGACAGCGGAAATATTAATTAACGTCACGACTGCAAAAGACAATAAGGCCTACGGTAAAAAATACCGATGGTGAACTAGGAAAAAGCAAAATCTACTGGTGGAATGAAACCATAAAAGAGGCTAAAGACAGGGCAAATAAAAGTAGACTAGAAGAGAAAGGAAATTACAAGAGAAAACGATTTAATAAAATAATTTAAAAAATAATTTGCAACATAAGGAAAACAACCTGTCGTCTCATTCTTAGATGTTCTCATAGCACACACAACCGTAACCAAAAATATGTCCCAATTTCGATGGTTATCGCTAGCGTAAGCGGTTAGCATCGTTTTAAGCATCCTATTTACCCTTCCGTAGGGTAAATAATACAAGGATAAATAATATAAGGGTACGCGCGCAGTGGTACGGATCGAACTCATTGGACGAACATTGTACTAGATTCGAAGTGGTTTTGAACCAGTTTCTGAAGAAGGTTACAACATAGCATCCGAAACGTCAAATATTTTTTCAAGAAACGCACGGCAAAACTCGAAAGTTTCTAGTTTTAGATTTAGTGTTAGTCCTAGTGATAGTTCTAGTGATAGTTCTAGTGATAGTTCTAGTGATAGTTCTAGTGATAGTTCTAGTGATAGTTCTAGTGATAGTTCTAGTGATAGTTCTAGTGTTAGTGCTAGTGTTAGTTCTAATTTTAGTTCAGTTAACACCGGTCATTAAAGCCTTCGTACTTACATTTAATTCATGATTTTATAAATAATTGCCTACAATGAACGTCGGTTATAATTAACCAATTTTCCAGTTTTGTAAATACCCACTATAACAGAAAATAATTTTAATAGATGCAACTTTAATAGTAATAGGTGATGAAATAGACACACTTTTTTCAGATTTTTATAGATAGGGTTTTAATTTTGATAATAAACGTTCATAATGTCATACGATTTGTTGAAATTTCAATTTATTATAAAGTTTTGAAAGTGAAGCAAAGTACACTAAAACTGAAAAAATAATACTATAATTTCTTCATCGTGAAGATGACAAGTGATTTCCTCCGTATTAGGCATTCCTTTTCACCATTTAATTCCTCAAAACTCCTTAAAATTTAACTTGTGACCCTCCTTTGAGAACAAAATTGTAATAAGTGCAACTTTCTCATTTGAACAACTGTCACTATCCAACTGCAAAATATATAAACTCTCCTGTATTCCTTAAACGAAACATTTCAATTAAAAGTTTTAAAATTATTTTAACATTACGATTAACTTACAATAGCTAATGCTCTATGAGATATTTCTCCAAATAAAGGAGTTTGAAATATTAGTGACTTCTGACTCAAGTAAAATCAAAACATCTTTTCTTGTTGAGACGTCCGCATCATACCAATTCATGTTTTAAACTTCTTCCGCAATTCCATCAGCCTATTAATTTTAAATTACAAATGTTAAATAAAGAAATTAACTGTTAAGAGAACGTAATTTATACCGTCGTAGTAAGCTTTTGTCCCCATCCATCAGTTAAAAATAACGTAAAAGAAACCACTGCAGTCATGGAAAAACTCATCAAGTCCTTCTCCTAAAAGTACAATGGTTATTATTTTTTAATAAATCCATAATTACTGAGTTAAATTCTTCGAGTGGGTTGATAAATAAATGATAGACCTCTTGCTCAGTTAAAAATTAAATATTCTTGGGACCGGTTTCGACAAAAACATTTTATCATCCTCAGCTAAATAGTCAATAATTTAAAAAGTCTTACACATTAAAACGATAAAATTAAGTATAAATTTAAAATATAAAAGTAAGTAATAATAAGTTAAAATGAAGTCGTCTTCATTTTAACTTGTCGTATCGTTCAGTGTTGTCCTTTTTACTTTTATATTTTAAATTTATACTTAATTTTATCGTTTTAATGTGTAAGACTTTTTAAATTATTGACTATTTAGCTGAGGATGATAAAATTTTTTTGTCGAAACCGGTCGTAAGCATATTTAATTTTTAACTGAGCAAGAGGTCTATTATTTATTTATCAACCCACTCGAACAATGGTTATTGATTTACGTAAATTAAACACAAAGTTAAAACTCAAACCAAAGCAAATGTAGTTGTAGACATGGTTAACAACAATAAGGTACATATTTTTGTAACTACAAAAAAAGCAGCAATTAAAGGTTTAGTCGCTTGAAATAACCTGAAACAGCCAGATGTCATGTAATTATACAACGACATGGCGCGGTTATTTTTAAATTTGTAATACCTGAATATTGTAAGACAATATTTTCCATTCTTTTACAATTTTTCGATTTATTTGTGGTAAAGTTTGTGTCATAAATGAACTCATTGAGAGGTTCTATGCGTACAACTATTAATTTCACGGAATACCAATAGTATAACAGAACGAGAAACAAAACATTTGCTAAACACTTTATAGTGTATACTTGAAATAACATTAATAAAGTCATTGACCAATGCTTCAACTCAAATGGAATGTAATAGTGTAGTGCTAGGCAATTTTTCGTATCTTTAAAAACTGCAGACTCTTGCTTTAACATAACCACGTTTGTAAAATAGAAACCGACAATGTAGGCTCCACAATGAATAACTTTTAATAGATATTTCATACTTTCTTCAAGTAAATTAAGTCTTTTCGGAAAATCGAATTGAGTAAAATCACTTGATAAATTCATTACTTGAAATACAAGATTTTTGTTGTGCAATAGTTGAATATTAAAAGATAGAAATAATAACCCAAATAATAAAAACTGCACGTGGGATAAAAGTATGGCAAAATTTGTTTTATAATCTAAAATCAGTAAAAAGCAAGATTATTAAAGGAAATATATGTACATATAGGGTGTATAGTTTCTGATATTTCTGGTGGTTTTTACGACCCTCAGGAACAGTAGTGACGGTAATTATCATGCCGTAAAAGTACCTGGCCATGATTCTAATACTCAAAACTGTTCCCTAAATTAAAGGGAGATTACCCTTTACACCTCAGAGAAGAAATGAAAAATTAGCTGCGTAGAGACCCGAACTCAACTCTTCCGTTTTCTGGACGCTTGCATTAATAAGTATTAATTGGAAATTTTCTTTTTATTTATTTCTTTTTTTAATACTTTTCTTTACAAGAGATTTTTTTATTTATACATTTTTTATTTATTAAAATACATTTTTTCTCTTTGTGAACTATTTTTTGTATTTAAATTAATACATTTCGTCTAAACAGGTAGTACGACGTTTCGAGCATAGTATTTGCCCCTAAATAATGAAATAGCGAAACAAAAATTCAATGAAATGAAACACAAAATGATTAAAAGGAATATCGTAAATAAAAATTGAATAACCCTACCAAAATTTAAAAAAAATATACATACGAAAATATATATAATATTACATATGTTAGCGGACGGCAATAAATGGCGCAGGGAGATGAGTTTATCGATAAAAAGAGAAGAAGAAGAACTACCCAAAGAGTCGACGTGTGGTGTGACTCAAAGAATATCGTTATTTTGGATTACCTACTTTCTTTTTGTGTTCTAATAATTGATATACATTTTACGTTGAAGACTAACCTTTATTTAATGAATAACTATTGCAGCGGTGAGATAAATAAAGAAAGAAAAAAGAAGAAATCATGGCGCCTAGTACGCGTATCTTATCGTCGATCGCTTGTAAAAAGTGTGCTAAAGAAGTGAAAGTGTACGTAACTTGTGCTTTGTGTGAAAGAAATTATCATCCCAGCTGTCTGCCGCTTAAAGGATAACTTAGCTGCTATCGACTTGAATACAATTAATGAGTCTAATAAACGTATGTCGGCTTGCAGTGGAGAAGAAAAGACAAATAAGTCAAAAAGATCAATGAAGAAAGTATTACTGTACAAGAGCTGGACAAATCCGTCAGTTTAAAACCGGGTGGTTATCCAGTTAATGAGTTGGTGTTTGATCTAGTACACAAACTAGAAAATAAATTTGTATCTAAGTTGGCATCTCTTGAAAATTGCTTATCAGAAATTAATAACACTATTGTTAAAATTAATAAAGATGGACAAGGGGTTACATCTATGAAAGAACTATCAACTAAACCGAGGTTGAGAAGAAGACAGTGATTGATTTAAAAAGGCAAGAAATTCAGGAAGATGACATCGGGCACAACTCCAACCAACATGCAAATGGGAGGGAGAAACTGGTGGTATGTAGCGGCTTGTGCATCAGGAATAGTAGCGTCACATAGTACCAGACATGGTATAAGAATATAAGGTAGAACCGCGCGCAGGTCATGCGTACTAATCACACCGTTTGATGACGTTTGAGGGCCAATAGCTAGCGCGTTTTTTTTTTAAATTAACAAGAAAATAAATAGTAGGTGATCAACATAGTTAATTTATCAGTCAATTAATAAAAACAATATTTTTTTTTTACTTTTATTATAAAAAGGACAATGTGTATAAGAGGAAAATCGTGTTATTGATCAACCTAATTAATTATATAAGAAACATACAAAAAAATTCACATAATTTAAGATTACTTATGTTTTATTTTATAATATATAATTTTTTGAAACATTACATTACAAATGAAGTATTATTTAATTATTATATAAATTATTTATATTAATTATTATTTTTGAGATCATGGGAATGTGTAGATAAGGGGTTCATAATAAAACCAAGAATTAGACTGCATAACTTTACTTCAAGAATTTTTTTATTGTATTTTTTTTCTTTAAATTACTATCGCTTATTAGGCGATTTAAATTTCTCAATCGAATATATGTAAATATTCTAATTATTCGCATAATTACCTCTTTGGGAAGATCGGTTTTATGTTTCATCTTCTCGGCCATTCTATTAAAAATGTAAGGTTTTTTATTTAAATTGGTTCCATGGAAGATGTTAAATTCTTCCCTAACATTTTTTGTTAATTTTAGTAAATTTTCATTTGGACAAAATAACTGTCCTTTTGACAAGAAATGTGTCCACGAATATTCATTGTTATATGTCATTGTCTCTGTATTTTCATAAAGCATGTATTTATTTTTATATTTGTATGCCACATAGCCAGCGATGTATTTAATTCCTTCATCTGTTATTTCTTCAGTATTAGCCATTATTTCATTTTCATTAGAGAAAAATTCAAATTGTTCTAATAATTGCTCATACTCCTCTGGGTTTTCCAAGTCTTCAAATGAAGAACATGTTAAAATGGCCTTTGCTTCCTCATTCATTTGTGGAGTGACTTCAATTGGTTTTGTATTTAAATCCTTTACAAAATCTGTAAGTTCTGTTTCTGCATCATTTATGGTTACTAATGGATCCTCTTCGTCCTTTTCTGTATTAGAATATGTCTGAAATGCGCTGGACGAGTGCTTACCCATCACATACCACCTTATTCTATGCTGGTAATCAAGCGCTGTTGGGTGTTCATTTCTTGCTCCAGCTGCGCGGATATTCGAAAAGAAATTTTCCAAAATATCTTGGTTAAGGCGGTATGTGATAATATATTCGATATTATATTTCAGTTTTAAATAATCGTATAAGTTTTTTAACGATTTATTATTTAATAATATGGCTTTTTGAAATGGCAACAATGCTTTCCTTTTGCCTACTTTCATATTAAGTACTTGCTCATCCATACTATTTAAAATTTTTATTTGCTCCTCTACATTTATTCCAAAAGCATGACTTTGTTTGGAAAATTTTGCTCTTGCATTAAAAATGTCAAACCAATCATTTACAAGCTTTATTATTTTTGCTGTGTATTTCCATTGTAAATCACCCAATAAACCCTTTTCGCCACACCAGGTTAAAGCTTGCGCAACCGTGTGCGATAGAACCTGTGCAGCCAATTTCACATTTTGACGGTGGTAACTGGCGACATCTAAGTGAAATTAGGTAAGTTTTGGGGTAAGTTTTATTTCACCGCTTTGTATATTGATTAATTTTACTAAACATTCCTTTGATGCTTTCTCCTCACCACATGTCAACCCACTGTCAAACAAATTATTTCGAAATAACTTTAAAATGTGTGGTGCATCATTAAAAAAGAAAATGTTTGCATCAGTGTCATTAGGATGGGGAAATGAACATGATTGCGACTCTTCATGTCCTATATTTAATTGTTTTTTTAATGCTAAATTTGAAGGTCCCAAATCGCTTACTACAGCAATCACAATCAAATTAGCTGAATGTAATTTCGAAATTATCTCAAATAATATCTGTTGAGTCATAGGCTTGTCAAAATCATAGAACACTATTTGTTTCCAGTTACTGAATAAGCCCCTAACCATTACGGTTTGTGCCGTTCTATGTGGTCCTACAACTTTTTGCAATCTTACATCTATTGCCATCTTATTAGACACATAGACCTCGTCAAAAGAAATGACGCAAATTCGCTCCATCTTGGTCATGCCACAACTTTTATATTTTATAATTGTAAGTACATCATTTAGTGTACCCGGTTGAAAGTTTATTTTAGAAACCCATCTGCGTAATGTCGTAAGGGATGGTAAAGGATGGTCGCTTACAAATCTTAGGTATCGATAGGCCTTTGGACTAATACTTCGCAAAGAAATGGCTGAAGATATATCTTCGGAAGACCACTGCACAAACTGCTTTCCTAATTTCATGCACTTTATCTGTCCGGGTGTAAAGAATTTCTCTAACAGGCCGTTCAGATGTTCTATTTCCATATCCTGAGATTTAATTTTTTTATTAAGTATCGAAATTTCTATTTTCAGTTTAATAATTTCGTCTGCTTCTATAAAAAAAAAGTTATTATATAAAAAAAAGTTATTATATATATATATATATATATATATATATCAAAATATAAAAATACTACAGAGGATATATGATAATTTTACACACATATCAGTCATTAATACCCAGTATAGATTTTGTATCATTAAGAAGAAAGTCAGTTTTTGTAACTAACATAAAATATCACTCACATCTATATATATATATATATATAATACTACTGTACAGTACTAATACTACTGTTACACTACCTGATTACTACTAGTGTTAGCACAGAAAATTATGTTAAAATGTATTTAAAATTGTTGCTTTATAACAATTATTTTACATAGAATATGTTTAGTTAAATAATGGTATACCTTTGCAAGTTGATAACTCTACTTGAGAGGTACTTTGATCAGGACAGGGTGGTTCTATATTACCACATGGATTGACTGAAAAGATTATTTATACTTGTGCATCATAACAATTATGGAGTAGAAAATATATATAATGAAATAATGATATACCTTTTATGTAAGTTGATAATTCCATTTGAGAGGTGCTTTGAATAGGAGAGAGTGGTTCTATATTAACACATGGATTGATTGAAACGATAATTTATATTTTAAGATTTATTGCAATTATGTTTTAGAAAATATATCTGTTAGAATAATGATATACCTTCAATGCAAGTTGAGGATTCCATTTGAGTTACACTTTCAACTGGAAATATACTTTTACTGTGAGTTGATGACAATGGTTCTATGTTTTCAGATGGTGTTGAAAGTACAGGCAACTTCTGGGTGGGAATTGCATCGTCGTTTAAATGATGATATATTCTTATACCATGGTACCAGAGGCCGGACTCCGGCCAATAAATTGGCACCTCTAAGTATCCTTGTTCAACTAAAGAGAAATTCGTATAGTACTTTCTCTTTCACATGGTTTGCAGACCCGTAGATGGCGCATTTGTCGCGTTACAATTGTACTTAAAGCAGCCAACTGGTGGCACCACGTTTTTTAAAATCTTTAAATCGCATACTCGTAGTATTTAAAGAAAACAATAGATGGCCCAGAGCTACGTCCAGTACAATCAGAAGTAAACGAACTTCTATTACCTTTGCAAAAGTAACTATCGAAGATTTCATCACCTTTTGCCAGAGTTTTGTATAGTTATTGTGTAGTTTTGCTTTTTTTATCGTTGTATTACTACATTGATTTGTTTAGTAGTTTATTTGCGTGCATAACCTAGTTTTCCACACTTTTAATCTCATGGTTTGTTATTGTAGAAATAGTTAATTTTTAACGGTTTTAAGTTGATTTTTGTAGTAGAATTTGGTTTATAGTGTTGATTAAATTTATTTGCATTTAGTTTATTCATTCATGTCGTACTAGCGTTAATTTTTGTAAACATAAAACCGTTTTGGTTTTGTAGGTTTGTAGCTCCAATGACCTAATTATTGAACTGTAGTTTAGTAGTTGTTGGATTATTTTTAATTCTTTGCTTTTATTACCAAATTTATCTTATTTCTTAGCTCGGTTTTTGCGCTTTTTTATGGTAAAGTAAGGAGTGTAATGGATAGAGTTTATCATATTTGTGACGTTCTACAAAGGAAGTAGACAATTTTTTTTGATTTTCATTAAATATCAGTAAGTAAATTTATAAATTTAAATTTTTTGCACTAACTGAAAATTCATTTTTATATTTTAGATAGTGACTATGGAATGTTTTGGTGTAGGCATTAAATATAGCAAAAGCGTACAGTGCTATATGTATCCTCCCCTACAAATCCAACAAGAACAGAGTCTGTAATCACTGTGGCAAATTTGAAACTTAATGAGAAATAGATCCTCAGACTTAAGAAAAACTATGAAAATAAGATCTCATTACTGAGAGATATGTTAAACAAACCAGAATCTTTTACTCAGGTTTCTAAAGGTAATAATGTTTAGTTTCTAATTATCTAATCAAGAATTAAGGGAACATGCTTATTTCTTAATCTTGATCATAGTTAAACCAATGCGAACCAATAATATAATAATGACAAACTATAATCTTAAAACTATTACTAAGATTAGAACATGATACATGAATCTGATATAATATAATTTGAATTATATGTGAAGGATTCATGTTGCAAGTTCTTTAATGATATTGGAAAATGGATAATAAAAACTTCTTAACTTGCTAATAAATCTATTTAATCGGTACCGGTTTCAAGTGACATAAGCACTCATCATCAGCCGAATCTGTATAAAATTTAAATCATATTATATTAACAAAATAAAAGCATAAAATAAATTTAAACTTACTGTCAAAGTTAAAATATTAAGTTATATGATAAAACACACATAGAACTGTGAATAAAATTAAAATATTATAATAAAACTATTTATACAAAATAACAAAACTGTTCTTTAAAATATTTAACGAGGATTATTTTAATATTTGTAGAGGACGACATTACAACACAGATTGAAAAGAATAAACTTGAAATTGAGCATAAAAACAGGAAAAGAGACACGGTTATGAGAACAAGTTAATACTTCTCACTTCTTTATATGTTTTTAGAATGTAAATTTGTATATTTTGTTCCTAAATTTTCTGTACGTAATTCAGTAGAATTCATTGAAAGAACTAAAAAAATTGATCTAAACAACAATTGTCTGAGGGTCTCCCAATGGGCATGCCATTATCAGGCCTATTATCTGATGCATTCATTGATCATATTGAAAACACCTTTATCATCAATGATAATAATCCCTTTAGAAAACACATAATCACTTGGATTACGTACGTTGATGATATTTTTTGCGTATGGTAAGGAGATGATTTGTCACTGAAAATGTTTCATAACTATATTAATCAACTTCATTCAACTTAAACTTCACAAGTGAGATAGAAAAACAAAAATCTTTAAATTTTGTCGATATGCATTTAACAAACTTAAACAACAAAATGGTTTTTGATATTTTTAGAAAAGACACTAATGTTTTCACCACCATACCATATGATTCTGCTCACCCTCTGACACAAAAATTAGCAAATTTTCGATTTTTAATCAATAGAGCCTTTAATTATCTTTTAACTGAAGAAACTAAAACAAAAAAAATCAAATATATATATAATCTAGCCTAGATGAACAGATTTCCATCTAAAATTATAGATAAATTTCTTTATAAAAGTACTTTTAGTAAAGATCCTCTTTATTCTAAAGAAAAACTCGCAATTACCTATAAATCTCTGCCTTATAACATGATTTCCGCTCAAGCTACCAAGATTTTATCAAAATACAATGTTACCTTAGGTTTCTCCAATCATAACAACATTTTGAGAATATTTTCCAACTATCACATTGAACATAGAGACATTCTCCAAAAATCTGGAGTATATTCTATTGAATGTCGTAGCTGTGATGGTATTTACATCGGCCAGACTGGGAGGAAGTTAAGTACGAGAGTAAATGAACATAAAAATAAAGCCACTTCAAATGTCCACAAAAATCATATAGAAACTGGATATGTCATATATTTCAAAAACACGAAACTTATTCATGAATGTAAAAAAGGTTATAAAGTTGATCTGCTTAAACAATCAGAAATTAATAAATACAACAGAAATGGTAAATACACACTTCCTAGTGATCAGATTGATGTTGATCACAAACCTTTATTTACATATTTACATTCTAAAAACATATAAAGAAGTGAGAAGCATTAACTTGTTCTCGTAACCGTGTCTCTTTTCCTGTTTTTACGCTCAATTTCAAGTTTGTTATTTTCAATCTGTGTTGTAATGTTGTCCTCCGTACAAATATTAAAATAATACTTGTTAAATACTTTAAAGAACAGTTTTGTTATTGTGTATAAATAGTTTTATTATAATATTCTAATTTTATTCACAGTTCTATGTGTGTTTTATCATATAACTCAATATTTTAACTTTGACAGTAAGTTTAAATTTATTTTATAGTTTATTTATAGTGCTTATGTCACATGAAACCGGTACCGATTAAATAGATTTATTAGCAAGTTAAGAAGTTTTTATTATCCATTTTCCAATAATTTGAAAGTAGGGGAAAACGCGGATTCTGGACCACTTCCCTTTACGCCCACCTTGGCCGCTAGATGGCGTAGGTATCGCATTGGCGGGTTCTGGATCGCTTCCAATTATGCTAATTTGGGCTACTAGATGGCGTGTACCGCTTGTCATTATGGCGGTTATGAGATGGTGCCTTTGCGGCAGCCGACTTAGATAATTTTGTTGTGAGATGAACCGAGGAGGAGGAGGAGGAGGAGGAGGAGTGATGGGGGTAGTAGGGGTTGATAGAAAATGCATTTTTTTATATTTTAAAGTTTTTTTATTAAAAGCTAAGGTGATTGCAATTTATTCTTGTCTACAGCTTTCAATCCCGTGTAAATTAGTTCCATGTCGGATAGAGTGGTAATTTTTTCATCCGTTATGTTTTGCGCTAATCAAATTTAATTTCTAATCTAATTTTGGGAAAGAGAATCCAGCAAATTTCAATCGATTCGAACGGAAAATTGATGCAAATTTTTCTCCGACTTATGGACAAAATGAAAATTTGGTGACGGCCATAGTGTTCCGGAAGTGACTACACCCATCGGCAGGTGTTATTGTGGAACGACGCGAGCGCCTCTACATGAACGTGAACAAGGTGGATTCTATTATAAATTAGCGGATGATGCTCCAGACGGACCATATTAATCTCATCCGTTATCGTGAGTGTACTTGGAAAGAATAAACCCTACATTAGCTTCTACTTGATCACGTGATCACCTCGTGAAACTTCCTGCCAAACCCAAGTGAGTTCTACTGGATCACGTGATCACTTCGTGATAATTTCTAATATAACTCTAATCACAAGTCTATCAGCGCATTAGTTCAGTGTAAGCAACGATCGCGTACGTTTATACGAAACGCTTAAAAGTGTTTCCGTGTGAAATGTGTGACAGCGTGTTTAGCTCTAAATACAATCTCAACCGTCATATACGTGTAAAACACGGTGATGTGCGCGAGTCGAACTTTACCTGCCACATATGCGAAAAACGCTTATCGAGAGCCGATAAATTGAATCAACACCTCAGAACCATCCATGGGTTAAATGTTCCACGCAAACGTTATGTCACACCACTACCACCTTTGGAAAATATTGGTTCGGGTCTGGCTAAGCGTGTGGCATCAACATCACCTCCTCCACCTAAACGGCAGCCCCTCATGTCGTTGGAAAATATGGGTTCAGTCCAACGGACATCAACATTGTCACAAGAAAACAAACAACACAAGAAATGATCATCCAATTTATTGTCCGTTCCCGAATCTTTTGAAGATCTTTTGGTGGAATTGGGCCACGTGAGAGTATATTTACCACAACTTTACGCGGATTTTATTTGGAAAGACCTCGCCAACGGACTTGAGCTCCTAAATTCGGTGAAGGTTGGATTAATTTACAAAGGATATACATCGGCTACTGAACGTTTGAAATTTATACTGTTGTAATTCAACTTTTACAAAATGGGTGAATGTCTACAAACTTTCCTATCTTTATCCGCCGAAATTTTATCTGATGACGTAGGTGACGTCATTGCGTCGATGACGTGAATGACGTCAGATGGAGCATGGAGCCACTTCCGGTCCAGAATCGGCATTTTCTATCTACTCGTGCAGACTAAAATTATTCTACAAGACGAGGTACCAGTTTTTCCAGACGCCGAGAAGATTGTCAATGCCAGAAAAACACGAGGTAAATAAACAAATTGAAGAATAATTGAACAACGGAATGATTAGAGAAAGTATATCCGATTTTGCCAGTCCCATTGTACTTGTAAAGAAGAAGGATGGTAATATTCGCATTTGTGTCGATTACCGTAAATAAAATAGAAAAATAATAAAGGATCGTTATCCTCTTCTAGTGATAGAAGACCATATTGATTTATTGGCTAGCAATATAATACAGTGTTACAATATTTACGGTGTTAGAAATGCGAAATGGGTTCTTTCATGTTCCTATCGCAGAGGAGAGCATAAAGTATACATCTTTTGTAACGCCAAATGGGCAATATGAGTTTTTGCATGCTCCATTTGGTTTATGCAATTCACCAGCAGTTTTTCAATGTTATGTCAACAACGTGTTTAAAGATCTGATTCGAGAAAATGTAGTAATTTTATACATGGACGATATTATTATTCCTGCCAAAGACGTCAACGAAGCATTTAACAGATTGGAAAGAGTTTTAACCACGGCAATGGAAAATGGATTGGATTTTAAATGGTCGAAATGTCAGTTCCTTAAAGATTCTGTTGAATATTTGGGACATGAAATAGAGAACGGCTTTGTCAGACCAGCGAAACACAAAATCAAGGCCGTTATAAATATTCCGAAACCCACGACGGTAAAGAAGGTTCAAATTTTTTTGGGACTTAATGGTTACTTTAGAAAGTATATCGCTGATTACTCATTAATTGCAAAACCTTTAACGGATTTATTGAAACAAGGCAAAAAGTTTGTATTTGAAAAAAATTAAGAACAAGCATTCGAACAGTTGAAAGAAAAATTGATGAACTGAACGAATGAACGAAACGGAACTCCACGTAGATGCAAGTAAGGATGGCTTTGGTGCCGTATTATTGCAAACGAATCCAAATGATGGTAAATCATATCCAATTTAATACTGGAGCAGAAAAACTAGTGACGCGCAGAAAAAGTATCATAGTTATGAGCTCGAGGTACTTGCCATAGTGGAAGCGCTGAAAAAATTTCGCGTTTATTTGTTAGGTAACCATTTTAAGATTTTAACAGATTGTGCAGCTTTCGCAGTTGCAATGCAAAAAAAGGATCTTTGCACAAGAATCGCACGATGGGCGCTTTTGTTGGAAGAATTTAATTATACAATTGAGCACAGACCAGGGCATAGAATGAGGCATTCCGATGCTCTAAGTCGAAACCCAATATCTATGATAATTGAATCTGGATTTTTGGAAAGGGTCGCGAAGGCGCAATCAGACGACGAACACCTACAAACAGTAATGAAAATTTTGGAAAGAGGCGAGTATGAAAATTATGAGGTGGTGAAGAACATCTCGTATAAAAATATGCACGGGCAAAGACTCCTTGTAATTCCAATTAATATGCAATCGCAAATAATAGGATAGGCTCATGAAAATGGTCATTTTGCAGTGAAAAAAACTAGTGATTTAATCAAACGAGATTATTACATACCTAACTTAGACGAAAAAATTAAGAAGATTATACAAAATTGCATACGATGCATTTTAGTGGAAAGAAAATCAGGAAAAGCCGAAGGATTATTAAATTCAATAGAGAATGGTGATGTGCCTTTACACTCGTATCATATCGACCATCTGGGTCCGATGGCAAAAACTTGCAAAATCTATAATAATTTGTTTACTGTAATCGACGCCTTCACTAAATTTGTATGGATTTACCCCACAAAAACTACTTCAACAAAGGAAGTCATAGACAAATTAGAATTACAGAAAACAGCCTTCGGAAATCCAGCAATAATAATTTCGGATCGAGGAACTGCTTTTACATCACGAGAATTTAACAATTATTGCACGCAAGAATATATTAGACACGTAACAATTACAACGGCTGTTCCGCGTGGAAACGGACAGGTTGAGTGAATAAATCGAATAATCATTCCCGTACTCTCCAAATTAACAATTGAAAAACCAGGAAATTGGTACAAGTACGTTAGGAAAGTACAAGAAACTATAAACAGCACATATCAAAGGAGTGTGAATCAACCTTTTCAGTTGATGTTTGGTGTACCAATGAAACGACCTGAAGAACTCCGATTAAGAGATAATTGAGGAGGAATATGTTCAGGAATTCAATGAGGAACGAAAGAATATGAGAAGAGAGGCTAAAAGGCAGATCATCAAAATCCAAGAAGAAAATCGACTATAATAAAAAACGAAAACCTGCTAGAAACTATCGCATAGGCGATCTTGTGGCCATAAAGCTCACGCAATTTCAGAATGAATCTAAATTGTTGTCAAAATTTCTAGGTCCGTATAGAGCAGTTAAAGAAACTGGTCTTGATCGCTACGAGGTGGAAAAAGTTGGTAATCATGATGGTCCACCGAAAACGTTCAGCAGCGTTGACTTCATGAAGCTTTCGTGTCCGGATTATTCATTCGAGGCGAATGTTTTACAAGATGGCCGAGATGTAGGATTTGTCCTTGAAGGTTATCGGGAGACGGGAATCTACTTCCTCGGAAGGAAGTTAGTAGTCGTTCAGTAGTCGTTGAGTGGTCGTGAAGTAGTCGAAAAGTAATCATATGCGACTTTACGTTAAAAAACTAATTCGATTAAAACCGTAACCAGTAAAGTGAAATTCAATATTCTTATTTTGTTAAAGTTTTAAATAAAACTTAATAACGATTTCAGTGTTTTGGTGCTTAAATAAAAACATAACCCCTAGATTAAGAGTACGAACCCTACCCCACATTCATTATATGTTAATTAAGCAGTTTTTACTTGAACAAAAAACCGAGAAAGAAAAAAAATAGAAAGTATAGACTAACAAACAGACTTTAATTGACAAAATAAGTAAATTTACTGTATATACGTTTTATATAATATAAAACAAATCTAAAAATGGCTTCTTAGGTCTGAAGCAGACAATCAGTCGTCACGGAGATTCTGGTTTCTCGGGTTCTCCCAGGATCCTGCACCGGCGTCGCGCAACCTGTCGATGTCACATTTCTTTCAATTACTTTATTCACGTTAAAAAAAAATTTTGTTTTGAAAAAGTATTATTATCGACATACAGATTTATTACGCACAGTTCAGTGCAAAGTAAATTGTAATCCGTTAAGCCGTTTTCGAAATAACAGCATTCTCTTAAACCGCGAAAATCCGTGAAACTTTGCAAAATATAAAAAAAATAAAATGTGCCCCATATGCAGAACATATTAAGCTATAAATTGTTGAAATATGAAATTTTTTGTTGTTATAGTTTTCGAGAAAAAATTCATAAAGTGACGGTATGTACGGAAATCTCGAAAATCGGGTATATTTTTATGTTTAACCCGCTATAAAAAATACCTGAGGGGCCAAAAAATTCAAATTTATGGTGGTGTAGCACAAATGCCCAATAATTATAACAAAGTTTACTGCAATTTTTGTTGTTCTTCCGTTCTAAAAATATCGACCTCTAAACAGACGGGAAAAAATTGTATGCACGTATCTGCTGGATACACGCGCGCCTAATGGAGGATTAACAATCCGAGTAAATTAAAGGGCCACCTTAAATATTTTTAGGAAATCACACATTTGTACTCGGTGCAGATTCACGCGTTAATGACAAATATTCTGCCCTTGTACTAGCGCAAAATCTGTTCCTATAATACATATGCATAAAATAACATCTTTGCCTATTCGTTAGTAATTTTTTATGATTAATGTGGTAAATAATTTGCAACAAAAAATATGTCATTTTGTATAGAAATATGTTAACAACAATCCTATGTATTTATTATTTAATAAAAATGTGAGAGAGAGAGCCGTGAATGTGTAATGTGAATGCAGCCTTAAGCAATTACTCATGGATTTTTTACCAATTTTCTCGCTCCTACAAAAGGTTGCATTTTAGTTATTATAACTATGTCTGTTACTGAGTTTGTACTGGTTTGACATTTCACACAACTTCAAATAATTAACTATAATATAATTTTAGGAAAAGAATTATACCAGTTGCTGGATGATAATTATGCACATTTTTGGGTTATTCTTTATTCATGCAGTTGGACAAAGATTTACTACAGCGGTATGGAAACTCCTTTTTTAAAATATGTGACATATCTTTTCTTTGTTGTTAATAGGCTAACATTACCGATACACTTTATGGTCTAAATTGGTTCGATTCTGATGTTTTAACAAGAAAAAATTGTGTAATAGCTTTGTGTATGAGCTAGCATCCGCTAATCATTGAAGTGCCATTGTTTGGGCAAATGTCGTACACATCGGTAGCCAAGGTGATTATTTTTAAGGAATACAAGGCGGTTTACGCTTTCTATAATTGGATTTTAACTGTAATTAAACAAAATATTGCTTGAAATGTATTAATAAATATGAGATGTTTCTATGTGCACTTGAATGTTTAAAAAAGCTTATTATTATGAATAAAGCACAATTAAAAATAGCAATTAATTTTTAATGTGGTAATTGTTACACATTGCTTTATTTATACTTACTATACGTATGTATTTTTACTTAATAAATACATTTGCTTACATTCCTACGAAATTTCCCACCCACTACAACTCCAACTACAAATTTAAAACATAAAATAATGCTTTATTATCAACTGCATTACATTACTTTGTTAATTAATGAGTTATGGTATTGTTAATTTCACTGATATAACATTTTTTAAACGGGTTTTTGGGACATCCAAAACGCTTCAAAATTTGACAATAACAGGTTTTTACTATATGCATATACAACGCGAGTTGTTTAGCAACAAAAAAAATGAAATTGAGCAAAGATGATACCTATCTACAAATTATACATAAAGTTTTGAACATACTGCCCGCCTTGTTGAACTAGCGAGCTAGTCAGCAAAATAACAAAAGATATTCGCGAGACGGACTGACAAGCAATTGAAGAACTACAAACAGGACTCTGTAATCAATTGAAATTGGAAGAAGGCACAATGCTTCAATGGTGTAATGCGTCCCCACGATCTTCAAATCTAGAAGGGGAACCAGACGAGGGTTGATTACAGATTTGTAGAACAGAAATCCTCTGAATGAAGATGATTGAATCAGGGAAACGTGGTCAATGTGGTTAAGCATGTCGATATTAAATTATAAATATAAATGTATTTGAACGTCAAAGTTGCCAGTAACAGGAACAAATGTAGTGTACAGGGTGGTTTAAATTCGAAGTCCAAATAGGCTATCCCGAAAACTAAAAGAGTTAGACAAAATGTAGCTTACATGTGTAAGTTGGCAATTCTAGTTTTTAAGTTTAATAAAAAAAAGAGGAAGGTTGGCAACAGTAGAAAGAACAACAAGCGTTCGTAAGATTAGGTTAAGAAGTAAAGTAGTCACTTATTCATTATAAATTGTTATTAAGTTAATAAAGAATAAAACCATAAGGAAGTATATCATTTCTACACACCGTTGTTAAACACGGAACCAACAACATGACTTCTTTAAAAAAAAAACCAATGCCTTTTCTTATTATCTTGGTTATTATTATTGGTAGAGTATTATAACTAGGATATTATACGGATACTTTTTCACAGAGAATTTGATGACGTAGTTAAGTAGTATAATAATGAGTGTTCTGGAACAGGAAGTCACCACACGACCTTGAGATAACCCTGAGATAATACTACTTACTTAAAAAAAATTTTCGCTTTTAGATTTTGTGATAATCTTACAATTTTCGTTTTTTTTTAATGGAAACAGTCCCTGATTTTTGCTTATTGAATTCGTTATTTTTTCTGATTTCAAAAATAAAAGGTTCGACAGGTATATTCCTTATTGGTTCAGAATAAAGCTAAAAATAAGCTTTTTGTAATAAACTTTTCAAATACCGCCATCTAGTGTTATTTAGTGTAAATATATTATTAACATAAAAAATAGTAATTTAACTCATCAAAAAATCAATAATTTTGAGGATTATTTATTGGTGATTTTTATAGGATTATTTAAATATTTTTAAAAGTAAAATTAAACAATGTTATAATTTAAGCAAACTGTAAACTTGTTTTCTTCAGCGGCACTAGATGGCGTAGTCATTCAATTTAATTTATGTTAATTTTATGTTTTTTATTAACCATATTATTTCTCAAAAAACATAAATATAGTGCTATAAAAAATGCTTAAATTAACCACCTTTTTAAATGACTGATTTTTTGTATTAAATTACTATTTTTTAAGTTAATAAAATATTTACACTTAATAACACTAGATGGCGATATTTGAAAATTTTATAAAAAAGCTTATTTTTAACTTTATTCTGAAACAATAAGGAATATACATGTCGAACTCTATATTTTTGAAATCAGAAAAAACGGCGAATTTAATAAACTAAAAATCAATGATTGTTTCCATTTAAAAAAACGAAAATTGTCATAATATCTCAAAATCTAAAAGCGGGAAAAAATGTTCAATTACGTCGTTAGATTCTCCGTAAATAAGTGTCCATAGACTACCAATAATAATAACCAAGATAATAGCAGTTACGGGTATTACGATATTTTCACTTTTGGTGTCTAGCAGAAAAACAAAAGACAGCGCTGTGACATGTAAGCTACTTTTTGTCTAACTCTTATAATTATCGAGACAGCCTATTCGGACTTTGAATTTGAACCACCCTGTACATAGTGAAATGAATCGATGTTTAGAACAAGCTGTGTTGTGTTTGAAACTAGAGATGTGCAAATTACGTCACAATAGGTCATCCGTGACCCACCGTGAGCGGGCATAAATTTTTGTACCACTCACGTGAACGTGCGTGATCGTGAGCAACTTTGTTTTCGACGAGAAACGGCGTGACCCGATTGAATCGTTATTTTAATTTTTCTTTACCAATAACATTTGTTAACTGTACATTCGGAACGAAGAAACTGGTTTTTGAGACTTGTTCGGGCGATTCCTTTTCTCTCGTAAATTCTACAAATAAATAAAAATAATAAATACATTTATTAATTAAAAAAGGAAGAAACATAATAAAGAAAAATTATATTAGGACATGAATTCTGAAAATATCCCGCAGGAAGTGTCGAACGCAGAGCTTTTAAAAATAATTTTGGAGGAAACACGAAAACAAAAAGAGGAAATAACAAAAAATATAGATGAATTAAAAAACTTGTTAGAGACAAGTGAAAGTAAAGTACGCTTGTTAGAGGAAGAAAATAGGAAACTTAAAAATGATATAGAGTGGATAAGGAAACAAGAAAAGAGAAATAACATAATAATTTTTGGGTTGGACGTAAAGGATAAAAACTTAATAAATGCTGTGGTGGATCTGATAAGGGATAAATTGAAAATAAATGTAAACGAGAGTGACTTGAATGATGTATATATGGTCGGAAAAAGCAATATAAAACCAATAGTAGTAAAATTTGTACGTTTCTTGCAGAAAAGGGAAGTTGTATCAAAAGCAAAATTGTTAAGGGGTACTGGTATAGCTATCAATTACGACTTAACTATAGAAGAGCGAAAAAATAGTAAGATATTAAACTTCCATTTACGTAAGGCAAGGGAAGCTGGGCACGTAGCATATATAAAAAATAATATATTACATGTTGATAATGAAACATATACGGTGGAGGATTTTATAAATGAAAATGATAAAGACGATAGTTTACCAAACATCGAGCTACCAC
Source organism: Onthophagus sagittarius (assembly GCA_036711965.1). Taxonomy (NCBI): domain Eukaryota; kingdom Metazoa; phylum Arthropoda; class Insecta; order Coleoptera; family Scarabaeidae; genus Onthophagus; species Onthophagus sagittarius. The sequence continues at coordinate 1,028,717 of JASERS010000011.1, read as the reverse complement.
AGAGAAGTTCATCACTTCCAGCAACCCCCACGGTAACTGAAAATAAGAACGAGGTACAAATAGGCCGTGAAGATCGTGAAATTGAAGATATAACTGACAAATTACAGAAACCGACCGCATCTAGTGTACATTATGAAAAAAAGGGGAGAACTGATCCAAAACCTACAGTAGAAAATATAATAAATCTCAATACTCCAGGCGTATCCCAACCAAAACGGGATGCTGGAAATGGTGGATCGAAGAAAAAACACATTAATCAAGAGACTAAAGGTCGAAGCAATAGTGTTTCTTCAAATGATCGTGAAAAAATGATGCTGAGGCAAAGACTTAATAAATAAATGTGGATGTGCGAAGTAAAGTAAAGTGTGCAAGACAGAAATGGATCAATTCGTCAGAGATTTTAATCCACAAACAATAAAAACACTAGAATTGAGTAGTGAAAGTTTTAAGACTTTAAAGATAGACAGTAAGCATAGTTTGTCATTATTTCATTTAAATATAAGAAGTGTCTCAAAAAACTTTGATGAATTTATGATTCTTATTTTTGAGTTGAAATTTTCTTTTGATGTAATTGTTTTGACAGAAACATTTATAGTGAACGATGTGAATTTGTTTGGTATAGCGGGATACAATACTATTTACAATCAGGGAAAACTAAATAGAAATGACGGTATTCTGATGTACGTCAGAAATGATTTGAACTACAAATACAATATTATCGAGATGACAGAAACAAAGCCGATTGAGGTAATCCTTAATATGGAAGGAAAACTAATTAAGATTACTGGCGTTTATAGGAGTCCTAGTACATCGGATAATACATACATTATGGATTTATACAAATACTTAAACGACGGAAGTCAAAGTTATGATTCACAAATAATAATGGGAGATATAAATATAAATATCAAGGATCAAGGAAGTAGCGTTCACGAATACTTGAACTTGCTGACCGAAGCTGGTTTTATCTCGTATATTAACAGTGACACCAGAGTACTCAAAGATCAAAGGTCATGCATTGATCACATTTTCATAAAACAAAGAAATCCAAGTGTAGCACAAACTGTACCAATTATTTTATCAGATACAGTAACAGACCATAAAGCAATAATTTCGATAATAAATTATGAAAATGCAATACGCAAAGGACAGGTTAAACAGAAATATACAAAACAGTACATAAACTACATGGAACTACGCACAAAACTACAGCAGGAAGACTGGGATGGTTTTTACAATTGTATAGACGTTGACCAAAAAGCTGAAACACTTGTATCAAGAATAAAGGAAGCGACACAAAAAGCGAAGTATACTAAATATATAGGTAGGGAAGAGAAGAAGAGGAAGGAATGGATAACTGACAGAGTACTACGAGCAATAAATAAAAAAAATCAATTATATAGGAGGGTGCTTCAAAGTCCCTGGAACATCCAGCTATACGAAAATTATAAAAACATGCGCAATAAAATTCAAGCAGAAATAAGAGCTGAAAAGAAACAGTATTATGACAGAATGATACAAAGGTCCGAGTCGGCAAAGCAAATGTGGAATACAGTAAATCATATTTGCGGCTCAGTGAAGCAAAAGGCAGAAATAAGCGAAATAATTTTAAATCAGGAAAAGATCACAAATCCAATAGAAATCGCAAATGTTTTTAACAATTACTTCAATAAAATAGCGGAAGAAGTAGCTAACTTATCAGATACACCAATGAATGTGAGAAGGCAGAATTTTGATATAAAGAATTCAATTTATTTAGAGGAAGCAACGGAAGAAGAAATAATACAAATAATTCACAAGTTGAAAAGTGGAAAATCGCCTGGGGATGATGGCATCACTGCAGAAATCTTGAAACAAATCGTAAATGAAATAGCCCATCCTATCACACACCTGGTAAATACCTGTATCAATAAAGGAAAATTCCCAGAATGTTTTAAATTGGGAATAATAAAACCATTACACAAATCAGGGGACAAAACAATATTAAATAACTATAGACCAATAACTCTAATTTCAAATGTCGCTAAAATTTTGGAAACTACAATTAAAGATAGAATTATAAAGTTTTTTGACAAATACAACATATTATCTGAAAATCAGTTTGGCTTTCGTAGTGGTAGATCTGCAGAAGATGCATTAGTAGCATTAACATCAAAAATATATAACGCTCTAGATGAAGGAAAATGTCCTCTTTGCATATTTGTTGATTTGTCAAAGGCTTTTGATACAGTATGTCATGGTATACTGATGTCCAAGTTATATGACTATGGAATAAGAGGAAATTCATATGAGCTACTGGCAAGCTATCTAACGGCAAGACAACATAAAGTAAGCATAAATGGAGTAGAAAGTGATAAACTTCTAATGAAACGGGGAATTCCACAAGGAACAATATTAGGACCATTGTTGTTTTTGGTTTATGTTAATAACATCTTAAAATCTGAGAATATGGGAACTATTGTTAGTTTTGCCGATGATACAGCAGTGCTTTACATAGGAGAAACTTGGGAAGAGACAAGGTATAAGGCTGAATGCTTCTCTAATATTGTACAACATTTTAATGAAACGGCACTAGCAGTGAATCAGGAGAAGACTAAATATCTACCCTTCGTGTGCTATAAGAATAGCCTCCCAGAATTAGGACCACTAAAATTAGATAAACTAGAAATTCACGAAGCAGAAACAATAAATTATCTGGGAGTAAAGTTGGATAGATTTCTAAGATGGGACATACATGTGAAATATTTGACAAATAAACTAAGACCAATCTTGGCAAAGATTAAACGTTTGCAAATGTATCTGAACACACAGTTTTTGGAGAGAGTATACTATGCTTTAGTCCAATCATTACTCTCATATGGAATCGTTGCGTGGGGTACGGTGGCCGATTGTCACGTGCATAAATTAATAATATTGCAAAAATGGTTTCTAAAGATTATCTATGGAAAAGAAAAACTATTCCCCACAAATGAATTATACAACTTAACAAATATTTTCGATATTAGGAAACTTTTTTGCTATAAAGCCCTACTCAAACACAAAAAAACAAATACATTAACTTATAACACACACGATTACGACACACGAGCAAAAAACAAAGCGGTAAAAAAACCGAAATGCAATAAAAAGATTGGACAAAGAAATTATGAGTATATAGCACTTAAGATCATCAGTGTTATGCCTGTGGAATTACAGAAAATTACATCGAGAGCTTCATATAAGAGAGAATGTAAAGATTGGCTGAGGAGAATGAACAGGGCAGTGTTAAATAGTATAGTAACCTAAAAAAAATCTTGAATAGAAAAGCAAGGGGAAAAAATGTAGATGTGAAAAAATTGATAGGGAAGTGAAAATAATTTCTAAGGGAAAAATTGGATAATTTGTTTTATTATAATGTAGAGTTTCTTTTTCATTGTCATTGTTATTGTGTTTTTGGGAAGGGTTGAATATTGAAATTGAATTTTGATTGACTTAAGGTAAGATATGAGTACATATATATACCACGCACAGGTGCTTTGCACCTCAGTGGTTATTATTATATTATTATTATTATTGTATGTTTTATCATTATGTTTGAATAAACATTAAACACATTAAACATTTAACATATGAAATTGAACAAAAATTAGATTTTGAACATAAGTACTGTAATAGAATTTAGAATGGAGTTGTTACATTGTAGTAGCCAACTTTTATTTGATGGTTTTTCACAAATCGGACCCTAGCTTCCCACTTTGCGCAGAAATGAGCGCCGTAAGCGGGTTGAATTTCCATCTGATTCTATGATTACTCAATTAATCAACAATTACGTTCCAGTCTTTTAGAGATTAAATATCTTTTATAGTTTATAACCTCGTCCACGAAATGTTGTTAAGAATAAGCGACCAGTGTAGATAGTCAACTAAGGTAAGTCCTGGATCTCGACTACTCGATTACGGACGAAATCCTTCCATCTACTCGTATGGCTGCAAATAAAGGAGAACGCGATTGTGGAATCCGTCCGCAGGTAGATCGGCATGCCATATAGCTCGAGAGCAATTAAAATATGCTAACTAAATGCACCAAAATATCAGCCGCGCACAACTCATGCCATGGTATTGAGACATTTCTCATGGGGCCACTCTTGGTTTAGAAGTAATTAATAAAAGTTTAAAACGCGCACGTCGGAAGCATCAATCACACGCAGGTAAACGACCGCACTGAATGCCCGAACATTAGTTAATCCGCATTAGCTAATCCGAGGATCTCTACGCAAGTGGTATTATTATTAGTATCAATCCAACGCGGAACGCAAAATTGAATTTGAAACATTTTGAAGTATTTTAGAAAGAAGGTCTAATTTTTAGTAAATTAGAAAGGAACTCCTCGTCCCAATAAATACCAAAGATCGAAACTTCCTGCAAGAAAATTTTCGCGGTGATTATAAATGGTGATAATAAACCGAGCAGATCATACAAACGCGCGATGAAGGAAGAAACCGACTGTTTGGTAAGATTATTCGAAGTTTCACTGGCTTGACTTAACACAAACAAAAACTTATCAGTTTCGTTGTTCCAAATGAATCGCAAAGCCCTCGGGCCGTCACCCTCTTTTAAATCTACTGTTAAGGTATGAGAAACATCGCGTGGAGAAACCTGCACATTGCAAGGGGTTTGACATCCTTTTCCGAGCATGACAGCAGCCTGACAAAAGAATCGTTTGCAGTTGAGGGATGACTTCTTGGGCTTCAAGAACACCGTCAGTACCTGATAGAATATCATTGACGTAGGTATCCTTTAGAAGTAAGTAACAATGAACAGCCGGAGTGCAATTTGAACCATAAATAACTAGACAGAGTGTTGATGGAGATTTTTTAAATGGTAATCGCAGTATGAAACTTCGCGAGAATACGTTTGAATGATATAATATTCGCAGTCACGTTGATTTGATGATAATCGGTATTTAGGAAGTGAATCGTCTTATTGTTTCCAGAATTTCTGAATTGTCTCAATCAGACTTCGGTCGACAGAACATTAAAAGAATCTTGGAATAAAACTGTATCCCAAGGATTAAGTCGATTCGTCTATCGGATCAAAATCTGGATCTGCTAAAGGAAGATTCTTTACTTCAACTGGTAAATTGTTTGACGACCACTTTGGAAGACAAGTTGTTAGTTTTGGTAACACCAATGTTTCTTCATTATAGGAAATTGAAGGATTTAAGCGAGACAAAACTTTAATGAAAATAAGTACATTTGTAGTACATGTACGTTTTAAAGCAACTCCAGTGATATGAACACAAGCTACAGGTTTAAGAATGTGTAACTGTTGCACCAGTGATTCATTGATGAAAGATACTTTCGACCCCTAGTCGATCAATGCGCAGACGGTTCAGGAATCACCAAAACTTGTATTAAAGCAGTGCGTTTATAATATTGTGTAAAACCGGAGTGTTTATGTGAAGCGAATGTACTATATGACTTTTCGAAGGCAAATTTGTTGTTTGAGTAAAAAGGGTTGTGATATAACTTTTCTAGAGGAAGCTTTTGTAAAACTATATGGTGTTGATTTTGACAGATTCTTCAACACTTTTCGCTTTTGCACGTTGTAATGGAATGAAAGCCAGGACAATTTTAACAAAGTTTCTTCGCTATGACGAATTCGGATCGATGTTTGGGATTTTTTTGGAGAAAATTTTGACATCGAGACAAGAAATGTAGATTGTTACATAACTCACAACGAGGAGTAAAAGTTGAAGCATTAAATTGAACTTTCACCAGTCCTGGTCTTGGATTCCAGGAAAAGCTTTCGCCGGGTTGTCCCGAAATGGTTTCCAAAACATCGGAACAACACGTTCAGATGTTCCAGCGGGGCATAAAAGAGCCAGGATCGGTCAAAAGCATTCATTCACACCGTCATGACCATCGCCAACAACGACTGAAGAAGGAGTTTAATTCTGGGAAACATTGGTTCCAATTTTTTACGAATTTATTTATCTTTGTATTTCATAAAATATTTGATAAGTCACCCGTCAGTATTATTTTGAGTCTTCTCTCGCTACTATCGCAACATAATTAATCCCGCATTGCTGAAATTTTTCTGGATAGCTTCAAAGTTTAGTACGCTTGACGAAAGGAACTGCAGTTCACCAACGGATTTTTGCCAATCCTTCATGGAATCTCCCAGCATTGAATACAACAACCCAAGCATTCTAGAGCTGCAAGAGCTTCTTTGATCTCAACAATGAGGCGACATAGTTCAAATACGGAATCGTTTTGATATTTTTGGTGTTAAATAAACGTTTCACCTGAGTCTCAACCAAAATTCGAAGATTCTTATAACGATGAAGAAGCAACTTCCAGGCTCTATTAAAATTAATAAAATTATCTATGTTGAAAGAATTATGAATTAAAATGTATCAATTGCTAAATTAAGGAAGTCGATAATTATATGAAGTGGTGGTGAGATGAGAAGAGGCGAGACATTTTACCACACGGTTCGCGGCGCCATTGAAAACCATTAAAACCATGAAGCCCGTTCCAATGCTTTTTTTTTAATATCCAATAATGTCAACAAGCTGAAATTAGTAGCTGTAGAAAATGCAGTAATAGAAATAAAAAACATTAATTTTCTGAAGGAATATTTAAGTTTTGATGAAATAAAATTTTAGCAATTTTAGTGCAAATAAATGTGAAATCGTCAAAGGATAAAAGATTGTCATCTTTAAATATTTATTTAATGTAGCGTAAATAACATCTGACTTTATTTTTTTTACATTTTATTGTATGAAAACAATATGCGTTTTTAATATTTACTCATGGTTGGTAAATTAGAATTAGTTATTAACATGCTGAACTTCGCCTTTTCACCATTAACTTTTGTGCTTATTTTCTATTTAACAAATGTAGATTTTTAGTGAAATTAAGTTATTATACAAGATGTGTCAGAATGACTGCAGCAAACATCAAGGCATAATTCTTTAGTGAATCTTGGGGGTAGTTAAAAATATGAACCGTGGTCAACTTTGGCTCCCTTACGGAACTAAAACCCCTCAAGAATGGTGGAAAGTTTTCGGTATATTTTTTAATAAACGCTAGGAAAATGAAATTTGCAAAATATGTCTATCTCATAATAATGTATAATACCTTTGATTATACAGGGTCCTTCAGCTCAGCTCCCGTCTTGTATAGCTCAGTTATTAATTAAGAGTTTGATATTTTGCAGGTTTGTACTGTATCTCAAATCGTATTTCAGTAAATTATTTTTGATTATTATATTCTGCATTGAGTAGTATAAAAATATGTAAGAGGTCCAATTCAAAATAAGAAAGATAATATGCATTAAAATTTGAAAATTTTGACACTACATTTTGGCAACTAGACCTTACTTAATAAGTTTGTCATGAAATTTTATTCATGGGACACTGTTTGTAATTTTAATTAATTTTTAAAACCAATGAAGCAAATACCATTTCTTTTTCGTTTTTACTTTTGTGTTATTATTCAGCCGATTTCCATAAAATTTCACCCATAAAAGACACCCAAAAATGTGAGAAAATATATATCGTACAATATAAAAAAGTATATCACTATGGGGTCACGCTTTTTGGGACGTCTGTTTAATTAAAAATAATTCCCTGAAATGCGGTCAGAGTTACAGCCTACAAAATATGAAACTCTTAACTAAATTAATAACTGAGCTATAGAAGATGGGAACTGAGCTGAAGAACCCTATATAGATAATCACAATCTTTACATCTTATGGAATAAACGAAACTTTTATTTAAGGTAGGTTATTATGTTAAGTGTTAGAAAATCTTTATTAAATAAACTCACTACAACGTACTTAATTATAACAAGAAAAATAAAATAAGGGGTTCGACCAGACATATCGCGAAACGAGCTCGACGAAGATGGCTTTTTGACGAAGATGGTTTTTTCTTTTACTCGAACTCGCCCTCGCGCTCCTAAGTCTCATACGCAGACAATACCATTCCGTTGCACGAACCCGACCGCTAACACTCCCTCTCTGTCACTGTTCTTAACGTCTCTCTCTTTACTGTTGCAGACTCCTCCTCTGGTTCACCATTTTACGTCCTCGTAGGTGGACCAGTACTTTTCTTTTTAGGTCGTCCTCTTCTTTTCTTCGGACGGTCTGGATCCGGCAAATCTTCGACATATCGCCTCCCTCTAAACGGAATCAGACCCTTGACATGGTAACATCCCACAATAGAGTTTGGATCACGAACATTTACCAGTTTGTAAGCAGTTGATGAATGTGTCCTTAAGATTTTATACGGACCACCTCTTCTGGATTCAAATTTTCCACTTTTCCCCGTCTTTGCACTGCTGAGGAGGAGCGTCGTAACCATTACCAAATCCCCCTCCTTATAAATAGGAGATATTCTGAGTTTCAAGTCGGCATATTTCTGGGCATGATCTTGTCGTTGCTCTATTCTATCTCTCACGTCGACAAGCGTATCTGCTAGTTTCAGTAACTGTGGAGTTATCTGGGGCATATAATTTTCAGCATCCACGATCATTCTCAGATCTCGCATTACCAAGCGTTGCCAGGAAGCTCTCTTCCAAACGTTATATAAGCAGGAGTCTTTCCTGTTGCTAAGCTACTAGCAGTATTCATAGCGAACCGTATACTGGGAAGTCTAACTGCCCAATCGCAATGGTCTTCGCCAACAAGTATCACCAGTTGTGTCTTCATGTCCCTATTTTTCCTTTCGACTGGATTAGACTCGGGATGATACAACGAAGTAAACGTCTGCGTTATTCTTGGCAATACGCCATCTTTTGAATCACCGTACTAACGAATTGAACCCCGTTATCCGACTCCATTTTCCGTGCAGCTCCGTATCGTAAAATGATTTCGTTAGTAAGTATCTTAGCACAGCACTCGGCGGAAGCCTCCACAATTGGGAACAGCTCCACCCACCTTGAAACTACGTCTTCAACAATCAGCATCCAACGCTGGTTACTTTTCGTTGCAGGTAACGGACCAAACAAATCAACGGATATCACTTCGAATCTCTGTGATACCATAGGAGTTCTTAACAAGCCAGCGGGATTCGAATTACTCGGTTTATATCGCTGACAAGCCAAACAACTTGAGATATAATCAGTTATTTGTCTTCTCATACCTGGCCAATAGTATCTTGACGCTATCTACTGGAACGACCTGTCTACGCCAAAATGACCAGCAGGTGGTGCGTCATGGCTTTCATATATTAGCGAGAGAGAGTTCTGTCGCTTGTAGGTACCACCAATTGGGGTTCATCTCCGTCTACCATCGTATAACTTCGACCAGTCAATTTGTCAGACCATTTTGATAAATCAGGACTATTTCTTTCGAATGCATCGATGATCTTAAACACCTTAGGATCATCAACTTGTTTTTCGCGTACTTCAGTTGTCTCTTTTCTCGGTAGTTCAACTTCTACATAGCAAAAAACACACGCCGTCAGATTCGGGTTAAGAAGGAGGTTTCGACAATGTGTCATCTATAGCGTTAGATTTTCCGGGAATGTATACGATTCTTATGTCATACGACTGCAACACCAACGCCCAGCTTGCTAATCTTCCACTACGTGATTTCAACGACATCAACCACCGTATAGGCTGATGGTCTGTCGCCATCACGACTTTTGAACCCTCAACATATCCTCTAAATTTAGTCACAGCCCATACTAAAGCCCGTGTTTTACGCTTCGTTGTAGAATAATTCTTTTCTACTGTCGTTAATAAACGACTGGCGTATTCCACAGCTCCTCCATTTCACCTTGTAATAATACTGCTCCGAGTGCGTAAGCGCTAGCGTCGGTGTGTATGATAAAATAAGCTCTTTCGTCTGCCTGTCTTAAGATTGGTGCCGATGTTAGTATTGCTTTTAATTCTCGGAAAGCTTTTCATTGAGCGTCACCCCATTCCCATCAGGCATTTTTCTTCGTAAGGTCGGTTAATGGTCGGGCTGTAGCCGAAAATTTTTTCATGAACCTTCTATACCAGGAAGAAGTCTGAAGCATCGTTCTCAGAAGCTTCAAGTTGGCCGGTGGGGGCATATCCCTAATCGCAGATAACTTCTCTGGGTCGGTCTTAATGCCACCCCTAGTCAGTACGTATCCAAAGAACTTGACCTCTTCGCAAGCTAATATGCACTTTTTTCGATTTGCATACAGTAAAACAAAACAAAACAAAACCTACGCAGCCTCTCGAAGACGGCTCGCAAATGGTTCAAGTGTTCATCGAAACTCTTCGAAACTACTATAATGTCATCAAGGTAGCACAATATTGTGATGTCTTTTAGACCCGCACGAAAACGATCAATCAACCTTTGGAATGTCACACCGGCATTTTTCAGACCGAAAGGCATTCTGATAAACCGTTCTCGTACATGCACTTGCCAATAACCAGACTTTAAGTCTAGTGTCGTCATGTATAGCGTTTCCCGCGCTAAATGTAATAGGTCATCGATTCACGGTAACGGGTAACTATCATTGATTGTCACTGAATTTAGTTTTCGATAATCTATACACACTCTACGTGATCCGTCCTTTTTTGGTACAAGTACTACCGGTGCGGCCCACGGTGATTCACATTCCTCGATGATATGATCGGATAACATCTTTTCCAACTCCTGTTGCAGAATTTCTTTATTCTGTGAAGACATTCGGTATGGTGGAACGGCAGTTGGAGCGCAGTCATTTGTTTCTATACGGTGCTCTGCGAAAAGGGTTGGCCCTCTTTCAGACGAAAAGACTTGATTCAGACGCTCTCGTTCTCCTTCCGTAAGTTTTGTTGCTTCATCCTTTCGAAGTTCACATGGAACATCATCTACTTCAGTTCGATCGCTGCGATAGCTTCAATCGCATGATTTACAGTTACTGCAGCTTGAAAAGCTGTGACAAAAGCAGCTTGAAATTAATCTTTTTTGAGACGAATTTATAATTCGCTTACTTATTTAGCTACACTGATTTGTGCTCCAGTATCTATAAAACCTACTCCCTCCTTGTTGCCTACTGTAATTGCCATTAGTGGTCTGCGATCGCCATCCTCTTTCGCCGAAATTTGGTAAAAGGATAAATTTCCTAAGGACGCAATGTTAATGTTTTTGTTTGCTTTTCTGAATTTTCTTGGCACACGGGACATTTCGCATCGATTACGCCTTCTTTGCCACATCCGTAACAGCGAAGAACGTTCCTTTCCGAGGAATCATTTAGTATTGATTTAGCTTGGCTTCTGTTATCAGTTTCCTTATTTTTATTGACTAAATCACGGCACTCATTTTTAACGTGTCCGAACCGTTTGCAATATGAGCAGCGTGGTCTGCTTCTGATCGGTTTCTGTTCGTTAATAGCACTTTCTGCTTTTTGTGCACTACTTACGTCATCGCGGTACTCGCGGATTAGTGTCTCGGCATCACGGACTTTTTGAATAAGTTCGTCCAATGTATTCACGTACTCGCGAGGAACATACTTACGAATTTCTTTGTTTAATAACCCATAAACCATGTCTAACTTCATTTCATCCAGTAACTCATATGGCATTTTCGCAAAAATGGATCTAGCGCGGCACAGAAAAGCGTCACTATTGACATCACCCTGTTCGTTATTAAATAAATCACAAAATAGTTTATACGCGGGTTTTGTAATTCCGTACATCGCGCGTAACTGCTTAATTGCGTCATTCCAATCATTGATAGAACTTTTCACACCTTGCGTTCATCGGAAACATCGGTACATTTTTTAAATACCTGTATGGTATCTATGAATGCTTCAACTGCATCATTGTTCTGATTACTGCCATTAAAACGCACGGAACAGCCCGTGAAACTACCCGACGGAATAGGCGCGGCGGGTGAAACTGTACGCGGCGTAAATTGTCCAAGCAATTGACGGATAAATTCGAGTTTCGAACGTTGTATCGCTTCTAACAACGCTGCAAATTCATTTGTAGACATCGTAACAGTCGAATTTGATACTTCTATCTCAAAATCCGGGTTGGCGTCGGTCTTTTTCTTTGGAGGCATCACAAAACTCGAACTTTCTCGCGATATTCGAACCCCACGTTGGGCGCCACTTATTACATTAAGGCCCGTATTCAGAGACGAGGATACATCACGTACCCGGATACAATTGTAACTGCCGATTTGTTCGAGCACGTTCGGGTTTGAGACGGCCAACGTTTTCTCGACTCCCGAGCGCGCCCGCACATATAGGAGGTTACAATTGTACCCGGGTACATGACGTGTCCTCGTCTCTGAATACGGGCCTAAGTGTTAGAAAATCTTTATTAAATAAACTTACTACAACGTACTTAATTATAATAAAAAAATAAAATAAAGAGGTTCGACCGTACAAATCGCGAAACGAGTTCGACGAAGACGGCTAGCAAACTTAAACTTCTCCGGGCGTCTTACAAACGTTTTTCTTTTTCTCGGGCTCGCCGTCGCGCCCCTAAAGCTCGTTGCTACCATCTTCTTCAAAGATTCAAAGTTACTGTTAACATTTTTTAACATAAGTAGCTATAGTAGATAGTAAATGCCGATTCTGGACCGGAAATGGCTCCCCTGCTCCCCATGACGTCATCAACTCGCTGACGTCATCCGCGTCATCGACGCAATGACGTCACCACCCCCTGGCACCACCACCCCCTTCACCCCCCACCACCCTAGTGCCCTTTTATATATATATATATATTTTTTTTTTTTTTTTTTTTTGGCGAGCGTTGGGATCGAACCTAGACTAGGTTTGGTCGAAAGCCGGGCGTCTTACGCTCTCGGCTACCGAAGGAAATTGGTTAAGACGTTTAAATAACGTTCTGGAGGAGAAGTCGCTCACTCTTATCAGCGAGCGGAAATGTGATAAATAATACTCACCAACATTTATTCTTTTTTAAAGGAGGAATGAAATAATAAACGCAAAAAAAATAAATTTAATACATATATTGAAAATAAAAAAATAAATTTAATACAAACAAAAAAACACTACATTTTACTTAAGGTCTACTTAACTATTAATATATATAAAACATACTTAAACTCTACTCTTAATACTATGATGACCCCAAGCTAATGTGTTTATACCATCGGCATCGACACATCGCTTGGAGTCATTGGGTGAAAGAGCCAATTTATTCTGCAAAACAGTGAATATCACGTGATTAAAACTGCGAAATAATAATTGCTCCCGACACAAAACCGATTTTGAATTTAAACAATTTAAATAATTTTGAAACGTTAATTTTTCTTTAACTATGGCCTTCTTAACCCCTTTCGACTTTTTGGTAACCCTCCCATCAGCAACCCGATTCGCATAAACTTTAGATCTCAAACCCACAAATTCCCTCATTACCTTTCCACAATTTTCATCCTTCATCTTACCTAAAACCGCTTTATTTTGTAATGGGATGTCAAACCCATTATCGGGACTGTAGTTGGATGTGTCAAATTTATCTATATGTGATTTAACATCTTTATATACATCTTCAGAATTAATCAAAACGGTAAAACTGTCGGTGTCCATATAACATAAGCGAACCCTCTTAATTATGATGCATATAGCGACGTTGGGAGAATCTTGCAATAACAACATTACAACACAACTTCTTTTGGTTAAAATGTTTAACGGGCGCTTCCGATCTTTTTAGGAATGTTGGTATATCATCATCGGGTAATACATCAGCGATTCTATATGTGCAAACCCTGCCTTTAAAACATGACTCCAACCTGTCGACGCACTCTTCACCCTCGACCGGCGATGTATGCTCCAATCTGAGATGCGCTCGTAGGTGGGTGGCGGATATGAAGCCGACACCACAAATCGGACATACATTGGGTGATCGCTTCTTGGGTGAAGGAGGCAATATTACCGATGATGATGCGCCTGTATTTTGCAACGACGTGAGGGGTTGGCGTTACGGTGGAGGAGGCGATGTTGATACCCCACGCTTAGCCGGACCGGAACCGATATTCTTCAAAGGTGGCGGTGGTGTTACATAACGATCTTTACGTGGAACATTTAACCCATGGACCGTTCTGAGGTGATTGTATAAATTATCAACTCGCGAAAAGTGTTTTTCACAGATGTGACAGGTAATGTACAATTCGCGCACATCGCCGTGTTTCACCCGTAAATGTCGCTTGAGGTTGCGTTTGAGGGTAAACACGCTATCGCACTTTTCGCACGGAAACATTTTGGAGAGAGTTTATGATAAATGTTCGCGATCGATGCTAACACTGAACTAATGCATCGCTGGACTTGTGATTAGAGTTATACTAGACGTTATCAGAAAGTGATCACGTGATCCTGGGTGCGGCAGGAAGTGACTCCCCGGCTCGTGCTGATTACGTGATCAAGCGGACGCCGATGAGGAGTTTATTCTTTCCAAGTATTGCATCACATAGAAATTAATTTCCGACAAATTATTTAAACAGAATTCTTCAAGGACCACCTTAGGCGTACTGTCCAACTGTAGAGATTTAATATATCCACTAAAATTTAGCCCATCCAAAAGATTCAATTTATAATTAATTAGCGTCTCCATCGCTAAAATCTTATCGGCGTCCGTTGAATGAAGTAATATCGGTATAAATACGTTACTTTCAGGATCCTCAATCTCATATGTTAGATATAGGTAATCGTCATCGTCAAATTCGATCTTCAGGTTCCCTTCAGCCAATAGCAGGGTCCGCGGGAAAACCTCTACATTGAAACGCATTAGTTTCAGGGTAGAAATTAGTTGCTCCCAATCTTCGCGTAAAAAGGTAATTTGATGCGATTGAGATTCCAAACCCTTACATGTTTTAACTATAAACTTTACACAATTTATACCCCCTCTAGCGGCACTAATTCCAACTTTAATGTTGAAAGCTTCACTCGAAAATTGCGTTTCACCGATAAATGCAGTCTCATTTTTTATCAATTCACGATACCGATTCCACTGTAGGTCTATGGGATTCCAATAATCGAAGACGGGTTCTTCACAGACAACGCTCACTGCTTCGCTCTCCATTGCTGATATACTACTGAATTTAAATGTGTGAAGGTGGTGAATATATTTCATCACCCCCCACCCCCCCTCCACAAATTTCCCAGTTTAATAATTTATAGGAATTGATAGATTGGTCGAAATTATTGTGGACAGGAGGGATTTCAATTGATCTAAAATTGTTATATACGGACAGGTTATCCCTATTATCGATAGACTCCTGTCAGAGATGTCGACAACCTCTTTTAAATATTCATTGTATTGGAGTATTCGATCGTCGACAAAGAAATTAAAGATTCCATCGACGCCTTTGTAAACCCCATCGAAAGAAGTTGGGATTCCCGGAAACAGTTCGCCAATCGAAACTATAACTTTTTCCTTTCTAAAGTAATTAAAATCCACTTGAATAGCGTGCATATTGTCGAAAAATATGTAGGGTAATCCGTAATTACTCGTAACTACGCCGTTAACTCGAGTAAAATTGTTAAACCCCAACTCGGTAGAAGCGAATGACTGCACAGACCGTACATTCATACTCTGAAAGTCAATTCTATATATCGAATTTCCCATTATATGTATAAGGTCATCTGCCGTAGGTGAGATGGTTGCTTTATAGCTATAGTCTACCGCGCGTAAATCACCTCTCAAAGTCGGTAACCAATCATTTATGTCTATGGGATTACGTTGTATCGGTCGTTTGGACTTTAAATCAATTAACCAAACCCATTGTTTGTAAAACACATAAACGGTTTGGTAGCGGATTAAAAAACCGGAAAATTTCGAATCCACATCGCAAACGTCTCTAAATACTGTTGGTTGGGCGGGTTTTATTGTAGGAGGTATCATGCTCCAAGATGATGCAACCGTTGGAATCGTGGTTGACGATGATGTATACGCTTTCGATCCGCCGTATATAGCTTGAATCGCAGCAATATCTCTGTTACTCAACTTGAAATCTTCAATTTTCATATAACCATAGTTGGGATGCATTATGGAATCAAGTTCAACACGATGCATTAAACCCAATGAATGACCGATTTCGTGTACCATTACCAAAAAAAGGTTGTATTTCCCATCCACGGTAGAGTTGGTTAAATCAAACTCCAAGTCCACATTTATATGAATTTCAGTAGCGCGCTGATTAATATTGGGGTAATAGGCGTGAGCTAATACCCCGTTTTTGAATATACTACCGCACATCGACCCCGAGTTCTTTATGCACGTATGATTGAAACCTTTAAACTCGATTAGAATGTTAACGTCGGTAAATGAGCTTTCAAACTTTAAATCTATATGTTTAGCCCAAACCCCAAATGCCCTTTCAACAATGTCGTGAAATCCCTTTGGATATTTATTGTAGATGGCCCATTTAACTATTGGTATCCCCCACTTTCGATGTATCACATGTTTAGAGTCTGCTGAAATGTCTTCCAAATCCTTATTCCCACATCTAGACTTACCAATCAAATCCAAAGTTTTAAAATCGACTTCACCCGATACTGGTATGTGAAAATATTCCTGTAATCTACGTAAACCTTCCCCCATTGGTGTATTCCCCGTTTGATGATGATGACGATGATGTAAACCGCTCAGATTTCCGTTTAAATATCCGAATGCGTTGAGATATTTATAGATTTCCATATCTCTATCACCCTCCATTGCAATTTGGGGTGGGAGTAAGCAGATCGTGTAGGTTAAAATAACTCTTAGAATGTACATGTTAACGCGACGGAAGTTGGATATTGAATGGCCGGTGGATGTGTGAGGAATCAAAATTATACACACGAAATTCTAAATATAGATATATTGATCACAATAATTACATTAAAGATTTGACATAACCTTTTGTAAAAAATTTTTTAAGATTATAGCGTTGTTTTGTGAGCAAACCGCCGGAGCGCCGTTGTGGAACCAACAGGGGTTGGAAGTCTGGGTCAATTTGGTCCGATCTTCAACCTCCTCCACGGAAAATTCTTCGGAAAAATCCGTCGCAACGTCTCTAACAGTTAAAGCCCGATGACAGCGATACCGATAACAGGGTCTGCTTTCCAAAAACTGTTTCTTCTGACTCCCCTTCACATACACCTCATCATAGAACGATAGTATGTCGTCTATTAAATTTAGCCCCATCGGTATATCCATCCATCCCCCGATGTAAGATAGTTTGTGGTGTTTTCGCTCTAAGTATCTGGCGGATCGCTGGTCTTGAACCGATAAGCACTTAAAGGGTCTGTCTGCCTTGAAGTGTAGATGTACTGCATAGTCGGTGATTAGATCGAAAAGTGTAAATTCTTTAACGATGAACTCGGAGCCGATATAAAAGCCCTGAACATCGACTACCGCTCTACGAATAGCTCTACACAACTCCATAACTCTGAATGACGTGCTCAATCGAAATTGTTTCAATTAATAACAAATGATACCTCCCCACTCAGCGGTTTATAGGTATACATAGATTCCTGTATTAGGATACAGTACGCCTTCGTGTTGGCGGGAAAATCTTTAGCACTTTGAATTTCAAGTCGCACTTCACACGATGCAGATGGAGCCGCTTCCTCATCATTATTCTTTGTGGTATCAATTACGAATAGAGGTCTATTCTTGAATCTGTTAAAGTCCATTATCGGTTGTTTTCGGTTAGATTCCCAAATGTATGGTTGAAATTCTGTATACATTTTATATAGCTCGACGTAATTTTCCTTTGCAAAATTCAAATTCATAGACTCGAATGGGTAGGAATATGAATTTAAATAGACTTTAAGATCTATAATGTTCAAGTGATCGAAAAGTGTACAATCCGCCCCAATTTGATCCTTTCGATTTGTTCGGAATGCTACTACGACGTATTGCGGTCTGCCCCTGTTGGTGGTTGATGTAACAGACCAAATCTCTTTATTCCCCTGTCTCATAGATGGCAATTCATAAAAAGACCATTTACGGAATGGTACCGCTATAATCGAATTTTTATTTATCCACCTGTCTCATTCGACCAACCGCTTTTATTGGTCAAATCGGTTGCCCGATCATCCGCCTGTCTTATCCGACCAACCGCTTTTATTGGTCAGATCGGTTGTCCGATCATCCGCCTGTCTTATCCGATCAACCGCTTTATTGGTCAGATCGGTTGTCCGATCATCCGCTTTTATCTGGTCAGTTCGGTTTTAACAGGCCGATACTGATTCTTCAAACCAAAACCCAACTTTCGTTTTACTTTCATTGCGTTAGTAACAATGCATCTTCTGCTAACACTTTATCTGCTTTATGTCGATTCCGCAAATCCGTGTATTGTGTATATGCCAAATCGTGTCGTTTACCCGACTATCAGTTCTGTGGCCCGGGAACAAATCTCACGAAACGATTAATACGTGGAGATCCTGGTATTAATGAGCTTGATAGAGTGAGTAAACGACACGATTTAGCATATACACAATACACGGATTTGCGGAATCGACATAAAGCAGATAAAGTGTTAGCAGAAGATGCATTGTTACTAACGCAATGAAAGTAAAACGAAAGTTGGGTTTTGGTTGGAAGAATCAGTATCGGCCTGTTAAAACCGAACTGACCAGATAAAAGCGGATGATCGGACAACCGATCTGACCAATAAAGCGGTTGATCGGATAAGACAGGCGGATGATCGGACAACCGATCTGACCAATAAAGCGGTTGATCGGATAAGACAGGCGGATGATCGGACAACCGATCTGATCAATAAAGCGGTTGGTCGAATAAGACAGGCGGATGATCGGACAACCGATCTGACCAATAAAAGCGGTTGGTCGGATAAGACAGGCGGATGATCGGGCAACCGATTTGACCA
Organism: Onthophagus sagittarius; assembly: GCA_036711965.1. Classification (NCBI taxonomy): domain Eukaryota; kingdom Metazoa; phylum Arthropoda; class Insecta; order Coleoptera; family Scarabaeidae; genus Onthophagus; species Onthophagus sagittarius. The sequence continues at coordinate 1,009,923 of JASERS010000011.1, read as the reverse complement.
ATAAAAGCGGTTGGTCGAATGAGACAGGTGGATAAATAAAAATTCGATTATAGCGGTACCATTCCGTAAATGGTCTTTTTATGAATTGCCATCTATGAGACAGGGGAATAAAGAGATTTGGTCTGTTACATCAACCACCAACAGGGGCAGACCGCAATACGTCGTAGTAGCATTCCGAACAAATCGAAAGGATCAAATTGGGGCGGATTGTACACTTTTCGATCACTTGAACATTATAGATCTTAAAGTCTATTTAAATTCATATTCCTACCCATTCGAGTCTATGAATTTGAATTTTGCAAAGGAAAATTACGTCGAGCTATATAAAATGTATACAGAATTTCAACCATACATTTGGGAATCTAACCGAAAACAACCGATAATGGACTTTAACAGCTTCAAGAATAGACCTCTATTCGTAATTGATACCACAAAGAATAATGATGAGGAAGCGGCTCCATCTGCATCGTGTGAAGTGCGACTTGAAATTCAAAGTGCTAAAGATTTTCCCGCCAACACGAAGGCGTACTGTATCCTAATACAGGAATCTATGTATACCTATAAACCGCTGAGTGGGGAGGTATCAATTGTTATTAATTGAAACAATTTCGATTGAGCACGTCATTCAGAGTTATGGAGTTGTGTAGAGCTATTCGTAGAGCGGTAGTCGATGTTCAGGGCTTTTATATCGGCTCCGAGTTCATCGTTAAAGAATTTACACTTTTCGATCTAATCACCGACTATGCAGTACATCTACACTTCAAGGCAGACAGGCCCTTTAAGTGCTTATCGGTTCAAGACCAGCGATCCGCCAGATACTTAGAGCGAAAACACCACAAACTATCTTACATCGGGGGATGGATGGATATACCGATGGGGCTAAATTTAATAGACGACATACTATCGTTCTATGATGAGGTGTATGTGAAGGGGAGTCAGAAGAAACAGTTTTTGGAAAGCAGACCCTGTTATCGGTATCGCTGTCATCGGGCTTTAACTGTTAGAGACGTTGCGACGGATTTTTCCGAAGAATTTTCCGTGGAGGAGGTTGAAGATCGGACCAAATTGACCCAGACTTCCAACCCCTGTTGGTTCCACAACGGCGCTCCGGCGGTTTGCTCACAAAACAACGCTATAATCTTAAAAAATTTTTTACAAAAGGTTATGTCAAATCTTTAATGTAATTATTGTGATCAATATATCTATATTTAGAATTTCGTGTGTATAATTTTGATTCCTCACACATCCACCGGCCATTCAATATCCAACTTCCGTCGCGTTAACATGTACATTCTAAGAGTTATTTTAACCTACACGATCTGCTTACTCCCACCCCAAATTGCAATGGAGGGTGATAGAGATATGGAAATCTATAAATATCTCAACGCATTCGGATATTTAAACGGAAATCTGAGCGGTTTACATCATCGTCATCATCATCAAACGGGGAATACACCAATGGGGGAAGGTTTACGTAGATTACAGGAATATTTTCACATACCAGTATCGGGTGAAGTCGATTTTAAAACTTTGGATTTGATTGGTAAGTCTAGATGTGGGAATAAGGATTTGGAAGACATTTCAGCAGACTCTAAACATGTGATACATCGAAAGTGGGGGATACCAATAGTTAAATGGGCCATCTACAATAAATATCCAAAGGGATTTCACGACATTGTTGAAAGGGCATTTGGGGTTTGGGCTAAACATATAGATTTAAAGTTTGAAAGCTCATTTACCGACGTTAACATTCTAATCGAGTTTAAAGGTTTCAATCATACGTGCATAAAGAACTCGGGGTCGATGTGCGGTAGTATATTCAAAAACGGGGTATTAGCTCACGCCTATTACCCCAATATTAATCAGCGCGCTACTGAAATTCATATAAATGTGGACTTGGAGTTTGATTTAACCAACTCTACCGTGGATGGGAAATACAACCTTTTTTTGGTAATGGTACACGAAATCGGTCATTCATTGGGTTTAATGCATCGTGTTGAACTTGATTCCATAATGCATCCCAACTATGGTTATATGAAAATTGAAGATTTCAAGTTGAGTAACAGAGATATTGCTGCGATTCAAGCTATATACGGCGGATCGAAAGCGTATACATCATCGTCAACCACGATTCCAACGGTTGCATCATCTTGGAGCATGATACCTCCTACAATAAAACCCGCCCAACCAACAGTATTTAGAGACGTTTGCGATGTGGATTCGAAATTTTCCGGTTTTTTAATCCGCTACCAAACCGTTTATGTGTTTTACAAACAATGGGTTTGGTTAATTGATTTAAAGTCCAAACGACCGATACAACGTAATCCCATAGACATAAATGATTGGTTACCGACTTTGAGAGGTGATTTACGCGCGGTAGACTATAGCTATAAAGCAACCATCTCACCTACGGCAGATGACCTTATACTTATAATGGGAAATTCGATATATAGAATTGACTTTCAGAGTATGAATGTACGGTCTGTGCAGTCATTCGCTTCTACCGAGTTGGGGTTTAACAATTTTACTCGAGTTAACGGCGTAGTTACGAGTAATTACGGATTACCCTACATATTTTTCGACAATATGCACGCTATTCAAGTGGATTTTAATTACTTTAGAAAGGAAAAAGTTATAGTTTCGATTGGCGAACTGTTTCCGGGAATCCCAACTTCTTTCGATGGGGTTTACAAAGGCGTCGATGGAATCTTTAATTTCTTTGTCGACGATCGAATACTCCAATACAATGAATATTTAAAAGAGGTTGTCGACATCTCTGACAGGAGTCTATCGATAATAGGGATAACCTGTCCGTATATAACAATTTTAGATCAATTGAAATCCCTCCTGTCCACAATAATTTCGACCAATCTATCAATTCCTATAAATTATTAAACTGGGAAATTTGTGGAGGGGGGGTGGGGGGTGATGAAATATATTCACCACCTTCACACATTTAAATTCAGTAGTATATCAGCAATGGAGAGCGAAGCAGTGAGCGTTGTCTGTGAAGAACCCGTCTTCGATTATTGGAATCCCATAGACCTACAGTGGAATCGGTATCGTGAATTGATAAAAAATGAGACTGCATTTATCGGTGAAACGCAATTTTCGAGTGAAGCTTTCAACATTAAAGTTGGAATTAGTGCCGCTAGAGGGGGTATAAATTGTGTAAAGTTTATAGTTAAAACATGTAAGGGTTTGGAATCTCAATCGCATCAAATTACCTTTTTACGCGAAGATTGGGAGCAACTAATTTCTACCCTGAAACTAATGCGTTTCAATGTAGAGGTTTTCCCGCGGACCCTGCTATTGGCTGAAGGGAACCTAAAGATCGAATTTGACGATGACGATTACCTATATCTAACATATGAGATTGAGGATCCTGAAAGTAACGTATTTATACCGATATTACTTCATTCAACGGACGCCGATAAGATTTTAGCGATGGAGACGCTAATTAATTATAAATTGAATCTTTTGGATGGGCTAAATTTTAGTGGATATATTAAATCTCTACAGTTGGACAGTACGCCTAAGGTGGTCCTTGAAGAATTCTGTTTAAATAATTTGTCGGAAATTAATTTCTATGTGATGCAATACTTGGAAAGAATAAACTCCTCATCGGCGTCCGCTTGATCACGTAATCAGCACGAGCCGGGGAGTCACTTCCTGCCGCACCCAGGATCACGTGATCACTTTCTGATAACGTCTAGTATAACTCTAATCACAAGTCCAGCGATGCATTAGTTCAGTGTTAGCATCGATCGCGAACATTTATCATAAACTCTCTCCAAAATGTTTCCGTGCGAAAAGTGCGATAGCGTGTTTACCCTCAAACGCAACCTCAAGCAACATTTACGGGTGAAACACGGCGATGTGCGCGAATTGTACATTACCTGTCACATCTGTGAAAAACACTTTTCGCGAGTTGATAATTTATACAATCACCTCAGAACGGTCCATGGGTTAAATGTTCCACGTAAAGATCGTTATGTAACACCACCGCCACCTTTGAAGAATATCGGTTCCGGTCCGGCTAAGCGTGGGGTATCAACATCGCCTCCTCCACCGTAACGCCAACCCCTCACGTCGTTGCAAAATACAGGCGCATCATCATCGGTAATATTGCCTCCTTCACCCAAGAAGCGATCACCCAATGTATGTCCGATTTGTGGTGTCGGCTTCATATCCGCCACCCACCTACGAGCGCATCTCAGATTGGAGCATACATCGCCGGTCGAGGGTGAAGAGTGCGTCGACAGGTTGGAGTCATGTTTTAAAGGCAGGGTTTGCACATATAGAATCGCTGATGTATTACCCGATGATGATATACCAACATTCCTAAAAAGATCGGAAGCGCCCGTTAAACATTTTAACCAAAAGAAGTTGTGTTGTAATGTTGTTATTGCAAGATTCTCCCAACGTCGCTATATGCATCATAATTAAGAGGGTTCGCTTATGTTATATGGACACCGACAGTTTTACCGTTTTGATTAATTCTGAAGATGTATATAAAGATGTTAAATCACATATAGATAAATTTGACACATCCAACTACAGTCCCGATAATCGGTTTGACATCCCATTACAAAATAAAGCGGTTTTAGGTAAGATGAAGGATGAAAATTGTGGAAAGGTAATGAGGGAATTTGTGGGTTTGAGATCTAAAGTTTATGCGAATCGGGTTGCTGATGGGAGGGTTACCAAAAAGTCGAAAGGGGTTAAGAAGGCCATAGTTAAAGAAAAATTAACGTTTCAAAATTATTTAAATTGTTTAAATTCAAAATCGGTTTTGTGTCGGGAGCAATTATTATTTCGCAGTTTTAATCACGTGATATTCACTGTTTTGCAGAATAAATTGGCTCTTTCACCCAATGACTCCAAGCGATGTGTCGATGCCGATGGTATAAACACATTAGCTTGGGGTCATCATAGTATTAAGAGTAGAGTTTAAGTATGTTTTATATATATTAATAGTTAAGTAGACCTTAAGTAAAATGTAGTGTTTTTTTGTTTGTATTAAATTTATTTTTTTATTTTCAATATATGTATTAAATTTATTTTTTTTGCGTTTATTATTTCATTCCTCCTTTAAAAAAGAATAAATGTTGGTGAGTATTATTTATCACATTTCCGCTCGCTGATAAGAGTGAGCGACTTCTCCTCCAGAACGTTATTTAAACGTCTTAACCAATTTCCTTCGGTAGCCGAGAGCGTAAGACGCCCGGCTTTCGACCAAACCTAGTCTAGGTTCGATCCCAACGCTCGCCAAAAAAAAAAAAAAAAATATATATATATATATAAAAGGGCACTAGGGTGGTGGGGGGTGAAGGGGGTGGTGGTGTCAGGGGGTGGTGACGTCATTGCGTCGATGACGCGGATGACGTCAGCGAGTTGATGACGTCATGGGGAGCAGGGGAGCCATTTCCGGTCCAGAATCGGCATTTACTATCTACTAGCTATAATTGAACCATTTGTTGATGTAAGAAAAAAATATCTTTTTTGTAATGCAGGAATAACAAAAATCAAAAATGGATATTATTTCGCAACTTTATAAGGTCTAGAAAGGGAAGAATTAAATGATTCCCAAATCTTATCAGCGATAGAAGGTTCCATAGGTGCCTCAGTAGATCAAACGTAGGTTCTTCCTGGTTAGTTTCATGAATGAATCAGTTCGTTTGAATAATACAAAAAAAATAAATATGTATAATGAAACATGAATATAATAAATTTTTTTTTAAACTTTTGTATTACGATAAAATACTTTTATATTTTATTTTAATTATATTGGAGGTAAATTAAATAGATGGCAAAAGAAGCTGCTATTTTTGTACCTTTAATAAAATACATTTCTCTATTGCAACTATATTTATTTAACCTGTTTTGAATTTAATAAAATTACACTATTTGAAAAATGATCACTGATAATCACAATTCAAATCTCTCGATCAGGTTGAATAAAACTCGTCAACAAAACTCGATGACAAAAGACAATTTATTTATTTTAAAAACAAGCACACTTTATAAAATTATGACAAAACAGTTGTATATGAATATATGATTAAAAAAAAAGGAAAATATTTGCGGGGTGTTACCTTTGAATTAGAAAAATGAAATTGACTTTCTTTTGTGCGTGTGAGCACCTTGATTAGAATTTTTAAACTCTTCGCGCGTGCGGGCGCGTTCGGAACATAACCACATACAAATTATCAATACAACCACATTACATTGTTGGTGCGTTAGCTGTGATTAGTTATATTATATTACGTCAATTTAAATAGTGTCGCCCTTTCTCGTTGCAGTGAAGTTAGGAACTTAGCTTTTCTTCGTGACCGTTGACAGTCAACTGTAGTAAGCATAAAACTTCCAGTATTGCTTTAAATATACACCAAATTTTAGTATCTTTAAATTAAAGTAACTTTGCTTACATTTCCTGCTGCTAAATGGGAAATATCTCCCAAGAGAGGAACTTCCAAGACCAGTGATTTTTGACTCATGCATAAAAAAATTACGACATCTCTACGCGTTGATACATCGGCATCAAACCAATTCAAGCCTATTTTTACTTTTTCGTTGTAATGAATCAGTTAAGTGAGACACCTGTATAGAAATAGTTTATATTTCTTAGTGTTGTTGTAAATCTTTGCCCAATTGTGTAATTAATGTAGGAACCTAAAATCGTCAGTATTGCCACAGACAAACTCACAAAATCATGTGCCTAAAAGTACGATACAATTAAATTATCTAATATACAAAGTATAAAATCAAACCAGCCCAAACTGAGTAATTGATATAGTTAAAGCAGGTACAATGCAAATCTTTGATGGGATAAGAAGGCCAGTAAAGAAACCGTTAGTGAATTTGAACATTCTAAAACCATCATAACAAATTGCTTAGTTTATCTGTTTACGCTTATCTAAATTACCTGTATTTAATTTTTTGATAATACATAATATTTGGTTTCAACATTTTTAAATTCCTCTTCTTGTTTTTAGTTAAATGTACATTATTGATATTCTCGCAGAGTTCTTGTACGCGTATTGCAAGTAGCCCCAGCGAATACCAAAACAAAATGATAAGAAAGTTCGCAACGTTAAATCCAATACCCACACTGTATATTTGAAATAAAAATATTAACGTTAACTGCCAATGTTCCAAATTGAATGGTACATAATATTCAAATAATAAACAATGTTTGGCATCCTTAAATATAGCACATCTATCATTCAAGATAACCAGGTATGCCAAAAAACACCCAATAAGAAAACCACTGTAATGAACAATTTTTAATAAAATTTTCACATTATTATCAATGACTTCAATTTTTTTAATGATATCTTTTCAAGAGCGTTCACTTAATATCACTTAATATGTTAATCATTTCACGTAGATCATTTAGCTTCCGTATGATTGAATGTTGGCGGCAAAAATTAGTATTCCCGAAATAAGAAATTGCAATAAAAATAAATCTTTGTTTAAGGTCTCTTTGTAACCTACAAATTTAAAAGAACACAAAAGTTATTTAAAGGGACCCTAAATGCGGACGAATACTTCCTTTTAAAATCTTTTAAAAATGGATATAATGAACAAGCGAAATTGATAATAATCACAACAATTGGTCCACATCCTCGAATTTCTTGAGATAAGGGCCAAACATAACACTTTCCAAGATACATTTCCAGTTGATAATAACCGGGTGTTTTCGACATCTTAAACGACACTGAATTGGAACGTTCCATGTGATGGGTATGGCTTAATGTATCTGGTGATATGATGAAGGTCTCCTTAAATATTTACCCAAATGGTATCATAATTAGGAAAAAGTCATTAAGAAGATAAGGTAATGTTGTAAACATCATTTGTTTTAACGGGTTAATACTTACCATTAAAAGCACATTATGACGACTATGTAACCATTTAGTGAAGGTTGTTAAAACACATCATTCATTTAGAAATTTTCTAAGTTAATGTTAAGAAATTGTACAGTATAATGTATTACACTAAATTATTTACAACTCATTTTTATGTTTGTGTGATGTGATTTTTTGTTAATTTAGTTAAGTACAAAAATGAATTAGAACTACATAGCAACAGAATACAAGGATTCACCCTCCTAATACACCATGACTTTTTCTGTATTCGAATTTGTTATCCCAAATTTAAATAGCCCTAGTATATTCTTGCCAAATTGATACCATTTTCTTAAATGCAATTCCATAACGGACTTGAAGTCTGATAATATTGAGCTAAATTCGAAATTCGTGGTTCGAATTTCGAGATGTAACTTAATGTACAGGTAAATTATGTTAAGTAATTTTGATGTCTTATCTCATACTTGCTATGTGTCAGTTCTTATGCGAATCACGCTGTATGGACAAAATGAGAATTTAACAATATTTGTACGGCTATTTAATCGCAACTGAACTTTTGCAAGCCTGAACAAACAAAAGTAAGAATTTCGTGCAATAAACGATAATAATATAAAAACATTAAATATGAATGATGGAACATGAATGTAATAAACAAATCGATCCTTTTATAACAATGAGAAGTTAAATTAAAAAAATAGTAAAATAGTAATTTCATTTACTATCTGTAAATGAAATTACTATTTTTGTTTCTGTAATAAAACACATTTTTCTTCTGCAATTATACTTATTCAACCACTTACAAGTTATCAATACAATCACATTTTATTGATGGTGCATTTAGGAACATATATTAATTTAAGTCACACGTTTTCGTTGCTTACTAGTGATGATGAAAACTTAGCTCTCCTTTGTAATTGTTGACCTTCGTGAATATAAAGGGTGAGTCAATAGGGCGAGGACGGAAGATTATAGCCTTACTGTTGAAAATAAAAAAAATATCTTTATGGCATCATACATTACTATCAAAGCTGCATCGATTAAAATTATTTTCAACTATACAAGGTGTTTCACAATTCCAGAACCCCACTCAACTTAATTTTTTTAAATGGGGCCCTATACATCTTGTTGTACATATTGATTACCTGTCTTAAATACTAAAAATGTGTATCTTGTTTTTATATTTTGAATGCAAGGTTGCCAAGTTATTAATCATTTTGTGAAAATCTTTGAAAAATCTTGTAGTGACTTAAAATTCATTATCATCACTATTATTAAATATTGAACATTGCAACTTAGCATGTCGATATACAAAGCTTTGGTCTTTGAAACCGCTCTAATACTGTTGGATAATTTCATACAGGACGGTTACCAGAACCGGCTAATTTATGAAATGTTTGAGGGACCATAACATTGTTATTTTAGATGGAACACCCTATATTTTTTCAATGCTTCAGAAGGCTTTATTAACTACGTTTCATTATCGTTAAGCATATGGTATATCTAACATATGTACATATGGAGATAATTAGACTATTTCAAAAATGTCGGCATAAACTAAATTTTTCCACAAGAAATAAACTATGAAGAAGACATTTTTAAACAAATGCAAGTAAGTTTAGTTCATAAACGATGGAAAAGTATTGATCTGTGCATAGACAATAGTATTAAGAAAACAACTTTTCAAAAATTCTATTTAAATACGTTGCAAGAATCCTATCATAGTGAGGAGGTGTACCATCGTGCTGAGACCACATTCTTTGTCAAATGCCTAGTGAAACATCTTCTAAAAGGTTTGGCAATTGATTTTCTAAGAAAATCAAAAAGATCGTTCGTTAATGGCTTCCTCGAAGAAATACGATCTGATCAGAGAAGATTCTAGAATCCCTGCCCATATAGTTTAGGACCATCGATGTTATTGGACTACGTTTCATATAAATATACTGTTGACAATATCATAGTAATGAAGGCTAAGGCGGTTAATATAGTTATTTTTACAAATCATCGGTTTTTCGCTATATTAAAGATAATCAAAAAAAATGTATTGTTGTTGATCTTTTTCTAATACCCATTTCGAAAATTCTAGTCTTTTTTGTAGTGAATATGTACAAATGTACACTTCTTCATCTTTTACTACATAGACGCACTTCCATTTATTTAAAAATGTCTTCTTCATAGTTTATTTCCTGTGAAAAAATCAGGTTTATACCAACATTTTTGAAATAGTCTAACTATCTCAAAAAGTACATGTGTTAGACGTACCATATGCTTAATAAAAATGAAAGGTAATTAACAAAGCCTTTTGAGACATTGCAAAAATATAAGGTGTTCCATTTAAAATAACAATGTTATGGTCCCTCAAACATTCCATAAATCAACCGGTTCTTGTAACCACCCTATATAATATTATTCAATACTATTACTGGTGTTCGAAAGACCCAAGCTTTGTTTATCGATATGCCAAATTACATCCTTCAGTATTTAATAATGATGCTGTTAACGAATTTTAAGTGACCACGTGATTCATCCAAAATTTTCACAAAATGATTAATAACTTGGCAACCTTGCATTCAAAATTTGAAAACAAGATATGCAATTATAGCATTTAAGACTAATCTAAGAATAAGATAAATCTAAGAATAGAACTAATCAGCATATGTGAAAAGATACATAGTGTTCCATTTAAAAAAATAAGGTTGAATACGGGCCTGAAATAGTGAAACGCCCTGTATAGCTGAAAATAACTTTAATCGATGCAGCTTTGACAGTAATGTATGATGACATAAAATTTTCTTTTTAATTTTCAACGGTAAAGCCTCAATCTTCCGTCTCCGCACTATTGACTCACCCTGTATATTCAACAGTTTAATGTTTTTGAACTATTTTATGCTACTATAAAGGAAATGATTTTGATTACAGTTGCTGCTTTAGTGGCTTTTGGGTCATGCACAAGAGAATCCCTAGATCTCTTTACGTTGATACATATGAAACGGTTTTGTGAGACACCTGTTAAGCAATTGATTTTTTTATATGCTTTTTTATTTAGTAAACTCCCTTTTAAATAATAAATATAATATTTAAAAATTATATTATAAATTTATATTAAAATAAATTTTTATTATAGGAAAGTAAACTAATTTTATATTATTAATCTATGAGGAAACTATGTTTTTTTTTCAAATATTATATTTTTTTTCAAATAAAAGTAATGTAAAATTATGTTGCTTGCCCATCGGAAAAAGAAAAGAAATATAGATTTTAGAAAATAGTGAAATTAACACTCACCGAAAGTCCAAAGACAACAATTTCATGATGTAATAATCCGTTTTAATGGCCTAATTATGCATTCCAAATGGTTTTCCGATATCATTAGTAACAAAAAAAAATATGGGAGTGAACCAATTTTGAGGGACAGCCGGTATAGGGTAAATGGTGTAGTTATTGGCCACTTAAGAATACGGCCACGAATTTCTTATTTGAACTTATATAAACGATAGCCATTAAATCGTATCTTTAATTCTAGCATTAGATGGATATACTCACTTGACTATTGGCTATCGCTATAATGAACTTTGCCCTGGTGGCCGGTTTTGTAACTCTAGCCTGATTTGCCGCAAACAATGTACATGGCGTATGTGAGTTGCTATGAAACTTTCGCAAATGGAACAAGGAAACCCATCCGAGTAAGCACTTAAAACTGTATAATGGCGGGAATGTCCTACCACACTTAGAACATTTATATGAGAGTTATACAGTCATGGCAATCCCTTATATGCTTCACCTCTTCCTTCACGTCTATTTCCAAAATGTTATTATTATTATTCTTAGCTAGAAAAGGGACTTGACATGATCGATCAGCGAAGGAAAACGTAATCTCATATTTCTTAGACTCACCCGGTCGTTGTAAAATGCCACCTGATGATCGCTACGATTCTTATACGTGCGCGGGGGTATACACATCGCATCAGAGAATTCGTCGTATAGATATGACAAGATTGCGGGAATAAAGAGAAAAGTTTCGAAATACACACTAAAAATCCACAATGCATTAGCAGTTGGTTACTACAGTTTAACGTCAAAATCTCTAAAACATCATAATTGATGATTCTTATGCAAAACTTTTTTGTAATTCAAAAATCAAAATGGATGATCAAAGACCTCATTCATAATCAGATACAACCTGAATATAAACAATTTACAAGAATGCAGCAAATACCTTCGAAACATCATAATTTCGGATTTTCAGTAAGTAAATTATTCACAACTCAAAACCTAAAATAAAAGAAAGATACTTTTTGCATAAACATTGTTGATGAACTATAAATGTTTAATCCATAACCAGATACAACCTAGATATACAAAAAAATCTACAAAAGTGCCATCATTTAAGAGTTTTACTATAAAAATTAATCGAAATCTTTTATATAAGAACTTAATAACGGCTCTGAATGTCAATCAAATGTTTTTAAAAGAAAATTGTAATATTACACAATTGGGTTTTCTAAATTAATCACATCTTTTTGATTCATTTCTAATATTTTAGTGGTTTCAAACTTATGTATTTTGTTTAATTAAATAATAAAAATCAAAACACGTAACTTCCACAATCAGCATTAAGAAAGCAGTACATACATATAAGATAAATATAAGATTCAACTTCTAACTCCTACTTCTTCCTAATTCGTCACGTCACCCCCTCCTTACTCTTCAAAATGCGTTCTCTAGTCAGTGGCCATGCTGGTGCGATGCGCTTTACGGACCTTGGTATGCATAAAATGACACCTTTAACCATTTTTACGGCAAAGTTTAGCAATTTTTCATGATTAATGTAATAATTTCCAACAAAAAATGTCATTTTGTACAGAAATGTGTTAACAATAATTCTGTGTATTTATTTTGTAATAAAAATGTGAGAGAGAGCCGTGAATGTATACCGACTGAACCACTGTCGATCCATATAAAAATCGTCATTGAACGGCACCCTTAATCTTCAGTATATTTTGTAAAGAAATCTACCTAAAATCGGTAAATAAACATCTTAAAGCTTTGATAATCGTCTCATAGAGGATATTTTTTAATATGGATTTTTTTCATTAATTTGAATTTACAAAACAAAAACAAAATTGTTGTCTTATATGACCAACGACAATTATATTTGTTTTAATCTCATGAATATATTATATGAATATTTTCAATAATAGTAATGTTTATGCCATCATTAGTTGGCGTGACATAGCAACAACAAAAATATTGAAAATAATAAGAAACGTTAATTAGAAAAGAATAAAAAAACTGTTATAATAGCATTATTTAATTTTATTTGTTTATTATGAAAATATATAAAACTAAAATCTCTAATAATAATAATATCATCAATAATATTATTTCAATGTTAAATTAGATAAAATGAGGTTATTATAAAATATTCACCAATGGATTACCATATGTATAAAATATCGATAGCGTCAAAAATTGTTTAGAAACAGCAAAAATTTAGAATCTATAGCATAAAATTGCAATAATTTAAATTTTTAGAGTCGTCTCAGCAATTGTTTCATACATGAGCTCGCCTTTTACTCGCCTCGCTCGCTTCGCTCGCTCGACTCATAAACTCAGACTCGTTTGATAAAAATTCACACACGAATCAATACTTAAATGCATCTTCTCATCATCATCCTTCATAGATCCAATCAGTCGACAACTCACTAATCTCAAGATCCATTCGACTTACAGATAACGATAACAGATCAGAAGAAATGACGAAAGTCACCTTGGCTCTTGCTCAAAACGGCTACTCCAAATACATGGTGAAGAAAGCCATCGATCGACAATTCAAGCCGAAGGACCCACATCCACAAGAAGAGACCAGAAGACCCAACGTCGTACTATCTTACATCAAAGGAACAACTGATCGCATAGGAACACTTCTACGGAAACACGACATCAGTACCACCTACAGACCCGGAAAGATTATAGGAGCTTCTCTCAGGAATCCAAAAGACCAAATAAAATTGGAAAATCTAGGAGTTTATTCTATCCCCTGCGGCCTATGCGACAAGAACTACGTGGGACAGACCAACAAAAGAATAGCTGCCAGAGTAGAAGAACACAAGCTGAGCATCCGAAACAAACAGCTCACTTCTGCTCTCTTTCGGCACCATCTGGACACAGGCCATACCCTCAATTTCGAGGGTTGCAAGCAGGTAGCCAACGTTCCGCATTGGAGAACCAGATTGATCCGGGAATCCATTGATATAGCGAAGAACGGCACCCTCAACAAGAGGGATGATGCCCTACACTTGTCAGCAGCGTGGAGGACGGTCCTAGAGCATTACATGCCCAGGGCTGCTTTCCTGAGGCAAGGATCATCCAATTCGGAACGGCAGGACGCCGAGCTGCCTATCATACCTAAAGCGTCCAGTGGGAGCAGCCCAGGTCCAGCAGTCACCGGACAGCGGATCAGTGGCCTCCCCCCACCACCCACGACTCACGTCAAGTCGGACATAAAAAAAAAGCTACATGAAAAAAATTCATAAAGAACATTTTTTTGAATGTCCGAATAAACTGAATTGAAGTAGGATTTATAGAATTTCCTCCTTGCTGTCTTACATAGCTGAAACAGTTTTCAAGACAGTCTTGATTAATTCTTCGAGTGAATATACTTTCACATCCTTTACTTTTTAAATTATCATGTATGCACATTAACGACTTCATTGTGACTCTCCAAGCTGTTTTATATTTTACGTAGTTTTCAACGTCTTTTCCATTTTTATTATAAATTCTCAGTTTACTTGAAAACACTAACATTTCATTTAGAAAATCTATTTGGTACTGCTGTTCTTTGAACGGTCTTCGAAACTTTTTATCGGCGTATTTGGACGAATTAAAAATATAAAATTTTTCAATGAATACCTTTGTTAAAATAGCTTCTTGCGGCAATGCATTTAATTTAATGTATGTCTCAAGGCCAGCTGCTTATTACTTGAGTTGCATACTTTACCCGCATCCTTTGAAAGCTATTGGGGTTAATGTGGATGTTTGTTAATTTCGGCGCAATACGACTATTTAATATAAAATCTTTATTGTAAAAGCAAACTATATGATCCCATGATGTCCTTTGATTTTCCCACTGAAAAACATTATTCAGTAAATTGTTTTTTGTTGCTTTTATTAAATGTAGCGGATCGAAGTAATATCCAATTATCACATCATTTACGCGAAAATATGGATTTTCAGGAGTTATACACAATAGTTGGGAAAGTGATATAAAATTGGAATCCATATCGCTTACAACTGCTACTACATCTATACCTATAGCAGTCAATTTTGTAATATGTTGTATTAGAATCTCTTTCAATTCCTTAACAATAATTGTAGCAATAATGTTTTTTTTTAATTTACTTCTGGTGATATTTAAATTTACTTATTCTAAACTAGTTTCGAGGCTTGGTCGTCTTCAGTAGATACCTACAAGTTTACAACATATGAAATATAAATGTATTATATTTCATTGTAATATGTGACGTTAGTTGGTAATACAGAACGTTAAACCAAAATTTGAAAATTTAACAATGTAAACGACCCAAAACTTGATTATTATTATGTCGCCAAACACCGCCATCAACCACATAACTCTCTTCCCCTTGTACATGAAATAGTTATTTTTGTTTGTGTTCTTTTTTTTTGTATTTTAGTTATGGATCTCTCAGGCAACTATAGGTTGGTTTTTGGGTCGGGATAGTTTATTCATTAAGGCTTATAATATTACTGTTAGTTTCAATAAATTTGTTGATTTCGTACATTTCCATTATTTCCGTAAGGTTGCTTTTATTAAGTTGGTGTAGTAATTTAATATTTTTATTTTCATCAAATATGTGATTGTTGAAAATTAGATGTTTTCCGAATGCCGATTTTGAGCTTTATGTTCTTTAAGCCTTGTTTGTTCTTCTCCCCGTTTCACCTATGTACGTGGCTGAACAGGTCCCACGTTGTAATTGGTATATGCCACTTTTAGCAAGAGTTGTAGTCTTGTTTTTGTTATTAACTAATAATGCTTTAAGATTGTTTTTGTTTTTAAATGTCATTGTTATATTGAACTTATGGAACATTTTCTTGATTTTATGGGATATTTCTCCTGGGTAGGTTATGGATCTGTAGGTTGTTGGTGTATTTGGTATTCGGTCGGATAGGGAAGTTATTTCTTGAAAATTATATTTGCTTTGTATTTTCGAAAACATTCGTTGGATATATGCCGGTAGGAAGCTGTTTTCGTTTGCAATTTGGTGGATAATTTCGATTTCTTTTTCTAGGTCTTGTTGTTCCAATTTTGAATGGAAAGCTCTCTATATATATAAGCCCGATATGCAGCCATTTTATAAGTTTCATCATGATGAGAATCGAATGGGATGGTGGTACTAGTTTGTGTAGGTTTCCTGTAGATGTCATATTTAATTTTGTTGTTTGAATGTCGTAGTGTATAGTCTAAGAAATTTAACTTTTTGATTGTTTTCAGTCTCGATAGTGAAGTTAATATTTCGGTGTAAACTGTTAGTACTAAAATGTCGTCCACGTATCTTGTCCATAGGATAATATCGTCTCTATAAGGGTTTTTGTCACTAATAATTTGATTTTTCTCTGAGTTGTCCATGAAAATATCTGCCATCACACTACTCAATGGTGATCCCATTGGTAATCCATCTAGATATTTATAGTATTTATCGTTAAAGATACAGAAATTTTGTTCTAAGCATAGTTTTAATAGCGTTAAGATGGAGCAAGTATTGTCTTTGTTTTTGAGGTCAGTCTTTAATATTTCTTCTAATATCATTATTGTTTCGGTTATGGGTATGTTTGTATATAGATTATTGACATCAAATGAGATCATTTTAAAACCTTCTGGTAGCTGTATTTTGTCAATTAAATCAGGAAGTGGGTATCGGTTAATTATGGTATTATTGGTTAATTATGGTGGCTTGAAATTGATGTCATTTATTATAAATTTTTGTAAAAGTTTTGCGAGATTGTATGTGCTGCATTCAATGGAGGTTATAATGGGTCTTATTGGTAATCCATTTTTGTGAACACTAGGTAGTGCATACAATTTAGGGGTTTGCGGATAAAGTTGTTTTGTTTTCTTTAGTTATTGATCTTACCTTTTTTGTGGAAATTGTTTGTGGGGTTTTTATTGATAGTTTTAAAATTATTGTCTTTCATAAAGTTTTCAGTCTTATTTATGTAGAGATCGTTAGTTAAAATTATCATTCCTGCGTTTTGGTCTGCACGAGTAACTATATTAATTGGTTATCTTTAATTTTCCGCTTGATGTTCTTAATAATTTTTAGTTCCTATTCCTCTTGCAAGTATTGGGAAAATACTCAAAACAAATACAGCTCACAATCGGCTTTCGGAAAACATCTAATTTTCAACAACCACATATTTGATGAAAATAAAAATATTAAATTACTACACCAACTTAATAAAAGCAACCTTATGGAAATAACGGAAATGTACGAAATCAACAAATTTATTGAAACTAGCAGTAATATTATAAGCCTTAATGAACAAATTATCCCGACCCAAAAACCAATCTATAGTTGCCTGAGAGATCCATACCTAAAATACAAAAAAAAAACACAAACAAAAATAACTATTTCATGTACAAGGGGAAGGGAGTTATGTGGTTGATGGCGGTGTTTGACGACGTAATAATAATCAAGTTTTGGGTCGTTTACATTGTTAAATGTTCAAATTTTGGTTTAACGTTCTGTATTGCCAACTAACGTCACATAATAACGTTTAACATACATTTTGAAAAATTTTAATTAATTTGTCTAATTCTTTAAAAATTACGTAAGATTTCACTATTGTATTAATATGTATCATTTATATTTCATATGTTGTAAACTTGTAGGTATCTACTCAAGACGAACAAGGCTTGAAACTAGTTCAGAATAAATTAATTTGAATATCAGCAGAAGTAAATTAAAAAAGAACCCTAATCAATAATTGGTGAAAAAAGGATTTCAAAAAGATATTTATATTAATAGCCAATATGTTGTTTCCATATAAACTAAAGCGATTTTAAGATTAGCACTGTCAACATCAGCTGGAATTGCAGTTCTTCTGAGACCATTATCTTCCAGTCCAATTATTTCATTCTTTCCATAATCATAAAATAGGTGACTCTTCTTGTCATCAATTGTTTCATTTTCAAATTGAGCAGTTCATATAAATTATCATTAAACCCAGCTATTAATGATATTTTTTTAACAAATTATTGAAGCACTCGTGGAGATGGTAGAGATGTGTAGAAATAATCATAGTATACAATATAATTTAAATATATACCAATAGTAATGTCAGATAATATTTCGATACTTTCTAATTTTGATTGTGGTTCTTCTTTATCGACTAAACTATTTACAGATTTACTATAAATTTTTCAACGAAAAACTACTAATGAGATACAATTTAATGTACAAATTTCTCCATTACTTAGAAATCCAAGAGATTATACACAATGCCAATTTTTTCAGCAAAATGGAATTGGATTTTAGCTGAAGAAGGAAACAGAAGAAATTAATCAATTTACGCAACCTCAAACTTAAAGAAGAAGAACAAAAGAACAACCACCTCTCCAAAATAACGACTAACATGTTTCACTCTAGAATTATCAATTTGTCGAATACAACGTTTAATGACAATGAAATGGAATTCCTAAACAAGGGACATAAATTTGTAATAACATCCCAACAACCGAATATGGGAGAGGTTGCTATAGAAGTGGAAGCCGCTACACCTGGTATACCACGTGAAGAAGAACTCAGAAAGGAAGTAATTCAATTACTCAAGGAAGAAGAGATGATTCACACAAATAAACCTCATATCAAACAGAAAAATACTTTACAATAAAGAAAAATAATATCCAACATCAAAAAGAAAATTATAGAAAATAATCTTATCTCTAAGGAGCACATAAAAATGCAGGTTTAGTCATTCTAGATAAATATAAATACTTAGAAAAAAACCATACAATTTTTTCACGAAAATAGTTTCGATGAAATTAAAAATAACCCAACAAATTCTTTTCACAACAGCACTATAAAAGATTTGAAAACAGTAGAACCTTTCCTGAAAAATAAATATGTATTAATGACATATATAATACATATATAATACAAATATGTATTATGTTCATTGGGATCATGTAAGGAACATGATCCCAATGAACCCGCAACCACCCTTACTATACTCTTTAATTAAATTATAGAAAATAAATTACCCTATTCGACCTATTATATCGTCCAATAATTGCAGTACTTACAAAATCAACGGAGTTCTCATAAACTTTTTCAAAAACGAAATATAATTTAAACCAAAATATACCATAAAAAATAGAGAATAATTGATCTAAACTAATAGAACGATTGAATTACCTTATAATTTCACATTATTATCTTTTGATATTGATACAACTTTATGACGTCCATTTGCAACAAAGGCTCCGTTCCTTGTCACATTCAACCCATCCAAAATGTTGAACCGTACTTAACCTTCCAAGCAATTGTCACTCAGAGCATCTGTTCTCCTCAACCGTCACTGACATCTATCCTTGAATCATATCCTCATTTAAAACAATTAATTTCTCCCTCATTATTAGCTTCCACTTCCATGGAAGTTGATTTGTTGCTGGGCGCAGGACTAGTCCCCCAAATTCTCCTGGGGGGACGGATTCAAAACAATCTCAATGATCCAGTGGATTTGGAATCTATCTTCGGCTGGATTTTGATGGGAAAAACTTCTTTGTCACATCTACCTTCTTCATTATCAACGTGCTTGTCCACGACTGATGTTTCCTTGGCCAAATTCCTTGAACGATTTTGGGAAATTGAATCCATAGAGAAGATCTTACCCTTGACCTCTGAAGAGCGTCAATTCACATTGACGCTCTTCGTATTTTCAAGAAACCTACACACGTACAGAGACTGGCAGATTTATCGTTTCACTCCCATTTAAACAGTCAGCACCCGTCTTAGGGCAGTCGTATCAATTAGCAGTAAAGCGATTTCATTCATTAGAAAACAGATTGCTAAAAAATTTGACTTTACGACAGGATTACATCAATTTTATGAGAGATTACCTGAATTCGGGTCATATGTCGTTGGTCAGAGATCCTGAAGTAACAGTAAAATCAGCGTTCTATATTCCTCATCATTGTGTACTTCGGCCTGAAAGCGCCTCCACCAAATTGCGAGTTGTATTCGACGCATCGGCTATCACATCTAATGGGCAATCTTTAAATGATGTTCTTTTAATACTACCTAAACTCCAACAAGATATTGTTAAAATTTTATTAACTTTTCGATGCTATCCATTTGTATTTACTTGCGATGTGAAGCAGATGTATAGACAAATTCTTGTCACTTCGAAAGATAGAGATTTTCAAAGAATTTTGTGGCGATTTTCACCGAATGAACCTTTACAAGAATATCGTCTTAATACGGTGACGTATGGTGTAGCGTCTTCACCTTTTTTGGCTCTACGCACGCTTCTTGAATTATCGAACCTTTACGCTCATGAATTTCCCATGGCGTCCAAGGCTTTACAAAACAATGTTTATATTGATGACATCGTTACTGGCGCTTATTCGATGAAAGAAGTTCGTGAATTACAACAGCAACTAATTGATCTTTTAAAGAAAGGAGGCTTTGAACTACGAAAATGGGCAAGCAATTGCTTAGAGATCTTACAATCAGTATCAGAAAATGATTTACAACATCCCGTTTCGATGAATTATGATGAAATAAGTTGCATTAAGGTTCTGGGACTTCAATGGAATCCTACTACAGATACGTTTACCTATTCCCATTCCATTCGCAATACTCCATGCACCAAAAGATCCATGTTATCGGACATAGCTCGTATCTATGATCCTCTGGGTTTTCTAACTCCCTGCACATTAAAGGCAAAACACTTTATACAACAACTGTGGCAATTACAGATTGGTTGGGATGAAGCACCATCAAAAGATATATGTCAAAAGTGGTAAAAGTTCAAAGACAATCTTAAATTTCTTTCAAACTTACGCTTACCTAGATTAATTGTACCCTCCAATACACAGTCACTTCAACTCCACTTGTTTTGTGATGCTTCACAGGTGGGATATTGCGCTGTTGCATATTTATGTTGTAAAAGCTTTGATCAATCGATTACTACTACCTTTTTGTGTGCTAAATCACGAGTGGCACCTTTGAAATCCATTTCTATATTCCACGTCTGGAACTATCAGCCGCAGTTTTGCTGGCCAATCTATTGGAAAAATTAAAAGAAATTCTAGCCCCGCATCTCAGCTTTGATTCTATTACTGCTTGGTCGGATTCCCAAGTCGCCTTGACCTGGATTGCAACATCACCCGCTCGGTGGAAAGCTTTTGTATCTAATCGTGTGAGTTATGTTCAAGAGATTCTACCTTCTTCATCTTGGAAATACGTACCTTCTTCCGAAAATCCGGCCGATTGTGGCTCAAGAGGTCTTTTTCCTGAAGCTTTACTTTCTATGAAATTATGGTGGGAGGGTCCTTCCTGGCTCCGTAATCCACCAGAAAAGTGGCCTATTCAACCTCGTCTCAATTCTGAAACAAAAGAATTAATGAACAAAAGGGGTGTACCCAAGTTCACACTCTAGAGATTCAAAGTAACCTTTTTGATATTCTTCTGAATAAATTTTCTTCTATCAATAAAATAAAACGTATAGTAGCATATGTTTTACGGTTCGTTCTTCATTGTAGAAAACAAAACGGCTTCTCATCAATAGTTTTATCTCCACTAGAGATTCAAAATGCTTTCTATAAACTCATAAAATTCACTCAAAAACAACATTTTTCATCACTTTTCAATTCTATTAAAGCAAATCAATTCCTTGCTAAACCATTCCGTAAATTGGCTCCATTTGTGGATGGAAACAAGCTTCTCAGGGTGGGTGGCAGACTAAAAAACGCGATCGTGCCGTTCGACCATAAACATCCAGTGCTTTTACCTAAAACATCACGTTTAACCCTCGTATTCCGGTGCCTGGGTCTATTTGAACCCAAATAAATTTTTGCGAGAAATTGTAATAAATAGATTTGTCGTTACTCAAGGAGTGCGTTAAGTTAGATCGGCGTCAAACGGACGTCCCGACGAAAAAACGACGAAAAAATATGTCTCGACCGTTTCTTTACAGCGCCAGGCGTCTGTCTGTGTAAGAGGCTATAGCGACAATACAATTGCCATTAAATTCTTGATTTAGTTCACAGAAGGTGTATTTTAGAGCAACGATCTACATCGAAAAATAAAATGTTTGCTAATTTTGTAAATAATAATGATGATTATAACAATGAAGTGTCTTCTGATGATGAATGTGCGTCATTGACTTTTAGTGATGCAGTACCAGAAGAAGAGGATTATGAAAGTGATGAGTTTAGTGGTGAAAATAGTAATAATATGTCACACTGTAAAGACCAAAATGTTTGTGGACGAACATGGAGATATATTTCCCCCACAAACAGAAATGCAGAATTTGGTAAATATGATGCTACACTCACAGCAAATTCTGAGGGTGTAGAAACCATGGAACAATGTTTTGATTTATTTATAAATGATGAAATCATGGACATTATAATTACTTATACAAATGAAAAAGCGGTTAAATATTATGAAATGTTTTCAAATAATATATGGAAGCCGGTAAACCGTGTTGAATTGAAGGCATTTTTTGGGATTTTACTAATTACTGGCCGTTTTCGGGAATCACGTGAAAGTAAAAAAGATCTATGGAAGAAAAAGATTGCTTATAGTCGACAAATTTATCGAGCATCTATGTCTCGTGATAGATTTACAAACATTTTACGATTTTTACGTTTTGACGACTTTCAGACACGAGAAAAAAGAAAAATGACCGATAAGTTGGCAGCTTTGAGAACCATTACAAATATTTTAACAAGAAATTGCAGAGATAATTACCGAGCGTCTAATGTAGGCACTATTGATGAACAATTAGTAACATTTCGAGGAAGATGTCCATTCAAGGTGTATATGCCGAGCAAGCCGGGGAAATATGGGCTGAAATTATGGGCCCTATGTGACGCTACTACATATTATTGTTGTAATTTTGAAGTGTATTTAGGAAAATGCGGAAACACACCGGAGAAAGGACAAGGACAACGAGTAGTTAGAGTTCTTTCAGAGTTTTGGAAGGGATCTAATCGAACTATCACAACCGACAATTTTTTTACGGATATCTCACTTGCAGAGGATTTACTCAAAGATAACATATTTATAGTGGGAACAATGCGGAAAAATAGAAAGGCTTTACCAAAATCTTTGATAACAATATCCAGAAGAGCTCAATTCTCTTCCGATTTTATATTTTCTGAAAATCTAACACTTGTGTCGTATATCCCAAAACCAAGAAAATGGGTAGTTTTACATTCGAGCGTTCATCGAGAACATGCTATTTCTGACGAAAATAATAATTACTGGTAACATAAAATCAAGAAGAAAACAATTTATAGAAAATTTGTCTGAACAGTTAGTTGCTGCAAACATAGATTCTAGAGCTAGAGCATTTGAAACCAATGCAGTAGTATTTTCGAGACACATTGTGGACGCCATCGAAAGTACAGGCCGAAAAATAAATAAACAAATGAGTACAACATTAGAAAAACGCTCAAGATGTAGCTTGTGTATTGGAAATGACAATAAATATAAATCAAAATGTGATGTTTGTCATAAATATGTATGTAATATACATTCAACATGTACAAAAAATATTTTGTGTACAAATTGTAATGATTTAGAATAAATATTTTTTATGTAATTTTTTTAAAATTTTATTTTTATGTATTATTTTATATTCCTAATAATAGTTCACCTTTAAAATAAAATAAGTCAAAATCATAATGGCAAAAGCTTCATTTTTTATATTCTACGTAAACAAAAACTGTTCGGGTCTCGGTTGACCCAGGCACCGTCCGCAACGGTTGGCGAAACGTCAGTACTGCGAGGGTTAAGTGAACTAATCGTGCAAGATATTCATAAATCTTACCTTCATCCGGGACCAAGAACTCTGCAATCCTTGGTACAACAGCAGTTTTGGATCATCTCAGCTCGACAACTGGTTCGTCAAGTTACATCTCAATGCGTTCGATGTTTTCGATGCCGGCCAAGGTCCTACGCTCCATTTATGGCAGATCTTCCGTCGTACAGAGTGTCTCATGTGAAGGCGTTCTCAACAGTCTCCGTGGATTTTGCTGGTCCGATTTACACGACATTGAATCTCTGTCGAGGATCCAAGTCTATCAAATCCTATTTTTGCGTATTTGTCTATACATCTACCAAAGCCATTCACATTGAATTAGTTACAGATTTGACTACGGAAGCGTTTTTAGCAGCATTACGGCGTTTCATTTCAAGAAGAGGTCCCTGCTCTTTAATTCTCTCCGATCAGGGAACAAACTTTGTTGGAGCGAATAATCGATTGAAGGAGCTGGTAGAAATTTTGGGTCAACGCCTTGGACTCAATTGGATATTTCATCCACCCGGAGGTCCTCATTTCAATGGACTAGCCGAAGCCGGCGTCAAGTCTGTAAAAACTCATTTACTACGTGTTATTGGGGATCAACGTCTCACTTTTGAGGAGATTTATACAGTACTTACCGAAATAGAAGCCGTACTTAACTCCAGGCCTCTCACTCCGATGTCAAACGATCCAAACGATCTTCAACCATTAACCCCAGGTCACTTTTTACACTTAGAACCACTTAATAGTTTGATTTTAGATCCTAACCTCACCGACATTCCAATCAATCGACTCCATCGATGGCAACTTCTTCAACGAATGGTTCACGATTTCTGGAGACGATGGAACGTAGAATACCTGTCGACGCTTCAAGCTCGAGAAAAATGGAACTCATCCACTACTAGTCCGGCTATCGGGGATATGGTGGTTGTGAAAAACGAACAGCTTCCGGCGGTAAAATGGGAAATGGGTCGTATAACACAACTTCACCCCGGAGTCGATGGAATTGTTAGAGTTGTGACAATTCGAACCCGTAACGGTTTTCTCACAAGACCGACAGTGAAGATATGCCCGCTACCAACCGAAGAAACATCAACAACCTAACCTCTATTTTAATTCGCTAGGATCAATGTTAAATTTTATTCTTTATTTTCGCTTTACTTATTGTAACTTCCAATTTGCTTTAAAATTCAATGTGTTCAAATTTAATTTTGGTGGGTGGCTAATGTTGAGGCCAACACAAAACATATTTTGTTTACTGCACATGCGCGTCTCTGGCGCGCACGTTTAAAAACCCGATGAGAGAGACTGAGCGTGTAGATCGAAGCGATCACAAGTGTCTTTAATTATTATTGTTTAAATCGTACCGTCACGTGCACAATTACGACCTGGCTGTAAAGTGTTGGGGAACAAGGGAGGGAGAGCAATATATAGTAAGATTTTATTTATTTTTTCATCTTTTATTTTATATTTCTTAACAAATTCTCCGCGGGAAGCGGAAACCAGCACCTTCACGATCCCGACTAATTGTCGCGCGATCAGGTATGATAATACAATTAATACTAAATAATGAAAATATTGTTCATGAAGGTGATTTACTGTTGATTCAGTAAATTCATGAAGGTGTTTACATTCAATATTAAACCTGAAAATAAATTAACCGACAAAAGTCGGTTAATTTCGGTTGTCAGTTGGGGTTTTCCCCAATTTATCAAAAAATCCTCTAGAAAACCGTATACATATAAATTAGAAATCAATAAACAAATTCATAAAATGTTAAAAAACGGAATTAAACAAACTGTCAGTTCGTGGACATCACCAATATCACAGGTACAAAAAAAATCAACCAGGCGAACAAAAATGGCGATTAGTAATAGATCTAGTAATAGATAAAATAGAATTAAAGTTAGTATATCCATTACCAAATATTTTAGAAATATCAGACAAAATAGAAAGAGCAAACTATTTTACAAGTTTAGATTTCGCTTCCTGTTATCACCAAATTGAAGTAAAAGCACAAGACAAAAATAAAACCGTATTTTATTTTAATTCTATTGAACATCACATGTTTACAAATGTCAGAAATGTCACGAATTTACCACTATAAATTTGCATTTAAACATGAAAAGGAAAGTTATTATTAAAGTGTGGATTTTTAGCGAGTAGATTATAAGTAATTTTTGATAAGGGAATAATTTTAACCATATTTAGCACTTGCTCAATTTCTCTTATGCCTATTTTCAATTTTAATGCATATATTTTTTTTTGTGCTTACTTTATGCATCTTTTTATAATTGATGTCATAGATTTCGTAAATTGTATAATTTTACTGGGTTATGTGACTAATTAATCTTCATTTGTTATTTTCTAAATGACCAATTTTACTACTCATCTCCGCTTGGTATTTTGACGCAAGCACATTCAAAAAATCATCTAAAAATACCAAACTGTAATATATTTATTAAAAGCTGTTGAAAGATATTGAATATTCGTGTATATTTTAATGATAATGGAAAATATATATTTTTTAAAAATAATAAAAGTGAAAAAGCTTTAAAATTAAATTTCACATGAAATAAGGTAATGATTATATCATTAGATTGCGTTAAGTCTTCTTAATTTCTTGTCTTCTACAAGTACCTGCTTTGTATCTGTTATTATGCGAACCACTCTGTATATATTCTTGAAATCTGAATAATAGTTATGCTTCTTTTTGGTTCACCGAATAGTATTCCCAAAAAGTGTTTTAGAAATGCGATAATCTTTTGTTTGTGAAGTTGTATGTAGGAAAGCGGAGGGTACGCAAAAGCATACAGCACCTAGGCCCCAACGGGCCCTTTGTCCTATCCCACCAGTCTGTGAATTTCCTGTGAGTGAAATCTTTAATAAACTCAATTTGAGTTGATACGGACGGAGCGATTAACGGTTCAGGTGAACAGGTAGCTCGCTTGGCAGCTCTTTTGGCAAGCCTATCAGGGTGCTTATTACCTGAACAGATCAAACGTCCTTTTATCCATTGAAGTGAAACACAGTTATGTACTGCGGTCTTCTCCAATGTTAGGTGACAGTCCATGACAAGTCCTGACGTAATAGTTATTCTACTCAGGGCTGAAATGGATACTCTACTGTCAGTATAAATTGTGATAGTCTTAACTTGCAAGTTGGATCTGACAATAAAGTCAGCAGCAAGTAGATTGGCGATTAATTCTGCCTGTATGTTACCGATGGTACCTTTACCTAATGGAGTAGATATGTGGAGTTGGAGATCGTACGAGAAAACTTCAGCTCCAGCTCCTTCCCGACTAACCGAACCATGAGTGTAGATTTTGTTACTTTTATATACTTATACTTCTGTGGAACTTGGATAGGTGAGATAACTCTAAGTAAAAATGTGTTTGAGGGGTATGAAGTCCCATTTGAAGTGACCATTTCATTCCAGAGTACGGCATTTTTACTGTTCCTCTCACCCATAAAGATTCCTGCTGTACGCAGTCGAAATATGGTCACCAGTGCCACTTCTTGTATGAACAAATGAAGTGGCGGTAGGTTCAACATGTTTTCCATGGCTCCACCGCAGCCATGGTATATATAAAAAGGAAAATTGGAAATAATTTACTTACTAATGCTTCTTTAATAGAATGTAGGCAGATATATAATATTAATAGCAATACTAACGAGATTCATTTTCGTCCTATATTCTCAAACTATTCGAGCACAGTTTCCTTTGTTAAATACAAAACTGGAAAAAAGTTTTCTTAAAAGCTCCATTAAAGTGCAATTATTTCAAGAAAGAATAGCGAGTTGTGTTGGGTATCACTTTGTCCTGAACCGGATATTACAACTGGAGCACATGGCTAGATGCTGCATACTATTATGCTGACCATTTGGCTCTTTTAATGAAATTATATTGAAGTTTCCGGAATTTGATTCTCAAGCAGATGCAAAGTATCAAGATATTGTAAAAAATGAACAGGTGAAACAAACTGTAGCATTTATTAAAATAAACTATAGTTTTGTAAGCGCATCTATCATGAACTCAAAGACAAACACTTACTCTAGTAAAAAGGATATAAAATTTTATATCAAGTAGCAAGTGCCATTCATGGAAATCTTGTTGAAGATCTTGCCATCATTAACTCTAAATTAAAATTTGCCCAACTCACCAGTGTAAACCTTGATCATAGCTTTTCCCGTCTAAAATATGTACTTTGCGATTGAAGTATTTAAATAAGAGTTCTGTTGATAATTTAGGGAAACAGTTAATTATTAGCATTTTTTAATTTTTAATAATTTTCGTTATTAATGTAATTTAAAATTTTATCAGTATATTAATAAAAAATATAACCATTATTTTATATCTTAATTTTTATGCTTATTAAAATTTTTTTTTTTTAATTTTAGTTATTACAATTAATTATTAGTTATGTTGTGTTTGCTATATGTGCTTAACAAGAAATAGTAAAAAACTACCAAATTCTTTGATTTTTACAGCCTGGCCGCAAAAGACTTTTAAGTCCTATACTACGCAAAGGTCTACTTTTAATAGCAATTTTCCAAAAAAGGATTTTTCAGTGTTTAAGTTTTAATAGCAGTACTTTTTGTGTTCAAATTTTAAAATAAATAAATATGTTAATAATTAAAAGTATTGCAATGGTTAACACATTTTGAGAAATCGAGTCCTTGACATTTCGGATTTGGAATTGGAAAGTGGATCATAAACTACAGAACCTCAAAAATTGTTGTTTAATTACGTGTTGCTTACGAAATCGTTTAAACCTGAACTGAGTAGATATTTTAAGAAGCATCATTGAATATTTTGTGGTTCGTGAATCCCAAGTTCTCTACACTGTTGTTAAAAATATGTTGGTACCATTTACGTATTAATTACTTATACTAACGCTAATTACTAAACATAGTAAAATTTTTTGTGAAGGTATATTAAACGAAGAATAATTTGCTTTTATAAATAAATAATTTTTAGGTACAGATTTATGTTGGAGAGATTACAATAGGAAAATTCCTTCAAATGCGTATTATGCAGAGGACCATATTTATATTGGTCAAACCCTTAATTTACCACATAACCAGGAAGGAGGACTTCTTCCCGGAGGGTTGTATCTAAACCTACATCAGCTTATATTTGAAGCACATGGAAAAAGAAAAGAACATAACATTAATATTAAAGTAACAGGATTTCTTGGTTTGTTTGCTTATGTATTAAATAAAAATCCTTTTATGTAATTAAAGGTTTTGTATACTTCAACACCACATTTATTGAAATGGAAATGGATTAATATGCGGGACTTGCAAACAAATTAGACGGATAATTACGTTGTAGGTGGATATGAAGAGAAACGTTCACTTTATATTGGAAAAACTTTTCACGACGGTGAATGGAAAATTGGAAAAGTATTTCCACACTCAAACGAGGGGCCAGACCGCAATGGACTGAGAATCTGGAATAAAGATGGAAAAGCATTTAGCGCACAAAATTTTCAAATATTAACGAAACTTAATCAATTGGAATCATCTGATGTATGTCATACTTAAAATTTTTTTCGTATCTAATAAAATGTGCATATATTTAAAACAAGATATTTATATTAATTTTACCATTATTAATTTACTTTAGGGAGAGAAAAATTGTCTAAGTATCTAAAAATTTGCCATTTTATATTTATGAAACCAAAGAAATAATATTTGTACCAGAAATAAATTATTTTTTTATCAAAATTTACAAAAGCTATTACTATTCCATTTAAAAGTCTTTACAATAAGACTATTTTTTTAATAATACGTTTTTGATGATTTTAGTTAGGATTTTCGCTATTAATAGGTTATATATCATTTACTATAAACTGATATTGAAGGCGCAGTAAAAAACTGGGTTTAAAAAAAAGATATATAAAATGAAATTAAATCGTAACAAAAGAATGTGGAGAAATGCAAATAAAATAAAGAAGTATGAATAATGAAAGAGAATAAAATTCTTACGTTTAATTTTGACATCACTTTTACAATATTCAAATGAATCGATCCGTTCGATACTGAGATCGCGATAAGAAGTAAGAGCGAGCGCATGCTCTCGTGTTAAAGTATTTGAACCATCAGAACGCACGCACATGCGTAAAATTCTGAGGTTCACGCGGCGCGATCAGATATCTATAACACTAAACAACATTTGAATATACGCTTAAATGTGTGTAACAAATCTTTGCTTAAAATTTATAAAATCTTTCATAACTCTGTTTTGTATTTCTCGGCTACATACAACACTTGTTTTTTTTAAGAAAAGAATTATTCCAAGTTGAATTTTCAACTATGTTCATTTTTCTTTTACCCCTTTAATTTTGTGGATCGCTACCCACTCGTCCCCTTCCGTCTCTTTTCTGAGACCTCTCAGATTCTCAAAGAAGGCCTCTTCCGAATCCCCTTGGAAAATCTTAACAATCTTCCTACACCTGGTCTCTGATTTGCCCTTAATCTTTATCTTGTAGCTCTGCTCCAGTACTCCAATGCCCTCTTCTATCTCCTCAAGCTCTGGGAATCTGTATCTAATCCTCTTTTGAATACCCTTGTCCATTGACACATCGTTAGGGTCCACTACTGCCACGATAACCGTCCCATTTTTCATGTTAAGTGGGTTACTCTTCTTGATTTCCGTGTTCGTAAATGATTCCTGAACCCATTTCTTATCTGCGATCTCCTTCCATTCCTCATAAGTTTTGATTTCCTCTTCCAGGAGTAATTCTCCTTCGCTTAATGTCTGTGTGCCTATCTCTCTTGTCAACGGTTTCACCCTTTCGCCCAAATTAACTTGCGTATTCACATCAATTGTCATTTTTTCGATCGGTTCATATTTGTGTCGCGCAATCCACTCCTTAATGAGTCCACCATTTAACACCTCCATTTGTCTTTTAAATTTGACAGATAATTCTTTTATCTCTCGTTTCGTATTTTGTTCAATACGCATTTCTAGGTCCGTTTGTAATTTTGTAATCCCCTCCAGACACTCAACTAGGACGAAAACCTCAGTGCTCTCCTTTGCACAATATGGGTTAACCTTTCCCATGGACGTATCCATGATCTTGCATTTTTTTTTATAGTCTTCACCCACTGAAAAACTCCGGTACATTTCCGGACCGGGTATTCTACTTCCGCTTGCCATTGTCTATAGTAAATTATTACCGGCAAAACTCAAAAATTAAACCTAAGAAATCGTTTATTCGATATTAAAACATAAAACGAGTCATTTCCACAAGAGTCAAAATATTTATTATACGCGCGATGTCCGAAAACCGGACGCGCAAGCGCCCAGCAACGTGCAGTCCTACCACTCCGGCGCACAGCGCCGCACTGGCTAAAACTCAGTCCTCCTGAGCGATATAGCTACGCCGAGAATTCCCCAACTCTCGTGAGCACTCCGGGGTATTAATTACGAAAAACTAATTAGTCCAAACCAAATTCACGGATGCACCATAAGGGTGTCTATATCTTATCTACGATTGGTCTATTCCTACCTTCGTTTTCCAGGCGAGAGCGGTATACACGTAACTTAACCTGCAATTTCCACAAAAATGTTAACAAAAATGGAGGTAGAAAGAGGTCCTTTCCTTATAAGACAAGAAAACACACACGAAAAATCCATATAAATCGTCACTATCGATCATCACATTTTTGCTGTTACCAGCATTTGCACAAACAAATTTCCTTACAGCAAAAAACCCGTCTAAACACACTTCTAGAGTTCAAGCTCGCGGAGTACCACGGAAACACATCCGTCAGAGACGGAAACCAACCGCGAACTAACCCAACCCAACCCTTTTTTTATAGAGGAGATTAGGAAATCTGCGTACAGACACCCAGCCTAAGTTATCAAGCGGCCGGATAGTGACAGGTTGAGGTGTACAGCCCCGACCGTCTAAAACCCTTCCCCCTCTCTTCCGGAACCGCCGATCTGGGCATATCTTCGGGAAGAAAAGATCTTCATACATCGCCTTCGACTCCTTTCGACCCAATTCGTAACTGTGGACAACTTCCGTGACATCTCCTTGTGTTGTTATCAATGCGCTTTCTCCGGAAAGAAAAGAAAATTCTACTGGCCAAGGCATCCATTGATATTCTCATAACAAATTTTTCATTTTACTTTTAGAAGTACTTTTATTTTGTTACATACCTGGATGAGGGAGAGCCTCCCTCTCCCTTCCCTTCCCTGGTCATTTCTCAGATTCCCTCGGTTGGCAGCAACATATCGAAAAATAAAAGAAACTACTTTTTGAAAATGCAACTGATCTATTACATACCCGACTGGGGGGGGGGGGGATTTCCCCCCTCTTCCTCCTCTTCCGTTTCTCGGGTCCCTCATCTCTCATATCTTTCTCTCTCCAAGCCTCTTTCGTGCATTTCCTTCATTTTCATTATTGCTGTAACCATATCACTTACTTCGTTCCAATTCTCTTCAGTTTCTAACGTTACTCCAGTCATGGTTCGCTTGTCAGCGTTTGTCCGCATTTTCTTTCACACTTTAATCTTTATTCGGCGAATTCTTCACATGCAAACAGAGTGTGTTCAACTGTATCTGTATGACCGCAAAACCAACATTCCTCAGACTCCGCTTTTCTAATCTTGTGTATATACTTACTAAACACTCCATGTCCGGTTAACGCCTGTGCCAAGTCCACCTCCCCCCACTTTCTCGTTATCCATGGTTCTATATTTGGTATTATGAGTCTTGTCCATCATAGTTTAACCATATCGCTTGCCAAACACTCATTAACGTCTTTCTGCATTCTTCTTTTGACTCCCTTCCTCTATAATACAGTTCCGTTCTCTCATGTACCAATAAATCCATTGGAGGTAATCCCGCAATGACCTGGGTGGCCTCCGCTGAAGCGGCCCTATACGCCGATGTTATTCCTATTGCTAGTTTCCGGTTAACTCTTGTTAATAATTCACAATAATTCTTATACTTTAGAGCTCTTTGCCATGTTGGTGCAGCATATAATATTAATGACGTCACTGTTGATGCCAGCAAACGTTTTTCCTTTGTTTTGGTCCTCCCAATTTTGACATCAGTCTTAAAATCAAATTGCACATGTAGGTAGCCTTACTCGTCACCACCACTACATGTCTTGTCATTGTCATGTCTTTGTTTATATGAACTCCAAGGTACCTCACCTTTTCCACACTCTGCATCAGCATTCCATTTATCTCCAGATGTAAAGTTTTCAGCTTTCTTCTTCCTTGTAGTAACACTAACTCAGTTTTTTGTGCCGCTATGTTAAGCCCCATCTCCTTCAATTTCATAATTACCTGCTGTACTGCAGAACTTGCCTTGTCCTTTAGATGTTCCCCGTCTCGGCCTGTCACTACAAGTGCAAGATCATCAGCGTATGCTATAAGCTGCACCCCCGCCACCAGGTTCGTTCTTAGTATCCTGTCATAATAGATATTCCACAGTAACGGTCCGAGCAAGGATCCTTGCGGTATTCCGCATGTTACTGGATATGTTATACCGTTTTGAGCGATTATACTCCTGTCTGACAAATAGGACTTTACCATCTCAACCAAATATCCGCTAACCCCTCCTTCGATCAGGGCATCTATTATTTGTCTCCACGGTGCTGAGTTAAAGGCATTTTCGATATCCAGAAGGACCAGTGCGCATACTTCTCTATTCTTCAAAGCTTTCTTTTTTATGAGATCTACATTTTCCTGAACCTTCGCGATCGCTTGCACCGTGGATCCACCCTTTCTGTACCCGTATTGGTTTTTATGTAAAAGGTGTTTTTCGTCAACTTCAGATAGTAGCCGATCCCTTATCAGACTTTCCAACAACTTGCCTGTCGAATTCAGGAGGTACAATGGCCTGTATGATGTACTCTGTCCTGGTTTGTTTGGTTTTTCTATCAACACCAGTTTTGCTTTTTTCCAAATCTTCGGAAAGAGTCCTAATGTCATACAGTTGTTGTAGACCTGCAGAAAAGTCTTCGGATATTTTAATGTCAGCAACCTCACCACCTCCGATGGAATGCCATCCGGGCCAGGTGCCTTCTTCTTTCTCAGTTTCTCCACTGCAGCTACAAGTTCTTCCTCAGTAAATTGCTCTATTTGTCCTAGTCTCCTGTTAGCTTCAAATACAATGTTGACGTGTTTCGGGAACAATTTTTGGATCTGCTCTTCCACCTTACTATCATCGATGCTAGTTCTATTTCTTAACTTTAACCTTTTTGTTATAATTTGGTAGGCCTTCCCCCACACGTCGTCTTCCAATTCCAGACACAGTTGTTTCCACTTTTCCTTCTTGCTCTTTTCAGCCTTCTAAGTTCCTTTCTTGCTTTCCTGTGTTGCACTTTCCAGTTTTCAGCCTCCGCCGTATCTCTCCAAACATTTCTCCTGGATCGCGTTAATTTTCTTCTTAGTCTATTGCATTCTTCTCGTTTCTTGGATATTTCCTCATTCCACCAATATACTGGATTATATCTTGAGGTTTTTCTGCCTCCTTTGCTACAATGTCTTTTGCAAAGTCTTTCGATATTTTTAATTAAGTTATCCGGTGTTTCGGTCTCTTCATTTTCGAAGAGCGGAGTTTCATCTTTCTTCATTTTCTTCAAGGCTTTTTCCGTCACTATCCACTTACTGTGCCCTCTCTCCTCACTCCCACCTGTATTGTTTCTTTCAATCGTGAAAACAATAGTTCGATGGTCACTCAAATTGTCACTGTCCACATCTACATACCACTCACTAACTTTCCTGCTTAGATTGCTAGTAGTGGCAGTGAAGTCTACCTTTATTTAAGATAATAAAATCGTTTGTGGCCAGCCAGAGCTCTAAAAGTTCTCCTCTTTTATTAGATTTGGCCGATCCTGCTTGCCCCATTTTAGCATTTAAATCCCCACCGATCAATATTTCTTTATCATAATGTCTCGGCATTAATTGGATACTATGCAGCAGATCTTCAAATTCTTCTAGAGACCGATTTGGTGAAAAATAACAGGAACATATAACAAAACACGTCAACTCTACACAAGCAAAACCACATCCCTCATAAACACTCACAACTAACAAATCATTATAAATATTCGCAAAAGCATCACAGTTTTTATCACAGCACTTAAAATTTCTAATTTTTTGGTTTTGCTCACAGCCGATTATCACATCAAAATGTTCCTCTTCGATTCTTTTCTCCATTAATTCATGCACAGCGTACACCCTGTTAAAATTAAGTTGGGCTACCTTTATTCTTATATTATTCATCTCATCCATTTAATTTGCGATTTGCCTTTTTGGCTAGGGAGAGTGCTGCCATAAATGCTTTACATCTCACCGTTCCCGCCTTATGTCCTCCTGTCTTACATAGTGGACACGCCTAGTTTTCATTGCACGTTTTATGGTCGTGATCAACTTTTCCGCATTTAAAACAGCAATTGGATCTATCCGGACCCTTACATTCCCTCGCCGTGTGGCTGTACCCCCAACACTTAAAGCACCTATCAATGCTGATCTTTCTTTCCGCCCAGCATCTTGTAAGGCCGATCTTTATGGGTCCCTTCTTCAACAATGTTTCTGCCCTCTTTTTGTTTAACGTCACCGTAATAGCCCGCGTATTGTTTCTCATCGGTCTTAGAGCGCTCATTTGAATGTCGACGTTGTTTTCTTCCAGGGATTTCTCTATAGCTTCTTTTATTTCTTCTTTTTCGGTGCTTATGTCCATCCCTCTTATATATATTATTTCTATGTCTTCCCCAACTCTTCTTACTGTCAGCCTTTCTCCTGGCATTGCACGTATCGCCTCTTGCGCCTTCTCTATTATACTTTGGTCCTTATCTGTAGTTATAAGGACTTTTCCATCTTTTGTGCTTCTGATGCTCTTGATGGATTTCTTGATATTCTCATTTCCCAACGCTTTCCTTATGTATATTACTGAGTCCTTAAATGACTGTTCTCCATTATCCACTACTAGGACTTAGCTCTTCCTCTCTTTCTTTTCATTTGGCACCTTGTCTTTCGATGCATTGATGTAAATATAAATCTTGAAGTCTGTTGAGTGATAAATCGCCTCAATCATCTTTCTATATGTCTCCAAATTTATTTTATTTATTGTATGTATTGTCACCTCCTTGTCCTTACCAAGCTCTGTTTTTAGCCTTAACAATTTTTTAAAAAGACTCTTCTCCAGGCCGTCATATCTAATTTTAGTAATCTTTCTCCTCCCTTCCTCTACACAACCTCTTGACCCCACCATGTAGTTTTGTTCTATATAACCACAATCATCTACTATTTGTAGAAGTTCCGAATATCTTTCTCGGAAAATTCTTTCCCATTTCTAATCTATGTGTTTATGAAAACTTCCTCATCCCACTCTTCCTCACTTATCTCTTTCCATCTCTCATATTCCTCTGTCTGTGTCAGTGTTCATAACACTTTATCTCCTACCGTTTGTGTCAACTCCTCTTTTGTGTTGGGCAGTGTTT
Source organism: Onthophagus sagittarius (assembly GCA_036711965.1). Classification (NCBI taxonomy): domain Eukaryota; kingdom Metazoa; phylum Arthropoda; class Insecta; order Coleoptera; family Scarabaeidae; genus Onthophagus; species Onthophagus sagittarius. The sequence continues at coordinate 973,523 of JASERS010000011.1, read as the reverse complement.
GTGTATCCTCATCTATAATCATCTTCTGTATCTTTTCGTATTTATGAGCCTCCAGCCACGTTTTTATAGATTATAATACTATTAAAAATTTCCACTTGTCTCGCCAGTTTAGAAGTTATATCTTTTATTTCTCTCTTCGTATTTTGTTCTTTATGTTTTTGTAGTTCAATCACCAGTTTGGTAACTGCTTCCATGGCTTCCCTCAAAATAAAAACCTCCGAGCTTTCTTTTTTCTTGTACGCTCCACCCACATCTTCACCATCCGCAAGCGTGTTGGGTGCTTTCCTTTTCCTTTCTAAGCCTGTTACAGAATATCTTCTTCCATATCCAAACAAGTCCTTTAGTTGAGCTGTTTTACCAGCAGTTTCTGTCGTCTGTATCTACTTGCCTTCATTATTTCTTTCTACTTCTATCATCTCCTTTTCCGCGCTTCTTTGGGTCGTCATAATTCTGGTTTGCCAGCGCATCGTAGACTAGGGGGCAGGCCGGTTAACTTTCGGGAACGGGTATACCCTCGGCGAAACTCCCCTACCCCAGTTCCCTGAGGCCTGAAAAACCGCTTTACCTACCCGAAATACACGGACGGTAGGCGCTCGTCCGAAGCAATGAAGAGTTCCGACCCTCTTCATCCAAAGTCCACTACCCGATCTAGGTCCCGTAGGGGCTGGTACCTGATCACGGCGGGGGGTCTGCTTCGGCAGAAAGAAAACTTCACATCAGCTCACACCCCAGAGGTCGAAGCTTCCCCAGGTTAGCAAGCACTCCCCAGATAATCCCCACCGCGTCGATTCTTACATTCAACACACAGCACTATCACAAAAACACCACACTACCGGAAGCCGTGCCGGTCCTGGCGAAATTTACACCTGTATTCCCAGGTGGGGGGCCTTGTAGGGTACTACCGCCCGGGTCAGGCGGACCCCAGTTTTTTATCGAGGTATGCTCCTCGAGCTCAGGTGGCCTCGGGTGCGCTAAGCCCGTACTCAGTAACCTACTGAGCCCCTGAGGGGAATTTTTTTTTCTTTTTTTTTGGCGTTGAGGAGGAGAAAATGCTTGATGCACTGAGCCCTGTTATAAATTCATCCTACCAGGAGTGTGGGACTCCCTTGACCTCGGTCTTGTTGGTCAAGGATACCCACTAAAAACTTCCCCTCTTTCATCGCCATCTCTCGTGTGGTAATGCCCCTTCGGGCTTTGGCCATCGCACGAGCGGCGGAAAAAATAAACAAAACGTAACAAAACAAGCACAAAATATATCCGACTGTCACTTCCCTGCCACTGAAAACACTGCGCACAAATCACAAAACTGCCACTAGACTAGACACAGATTTCCTTCTCTTCCTTCTCTTTCGCACGAATCACCTCACTCGCGAAGCTCTCCTCCACATTCATCCAGTTCTCCTCGCTGCTCAGCATTGTTGCAATAACGTTCGTCGGCGTCAGGTCCTTCCTGAGGTTCGAAGACATTAACCATTTGTGCTCATGCCAAGTGCATGAACACGTCGACCACCTTGCCGTATACGACACACCCCACGTCCAGCGAAACCACTACCAAGGCAACCCACTGCCTCCGACTACCAAAAATTAGCGGCGAAAAAAGCTCCCACTTTATTACAGAGAACCCCAAACTAATCACATACAATAATAAACTCATAATAAAACAGAAAAATAAACTAATCATTATAAACCAAACAAAGCTATTTCCAAACGAGTAAACAAATAAGATAAATGAAACACAAATAATACAATACAATAATTCGTAAACTAAACAATAATTTCGTAAACTAAGCTAAATATAATATAATACACTAAATAAACCTAATCTTTCTTTTTCTTTTTTCAGGTCCAGCGATCACGGCACACAGCGTCTCCGGTGGAGAGCGTAACTATCCACCAGGTAGGTCATCTTCTTTTCTTTTCCCTTCTTTCCCCTCTTAATTCCCATCCCCTTCGTAATAAAACACTAGGCCAGCAGCCAACTCATTTCAGTCATTCATATCCTCCTCACACACAATCTCACTCAACTCACCTCTCCCTTCCTCTCGCGTTTTTTCCATCACCCTCATCCTAAAACTCACCCTTCTTTCATCCATACATTCCCATAAAATGTGGTGAGGTGTGTCCTCACCCACACCACACACACAAGTACCACTCAACAATTGCACACCCTTAGCCGACATTGCCCTCTCTCCCATCCATTCACACCTCAAAAATTTATAAACATTCCTTCCCGTTGTTGCTCTTGCCCATCGATCCCTCCACTCCTCTGTCATCATATTCCTCAGCTCCTTCCTAAAAACACTCTTTACCTTACATACCTCCCTAACATCACCCTCTTCCACATCATCCTTAAGGTACTCATCCACGACTCTCATACCCTCATCATCCCGTGATTTCCACCCCACACATAACAGCCTATTACCCTCCCCTGCCTCTTTACATAACTTCATTACCTCATTCGCCTCCACACTTCTCGCACCAGAACCACACACTCTCTCCACCGCCGTCCTATTATCGTTAAACACCACATAACATCCCTCCTCCTGTTCTCTCACCCACTCCGCATCCAATCCAATCGCCTGTACCTCCGCCTGAACCACCGTAGTATGGTCACTTACCCTTCTTTTTCCCCTATCGTATATCATCCCATTCTTCCTCGCCACAAACGCCACCCTCACACCTCGCACCCCCTTACTCGCATCCGTAAAAATCTCCGTATAATCCTTCACACCCTCCAGATCACCACCGAACCTCCCAGCACACTCACACCATTCGCTACCCTTACAGTTGATCTCCCACTCACCCATCCTGTCTATTCCACTTCTCTCTCCCATATTTGGCCTGTAACTGCATCGGAGGGACTCCCATCACTATTCCTAACGCTTCCGTTGGCGTCGTCTTGTAAGCCCCCGTAGCCCACAACATAAAAGGTCGCACCGCTGCGTTCAAACACTTACCCGCTCTTGAATCCATCGCTCTCTCTCCCCATACTTCCACTCCATACAACAAACCAGGTAACACCACCCTTTCCACCACACTCTTTCTCATCTCCATACTTACACCCCAGTCCTTTCCCGCCATCACTGCCATACGTCCCAACATGCCCATCATTCTCCCCCTTACATACCTCACGTGCTCTATAAACAACAGCCCAGTATCTATCACCACACCCAAGTACTTCACTGCACCTTCCATCCTAACCACGCTCTCATCTACTCTTAACACTGGCCCTCTGATTCTCTTTTTCGCAAAAAACATACCCACCAACTTATCCTTCGCATATTCAACTTTACACCCCTCCGCCTATTCCTTGCATGCCTTCCAAACTCTTTCCCATCTTCTCTCTATCTTTTTCACCGATACATCCCCTATCATCACCACCTGATCATCCGCGTACGCTTGCACCACATCACTATCCATGTCCAAACACTCACTCACCCTCCTAAACCAATCATTCATCGCACAATTCCATAACACCGGACCCAAACTTGATCCTTGTGGGCATCCCCTATTAACAGTCACTTCCACACCCTCACACTTTAACATTCTCTCACTCAAAAAACTATCTATCGCACAAATCAAATACTCCGGCACTCCCAAATCAATTAAACCCTTAATTATCCCTGATACCCATACCGCATTAAATGCGTTCTTAATATCAAGGGTAACAACCACCCCATGCCATCCAAACTCCTTACACCTTCTCATACCTCTCACCAACCCATCAAAAGCCTGTATCGTTCCCCTTCCTTTCCTAAAACCAAATTGTCTATCATCCATCCTTCCATTCCTTTCCAAAAACCCAAGCAACCTTCCCGCAAGCACCCTATCTAACACCTTCCCTAAAGCCGAGGCTAAACAAATTGGACGAATGCCCCCATTTGGCTTCGGCAGCCACACCACCCTCGCCGTCCTCCATATGTTATAGAATATCCCTTCCTTCAAACATACCCTAATCCTACTCATCCATTCCTCACTGAATCTTTTCCACGTTTCTTTTACAACCACACTTCTTATTCCGTCAATACCCGCAGCCTTTCCCTCACCCATATTCCCTATTACCTCCTCCAACTCACATTCACTCACCTCCTCTATCCACCATTCGTTCCTCATTCTCTCCAACTCATTGACCTTCTCCTTTACCTCCCTCCTTATCCTATTCTGTACCATCGTATCATCCTCTTCCCTATGTTCCAAAAAATATTTCCTAAACTGCCCCCGAATCATATCCTCCCTTCCAATAACCACACCAAACTCATCCACACTACATGATAGGCTTAATATTAATAAGTCTTCCTTTCCCCTCCTTCCACACCTCATATATTCCCATTCTTCCTAACTCTTTCTCCAATCTTCCCTATCATCTCCCTCTTTGCATTAATAATTTCCCTTTTATATTCCCTTCTCTTTTCTAAGTATCTATCCTTCTTTTCCCTTTCACTTTCATTCCCACCCCCTCTCCTGCTATCCTGAAATTCCCTCCTAGCCTTCCTTACCTCTTTCCTCAATACATTCAAACTTTCACTCCACCATATCTTCCCCTTTTTCTTCCTATTCATTCTACCTCTATCCTCACTTACCAATTCCTCACACACCTTACATACACATTCACTCCATTCATTCGCACCACCCTCTCCATTATTCCCCTTTTTGGTAGTCTCCAGTTCTTTCCTGATCCTTTTCTCGAACTCCTCCCAATCTCTCATCCATACAATCACACATTTACGTTTTCCTATTACTAACTCTCCCTTCTCCCACACATCCTCTCTCAAAAATGGCTCTTATATCATCGCAATGTCGGCACTTACCTCTCTCGCCCTGCTGACCGCATACAACATCGCCGCTCTTCCCCTTCCCACATTGACCTGAACTCCCTTGATCCTACCCAAGTTGCTCCTACTCATATTTCGTCACCCTCTCCACCATCGCCACCGCCGCTCTGAAATCCGAACACTTCCGATCCCTCGTATCATGATCATGACTCTTGCCTCGATTCTTGCAGTTGACGCACTGCGGCTGCTCGTTTTTCCTTCTGCAGTCCTTAAAGTCATGGCCTTTCCTCACACAGTGCCCACATACTTTTTGCACTTTGCAGAACCTCTGCAAATGCCCGAATCCCTGACAATTGTAGCACCTTTCTACATCCACAAAATCCTCTACCCTACATGATTGTAATTTAATGCACACCCTCCCAAATCTCAAAATCTCCCTTCTAACCCGTCCCGTCACTTCCAACACTACATTTAGCACTTCCCTGTCCCTTCTTCCTGTCTTAAATAAAACCCTACATTCCCTCTTAAACTCTTCCCACCCAATTCCTGCATCCCTTTCCACATTTTTCCCCCAAATTTGTTGCATAATCGTATCCTCACTTGTTCTCCTATCCACATCTTACACAATAATTTTCGGTTTTACCGTGTTTGGAGGCCTAATTGTAACTCCCGCTCCCTTCAGTTTCTCTTTGATGATCTCCACATCCTTTTCTGTGGCCCCTTCAATTAATACCCTCTTATCCTTTAATTTGGCACTCTTCTTACCTTAATTTCCTTCCACCCCTCCTTTCTTTCCAATGACTTCACAATTTTCTCCTTCAGAACCTCGCTGTCTCCCACATCACTCCCACCCGTCACAATTACGATCTTCTCATTCTTTCCCGCTCTCTTCTTCTCCTTTTTTCCCGTCGCACCCGCATAAGTTCTTTCCCTGCTCTCACTGTCTCCATCCACACCTCTTTTCATCCTCTCTTCCCATATACTCCTTTCCTCTAGCCTCCCCCTGCACTGCGCCAACTCAACCATCATCCTTATTGTTAATTCTTCCATTCTCCTAAAACCGTCCAATATTTCCCCTCTCTTCTGTGACGGCAGACTTTTGGAGGTCAGAGCTAACATCCCCTCCAGTTCCTTCCTCATCTCCTGTACGTACAGCAACTCCCTCATCACATTTCCCTCGCAGGCCTTTTGAACATAACTCCCTCGTCTTCTTCCTCCTCATATTCCCTATCCCTCTTCCTGGTATCCTCCGATGTTGTCACCGACGCCCCTTCCGCAGTTCTCACCGATTGAACATCCATGCTCCACGCTCCCTCAACGTCCTTTTGAAAATCCAAAGCCCTTTTCTTTTCCTCTTCCATCTTCCTTATCCCTTCCATTGCTCCATATGTCTTCTTCCTTACACCTTCGAACTCCTTCCTTGGCCCCTCCATTTCCCTTACCACTTCTTTAACAACCCTTCCCTTTTTCCCAGAACCTTCTTTCCCTTTTTTACCCTCCTCCACTCCTTTTTCCTCCCTTCTTCCCCTTTCTTCATTCTTTGTCTCCTCTCTAACACTTTTTTCCTCTTCCTTCCTTCTCCCATCAGGACCCCTCGAGCCTGAAGGCGATCGTGGAAGCGATTGCCTCGGCTTGAAAATATCCATCCCCCCTTTTTTCCGACATTTTCCCCTATCAATTAATTTTTAACTTTCTTTTTCTCTTTCTTTTTCAGATTAGACCAGACGCCGAACCGAAAGAAGCACGAAACAGAACCGATTTTCGTTCCCAGATCAACGATGGCTGAAGAACAGCCCTTTTAAGGGTTCCTTCTCGCACTAAATACAAAATTTGTATTAAGAACAGTCGCAATACACAACAATGTTTAGAAAAGTACTGTTAGAAAGGTACTTTTGTACTTCCGGTGACACCGGAAGTACAAAAGCTCGCTAGAAATACTCCTTGCGACCCCACCAACACTATAGTTTTTATCCCGTCTCGATACGAACGTTCTCTAATACACAACGTTCTCTCTCGTTGTGTATTAGATATGTGGATATGTTCCTTTTTTCCAGGCACTTGATTATTTCCCTCCATGGAGCCGAGCCAAACGCGTTCTTAACGTCCAGAGTGACCAGTATACATTTCTTTTTTTACCTTTTCTAAATTTCTTGCAGCCTTTGGCGACGTTTAGTACTGCCTCAATTGCTGACACGGTCGACAGTCCCTTTCGGAATCCATACTGGTTTTCAGAGAAACCTCCCCTTTCATTCATCTCGTACTCCAGTTTCTCCCTAATGAGTGCTTCGTAGAGCTTACCGCACGTGTCCAGCATGCACAGTGGGCGATACTTTTTGTTCGTGTCAGGTTGAGTTCCTGCCTTTTCAATTAGTACCAGACGTCCTTCCCTCCACGTCTTAGGGAACGTGTTTTCTTTCAACAATGCGTTAAAGATGTTGGCTGTAATTCTGGGTTCCGCGTTTACGGCGTCCCTGATCATTTCGGCCGTTATTGAATCTTTCCCAGGGGCTTTAGTGTTCTTCATTTTACCTGCTATCGTTATTATTTCTTCGGGTTTTATTTCTTTCAGTCCCTGCAGGCTCCTTTTCCTTGTTTGTACTGTATCTTCTTTTTCCCCTGGGAATAACTTCTCTATAACACTTCTTATTTCTTAACTCTCTAGTTGAATAGGTACTGTATTTTTCGTTCTTTTCATTACGATTTTGTATGCATCCCCCCAGGTGTCGTTAACTAGTTCTGCACATAGTTTTGTCCACGCTGTTTTTTTTGCTGTTTTGATGGCTTTTTTGAGTACTTTCTGTGCCGTCTTGTGCTCTTCCCTGCATGCTTCCCACTCTTCCTCATTTCCTCTCTTTCTCTCTCTAGTCAGTTTCCTTCTACATGCCTTTGACTCGGTTTTTGCGCTTCTGACTGCCTCTGTCCACCAATATATTTTTTCCTGAAAACTTTTCCCCTCCTTCCTCCTTCCATATACTCTGTTGCATGTTTTCGTCGTGATTTCGATCAGTTGTTCTGCCGTTGGGTCATTTGCAGCTAATATAGCTCTTCTATAGATTTCTTCCTCCCATTTCATATCAATAATTTCCTCTAGTTTTGCTGGGTCTTTCTTTCCTTTTAGGTATTCGGCTATCTTTTGTTGTTTCCGTTCTTCCTCCTCGTTCACTGCTTGTTTGTTTATTTTGTCTTTGTTTCTTCCCTTCTCCTCCTCTCGTTTGGCCATCTTCAATTTTATATTCCCTATTTCTCTTGTCAGTTCTTCGATCTTATTCTCTCTTTCTTGTTCTTCCCTTTCATATATTTTCTGCAGATTTATTATTGTTCTCTGAAAATCCCTTATATTATTTTTTAAAGGAACCGCTGTGTTCTGCTGTACGCAGCCCACCATGGCCTCCATTTTTCTCATCGCCTCTACAATAATGCTCTTTGTTCTCTTTTCTGCCATGCCTTCTACCGGGTTTTTCAGCAGTAAATTCTCTTCCTTACTTCTTTTCATATCCCTCTCCGTGCTTTCTGATTTTTTTCTTTTCCCTTCTCTATTTTCCTCCAGTTCGCATTGTCTTTGGTCGTCATGTGGGTATGACTGTTGCCGAAGGGACGACCACGTGTCCCTTTGGTCGTCACGCCGACTATCATCGTCGACGCAACTATCCGAGGCTTTGGTATATTTCTCCATTACCCATAATTGCGGCTGTCAAGCGCCCTGCTCACGCTCCGTTTTATCCCTACCGGCAGGCATTTAATAAAGATTTCTCCCCGTTTTTATGAAGGGCTCCATAAAAATATCACGTGTTTGTGATGCCTAAGGGCTGTGTTGGCTTTTTTGGTCCGCGCCGGGAATTTTATTTCCCCGGTGCCCTCCACGCATGCTAAGTGCAATGCATGCGTGGTGAGCTTTCCCCTATCCGCCACCTGGGGACGCGTCCGATTGGGGGGAGCCACCCCCCATCCCCCGAGCAGTGCTCGGGAGCGGAAACCCAACCAAGCCCAACCCTTTTCTTTTTTTTTTACGAGGTCGGGGAAAATCTGCTAGACAGACATCTGGCCTGGGATGATGGGCGGCCAGATAGAGAGGGGTGGAGGCTAGAAAACTAACCCCGACTCACTAAAAACCCCTCTCCTCATCATACCCATCATAGCCTTAAGGTACCTGACTGAGGGGTTGGACAGGCGCCCCTATCATCCTCTTTTCCTCTTCTCTCTCATCCCTCTCCTTCGCAGTAATAACTTTCCTGACGAAGTCTTCTATCGCCACCCAGTGTTCCTCGCCTTCAATCATCTTCGTAACACAGTTGTCAGGTGTTATCCGTCCGCCCACCTTCCTCTCCATTGTTGTTCTTGTGGTCTCCCATCTGTCACATTCGAAAAAAGTGTGTTCGGCATCATCTGTTCTTTCGCAATATCTGCATACATCGTCTCTGGCTCCTTTGTGTTTGTAGAGATAGCTTTTAGAGCACCCATGCCCACCCATAAATTGACTTATGTGGTAGTTTGCCTGCCCCCATCTTCGATTTAACCACGCAGATATATTTGGAACCAATCTCTTGGTCCAGCCTGCCAACTCTGTATTGGCTTCCCACCTTCTCTGCCATTCCTCCTCTGTGCTGTCCCCATTTTCGTTTTGAACCGACCTTCTTTTAATGTATAAGTCTATGGGTGGCATGTCACCCATTAGCTGCAGCGCTACATTTGATGTGGTTCTGTAAGCGCTGGTGATTCTTATCAGAACTCCTCTTTGTACCTTCGTTAATTCTTTAATATTTTTTTTGACCTTTATCGCCTCCTTCCAGGCTCTGCAGGCGTATAGAATTTGTGACCACATGACCATACCTATCATTTTGCGTTTCTGCTGACTAGGTCCATACGTTGCCCCCATGATCCTGTACAAGGCTCTTGTTGACCTCTGTGTCTTTTGTACTACGTATTTGATATGTTGGCTCCATCTTTCATCTTTTCGCATCATCACCCCCAGGTATTTAATCGCTTGCCCTGTTTTTATGCTGCAGTCTCCCACCTTCAACTCTAATTCCTGTTTTATTTTTCTACTTATCAGCAGAACCGCCTCGGTCTATTTGTGTGATCATCCGGTGTGCCAGATCCCTCATCTCCTCCTCAGACCATCCCGTTATCATCAGAGCCAAGTCATCAGCGTATGCAATCACTTTAACGTCATCATTTCCGTCCTGCGATCTGATGATCCTATCGAAGTAAATGTTCCACAAGGTCGGTCCGAGTACTGATCCTTGCGGGATACCCCTTGTTATTCTCACCCTTCTGCCCTCATACACAACCTCTCTATCAGACAAGTAGTCCCTGACTACATTCGTCAGGCCTTCTGTTAAACCCTTCCCTCTCATTTTTTCTATTATACCACTCCACGTTGCAGTTCCAAACGCGGTAATCATCAAGCACTTCTTCTTTTTCCCCTGTTGAATTTCTCCGTCTCTCCACCTTATCCCTTTGCGTACTACTTCTCCTATTTATAAAGCTTCGTGTCTGCGCCTTCCTAGAAGCCGCCAACTCTTTTCTAAAGACATCGCATTTGCCGGAGCATGCTCTGTGTCATTCCTTTTCGCAAAGGGGACATGCTTCGACTTGTTGGCATTCTTCGGCCCTATGGTCTGTTTTATCACATCTGTAACAGAGTTTGGATCTATCGATCCCAGAGCAGTTTTTCACCGTGTGGTCATATCCCCAGCATCTAGGGCATCTGGTCATTCTTATCCTTTTTTCTAGAAAACATCTTGTAAGCCCTATTCGCAAAGTTCTGTTCTCCAGCAGTGTTTCAGCATGCTCTTTTTTTATTGTAATTGTGACAGCCTGCGTATCATTTTTCATCGGTCTGAGCTAGCTTATTTTTATTGTCAACTGCTCTTTGCCAAGTGCCCTTTCGATTGCCTGGATTACTTCTCCTTTTTGTGTTATTGCGTCGATTCCTCGGATATGTATAGTTTCCGTCTCTTCCCCCAATTTTTGTATAGAGCTTCCTTCATCTGCTATGGCCCTTATTGCTTCTTTTGCCTTGTCTATTACTTTTTCCTCCTTGTCTGTTGTATTTAACAGCTTCCCATCTCTGGTACTTCTTATACTTTTTATAGCATCTTTTATGTCGGTATTACCTAAAGCCTCCTTTATTGATTTCAGCGATTCACAGTATGTTTTCTGTTTATTACCTACAACTAGAGCATATGTGTTTCTCTGTTTTATCGGTTTTTCTATGTGTTTAGCTGAATAATTTTTTGGTATATGTATGTCAATCTTAGTCTTTGTATTATGGAAAATGCTTGCAAACATTTTCCTAAACCTTTCTGCCTCTATTCCTTCTATTATGTGAGTTGATATGTTTATGTTTACTAAGTCTCCTGTTTCCTCTTTGAGTTGATGTGGCTGAAGTTAGATTCAGATTCGAATCTGAATCTAACTTCAGCCACATTTTGAGTTGGCATATTTTTTCATATAAATCTTCCTCCGCCCCATTGTATTCTATTTTATATATTATTCTACTGCCTTCCTTCATTTGAGTCAACTCAGGATATCTGTCCCTGTAGAGTCTCTGAATTGCTCTTTCCATAATTCTATCTTGAGGTTCTACGATAATAACCTTAATGGGGACATCGCATGTATTCATAGGATTTCACTTTCTGTCTGTACATTGGCTCCAGTCATTATATGTGGTGAACTCCTCTAGGTCATCAACCTCGTTTGGGTTAAGCGTTTGCACCCTCACGTCCACCCTCCCCGGGGGATCAGTTTGTACATCGCAATCAAATGTCATTTTTTCTACATCCACATACTGGTGTTTCTGTAACCATTCTGTGATGGTTTTCCTATTTAGCATATCCACATTTCTCTTTAGTCTCGAAGGCAGTTCCTTTACTTCCCTTCTCGTATTTTGTTCCATCCAGTTGTTTAGTTCCATAACCAGGTTTGTTATTGCCTCAATACCTTCCTTAAGTATAGAAACTTCTGATGATTCCGTGCGATTATATATACATGGTTCCTTATCTATCGAGGTGTTTGAAACTTTTCTTTTCTTAAGGCTGGCACTTCCATCAGAAAGACTCCTTTTGGAAGTCCTGCTCCTATTTACATAGCCTTTTAAGAAGGACATATTTCTTCCAAAGAATGATAATTCTGCAATACCTAACAGAGAAAAAAATTGTTCGGCCCTGTTTAGGCCCAAAAAATAACGAAGAAAGAATGTCTAGCGATCTCCGAGCGCTATGAAAAAACGTCTGCGTTACAACATGGGGTCTCCTCTTGACGGCGCTCGGCGCCACACTGCTGATGCTGTCGCTTCACACACTCGCGCTCGCGCCGGCGCTGGCGGTCGCCATTATTTTTACGCGGGAAAGAAAATAACAATAACCAATAAAGACAAGAACAATTAAGTAAAAGGTGTCAAATTAGTCACAATAAAAAGTTAAACTAAAAAATATTTCAGAAGTCCTACCTTTTCTTACACCGTGAAAAAGAAAAAACAGCGTTCTCGTACAAACAACGAAACACTAGGGTTATTTTACACGAAAAATAACAACAAAAAATCGCGTCCTATCGCTTAATTACACCTGAACTATGTTACGTTCACAGTAAGGTTTATCACAACAAATCACCAAGGTTTTACTACTTGTTGTGCCCTTATCTAGCACAAATTAAGGTTTCTTGAGCTGATGTCCGTAAAGAAAACACTCGATGATGTTTTATTGGTTTTTATTTATTAACGTTGATTTGACGATGTTACAACGACGATTCCATGGACGACGGACGACGAACTTATAAATAATGTGAAGACGGACGACGGACGTTCAAAAGAAGATTTTCAAATTGAACTATGTTACTTCTAGTTTTGATGGCACTTTGACCACAAATGGTCTTTTCCGCAAAAAGAATAATTGAATGAATGACGAATGAATGAATGATGATGATTCTTAATCTAGCGTTCCCAGACTATTTATGCCCTCGGCCTACCTACGCATTTTTATCCCTACTTTACTTAAACCTAAGTGCGCGTATGGTACGCCCAAAGTCCCCACGAAGACAATGCAGCGTCAACATTTGTATAATCAAACAAAGAACTACGAGGAATACTTGGAAAGAAACACTTATCACTATGAGAAAATATTATAAAGTAATTTAAAACAACTTATCGTTGTGGGAAAATATTAGAAGGGAATTTTTATAAACTTATCGGTATAAGAAAATAATACAATTAATTATAAATGCGATTTACAGGGTTCGTTACACCTCCCCCAACGAAAAAAAAGAAAAAAAAATTATTACATAAATTTCTTTTTTCTATGATTTAATCGACGAGCGGGCACAAATAGTACGATTAGTAAGTTTCGAGTCTGACGTTCTATTAGAACTAGTAGCTAAACCTGTTAAGGATGACGTTTCTGATAATTCTATAGCTTGATTTCTATTATCATTTGGAGTTTGTACGGTGTTATTTACTGTAAGACAGATTCTTGAACTACAACATAATTTTGAACAAACACAATTCGACAACATCACAATTCACATTCACAATTCTACAACATCGTTTACAGAACCATTTTTTGCAACAAAAACATATAATCATAATAACAATATTGTACCATATAAAAAATAATTGGTGTAATTAGTAACTTTAGAAGCTTTAATTTGTTTTTCAATATCATCTGAAAGTTTTTCTAATTCATCCAATTTAAAACTTGTTATGTTCAAATCATCTAAATTTACGACTTTTAATTTTGTTTCTAAATGTAATTCTGTAAGGTTAATTTTTTCGTTATCAAAAACTTCGCAACAATCAAAACAAAAATTTATAGGTGGTATATATTGAGTATAAATATACGACGCAAAAGTATCTCTAGTTGATAAAATAACAGTGCCAACATAAATATTACAATTTCGTTTAACGAAAATACTTCCAGCACCTTGAACTTGTATATCTATCGGTTTAGGTTCATCTTTGCAAATGATAGTAGCCGTTTCTTTCACAGGAGTAACAAAAATCCATGTGTTATGAGTATACAACTGTGTCCAAACACTACTTTCTAGGACAGCAATTCTTTTATCACAATTATCTGGAATTTGATTTATTCTTTGATATAACGATATTTCGCAATGTACTAACAAAAATAGGTTTGGTTTGTGGACAAATATAATTTTCTTAAAAAATTTTAATACACTCCCTTAATTCATCTTTCATTATAGGAAAATAATGTTGTTTATTATTTGTAATTGCTAAAAATTTTGAACTTGGTTTAATAAAAACATATTAGTTATTTTTAAATGATATTGGTGAAGGGTTCAAACTAAATAAACTATAGTGATTTATACCACACAATGGAATATCTAATATATAGATTAAATTATTATCTTGATAAAATATATTTACTTTTATTAGCTTAAATAATAAATTTGCATTGTCCACGGTTAGGTCAAATAGAAACCTTAATTCTGAAGGAACATGCATAATGGTTTTTGCAAGTTCTAGCACTAAATTAGTAGGTGTTATAATCATTGCGTGTATAATTCCCTGTTTAGTCATAAGAATAGCATCAATTAAACTAGATGTTTCCGATCGATATTGACCAATCATAGCCTCAAACATTCCAAAATGTTGTTCTAATTTAAATTTTAATTCCAAAATATTTATACGCCTATCATCTACTTTCACTATGTGGGCTACTTTATCTAGATTTCGAGTAAGTCTCTCTTCATTATAATTTAGAGCACCTATAGTTTGATTAAAATTCGTTATAGTACTTTTTACAACGCTTATTTGTTCTTTAATTAATCGTGTTACCTCTGATTCGTTATCTACAACCTCTTTAATTTTTTCGTTATAATATTTTGCATCACTCTCATCCATGGTTTCTAATAAGAACTTAAAAGCATTCCCTACAAAATTTATCAATCCTCGTCTGACTCTTAATTTAGGCGAACTATGTCCTACTAACTGTTCGATTATATCTTTTTCTTTCAAAGTTCTTTCTATCAAGGCTTTATTTGTTTTAATAAAATCCTGACATCTAGGGAGTTCCAAATGAAAATTAGTTATTATCTCTGGGGATTCACAAATTACAATGGTACGTTGAAAATGTTTTATTAAATTATCTACTAACTCATAATAATGCGTGAGGTATACCCGGTGAATGTTCGAATTGGGTAATATCATATATTGAATTTTGTTCCGACTTTATTCTCCATATCATCACCCCAAGGAGAATTATCAATAAGGTATTCATGACCTCCCTCATAATCTGTAAACAAATATCGAATGTCACTCTTTCGCTACAACTGAATTAGACATTATCCTGATCATAGCAACTCTTTGAAATGTATGGTTATACATAATATTAAACTTATAACACGGTTCCAAGGTCTAAATCTGCTCAATTTACTGTGCTTTATATGGGTTATATGACTAACTTACTACAATAAACAGTGAAACAAATATGAACATTTATATAAAAAAAAACTGTTCCTCCCTCTCGATTAGTGATATACCGGATATCTATTCCATCACTAATCCTCCCCCACGGCTTAACCCTATTGGTGTTAAACCCTTCACATACCAGCGGGGCCCCACTCTGTCTCCAGAGTTGACAGCCTGACTAGAAGCTGGTACCTAGGCATCACCCATAGGCCAAAGTACGTGAAATACTTTTGCTGCTAGGAATTATTAAACCCCGTAGTTGGGTGACGCCACTCTTATACTCGTGTGTGAAAAACATTTATAAACTCCGCCACAAGGGCACGGCCTCCTTTTCTTTAGCCTCCCGATACCCTAGGAGGTTCCCGAACACAACTCCTCTACCCATAGTACAGTTTTAATCTATTACAATGGACTGTTAGTCTTTGTTTTTTACTTTCGATGATATAATCCACATTATTAATGCGGGCAATGATTATAAAAGGACCTACCCAAGGACTGCATAATTTTTTACTTCTAGCTTTACGGGTTGATTCATCTAACAATAAAACTTTATCTCCTATGTTAAACTCTTTAGTTTTAGACTTTTGATCATAATTTTCTTTAGAATTCATTTTACTTTGATTAATATTGTCTCGAGCTATCTTTCTGGTACTCTGAAATTTCAATTTGATATCATTAATTAAATCGTCATAAGTATAAACAATATCTGGTGGGTTACTCTCTAATGAAGTAGGTATTTCTGGTAAACGACCATATAGTATTTCAAATGGCGTATAACCTGTGGTACAATGAGGTGTAGTATTATAAGTAAACATAGTGTAACAAATATACTCGTCCCAGTTCGTTAAACGGTTATTAATAAAATGTCTTAAATATTCTTTAAGAGTTCTATGTGATCTTTCTAAAGCTCCATTTGTTTGTGGGTGGTATGCAGTTGTCTGCAACTTTTTTATTTTAAGTAATTTACAAACATCTTTAAATAAATCTGACATGAAATTAGTACCTTGATCTGTTAAAATTAATAATAAATGTGAGTCTAAATATTCTGTGTTGACATCATTTAAAATAATTGAAGGAGACTCAATAATTTTTTCATCCTCTGTTAAATTAATTATATTTGTAATACATTTTCCATTTTCTCCATAAGTTAAACAATTTCCTAGTATTACTCCCTCAGTTAAAATCTTTCTCTCACTAAACCCTAATAATTGGCCATGATTATCTTCAACATTTGTCTTTATTATCATAATTGATCGTGGGGGTATTTTAATCATTTTATTATTATTTATTAACATCTTATCTTCGGAAAAACTAATCTTTGCATTTTTCTGCTTTAAAGTATCTACTCCAATAATTCCATCACAATCTAAAAACAATTTATCATCAACAATACTGAATTTACACTCAATTTGATCGATCTTTAGCGTACAGATACCTAAAGTTTCTCTAATTTCATCACTTATCCCTTTATATCTGACTATCTCATTGTCATCTATAATTATATCTCTGTAATTATTATTAACACAACTTGCTTTTATCATGCTAACATCTGATCTAGTATCTATCAATAGTTTAATACAATTATTATTACTCATTTCAATATTGGAATACATTTTATTACCGATTTGGTAATCATTATAATTATAACACTTATTTTCAAACAACAATACATCATTTTTACGGAAATCGATCTCTGCTTCCAAAATTCTCAATAAATCAACACCGATCAGCCCGTCAGCATCCAAGAATAATGATGAAGCATGATCAATAACATGAAATTTGAGTTTTACTCCATCTAATTTCAAGGTATAAGTACCTTTAGTGCACTGGTAATCACCCATTAAACCCCTATACTCTACTTTTTGATTTTTATTAATTTTCTTTAAATCAATCATATTATCTTTTATCAAACTAATATCTGACCCACTATCAATCAGTAAAGTTATCTCTTTGTTTTTAATTGGAGAAAAGTTTAAATACAGTTTCTTATTACCTGTTTCATTAATTATTCTTACTATATGATCTCTAAAATCAGAATCAACCTTTTTAATTTTATTTTCGATTATTCCCCTATAAATATTTCCAGAACCAATTAAAAAATTACTATTGATAAATTTAACATCCCTTTCAACTACTCCTTGTTTCGCATTCTGTTTATGGAAAGAAGATACTGAGTTGTCCTCAGGTTTATCAAACGACCTTATATATTACTTTATGACCAAATTGATCACATAAAAAACACTTTATCGGACGAAATGTTTGTTTATTTTTATATTTCTCGTTATCTCTATTTTGTTTATACTTAAATTCATGATTTTGAGATGAATGGAGGTTAAATACACGTTTATGATCGTGAACACCTCTGGTCGCGAAATTTCTTTTATTGTCAGGATTGTAATGAAAATTTTGATCTCGAAAGTTATTTTCACGCCTATCTGATTGAAAATTTCTATTAGAATTTTGATTATATCTAGACTTAAAAGAATTTTGATTAGTATTATTATAATGCGAATTTTGATTAAATAAAGTATTTGTACATTTAGGTTTTGTGCCGTTTTGACCAAATTTATTAGAAAAGAATTGAGTAGAAAAACTATCATTTATCAAAGCACGTTCTTCTACCAATGCCAAATCAATAGCTCTCTCTAAACTATCAAAATTTCTAGATTTAATAATCATTTTTAACGGTTGCTGTAACCCTTTAACAAATACCTTTAACGCCTGTTGCTTTAACAGTACAACAAATTTTCGCGGCAATAACATCATCTTTCCCTCAATTGAACACTCTACTAAGGAATTTAACAGTTTTTCGATTTTTTGTGAAAAATCTGCTACAAGTTGCAAATTAGCATTTGATCTTTTCTCTAAATAAATGTCCTCTAAAAATTCACGCAAATCTTGCCATTTCTCAAAGCTTCTATATTTAATCGCGTTCCTAGCTCTACCCTTAATTTTTGTTTTTTGGATGATATTGAATAACAAGGTTTTTGATCGGGGATTTACTGAATTTAACGCTAAATCACATGATTCTAGAAAATAATTCAACAGCTCTCTGTTGTTTCCATCAAATTCAGCTACTAATCTTACAGCCGTTTCTAATATTAAACAATTCTCATCAATTTCTACATTTACATCATTATCCCTATCTTCTGTCATCATTATTTTTATTTTATTTATTTATTACACAAAAGCAATTATTTAAATCTAACCTCAAATTTTCCTCCTTTCTTGAAATGTTGAACTTTCAGCTCGATTCGGTTCTGCAGCGACCTCTCGTTCGGAGTTCCCTACGGTCGGCACCGTAAGGAACTCGTGTCTGCTCGGCGATCGTCTGGTTCACACTTCTCTCACTTTTTTTTTCTTTCTTCCCGTAATCCTTTTTTCTGACTCCACAAAAATTTATAATTCACTATTTTTATCTATTACGTCCTTTCAGCTCTCGCACTTTCGTTGTCTTTTATAATTTTCAAGTTTCCAAGGATATTCCAGAAAATTATATCCCACACCGCTGCCACCAATTTGTTGTGCCCTTATCTAGCACAAGTTAAGGGTTCTTGAGCTGAGGTCCATAAAGAAAACACTCGATGATGTTTTATTGGTTTTTATTTATTAATGTTGATTTGACGATGTTACAACGACGATTCCACGGACGACGGACGACGAACTTATAAATAATGTGAAGACGGACGACGGACGTTCAAAAGAAGATTTTCAAATTGAGATATGTTACTTTTAGTTTTGACGAGAATTTAAAATGGCACTTTGACCACAAATGGTCTTTTCCACAAAAAGAATAATTGAATGAATGACGAATGAATGAATGATGATCCTTAATATAGCGTTCCCGGACTATTTATGCCCTCGGCCTACCTACGCATTTTTATCCCTACTTTACTTAAAACTTTCATAGTTGTCGTTATACCGGGTTTACTACATCGATCTATTTCAACGCCATTGATTTCGTAGCAAATTTGTTTAAAAAGGAATGCATAGGCATTGTTTGTTAACTGACACTTATCCGTAGAAGTAGCATCACCTCCAACAGTAATAAATTTGACCTCGATATAGATTTCACTTTTACAGGGCAACCTGTAAATGTCCTGATGTGCGATTATAAATACGTATATTATAAATACGTACATGGTATTTCATCATTTCAATTGAAATTATTGTTCCTCGGATAGTAAGTGTGAAATTCCTGTTTGGTTATAACTTCATCAAAATTAGGATTGTCGAATATTTCCAATTTTTCCATTGTTATTAACCTTTAAACCGAGTGTTAACTGTGTTAACTGCATGCGAGATGGACGATTAATGCGAGAATTACATTCACTTCCCTCTTATAAAGGAATTAGGTCGGAAGTAGTACGTTTTTCTTTTCGTTGTTAAATACCAAACCCATTATTAGTACTATTATTGTAGTACTTTTTTAAGCTCGAGTCTCACGACAATTGTTTCTCCTCGAAAATCTACCGGATCACCGTCCTAGTCCAATAAAGTAAGAGTTATATTATCGATTTTATTTGTATTGATAGGTAGGAAAATGACGTGTTGAGGTTCAATGTTAATACTATAACCCGGTTCGACTTGCGGAGTAAATTCGTATAGCGTATGCACCAGACGTGTGTTATAGGCTGCCGTTGTAATATTACACTCTATACGTATAGTAACGACTTTTATAATCTGCACCGGCAAAACTGAAGCGTGTTCCCGACCGACCTTCAAAATTATATCACTAAATCCCAACATTTTTCTTATAGAATTCGACTTTTTGAAATTGATTCGGTATTTACTGTTTATAATACATCTCAATGTATTGTTATTGGGTTTAATGGAAATAGATGCTTCACCTAAGAAACCCTTCAAATAGTTCTCAATGTCGCTTATCTCATACGATCCTACGGGGATCTCAATAACTTTATCATCATCGTCATAGTAAAATTTATTCGCACCCTCAACTACGTTCGGTATTGAATTGTACGTGTGCTACCCGATTAACCCCATAGCAAAATTATCTTTAGAACTTAATTCTATGGGTGGAAAAAAGTCGGCGGACAATACGGGACCTGTACCAGTTAACGTAAACGTATGTGACATGTTTGTCTAACAGCGGCTTAAATGAAACTAATCGTTTAAGGTGTTCTTAAGTATTATTTATTAAAAATTCTAAACATAAATGACCGCAAATGATTTGATCGTAAGTTTGTAACGCTTCGTGATTATAAAAAATATCTACATTCTCATTAACGTTTAAATAATTTATCAATTCAATAGGTGGCTTCAAATTTCCAAATGAATCGAAGTAGTCCACTCGATTTCCTCGTTTTACATAGGCTACCGAGTGCGTACCCGGTCCCGACTTGGAATCTAAATTAACGACTGCGCACTTGTTGTTTCTGGGAGAAACCGGTAAAGTATCTCTTAAGAATACGCCCCTAAAACCGGGTATATTTTTGGCCATCTCGGAAATGTCATAATCAGAAAGTGGTCGGAGAAGCAGTCATTCGATTAGTTTTTTTCTCGATTGTCTTTTCAATCCCGTTCCTTGTTTGTATGGTTTGAGGTAGAGGCCGTTGCCGTCTTTGTTTTTAACCACTCCCAAACGGGCTATTGCTTCCACGACAATTTTATTGTGACGTTTCGATTCATTCATTTGGTGACGAGAGGCTTTTTTGACGGCCGTTGCTATACCGGCCGCACCACCTGCTAAACTACCAAGAGCGCTCAAGCCGGCAAATATCGGAATTAAGGGTAGAACACCGCCGGCAGTTTTAGGAATAGGAAGTGTTCTGGTAGCTGCCTTGACCCCGTCCAATGCCAACTTCACGTTCTTCTTCTTTTTCTTCTTCTTATTTTTCTTCAATTAAATCGTCGATTATTTCGCATTTAAAAACAGTGAAGAGGTCGTCGATCCCGAAGAAGCGCGAACCAATTCGATATTCATTTTCGTTGACGTATCGTGCCACGAGCAGGATAAAATCAGATCGTATTTTAGCATGGAACGACATGAAGGCGTCTTTAGTTTCTACATATGTCAATCTTATGCACGAATTTCAAAATATCTAATACGTGATAACGCAAATTTAATTATTCTATTCAAACAGGACAATTTAAATTTACAACACGTGTACGATGAACACGTCGGTACGGATCTACCACTCGATAAATTCAAATTAATGTGCTCCGAATGTTGGAAGGATAAATACGGATTTCTCGTTATATCGATAAGGACAGAGACCTAAAAAATGGACGTTATAGGAAGACATTTGAATATCACATTCAACCATGATCATTCTTATTTAAACATTACTTTATCAAAATAACCTTCATTCAACGGCCGGATGTCAGTCTGTCTGTCTATCTGTCTGCCTATCTGTCTGAGTAATCATGCCTTCGACAAGAAGAACCACCAAAGAGAAAGGTAAAGTGAAACAGGAGATTATAAAAGCTAGTAATGCGATTCGAAGGAAACATATGGCGTTAAAAATGGACGTGCTGAACTTGTAGAATCTTTAGAGAAGACGTATAAACCAATCACAATGACTCTAGAAAATATAAACATTGCTCTTAAGGAAGAATCAAGAGCGAGATTAACAAAGAAAGAAAAACAGGATAAGGAAACAAAACAAGAAGAAGAATCACAAACGGATCGTAGTAGTACCACAATGAAATCTCCTTTTCATTTTTCCCCACAGCAAAAACAGTTTTTAAAACCACCATCGTACTTTACGGAATCACCACCACCACCACGAGTTAGTTTCTTAACTGACGAAGAACATTTTACAACAAGCCAACCTGCGGTTTTTAAAAGATACATCTAATCAATATCATATTACCTATGGTATAACTTACGACCCTGAAGTGAATAAATTTAAAATAGGTAACAGTGTAATTGAGTTTGACAACAACAGCAACGACATTATAATTCAGCAACAGAAATTTAAAGGAACCCCCGGACTGTATGAACTCGCTTTCAAAGTAACACCTCAAGGAGATCTTGAAAGCGGTAGGGTTGAGTACTTAAAGATTCTCGAGTTTACGAACGTACATCGTCAAGAATTCAATCCTAATAAACAATTGAAAGGTAGTACGTCGTTTAAATGGCAACATGTTATAAAACCACTTTTGCAAAAGAAACGCAAAAAATCCTGGACCGGATACAGTCTCTCGAAAAACAATTTAACTCTAGAAACGGACGTTAAGACTCCGTACCAATACATATATTGGGACGATGTAAACGAACTCGTGGATCGTTTACGTTTACTGATAGCGTCGCAAAGTGCCGGTCACACTAGCCACACCAATGAAATTGCGAGCATCATTGAAGAATTGAGAGAAATTGGAATTATTCAGTAATAAATACAATGATGTGTTAATTTTAATTTAGTATTACAATGAACACTGACAAATTTGGACGTCACCTTAGTCGTGACAAAAGTCGATTTTGCCGCACAACGTATTTATCAAAAGTAACCGGTCGGATTTACTTTGACTGCGAACGGTGATCTAGACGTCGCCAATAAACGAATCGTAAACGTTGCCACACCACTTGAAGAAGATATTGTAATTAAGGTTTATCTTGATAAAACGATTGAAAAATTAATAGTATTATTGACTAGTAATATTATCACATATAAAAGCGACTTCGAAAACAAGCTTGTTGAGTTAAAAAAAGAAATTGATAATTTATACAAACATGATGATAAGTTATACGAGATCCTTGGAGTAAATTCAATTAAGAAAGATGGCTAAAGATGACGATGTAGGTGAGTTGCATCGATCTGCCAGAAGAAATTTTCCCAGGAGACAAGTTATCGTTACAATAAACAAAATCGAGGTTACAAACACATTCTCTTTACAATTGATTGCTTTTCCAAGTACCTCTGGACGCAGCCGTTAAAATCTAAAAGTGCGATTGAGATAAAAACAGGCAATGGAAAATGTTTTTCGTCAAGGAAGATATCCAAAAAATTTACAAACCGACCAGGGAAAGGAATTCTATAATCAACAATTTCAAAATACAATGCGAACCTACGGTATTAACCATTATTCAACATATAGCACCAAGAAAGCCTCAAACGTCGAAAGAGTGATTCGAACTATTAAAAACAAATTATACAGAGAGTTTAGTTTACGCGGTAGTTTCATATGGATCGATATAATAGAACCAATAACGAGGAAATATAATTCGCCGCCGCCGTTACGACAAGAAGGGCATCGATTAATTGGAGGTGGACATCCATCTACACGGGTACTTTGTGTTGGAAGATTAAAATGTTTCCAACATGATCTAAAAGTTTCTAATTCCAGTTCTTGTTGTGACATTAATAAATCCCATTTATTTTCTTGCGATTGGCTTTGAACTTTGGTTTGAAGTATGTAGATTGGAATGTATTGAAAAAGATTCGGTTTGATATCCTGTAAATTTCCACCATTTACTTCTAATATTTCAATAATATCCCCAATTTAATTTATAACGGTTTCCATACTGTCAATACATAATTTGCAATATGCTAAACAAATATTTTACACTGGCCTAATTTTTAATAGCTCGAAATTGTAATGCACACTACTGAAAGCAATCTGTACCGCTTCCAACATATAGAAAGCATTTACTGAATTAAATGGGGATGATATTAATGCTCATATATTTTCATACAAGTCCCCTTCCAGTTTTAAGCATTCCCTCAACACGTAACTATAAAACTGAGTAAATCCGCAATTTTCCAATAAAATTAATTTATTGTTTATCAACTCTTTCATTTTGTGTAAATTATTATAACAGTCGTCTTCAAATACAATTTTCTTTCCTCTACTTATAAGATGAATTTCCTCTTTTCCTTCATCAGTGACGAAAACTTCCAATCGATGATTCATTTGATCAATGGTACCTAATTTTTCATCCATAAAGTTCTGCCATTCGTCTTTCGTTGAAAATATACATCTACTACCATATGTTATCTTTACAATTGGTATAATTCCACCTGCTAGACTTAAACTTGTACGAACACGTTTGGTTCCGGTTTTATTAAGCCTATAACTAGATTCACCAATTAATTGCTTTTCCTTCAAGATTTTTTTTCTATCTTTCTTAAACTGATTTTTATAAAGTGATTGTAACCGCATGTGGCTACATCTACTGCATTATCAAATTCTAACTCTGATGCTTTTAAAGAGCTCATTACTTGTTCATCAAGTAGTTTACGCTTTGTTCACGAACTTACTGCACCAAATTTGGGTACAGAATTCTTCTTTGTAATTAAAGTAAACTTCGAGATTTATCCGCTAGATGATGATTGCAGAATTCTTTTTTGTAATTAAAGTAAATTTCGGGGTTTATCCGCTAGATGATGATTACAGAATTCTTCTTTGTCATTAAAATAAACTTCGGGATTTATCCGCTAGATGATGATACGCGCGGTAGGCAGCCAACAACTACATCGAGTACAGAATTCTTCTATGTCATTAAAGAAAACTTCGGGATTTATCCGCTAGATGATGATATGCGAGGTAGGCAACCAACAGTACAATGTAAGTTTTTAGAGTAAGTTTACAATATAAACTTACTAGTAAATTTACAATGTAAGTTATTTCAAATTTCCCGCGCATCAGGTGGTTTACTACCAACCCAAAAAACTAAAGTCACCAGAAAGTCACTAGATTTAAACCGCCATCTTGATTTTTTGAGCAATCAGAGAATGCCACGTCACGCCGCGCATGCACATTGCGCGGGCTCCTGCTCCTGGTCCAGAACCGGCATTATTATACTACTCAAGAGAAAACGATTTAATAAAATAATTTAAAAAATAATTTGCAACATAAGGAAAACAAACTGTCGTCTCATACTTAGATATTCACATAGCACACACAACCGTAACCAAAAATACGTCCCAATTTCGATGGTTATCGCTAGCGTAAGCGGTTAGCATCGTTTTAAGCGTCCTATTTACCATTTCCCTAGGGTAAATAATATAAGGATAAATAATATAAGCGTACACGCGCATTGGTACGAATCGGACGCATTGGACGAACATTGTAATAGATTCGAAGTGGTTTCAAACCAGTTTCTGAGGAAGGGTCATGGCATCCGAAACATCAAATATTTTAAAAAAAAATATCTGTATATCAATATAGAATGAATTGGACTGCCTTGGCCGCAAACGACCTCGGTGTAACATGATATCCTGGTTAATATCCAAGACTTCGCAATATGGGTTAAGATAGGTTGGGTTAGAACATAGCATAACTTGAATTATCTCGGCCGCAAGCGACCTCGGCTTAACTCGATATCTACTATTTCGTAAGGTTCGTAAGGTTGGGTCATAGCAGAAATTGAACTGCCTTGGCCGCAAACGACCTCGGCTTAATATTATAATATCTTGTCTTTCTGGTCTGGTTAAGGTTAAGACTTTTCAATAAGCATTGCGTACATATCAATATAGAATAGTTAACAATATCTGCTTTATTGAAATGCATGCCTCGATGACAACTACTTTCAACAATCACTGTGATCGAACCTAAAAGACACACTTCACTAATAAGTTTGTAAATTCACTGTCACTAATAATGGAATGTCGCAAATCAATCATTGCTTTTATAATACAGTTTTTCAGACTGTTATATCGCTTTAACATGTATAAAAGGCTATTCCATCATGTTTTGACGTCAAGTTGAAGTTTCGTTCTTTTCCGTATTCTTCTTTCACATATTTTTGAAGAAAATCGTTTTTTGTTGGAGATTTTCTGAACATTTGACCATCATTGACCAACGACATGTTAATGGTTGGCAACTTTATTTTGGTTTCCTTCGAGAATCATTTTTTTTCTGCATCTATTTATTTTTCGGGATCCGGGACTGACTAACTGATTAATATAGAAGCTATCATAGATTGCCAAATGTTCCCGCATCCTGGTTATCCAAGGATCCCGATATCTCGGGGTTGTAATCCCTATTCAAGCATATTACACTAGCAGTGATAACAATTACCTTTTTTTTCAATTTTATTAATCATACTAAATAATGTTAGAAACATAATATTTATGATAAATAAAACGGTTTCTCTCCAGATTTCTTTTTGTATTTTTAATTTGGCACGATTATTTATGTGTCAACATTTTGCTTAATATACTGTGCTTAAATATTGCATGAACCATTGCCAATAAGTGGACAAAAAATATAAGTATTTATTGATATTTATAAAAATAATAATAATTCTTTTTAGCAAATTCTTTTTGAAATATCGAATGGCACAAAATGAAGTCCTTTCTTTACTTTATAAGAAACCATCGACAAAAAAGTTTTATGTAGTGGTATGCCATAATTTTTTATCATCCAAAGTTGTACTTTCTTATAGAAAATTTCAACATACCAAATAAAGATATTTTAATATATAGCAAGTTATTTTGCGAAGTAACTATTATAAAACACTCTCAACCCAAACTCAACTAAAAATTGATTTTCGACCGGGTTTTAAGCGCTTTCAGACCATTGTACGGCGATAGTGCTTCCGTTTTCGTGAATCTAAAGGCGACTTCCGGTAATATGAAACATCGCCCTAATATCTTAACCGTTATATTTTTTAACATTTCGACTGTCGATTTCTGTCTTCGACGTTGTGAGCAACGTTTCAGTAATAAGATTGTGCCTAAAATCAACCATTTGGGAGTTATATCGATTTTTAAGAAAACATATTTTTACATTTTAATTTATATTTCGAAAACTATGATTCCCGCTCATTTCCGACTTACATCATTATCAACTGCTAGCAAAGCTCTAATGATTGAATATAATTTCGACGTTGGTTCTTCCAGTGTGAAAAGAAAAACTGAAAAAACCATTTATTTCAAAAACGGAGTGTTTCGCTGAATTTTAATTGACGGTACTAATATAGTGTTGTGAAAGTCTATTGAAGTTGGCAGGCCACTGAAAAATTAAAATATCTCCCGAATGGGATATCCCGCTGAAGTTTTCTTAGATGCACTATAGAGCATTAACGACGCACTAACGAATGGGATATGTTTCGTCGTTAGTGCTTTTACTGTCCCACCAACTTCACGGACCTCTTTCAATGTGTTAGACACGGCATAGGGTTTTAAGCACGCATAAACAGACGATCAGTCTGTATAGCAAGTCTCTGATTGTATAGAAGCTGTTTATGATTTAAATTGGTGCGAAGCTGACGTATCAACTCGAAAAGATATCTTAACCTTACTTTGTCTGGTTGATTACAACTAATTTAAGATCTTTTTAAGAATTTTAGGAGGGTTTATGTTTTCATTGCTTAGATGCTAAAAGTTACCAAACAAAAGAATATCTAAACAATTTTAAAGTTTAACCCAATATTAGAAATAATAGACTTGTTCGCAAACCTGACGCAGATCATCACCAGCCCAAAAGTTATTGACAGGGTTGAAAAAAACAGTCTTTTTTAATCTTTGAACAACACACTTGTTTCTGATTGTTTTAAACAGTTTTTTTTTTATTTTAAACTTATTTTACGTTGCTACCAAAAAATTGTACTTTACACCTGTTTTAAATTGTGTTTTATATATATTTTTCAAATATCGAACCCTTACGTCCAAATTATGCCTTATATAAACTCTAACTTAAGTGAGATAAAGTATAAACCCTTGTTATTGAGGTTAAATTGAATAATCTAATTTACATCATCATATCTCAATAACGTATAGAGATATTATTATGAAATAGAAATCACTTTGAAGGAAATTTAATCTAGTTTTAAAACACCAATTATAATTTCTTCGATTCAATAAATTAAAAAGATACAATTTTTTTAAATCGCCTTTCTTGTTTTTGAGGTTAAATTGAGTAATCTAATTTACATCATCATATCTCAAAGATGAATTGAGGTATTTTTACGAAATAAAATCATTTTGAAGCAAATTTGATCTGGTTTTAACACACCAATTAAAATTTCTTCGATTCCATAATTTAAAAAGATACATTTTTTTAAATCGTCTCTCTTGTTTTTGAGGTTAAAGTGAGTAATCTAATTTACATCATCATATCTCAAAGACGAATTGAGATATAATTATGAAATAAAAATCATTTTGAAGCAAATTTGATCTAGTTTTAACACACCAATTAAAATTTCTTCGATTCCATAATTTAAAAAGATACATTTTTTTAAATCGTCTCTCTTGTTTTTGAGGTTAAAGTGAGTAATCTAATTTACATCATCATATCTCAAAGACGAATTGAGATATAATTATGGAATAAAAATCATTTTGAAACAAATTTAATCTAACTTTAACACATAACTTAATAAATTACAAGTAAATACTTTATAACATTATTTATTGTGTGTTTTAGGAATAATCCTTCAAAGTTCTATGATTTCAAACAAACTTGGTTTAAAACATGTTAGGTTTTATATGATAGTATAATTAGTATACTAAAAATAAATAGTTGAAAAAGTAAATAGTTTTTAACAAATCGTTTAAAACTAACAACCCTGGTTATTGATCTACCATACCACTCCTGGTATTAGTCAAACTCTTAGAAAACATCATCAACAAATGAATCCTGCTACATGCAAAGATTCCACTTTATGAGTCTCTTTTCCAACCAAAAAACTCATTTTTAAATCAAAGTCATTTTTAAATTATAATAACCACAACACAAACTATGTTATAAAAATATGGTCATTATTCTGATATTTTCGCCATTGCAAGAAATCTCCGAATAGCTCCCCTTAATAATTCTATGTCCTATTAACCCTGAACTCCACGTTAGGGAACATATGAACTAATTTATGCGGTTGGTTCGATAAAATGAAGATTCGTCATAATACGTTAATACATTTTGAATTAACCCCGATTAATAATGTAGTCGATTGTAAATCAATTCTAATAATTCAATTTTTAATAGGCTTATGCGTGTATTATGTAATCCCACGTAGTCCTTGGTGTTCCACTTATATTTCATCGTTCAGTTGAACTGGTGCTTTTGTGTTCAAAATGGTAAATACGCTTGGCTTCTATCTTTTAGAACAGCGTTTTTGGATGTTTTGGTGTTGGCCCACATCGCGAGGATTTCGAAGATTTGGACCAATTATTTTGGCGTGTATTAATCTTAGTTTGGCAGTTTATCCTTTTTTTATGGAATTGAAAGGTAAGCAATAGTATTATTTAATAATGAAAAAAAAACGAGGAAACATGTGTATAGTTTCTGGTGCTAGTGCATTACAGTTACATTTAATGTCTGATCGAAACGCAATGTTGAGTCGAAACCGAAATTCTGCCATAGTCGTAGTTTCGGCAGAAACCGAAACTTTTCTTTGAAATGAAGGAGTTGGTACATATGTGAAAGAGAATTTATTAACACTAAAACCAATAATCTTTTAATCTTATCAGTTGGTGTGGTGTTTTTCCTGTTGTTTTATTTTCGGCGTCATTCAGAGCAAATTGTATTTGTTGAATTCGCTTGTCCCAATCTTTTCCATCCTCGTCTTCATACATTGTCGTTAATGCAGTTAAAAGGGTTTGGTTCTGTCTTTCACCATGCGGGTTTCACTATTGGTGTCGCTGTAGCATTTCGAATATATTGAATTTGATTCTCGGCGCAGAACTTCTCGAATTCTTTCGATGTAAACGATGTTCCTCTGTCTGTTATTATGCTATGTGGTATTCCAAAATAACTGAAGACATCTTTCAAGCTATTCACAACGGGTCTTGTTTTTGTAGATTTTACCGCTTGCAATATCGTGTATTCGTGAAGTTGTCCTGGCACAATAGAACATAATCGTGCTTATTTGCGCTGTTGACAAATGATCCTAAGTGATCCATGTTCACCGTATGAAATGGGATTGGTGCTCTCTCTATTACGTGTAGGTTTCCTTCATGTCTTCCTTTTACGGTTTTATGGTACGCACATCTCACGCGAGATGATATGTAATTCTTTACCTTCTTCCTCATCTTCGCAAACCAATAATACCGCCGTAGGTTCTTCAACGTCCTCTCAACTCCATAATGTCCCATCTTATCATGATTTTCTTCTATCACACGACAAATCACTCCTTTAGGAACAACCCATTTCAGTCCGTCATCAGTTCTTCGACAAATACTATTTTCTTCGATCTCGTAGTCAGCATGGATTTACTTTTCTTCAATAGTTTCTTTTTGGTTTTCTTATAGTTTTTGTATATTTGCTTTAAATTCTCATCTTGGAGTTGCATCGTCAGCAACCAGTCAGCTTCATCGATTCTTAAGGTATAGATCTTTAGATCAGGTTCTTTTCCTGGCTCATTTGGGTGTCTACTCAAGGCATCAACGTGCGTCATCTTTTCTCCCGATCGATGTGTAACTGAAAAGTCATATTCTTGTAGCTTTAAAAGTCATCGTCCAATCCTCGATGTCATATCTTTCTTTGCCATAATTGTTTTCAGAGAATTAAAATCCGTAATTACTGCAAAGTGTCATCGCAACAAATATATTCTGAATCTATCTATGGTTTCCACTACTGTCAATGGTTCAAGTTCATAGCTATTGTACTTAGACTAATGTTATTAAGAGGTCTTGTGTAACTTTGGCACCCATTAAGATAGAAATTTCTAAAATGCGTCAAAATGCTCCGAGAACGCCAGATCGCACATATCTGACACCTTCTTATTTTTTGGACTTACGGTCACTAAAATACCGATTAATAATACTGTTTGGAGGTATTGTGTAACTTTGGCACCCATTAAGATAGAAATTTCTAAAATGCTTCAAAATGCTCCGAGAACGCCAGATCGCACATATCTGACACCTTTTTATTTTTTGGACGTACAGTCACCAAGATACCGATTAAAAATATTATTTAGAGGTCTTGTGTAACTTTGGCACCCATTAAGATAGAAATTTCTAAAATGCTTCAAAATGCTCCGAGAACGCCAGATCGCACATATCTGACACTTTTTTATTTTTTGAACTTACGGTCACCAAGATAGCGATTAAAAATATTATTAAGAGGTCTTTTGTAACTTTGGCAACGATGAAGATAGATATTTCTAAAATGCGTCAAAATGCTCCGAGAACGCCAGATCGCACATATCTGACACCATTTTATTTTTTGGACTTACGGTCACCAAGATAGCGATTAAAAATATTATTAAGAGGTCTTGTGCAACTTTGGCACCAATTAGGATAGAAATTTCTAAAATGCTTCAAAATGCTCCGTGAACGCCAGATCGCACATATCTGACACTTTTTATTTTTTGGACTTACGGTCACCAAGATAGCGATTAAAAATATTATTTAGAGGTCTTGTGTAACTTTGGCACCCATTAAGATAGAAATTTCTAAAATGCTTCAAAATGCTCCGAGAACGCCAGATCGCACATATCTGACACTTTTTTATTTATTGAACTTACGGTCACCAAGATAGCGATTAAAAATATTATTAAGAGGTCTTTTGTAACTTTGGCACCGATGAAGATAGATATTTCTAAAATGCGTCAAAATGCTCCGAGAACGCCAGATCGCACATATCTGACACCATTTTATTTTTTGGACTTGCGGTCACCAAAATACCGATTAAAAATATTATTTAGAGGTCTTGTGTAACTTTGGCACCCATTAAAATAGAAATTTCTAGAATGCCTCAAAATGCTCCGAGAACGCCAGATCGCACATACCTGACACCTTTTTATTTTTTGGACTTACGGTCACCAAGATAGCGATTAAAGATATTATTAAGAGGTCTTGTGTAACTTTGGCACCCATTAAGATAGACATTTCTAAAATGCTTCAAAATGCTCCGAGAATGCCAGATCGCACATATCTGACACCTTTTTATTTT
This sequence comes from Onthophagus sagittarius, assembly GCA_036711965.1. Classification (NCBI taxonomy): domain Eukaryota; kingdom Metazoa; phylum Arthropoda; class Insecta; order Coleoptera; family Scarabaeidae; genus Onthophagus; species Onthophagus sagittarius. The sequence continues at coordinate 941,528 of JASERS010000011.1, read as the reverse complement.
TTGGACTTACGGTCACCAAGATAGCGATTAAAAATATTATTAAGAGGTCTTGTGTAACTTTGGCACCCATTAAGATAGAAATTTCTAAAATGCTTCAAAATAGTCCGAGAACGCCAGATCGCACATATCTGACACCATTTTATTTTTTGGACTTACGGTCACCAAGATAGCGATTAAAAATATTATTAAGAGGTCTTGTGCAACTTTGGCACCAATTAGGATAGAAATTTCTAAAATGCTTCAAAATGCTCCGTGAACGCCAGATCGCACATATCTGACACTTTTTATTTTTTGGACTTACGGTCACCAAGATAGCGATTAAAAATATTATTTAGAGGTCTTGTGTAACTTTGGCACCCATTAAGATAGAAATTTCTAAAATGCTTCAAAATGCTCCGAGAACGCCAGATCGCACATATCTGACACTTTTTTATTTATTGAACTTACGGTCACCAAGATAGCGATTAAAAATATTATTAAGAGGTCTTTTGTAACTTTGGCACCGATGAAGATAGATATTTCTAAAATGCGTCAAAATGCTCCGAGAACGCCAGATCGCACATATCTGACACCATTTTATTTTTTGGACTTGCGGTCACCAAAATACCGATTAAAAATATTATTTAGAGGTCTTGTGTAACTTTGGCACCCATTAAAATAGAAATTTCTAGAATGCCTCAAAATGCTCCGAGAACGCCAGATCGCACATACCTGACACCTTTTTATTTTTTGGACTTACGGTCACCAAGATAGCGATTAAAAATATTATTAAGAGGTCTTGTGTAACTTTGGCACCCATTAAGATAGAAATTTCTAAAATGCTTCAAAATGCTCCGTGAACGCCAGATCGCACATATCTGACACTTTTTATTTTTTGGACTTACGGTCACCAAGATAGCGATTAAAAATATTATTTAGAGGTCGTGTGTAACTTTGGCACCCATTAAGATAGAAATTTTTAAAACGCTTCAAAATGCTCCGAGAACGCCAGATCGCACATATCTGACACCTTTTTATTTTTTGGACTTACGGTCACCAAGATAGCGATTAAAAATATTATTAAGAGGTCTTGTGTAACTTTGGCACCCATTAAGATAGAAATTCCTAAAATGCTTCAAAATGCTCCGTGAACGCCAGATCGCACATATCTGACACTTTTTATTTTTTGGACTTACGGTCACCAAGATAGCGATTAAAAGTATTATTTAGAGGTCTTGTGTAACTTTGGTACCCATTAAGATAGAAATTTTTAAAATGCTTCAAAATGCTCCGAGAATGCCAGATCGCACATATCTGACACCTTTTTATTTTTTGGACTTACGGTCACCAAGATAGCGATTAAAGATATTATTAAGAGGTCTTGTGTAACTTTGGCACCCATTAAGATAGACATTTCTAAAATGCTTCAGAATGCTTCGAGAACGCCAGATCGCACATATCTGACACCTTTTTATTTTTTGGACTTAAGGTTACCAAGATAGCGATTAAAAATATTATTAAGAGGTCTTGTGTAACTTCGGCACATATTAAGATAGAAATTTCTAAAATGATTATAAAATCATGAATTAAATGTAAGTACGAAGGCTTTCATGACCGGTGTTAACTGAACTAAAATTATAACTAACACTAGCACTAACACTAGAACTAGGACTAAGGCTAGATCTAAAACTAGAAACTTTCGGGTTTTGCCGTGCGTTTTTTGAAAAGATATTTGATGTTTCGGATGCCATGTTGTAAACCTTCTTCAGAAACTAGTTCGAAACCACTTCGAATCTATTACAATGTTCATCCAATGAGTCCGATCCGTACCACTGCTTGTATTATTTATCCGTGCATTATTTACCCTACGGAAGGGTAAATAGGATGCTTAAAACGATGCTAACCGCTTATGCTAGCGATAACCATCGAAATTGGGACGTATTTTTGGTTACGGTTGTGTGTGCTATGAGAACATCTAAGAATGAGACGACAGGTTGTTTTCCTTATGTTGCAAATTATTTTTTAAATTATTTTATTAAATCGTTTTCTCTTGTAAGTCCCTTTCTTTTCTAGTCTACTTTTATTTACCCTGTCTTTAGCCTCTTTTATGGTTTCATTCCACCAGTAGATTTTGCCTTTTTCTAGTTCACCATCGGTATTTTTTACCGTAGGCCTTATTGTGTTTTGCAGTCCTGACGTTAATTAATATTTGCGCTGTCAGTGTTTTCATTAGTTTAAGTATAATCCCCATATCGTTCCGTAAGTATTCAACCAGTTCTTCCCTACGTTTTCATCTTCTCTTAGACTATTTACATTTGTTAAAGAATTTGAATCACATTTGGTTTCAATATCGAAGAAAGTACTGGCGTGGTCTGACAGATTCTCATATTCGATTACTCTCCAATTCTTTATGTGTGCAAATATGTTCTCTCTGCAGATAATTATGTCAATATATGAATGTTGATTGCATCTACTCCATGTGGATAGGTTTCCTATTGACCATTAAAAATTGTCTTTAAACCTTAAGAAAATACCTATCAAACCTTACATTTTTGTTTTGTTCTAGTTTTACGATTTTCACTTCTGGCGTCTAGCGGAAAAACAAAAGATTATATATATATATTTTTTTAAAAGAGATCATGACATGTCAGCTACTTTTCATATAACTTTTATAGTGTTCGATATAGACTATTCGGACGTCGAATTTGAACCATCCTGTACATTCTGTTCTCTTTATATTATTAATTAACTATATTAATTTAAAATTAATATATAATATATAATTTAAATTTAATTTCCGCTGATTCGGGAAAGGAGGTTTTAAATATCCTCTGCATTCCTATCTCCATTTGGATGTCGGTTGGATCTACAACAACTTCCATTGTAATGTATCCATTATATTATAATTTGCGTGTTAGTGAAAGTTTCGCCTATCCAGTTTTGTTCGCCTGTATCTAAGAATTCTAATAATAATAAATAATAATAACAATAGTTTGTGTAAAAATTAAAATTATTCAAGAGAAAACTATTTATCATCCAATTTGTTTTTAGTGATTGTTAATATCAATGTTGATTCTATGGATTTTAATTATCCAAGTTGATTTTAACGACTATTAATATCAATGTAGATTCTACTGATTTTAATCAACCAAGTTGATTTTAATGATTGTTAATATCAATGTTGATGCTATTGATTGCAATCATACAAGTTGATTTTAATGATTGTTAATATCAATGTTGATTCTAATGACTGCAATCATACAAGTTGACTTTAGTGGTTGTTAACGTCAATGTTGATTCTATTGATTTTAATCATAAAAGTAGATTTTATTGATTGTTAATATCAATGTTGATTCTGTTGATTTTAATAATCTAAGTTGATTTTAATGCTTGATAGCATCAACGTTGATTCTATTGATTTTAATCATCCAAGTTGATTTTAATGATTATCAATATCTATGTTGATTCTATTGATTTTAATCATCGAAGTTGATATTAATGATTGTTAATATCAATGTTGATTCTAATAATTTTAATCATCCAAGTTGATTTTAATGATTGTTAATATCAATGTTGATTCTAATGACTACAATCATACAAGTCGATTTTAATTAATTGTTAGTATCAATGTTGATTCTAATGATTTTAATCATCCAAGTTGTGGGCCGAACTTCTGAAAGTAGTCCTCCGAGAATCTCCAGAGGAACCTTCAAGTCCCGGTTGACGGTGGCGCCACCTGGCGGTGGGCGACGAAAGTAGTATAATAATGCCGATTCTGGAGCGGAAGTCCTCCGGGAGGATCGGAGGATCGGGCGACGGTGGCGCCACCTAGCGGTGAGTAGTGGAACTAAGCATGCGGCGGGCGGTGGAACTACTAAAGTTAGTCCTCAGAGGATCGGTCGATGGTGGCGCCACCTAGCGGCGGGCGGTCGAACTTCTGAAAGTAGTCCTCAGAGGATCGGTCGATGGTGACGCCACCTAGTGACGGTCGGCCGAACTTCTGAAAGTAGTCCTCCGAGAATCCCCACAGAGGAACCTTCCTCAAGTCCAGGTCGATGGTGGCGCCACCTATCGGCGGGCGACTGAACTTCTGAAAGTGGTCCTCCGAGGATCGGTCGACGGTGGCGTCACCTAGTGACGGTCGGCCGAACTTCTGAAAGTAGTCCTCCGAGAGTCCCCACAGAGGAACCTTCCTCAAGTCCCGGTTGACGGTGGCGCCGCCTGGCGGTGGGCGACGGAACTTCTGGAAGTGGTCCTCCTCAGAGGATCGGAGGATCGGCCGACGGGGTGGCGCCAAACGGGGGATCGTTAAGGAGAGAGAGAGATAGGTCGCTGTCCGACCGACCGACGTTTCGATCCTCCTCGAGGAGGATCGATCGACGACGATGAATTGCGCAATATTACGCAATTCTTTTTTGCTAAGTGAGAATTCTGAAGCGGAATTTATCCGTGAGGAATGAGAATTCTGAAGCGGAATTTATCCGTGAGAAATGAGAATTCTGAAGCGGAATTGATCCATGAGGATCGAAAGGATCGATCGATTGATGGTTCTCCAACCCAATTCTTTTTTGCTAAGTGAGAATTTTGAAGCGGAATTTATCCGTGAGGAATGAGAATTCTGAAGCGGAATTGATCCATGAGGATCGAAAGGATCGATCGATTGATGGTTCCCCCACCCATTCCCCGAATCGAACTCTATATGTAGGGTTGTTGTTTGAATTTGGTGTGCAGTGAGTTCATGAACAAAGCGTCTTGATGGACAAAAAATATAACAAAAATAAACAATGAACTCTTTAAAGACATCAGATTTAGAATTCGATAATGCAGTTATTGTACCCACTTGTAATTATAACCAATTTATAGAAATCAGTGTAAGAAATGTAGAAAAAAATATCTTGAAGGAAAAGCAATTAATCGGTGAATCAAATTATGGGCTTAATAAAACCGGAACCAAACGTATTCGTACAGGTTTAAGTCTAGCAGGTGGAATTATACCTATTGTAAAGATAACATATGGAAGAAGATGTTCGAAAGTTCGAAGCCAATCGCTAGAAAATAAATGGGATTTATTAACGCCACAACAAAAAATGGAATTAGAAACTTTTCGACCATGTTGGAAACATTTTAATCTTCCAACACAAAGTACCCATGTAGATGGATGTCCACCTCCAATTAATCGATGTCCTTCTTGTCGTAACGGCGGCGGCGGCAGCGATGGTTTTAAGTTTGAAGAAAGGAAATAAAAGTAGTATTAGAAGTCGGGAGCGCATGGTGACCTCGCTCACGTTATCGTTGATACTATTTATAAATAATTCTGCTTACAGAGTGAAGAAGTATAAAATAAACAAAAAACTCTTATTACATTTACGTTTATTTATTTATTTTTCATAATACATTAGTTTTAGGAATCCAACTGTTATGAGATTTATCTAAACCTAACCACTGCACGTACATCTTGTTTCCTTTACGACGTAATATTTTTTCAATTAAATAGACGTCCTCGTGTTTTGCCATTTGTAGTTCTTCTTCATAGAAACATCCGAGTAAAACCTTCCCTGCCATGTCCTCCAGTAAATACGTCTGCGGAGATGTGTTATTTATTTTGGATATCTTGAACAATTCCGTAGACCAGATTGGCGTATATCCTTTTTCAAATGTTGTTTTATATTTACTTATACGAACTACATTACCCAATTGAAATTTCGATTTTTTGTTCGTATTATTAATATTGGTATAGTAAACGGAAGATAGCAGATGTTTTTCGTGTTTTGCGGTCACATCACAGGGTTTCATTCGGATAGTTCTATGTATAGTTGAATTATATTTCTTCGTTATTGGTTCTATTATATCGATCCATTTGAAACTACCGCGTAAACTAAACTCTCTGTATAATTTGTTTTTAATAGTTCGAATCACTCTTTCGACGATTGAGGCTTTCTTGGTGCTATAAGTTGAATAATGGTTAATGCCGTATGTTTGCATTATATTTTGAAATTGTCGATTATAGAATTCCTTTCCCTGGTCGGTTTGTAAATTTTTTGGATATCTTCCTTGACGTAAAACATTTTCCATTGCCTTCTTTACCTCAATCGCAGTTTTAGATTTTAACGGTTGCGTCCAGAGGTACTTGGAAAAGCAGTCAATTGTAAAGAGAATGTATTTGTAACCTCGATTTTGTTTATTGTAATGAGTAAATTCGCCAATATCAGATTGCCATAAATCGTCGATACCTTTAACGACAACTTGTCTCCTGGGAAAATTTCTTCTGGCAGATCGATGCAACTCATCTACAACGTCAGCTTTAGCCATCTTTCTTAATTGAATTTACTCCAAGGATCTCGTATAACTTATCATCATGTTTGTATAAATTAACAATTTCTTTTTTTAACTCAACAAGCTTGTTTTCGAAGTCGCTTTTATATGTGGTAATATTACTAGTCAATAATACTATTAATTTTTCGATCGTTCTATCAAGATAAATCTTATTGACAATATCTTGTTCATCAAGTGGTGTGGCAACGTTTACGATTCGTTTATTGCCAACGTCTAGATCACCGTTCGCAGTCAAAACAAATCCAACCGGTTGCTTTTGATATATATACGTTGTACGGCAAAGTCAACTTTACCACGACTAAGGTGACGTCCAAATTTGTCAGTGTTCATTGTAATACTAAATTGAAATTAACAAATCAATGTATTTATTACTGAATAATTCCAATTTCTCTCAATTCTTCAATGATGCTCGCAATTTCATTGGTGTGGCTAGTGTGACCGGCACTTTGCGACGCTATCAGTAAACGTAAACGATCTACGAGTTCGTTTACATCGTCCCAATATACGTATTGGTACGGAGTCTTAACGCCCGTTTCTAGAGTTAAATTGTTTTTCGAGAGACTATATCCGGTCCAGGATTTTTTACGTTTCTTTTGCAAAAGTGGTTTTATAACATGTTGCCATTTAAACGACGTACTACCTTTCAATTGTTTATTAGGATTGAATTCTCGACGATGTACGTTCGTAAGCTCGAGAATCTTTAAGTACTCAACCCTATCGCTTTCAAGATCTCCTTGAGGTGTTACTTTGAAAACGAGTTCACACAGTCCGGGGGTTCCTTTAAATTTCTGTTGCTGAATTACCATGTCGTTGTTGTTGTTGTCAAACTCAATTACACTGTTACCTATTTTAAATTTACTCACTTCAGGGTCGCATGTTATACCATAGGTAGTATCATATTGATTAGATGTATCTTTTAAAAACCCATCGATGTATTCCTTGGCTAACGGTTGGAATGCTTCGAGATACTGATCAACTATGTGAGGATTTGTTTCATTGATATCTCGATAAACTCGGCGATATTCCTCTAACGATTGTTTCGGACGCTCATCTTCTGCAGGTGCAGGTGGACTTGATGTAAAATGTTCTTCCTCAGTTAAGAAACCAACTCGTGGTGGTGGTGATTCTATAAAGTACGATGGTGGTTTTAAAAACTGTTCTCGCTGTTGTTGGGAAAAACGAAGAGGAGATTTGATTGTAGCAGTATTATGATCCATTTGTTTCTTCTTCTTGTTTTGTCTCCTTATCCTGTTCTTCTTTCTTTATTGATCTCGCTCTTGATTCTTCCTTAAGAGCAATGTGTATATTTTCAAGAGGCATTGTGATTGGTTTATAAGTCTTCTCTAAAGATTCTGCCAGTTCAGTACGTCCCATTTTTAATGCCATATACATCCTTCGAATCGCATTACTAGCTTTTATAATCTCCTGTTTCACTTTATCTTTAGTTTTGGTGGTTCTTTTTGGAGGCATGGTTACTCAATCAGTCAGACAGAGATACAGACAGGTAGACTGACTGACAGACAGACAGACAGACTGGCAGACGGACGGACGTACAGATAGGTCAGTGCTGACTTACTGACCTCCGGCTGTTGAATGAAGAATATTTTGATAAAGTAATGTTTAAATAAGGACGATCATGGTTGAATGTGGTATTCAAATGTTTTCCTATAACGTCCATTGTTTAGGTCTCTGTCCTTATCGATTACGAGAAATCCATATTTATCCTTCCAGCATTCGGCACACATTGATCTGAATTTGTCAAATGTTAGATCAGTACCGATGTGTTCATCGTACACATGTTGTAAATTCAAATTATCCTGTTTAAATAGAATAATAAAATTGGCGATATCCCGTATTAGATGTTTTGGAATTCGTGCATAAGATTGACATATGTAGAAACTATCGATGCCTTTATGTCGTCCCATGCTAAAATACGATCTGATTTTATCCTGTTCGTGACACGATACGTCATCGAAAATGAATACCGAATTGGTTCGTGCTTCTTCGGGATCCACGATCTCTTCGCTCTCTTTAAATGCGAAATAATTGACGGTTGGTACGGTGCGCATAACATTTTCCAAAAGTTCATATTTCGGTTGATATAAGGATTTCGAGTAGACGTACACGTTCTCGAATCTGAGACCCTTTTCATCGAAGAGCAGTGTAAGGATTAGGTTGATTTTACCACAACTCGATGGTCCACATACTAAACAACGAATGCTATCCGGAAAATTATCACCGTGTCTTTTCATTACTTTGCAACCTTTTCCCTTGATATCATCGTCTAAATTTACAATCTGGACGGCATATTTCTGCTTCACGAGACGCATTTCGAATAGTTTTCTTCACGCGTTTACCCAAATATTTATATTGGTACAAACTATAATATATATCATTTCAATGCCGTCACTCAAACGAGATGGAGGTATTCTTAATTCTCTGATCAACAAATTACCCGTAGAACTACACATTCCATCGTATTCGTATTGCGGACCGGGTACGAAGTTGGCAAAACGTTTGGCACGAGGCGATCCCGGCACTAACCCCCTCGATTCAGCTTGCAAGTCCCACGACATATTCTACGCCCAGAACAAAGATCTATCGAAGAGACACGAAGCGGACCGAACGCTAGAGGAGCGAGCTTGGGAACGAGTTAAAGCGAACGACGGGAATTTCGGTGAAAAAGCGGCCGCCATGGTCGTCGCCAGTGCTATGAAAATCAAACGTAAATTGGGCATGGGTCTCAAGAAGAAATGCAATGCTAAAAAGAATAAGATACGTTCTGGAAACGGATTGGAATTATTTCGGAAAACTTCCATACAAAATGTGAAAGGAAGTATTATTAATAAGAAGAAGAGGAAGAGTAATGAGAAGAAGAAGAAGAATTCGAAATTAACACCGGATGCGATCAAGGCGGCTACCAGAACACTTCCAATTCCTAAAACTGTCGGCGGTATTCTACCCTTAATTCCGATATTCGCCGGGTTGAGCGCCCTTGGCAGTTTAGCGGGTGGTGCGGCCGATATAGCAACCGCAGTCAGCAAGGCGAAAGCCTCTCGGCATCAAATGAATGAATCGAAACGTCATAATAAAATTGTTGAAGAAGCAATAGCCCGTTTGGGAGTCGTCAAAAACAAGGACGGTAACGGCCTCTACCTCAAACCATACAAACAAGGAACGGGATTGAAAAGACAATCTAGAAAAAAAAACTAATCGAACGACTGCCTCTCCGACCACTTTCTAATTATGACATTTCCGAGATCGCTAAAAATATACCGGGTTTTAGGGGCGTATTCTTAAGAGACACTTTACCGGATTCTCCCAGAAAAACGAGTGCGCAGTCGTTAATTTAGATTCCAAGTCGGGACCGGGTACGCACGGGGTAGCCTATGTAAAACCAGGAAATCGAGTGGACTACTTCGATTCATTTGGAAATTTGAAACCACCTATTGAATTGATAAATTATTTAAACGTTAATGAGAGTGTACACATTTCTTATAACCACGAAGCGTTACAAACTTACGATCAAATCATCTGCGGCCATTTATGTTTAGAATTTTTAATAAATAATACTTAAGAACACCTTAAACGATTAGTTTCATTTAACCCGCTGTTAAAGAAACATGTCACATACGTTTACGTTAACTGGTACAGGTCCCGTATTGTCCGCCGATTTTTTTCCACCCATAGAATTAAATTCCAAAGATAATTACGCTTTGGGGTTAATCGGGTTGCACAGGGATATCAAAAAAAGAAATTTTTAGAAAAATATATAAATGTAAACAAAATTGTTAATATCGAAAATGAACCTAATGTACCTACGCTAATAAAAACTAATTCTTGTTGTGTTAATCATAAGAAAAATAGATTAAGCAATTGTACTCTATATAATGTGACCATTTTATATCGTTTTCTAAAGGAATAAAACTACTTTTTTTAATTTAACTTACATTTTATTTTTTTAAATTAATTCAAAATCTTAAAAAATTGATTAAAATGCCTTAAACAAACACCTTAAACGATTAGTTTCATTTAACCCGCTGTTAAAGAAACATGTCACATACGTTTACGTTAACTGGTACAGGTCCCGTATTGTCCGCCGATTTTTTTCCACCCATAGAATTAAATTCCAAAGATAATTACGCTTTGGGGTTAATCGGGTTGCACAGGTACAATTCAATACCGAACGTAGTTGAGGGTGCGAATAAGTTTTACTATGACGATGATGATAAAGTTATTGAGATCCCCGTAGGATCGTATGAGATAAGCGACATTGAGGACTATTTGAAGGGTTTCTTAGGTAAAGCATCTATTTCCATTAAACCCAATAATAATACATTGAGATGTATTATAAGCAGTAAATACCGAATCAATTTCAAAAAGTCAAATTCTATAGGTAAAATGTTGGGATTTAGTAGTAAAGTTTTGGAGGCCGGTCGGGAACACGCTTCAGATTTGCCAGTGCAGATTATAAAAGTCGTTACTATACGTATAGAGTGTAATATTACAACGGCAGCCTACTACAACGCACGTCTGGTGCATACGCTTTACGAATTTGCTCCGCAAGTCGAACTGGGTTGTAGTATTAACATTGAACCTCAACACGTCATTTTCCTACCTGTCAATACAAATAAAATCGATAATATAACTCTTACTATATTGGGCCAAGACGGCGATCCGGTTGATTTTCGAGGAGAAACAATTGTCGTGAGACTCGAGCTTAAAAAAGTACTATAATTATAATAATAATCGTCGTAATAATGGGTTTGGTATTTAACAACGAAAAAAAACGTACTACTTCCGACCTAATTCCTTTAAAAGAGGGAAGTGGATGTAATTCTCGCATTAATCGTCCATCTCGCACGCAGTTAACATCTGAAAATATAACGTTTCTTCAATTACTCGGTTTAAAGGTTAATAACAATGGAAAAATTGGAAATATTTAAAGAAGTTATAACCAAACAGGAATTTCACACTTACTATCCGAGGAATAATAATTTCAATTTAAATGATGAAATACGTATATCCATCGCACATCAGGACATTTACACGTTGCCCGTTAAAAGTGAAATCTACATCGAGGGTAAATTTACTACTGTTGGAGGAGATGCTACTTCTACGGATAAATGTCAGTTAACAAACAATGCCTATGCCTTCCTTTTTGAACAAATTCGCTATGAAATCAATGGTGTTGAAATAGATCGATGTAGTAAACCCGGTATACCGACAACTATGAAAGGCTTACTTTCGTACAATGAAAACGATTCGAAGGCTCTAATCACCGCCGGATGGAACCCCTTAAATCAGGGGCAACCAACATCCAAAGAGACTAGATTTAACGCAAGCATTCCGTTAAAATTTGTAATGGGTTTCGCTGAAGACTATCAAAAGATCTTAATAAACGTCAGTCAGGAACTTATTTTGGTGCGCAGCAGAACGGATGATAACTGCTACATAAATGTTGACGGTAATAGAAAAGCTACTATCGAAATTGAAAAGATCGAATGGCACGTGCCACACGTAACCGTTAATGATGAAACACGACTTCAACTGCTATCTAATTTACGTGATAACAAACCGGTTTATATTCCGTTTAGAAAATGGGAATTGTACGAATTGCCTGCTTTACGGAGAACCAAAACCGATATATGGCCCGTAAAAACGAGTACAAACTTAGAAAAACCGCGCTACGTTATAATCGGTTTCCAAAATAATAGAAAAGATAATTTTAAACAGGATGCCTCAATTTTTGATCATTCTTCGATTACAAATATTAAATTGTATTTGAACGCGGAAAATTATCCGTATAATGCGATGAACATTGAAATGAACGAGAAGCGATACGTAATCGCTTATCGTAATTATTCCGCTTTTCAGTCGAGCTTTTGTTTTAAAAACGCAGCAGAACCGCTCCTCGATTACGATGAGTTTGGAGGTAATACGCTTTTCGTCATAGATTGTTCGAATCAAAATGAATCACTTAAATCTGGTACCGTCGATATTAAATTAGAACTCGAGTGTTCAAGGTCATTTGATCCGGAAACCGTGGTTTACTGTCTGATTCTTCACGACAACATCGTTCAGTACGAACCGTTGAGTGGTATCGTCCGGAAGATTGTGTAAAATAAAACAAAAAAATTATGCCTCGTGAACAGGTTACTTTTGGAGTTACAATAACGTACGAGTGGTTTGATGAAGAGGATAGAAGCTCGCCTTGGTTATTTAGTGCGATTGATCAACAACGGTTTTCAGATAACATTAATCGCTTGCAAACAATACTGAATCCGATCCTGTCACCTTCACATCGTTCAAAAATTTATAACGAAAGGTTTTCTACGCATAAGAAGAAAGTAACTGAAAACGTTTTAGTGATCGATATACAAGGGTTTAACATGCCCGATTTTACACCAAAGGAAATGAGCATAACCGATGGAAGCGAAACATTCAATTTTCTCTTCAAACCTACCACTCCGTATCAACTTTTATCGTCAAAAGTGAAACGTGGAGTTTTTTGGATAGAACGCAATTTATTAAACATAAGCTACAATGAAGGTTATATTGATTTAGAAGAAAATATTAAAACAATATTAAATAAACACATTAAGGATGATTTTACTACCGTTTATGTTAAGGGATATCAAAAAAAGAAATTTTTAGAAAAATATATAAATGTAAACAAAATTGTTAATATCGAAAATGAACCTAATGTACCTACGCTAATAAAAACTAATTCTTGTTGTGTTAATCATAAGAAAAATAGATTAAGCAATTGTACTCTATATAATGTGACCATTTTATATCGTTTTCTAAAGGAATAAAACTACTTTTTTTAATTTAACTTACATTTTATTTTTTTAAATTAATTCAAAATCTTAAAAAATTGATTAAAATGCATTAGAAATGTTTACCGTGAAATGCGTAGTTATTATCTAAAATATATTTTTTAAGGAGAGGGGGTGAGTGTGGAGGAATCTTATAGTTGTTATAAAAACGGATATTTAATTGCTATTACTATTAGTACTGCAACCTTCTCATGCAAAAGAAGTGTTCATACAGTTTTTTATTTTACGTAATTTTGTGCTCCTATAACACAGACAATGGATTTACGAGAATTAAGTACGATTGGTGAAGCCAATTTTAAAGAACAAATTAAAGCGAAAGAATTAAAAATCGATAACAAACATAAAATAATAACTGTAAAACCACTAACTACAAGTTATGGAAAGACAATTTTGGTCGAATTGGAAGAAGGAAGTTTATTTCTACCCAAACGATTTGTCGATTGGTTTGAGAAAGAAAATCGAATAAAGGAATTTCAATCCGGACAGTACTGCATCATCATCAAAGGATTCAAGGTCATCAAAGGACGAGAAACTCCACTAATCGATTTTCAAAAAATATAATATTTGTTTTAAGTACCTATATTTGTTTATTATTTTTTCAAAATATGTAATTAGCTATAAATAATAATAAAAAAAATAAAAAAAAAATAAAAAATAACATATTATTGTTTTTATTATATATTCTGATATCAAAATAAAAAAATTGTTTTTAAATCTAATTATATCGTTGCCATGATGACCTTGTATACTATTCCATTAAAAACAGACGTCCCATTGTTCTCTATAGTCATTCTTCATTCGACTTTATCAAACCCAACACCTGTTTTGGTTTTGGTACAACTTAATTTCTAACGAGTAAAAATGCTTCTCTGTGAGGTTTGCGGAAAGTCATTTTCATGTAAAAGTAATTTAAATCGGCATATTAAAAATTCCCACGTGGATGAAACTAACACTACCAATAAGTGTTTAATTTGCTATAAACAAATTAAGCGATCAGACAATTTAGTTAGACACCAACGAAAAGTGCATGGAGTAAACGTGATTGAAGCACCACCAGCTCCCGTGGTTACACGTGGAGCGTCATCAACAATCGCACGAAATTTGGAGGTCGGAAATCATCAAATTCCCATTGAACGTCCATCTACTTCAAGATCTTTGGTGGTAGGGAATAATCAAATTTCTGACGAACATCCAACCCCTTCAGTGTCTAAAGGTCGGGGGATGAAACGTAGGGTATGTGTAGTATGTGGAAACACGTATTCTTCAGTAAACGCTCTTCAAGCCCATTTTCGTAGACATCACACCGAGAAAAATATTGCAGGATGTGATGTTGAGAAAATTACTAGTTGTTTTAAAGATAGGGTTTGTTGTTATAAATTAACGGGTGTGTTACCGGAGGACGATATACCTTCGTACCTCCAAAGATCGCGCGGGGTAGTAAATCAGCTCATTGACGACAACATTTGTAGGTTCGGTTCAATTAAAGTACAAATTGAACTAATCGCTAATTTTGTTAAGTCCGGCTTTGACGATACCGGCGCAGAGGATGTAATTGTTTCCGAAAAGAATTTTAATATAAAATTTAATGTTATTACACAAGCTACAAATGTCGATGAGGTTTACAATGAGATGATGCAGGGGATTTTGAATCAAAGTGAAGAGTTTCAGGAGCGTGGGTCAGGGTGGGCTTTCCACTCAATATCCTACATGCTCCTGAATGTTAATAAATTTGAACGACTACCTGGATCATCCTATATTCGTTTACCTCATCAAATCGATGCTAAACGCGCGTGCATCAACATAAAAAATTATGAAGAAGATGCGTGTTTAGCGTGGTGTTTAACGGCGGCCCTTCATCCCGCAAAAATTAGTCAAGACCGGACTTCGAGCTATCCTCATTTTTCAAATGTTCTCAATTTAGAAGGTATTAGTTTTCCCGTGAGTTTGAAAGATATAATTAAAGTAGAAAAATTAAATAATTTAAGTATTAATGTTTATGAGTTAGTTAAAAATTCAAATAAGTACACGGTGCAAGGACCAATTTATTTTACCAAACAAAGACGTGATATTCATATAAATTTACTTTATGTATATGAAAAAGGGAAAGGTCATTTTGCTTTAATCAAAAATTTTTCTAGATTAATTTCAAATCAGGTCACATGACATGGACATTCTATACACCTTTGTGATGGATGTTTAACGCGGTTTTCGTCAGCAGAAAAATTAATTGCGCACCAGAGTAACGATTGTAATCATGTAAGAACAATTGTTCCTACAAAAAATTTAAAATCAAAACCCAATTATTTCGGCTTATACACCCCTGAAAATATTTTAGAATGGTGGCCCCGTTCGTTATATATGCGGACTTCGAATCGATTCTACAACCCATCTAATCATGTGAACCAAATTGATCGAAATCTTTTACCGAAAAAATTAAAATGCATCAACCCTACAGTTTCGCTTATTATATCGTTTCCACGATTGAGAGCAGTTTCAATAAATTCGAAACTTATACGGGGCTCGATGCACCTCAAGTTTTTATTGCTAAATTAATCGATGATGTCAAATTTATCTATAACGAATACTTCAAAACCGTAAAACCAATATCACCTCTAACAATCGATGAGCAGCGAAATTTCGATTCGGTTGAAAATTGTTTTATTTGTGAAAATCCTTTCATTTCAGATCAGGATAAGGTTCGCGACCATTGTCACATAAGCGGTAAATACCGCGGTCCAGCCCATACAAATTGTAATCTAAATTTCAAACTTCAAAATTTTATACCAATATTTTTTCACAATTTTAGCGGTTATGATTGCCACTTATTTATTAAAGAAATGGCTAATGCGGATGCAGATGGACTTGACGTATTGCCAAACAATAAAGAAAAATATATCAGTTTTAGTAAAAGAGTGTTGGTCGATAGAGTAATTAGTAGTCAAGATAAACCTAACGAAAATATTTTTTTAAAATTAAGATTTGTGGATTCATTTAGATTTATGGCATCTTCATTAGATTCTTTAGCCGGTAACCTTGAAATATATGACTTTATCAATATACGTAAATTCTTCCCCCACTCTGAACATTTTAAATTGTTAACAAAAAAGGGTATATTCCCATACAATTATATAACCTCTTTCGATAAACTAAATGATACAACACTACCACCTAAGAGTACGTTTTACAACAAATTAAATTTAGAGGATATAAGCGATGAGCAATATTCGCATGCTCAATGCGTGTGGGAAAAATTTAATTGTCGAAATTTAAAAGAATATTCCGACCTGTACTTAAAGACTGACGTTCTTTTATTAGCTGATGTATTTGAAAAATTCAGACAAGTTTGCTATAAAACATACGGTTTAGATCCCGCTCATTATTATACGGCACCGGGATTGTCTTGGGACGCTATGTTGAAATTTACTAAAATTAAATTAGAATTATTGACGGATATAGATCAAGTCCATTTTATTAAGAAAGGTATCCGTGGAGGTATTTCTCAATGCTCCCTACGATCTGCTAAAGCCAATAATAAATATATGGATGATTATAACCCCAATTTACCATCAAGGTATTTAATGTATTGGGACGCCAATAATTTGTATGGGTGGGCGATGTCTCAATATATACCCGTTTCTAATTTTGAATGGTTAGACGAAACCCAAATTAAAAATTTTAATTTTAATAATATTTCGGATACTTCAAATTTCGGCTACATTTTGGACGTGGATATCGAATATCCTGAATATTTACATGATGCACATAATGATTTACCTTTTCTATCTGAAAACATTGTACCACCTAATGGTAAATGTAAAAGCGATGAAAGATTGATTCCAAATTTATTTAATAAAAAGAACTATGTGATCCATTATAGAAATTTAAAACAAGCCGTTGCTCACGGTCTTATTGTTAGTAAACTTAATAGAGTTTTATCGTTCAAACAGTCTGCGTGGTTGAAATCTTACATCGACAAAAATACGGAATTGCGCCAATCCGCTAAGAATGCATTTGAAAAAGACTTTTTTAAATTGATGAATAATTCGGTTTTTGGAAAAACAATGGAAAATGTTGATAAAAGAGTCGACGTGAGATTAGTGACCAGTTGGGATGACATTCACACTGGTGAAACTGCAGGTCGACCGCGTCTTGGAGCGCGCAAGTTAATCGCTAAATTAAATTTTAAATGTATAAAAATGTTTACTGAAACATTTTCAGCTATTCAAATGGATCGCCTCCACGTGGTTTACGATAAACTTCTATATATCGGTTTTACGGTTTTAGAGCTTACAAAATTATTAATGTATGAATTTTATTATGATTTCTTAAAACCGAAGTATGGTGAATGTATTCGATTATGTTACATGGACACCGACAGCTTTACCGTACTAATTAATTCAGATGACGTTTACAAGGATGTGAAAATATATTTAGATAAATTTGACACATCGAATTACTGTCCTGATAATCAGTTTGACATCCCGTTGTGTAATAAAGCTGTTTTAGGTAAAATGAAAGATGAGAATTGTGGAAAAATAATGATAGAATTTATCGGTTTAAGATCAAAGGTATATGCTAATAGGGTCGCCGATGGGCGAGTTACAAAAAAATCCAAAGGTGTAAAGAAAGCCGCAGTTAAACGTGAAATTGCGTTTGAGAACTACCTTGATTGTCTAAATTCAAAATCAGTTTTATTAAAAAAACAATTATCTTTTAGAAGTTTTAGTCACAGAATTTTTACAATTATACAAAATAAATTGGTTCTTTCGCCAAATGACTCTAAGCGATTTATTTGTAATGATGGGATTAACACTTTAGCTTGGGGTCATCATGGTATTAACAATAGTGTTTAATAAGAAGCTAAAAAGTAAGTTTTAAAATTGGCAGCCGAGCCTACTGAGTTAGACGCGTTTATACGTGTAAAAAATGACGTAAACAACAGCGCTCGTACTCGTCTATTCGCGTCTAAAATGACGTAAGCAACACATGCGTCAGAAAAAAAACTTATAAATAATAATCCTGACATTAGCATTTTTTAACTGGTGATTGTATTATTAAAACCAATATGTAAACATTTTTCATTGAAAAATTAAGTCATAATAAATGAGTTTCTTAAACACAAAATTTTTTTTTTTTTGCTTCCATTTTTCTTTCCAGCTATCACGATATTACTTAAGTTTTTAATATTAAACTGAAAGATTTCGGTGGTTCAGTGGTTTATTATCTATAAAGTATTTATATGTAAACTTACCGTCGTCGGTTCAATTCGCGTAAATTTCATTAAATAAGTAAGTATTATATTTTTCATTAATTTCATCAATACCACTGGGCCATCGAAACCTTTTCCTTCTTTTACTTAAATAATAACAATGGGTTGGGGAACCATCAATCGATCGATCTTTTCGATCCTCATGGATCAATTCCGCTTCAGAATTCTCATTTCTCACGGATAAATTCCGCTTCAGAATTCTCACTTAGCAAAAAAGAATTGGGTTGGGAACCATCAATCGATCGATCCTTTCGATCCTCATGGATCAATTCCGCTTCAGAATTCTCATTTCTCACGGATAAATTCCGCTTCAGAATTCTCACTTAGCAAAAAAGAATTGCGTAATATTGCGCAATTCATCGTCGTCGATCGATCCTCCTCGAGGAGGATCGAAACGTCGGTCGGCCGGACAGCGACCTATCATCTCCTTAAATCGATCCTCCTCGAGGAGGATCGAAACGTCGGTCGGTCGGACAGCGACCTATCTCTCTCTCTCTCCTTAACGATCCCCCGTTTGGCGCCACCCCGTCGGCCGATCCTCCGATCCTCTGAGGAGGACCACTTCCAGAAGTTCCGTCGCCCACCGCCAGGCGGCGCCACCGTCAACCGGGACTTGAGGAAGGTTCCTCTGTGGGGATTCTCGGAGGACTACTATCAGAAGTTCGGCCGACCGTCACTAGGTGACGCCACCGTCGACCGATCCTCGCAGGACTACTTTCAGAAGTTCGGTCGCCCGCCGATAGGTGGCGCCACCATCGACCTGGACTTGAGGAAGGTTCCTCTGTGGGGATTCTCGGAGGACTACTTTCAGAAGTTCGGCCGACCGTCACTAGGTGGCGTCACCATCGACCGATCCTCTGAGGACTACTTTCAGAAGTTCGACCGCCCGCCGCTAGGTGGCACCACCATCGACCGATCCTCTGAGGACTAACTTTAGTAGTTCCACCGCCCGCCGAATGCTTAGTTTCACTACTCACCACTAGGTGGCGCCACCGTCGCCCGATCCTCCGATCCTCACGGAGGACTTCCGCTCCAGAATCGGCCTTATTATACTACTGACTGAACTTCTGGAAGTGGTCCTCAGAGGATCGGAGGATCGGCAGACGGTGGCGCCAAACGGGGGATCGTCAAGGAGATAGGTCGCTGTCCGACCGACCGACGTTTCGATCCTCCTGGAGGAGGATCGATCGACGATGACGATGATGATGTCACCTACCAACCGACGCACGCAATGTTACGCAATTTTTTTTTTTTTGCTAAATGAGAATTCTGAAGCGGAATTGATCCATGAGGAGCGAAAAGATCGATCGATTGATGGTTCCCCCACCCATTATTATTATTTAAGTAAATTATTATCATTATTAAATTTAAGTATTGATGAAATTAATGAAATATATAATACTTACTTATTTAATAAACTTTTTTACGCGAATTGAACCGACGACGGTAAGGTTAAATATGAATACTTTAAAGACAATAAACCACTGAACCAGCGAAACCTTTCGCTTTAATATAAAGACTTAAGTAATATCGTGATAGCTGGAAAAAGAAATGGAAGCAAACAAAGATTTTGTGTTTAAGAAACTCATTTATTATGATTTAATTTTTAAATGAAAAATGTTTACATATTGGTTTTAATAATACAGTCACGAGTTAAAAAATGCTAATTAATGTATGTATATCAGGATTATCATTCATAAGCTTTTTTTTCTGACGCATGTGTTGCTTACGTCATTTTTGACACGTATAAACGCGTCTAACTCAGCAGGGTCGGCTGCTAATTTTAAAACTTACTTTTTAGTTTCTCATTAGTAAACACTATTGTTAATACTATGATGACCCTAAGCTAAAGTGTTAATCCCATCATTACAAATAAATCGCTTAGAGTCATTTGGCGAAAGAACCAATTTATTTTGTATAATTGTAAAAATTCTGTGACAAAAACTTCTAAAAGATATTGTGTTTTTTAATAAAACTGATTTTGAATTTAGGCAATCTAGATAGTTCTCAAACGCAATTTCACGTTTAACTACGGCTTTCTTTACACCTTTGGATTTTTTTGTAAGTCGCCCATCGGCGACCCTATTAGCATATACCATTGATCTTAAACCGATAAATTCTATCATTATCTTTCCACAATTCTCATCTTTCATTTTACCTAAAACAGCTTTATTATACAACGGGATGTCAAACTGATTATCAGGACAGTAATTCGATGTGTCAAATTTATCTAAATATATTTTCACATCCTTGTAAACATCATCCGAATTAATTAGGACGGTGAAGCTATCGGTGTCCATGTAACATAATCGAATACATTCACCATACTTCGGTTTTAAGAAATCATAACAAAAATTCATACATTAATAATTTATATATCTATAAATCTACAATATATTATATTAGATATTAATAAAACCAATATATAGAGGCTTATCGTAAACCACGTGGAGACGATCCATTTGAATTGCCGAAAATGTTTCAGTAAACATTTTTATACATTTAAAATTTAATTTAGCGATTAAGTTGCGCGCTCCAAGACGCGGTCGACCTGCAGTTTCACCAATGTGAATATCATCCCAACTGGTCACTAATCTCACGTCGACTCTTTTATCAACATTTTCCATTGTTTTTCCAAAAACCGAATTATTCATCAATTTAAAAAAGTCTTTTTCAAACGCAGTCTTAGCGGATTGTAAGATTTCAAGCTCGCAGACTGTTTGAACGATAAAACTCTATTAAGTTTACTAACAATAAGACCGTGAGCAACGGCTTGTTTTAAATTTCTATAATGGATCACATAGTTCTTTTTATTAAATAAATTTGGAATCAATCTTTCATCGCTTTTACATTTACCATTAGGTGGTACAATGTTTTCAGATAGAAAAGGTAAATCATAATGTGTATCATGTAAATATTCAAGATATTCGATATCCACGTCCAAAATGTAGCCGAAATTTGAAGTATCCGAAATATTATTAAAATTAAAATTTTTAATTTAGGTTTCGTCTAACCATTCAAAATTAGAAACGGGTATATATTGAGACATCGCCCACCCGTACAAATTATTGGCGTCCCAATACATTAAATACCTTGATGGTAAATTGGGGTTATAATCATCCATGTATTTGTTATTGGCTTTAGCAGATCGTAGGGAGCATTGAGAAATCCCTTTCTCCCACGGATACCTTTCTTAATAAAATGGATTTGATCTATATCCGTCAATAATTCTAATTTAATTTTAGTAAATTAATAGTGAGCGGGATCTAAACCATAAGTTTTGAAGCAAACTTGTCTGAATTTTTCAAATACATCAGCTAATAACAAAACGTCAGTCTTTAAGTACAAGTCGGAATATTCTTTTAAATTTTTTAAATGCTCATCGCATATATCCTCTAAATTTAATTTGTTGTAAAACGTACTCTTAGGTGGTAGTGTTGTATCATTTAGTTTATCGAAAGATGTTATATAATTGTATGGGTATATACCCTTTTTTGTTAACAATTTAAAATGTTCAGAGTGGGGAAAGAATTTACGTATATTGATAAAGTCATTTATTTCAAGGTTGCCGGCTAAAGAATCTAATAAAGGTGCCATAAATCTAAATGAATCCACAAATCTTAATTAAAAAAATATATTTTCGTTAGGTTTATCTTGACTAATTACTCTATCGGCCAATACTCTTTTACTACAACTGATATATTTTTCTTTATTGTTTGGCAATACGTCAAGTCCGTCCGCATCTGCATCAGCCATTTCTTTAATAAATAAGTGGCAATCATAACCGCTAAAATTATGAAAGAATATTGGTATAAAATTTTGAAGTTTGAAATTTAGATTACAGTTTGTATGGGCGGGACCGCGGTATTTACAGCTTATGTGACAATGGCCGCGAACGCTATCCTGATCTGAAATGAAAGGATTTTCACAAATGAAACAATTTCCAGCCGAATCGAAATTTCGCTGCTCATCGATTGTTAGAGGCAGTATTGGTTTTACGGTTTTGAAGTATTCGTTATAGATAAATTTGATATCATCGATTAATTTAGCAATAAAAACTTGAGGTGCATCGAGCCCCGTATAAGATTCGAATTTACTGAAACTGCTCACTGTCGTGGAAACGATATAATAAACGGAACTGTAGGGTTGATGCATTTTAATTTTTTCGGTAAAAGATTTCGATGGGTTGTAGAATTGATTCGAAGTCCGCATATATAATGAACATAAAATGAAAATATTTTCATTTGTGTATAATATTTTTTATTTTATAGGAATGTTTTTTCGTCTTGAATAAATTAAAATATTTATTTAATTCTTTTTGCACTTTTATTAAGACTATTGTTATTGCTTATAATGTTTTAACCGGTTTCGGCCTTGTTTAGGCCATCTTCAGGAAATCCATCTTTCAAGAATTGTTGATCTAATTTAAAATTTGTTGTTTTATATTGGCGTTTTATTTTATGGTGTGATTTATGACATGTTGTGTCAATGTGAAAAATCAAAATAGGATTAAAATAAAATAAAATTAAAATTGAATATTTCCTAACCAAAAGTTTAAATATCTATTGTAAAGGAGGTAAAAAAGGAAGTAAAAAAGAAAGTTTGAATTTGGGAAGGGAAATATGAGAAAATGTTGTTATTGCGGTTTAAGTTCATTGTAAATGTTGGGGTTTTTCTTAATTTTATTTTTAGGTGGAGTAAATGGATTCTTCAAATACATATATAAAGGTTTTTCTGTGTAGTTTATTTGGTCATTCAAACTTAAACAAGGCCGAAACCGGTTGAAACATTTTAAGCAATAACAATCGTCTTAATAATAGTGCAAAAATAATTAAATAAATATTTTAATTTGTGTATAAGCCGAAATAATTGGGTTTTGATTTTAAATTTTTTGTAGGAATAATTGTGCTTATATTATTACAATCGTTACTCTGATGTGATGTGCAATTAATTTTTCTGCTGACGAAAACCGTGTTAAACATCCATCACAAAGGTGTATAGAATGTCCATGACGTGTGAGCTGATTTGAAATTAATCTAGAAAAATTTTTGATTAAAACAAAATGACTACGATGATGGTCTTGAAGAGCGTTTACTGAAGAATACGTATTTCTACATACTTCACGTAACACACCCGTTAATTTATAACAACAAACCCTATCTTTAAAACAACTAGTAATTTTCTCAACATCACATCCTGCAATATTTTTCTCGGTGTGATGTCTACGAAAATGGGCTTGAAGAGCGTTTACTGAAGAATACGTGTTTCCACATACTACACATACCCTACGTTTCATCCCCCGACCTTTAGATACTGAAGGGGTTGGATGTTCGTAGAAATTTGATTATTACCTACCATCAAAGATCTTGAAGTAGATGGATGTGCATTGGAATTTGATGATTTCCGACCTCCAAATTTCGTGCGATTGTTGATGACGCTTCACGTGAAATAACGGGGGCTGGTGGTGCTTCAATCACGTTTACTCCATACACTTTTCGTTGGTGTCTAACTAGATTGTCTGATTGCATAATTTGTTTATAGCAAATTAAACACTTATTGGTATACACGTATTTATGTATTTATGTGTACTTATTTGTTCTCCATTTTGTTTCCAGTAATAATAGTTTGTTTGTGAAAAAGAGCTTATTGTTATCGTTAAAATTGAAATATGGACGCGATAGGAAGTTTAGTAGTAAAGAAGTTATGTTTCGCCAATAGCGAATCAAGTGATTCAAGTGGTAAGTTTATTATTGTATTGGAATTGTATTAGGTATAAACAAAATACGTTTGTTGTTATAGATTCTTCAGAAATGGATGAACTGATTGTCACTAATGAAGACCAGGAGCATAGTACCACAATATTCAGATAAATATTTTCAATCTTATTTTAGATTGAGTAGAGTTGCTTTTGAAGTAAGTATTTAGAGATTATTATTACCTATTACCATTTGCTTCTAACCATTAAATATTTTCTAGGGTCTCCTTCAGAAGATCACAGCTTTTCACACAATAAGTAGCAAAAAAACCATTATGCATAAAGACGCATTGCTATTGACGCTATGGGCTCTTGCCAATCAAGAGTCCTTTCGAGGTGTAGCTGATAGATTTGAAAGAATCCTTTCCACGTTTGAAGTATTTAAATATGACAAACCTTAAATATGCTAAATATATAATTATATCTTCATGTATACTCCACAATTTTTCTTTTTTATTTAGGTTGTCAATTGTGAAGATGGAGATGATGATTTAACTGAACCAATGGAGCACAACTTGAATCTCTATGAACAGGACAAACATGGAGTTCAAAAAAGAAACCAACTTTTCAACTCCATTCATTAGTTAAGTTTTATTAGATAAATATTTTTACTAATTATAAACATACTTAATATTTTTTATATTTATTATAAATTTATAATGAAATAAATCACAATTTACTAAATAATATTGTTTTATTGTAACTTAAAAATAAGTACATATTCTAGTACAATGAGCACTAAAACAATATCACATTGTAATGATCACAGTGTAACGCCTTACCTACAAAACAACTAATAACAACACAAAACCTGTTACAAAATCCCACGGCGCAAGTACGGGTCCTCGCCTAGCTCAGTGAAGATGGGGAGGGTTTTATTTGTAAGGCGCCACACAGTTAATCCCGTATGGTCCACGAACTGTGACGTGATGTTTAAAAGAATAGGAAAGTTGTAAACAAACACACAGTTGTTATCTGTGTAAAGAAAAAAATATAATTCAATTTCAGGCAAAATAACAAGAGTGAACTCGAAAATATTAAAGTTAGCAAACAAAAAAATTGACCAAAAAAGAAAATAATAATAATAAATCAACTAGATTATCTGAATTCGCGGCTCGACTCCGTAGTGTTGAATTCAACTTAAAGCCGGATAAAATAAAAAAAAACTCGGTAAAAGAAAAAAAAACTTGCCAACAATAATTAACAAAAAAAATTAACTCGTAGAATTGAATTACGAAAGTTAAAAAGATGTAAATATAGGTATATACAAAAAAAATCGATAACCAAAATTATGAACAGATGTTTTTAATAAAAAAATTATTCCTGGCCTTTTCTCCGAAGTAAAATTCGTGTGATGTTTGTATCCTTAAAATTTCTTCAGCAACGACCTCTGGCTAGGAAGGAAGGTAAGTACCGAAGATGTTATACAGGAATTTGATCCTTAATGTTCCTTTTAGGAAAGCAAACCACCGAGGTGGTTAATTCCAAGATGGTGGATTGGGACGTTTGATTGAACGAAAATTTTAATTTTAAGAAAATTACCAAAAAAAATGGCGCTTACTAAAAACCTGTACGAAAAATTAAAAAAATTAGGAAACGTAATTTTAGAATGAATGTTTTTTGTTTGAACAAAAGGAAAAATTAGTTTAGTTTAGTTTTTTTTTTAATGTAGAAAATTATTTTTTTTTGTTTTTAATGAGTAGTTTAGTTAAGGTAATTTGGAAATGAAAGAAAGTATGAATGTATGAAAGGTTAAAGCGAAGAAAGTAAGAAATCGTTAGAAAAATGTAAGCTTACCTCTGATGTTCGAGGTTTTGTAACCAGAAAATTAATTTGGTTTGAAAATACACCAAAAACCAGAATAATCCGATGACTTGAAACGTGAGAACACGATTTCAAAATAAATGCGATGATGATGAATCCGCAAATTCACGAAACGGCAAAATTTCCAAAACTCATAAATGGCGAAACCCAAAAATTGCCTAAATCAGCCTGCACCACAGTGTACTAACTGGTTGCTCAGAAGAGAGAGAGTCGAGACACTCGCCACAGAGCCTTTTAAAATAAAATCAAAGAGGCACTAAAAATTACACCTGCGCTCTTGATAAATACGACCAATAGAATCAAACAAGAAGAAAGAAATCAAGAAAGGGGAAATAGAATTATCAAAATGGATCGAAATGATGTTCGAAATGAGTTTCGGGATCGAGATCGTTGCTGAAATCAAATAAAAAAACAACAAATTAATAAAATTAATTCTAAATAAATACAAATATTTTATTACTCGGTTGTATGCAATACAAAGTTCCCACCAACATAAAGAAAAGAAAACAAATAACATAAATTTAAGACAAAACTCGATTCACATAAAACACAAAAAAAAATTTGAACCGTAACAACAGTAATAAAGAAACCAAAATAAATAATAAACATTAATAACCAAAAATAAATAATATTCTTAAACAATAATGAAAACAATGTCACTTTGTAATAAAAAAAGATATATTTTTAAACTGAAATGATAATTTCTCACTATTCATATCACATTGATTATTTTTCATAACATCAACAAGTTCTTGTAATATTTGTAGTTCTGCTTCCTTTAAGGTCTTTTTTTCCTCCCACACAGTTCTTTGCCACTCTCTCTTCAATCTTTTATCTTCCTCTTCAATTTCTAATTTTCTCTTCAAATATTTCCTCATTGTAATTCCACCATCATCCCTTCTTTCCTCGTTGTTTGTATTCTCTTTCTCACTTATAAGTGTCCCACCTAAAGTCTTTAGGTCCATCTAAAGTTCTAAATAAACCCGTGGAGAAAATTACGGTAACCGATGCCACCAAGATTAAAATAATCCTGTTGATGCCATCAGTACCCATCACTGATGTCCACCGGTGAACAAACGGACTCTCGAATAGAGGGTTCAAAAAAAAATAGCGCCACCTATGATTGAGCGGTGGAACTAGAACGAAAAAAAATCTCTATTAACGATGACCGCGACATTTTAAAAAATTAATTCATCGCGTTTAATGTAGAGGGTTCAAAGAAAATAAAAATAAGATTTTAAATCATTTATTTACAGGAAAAAAAATGATTAAGATTCTAGAAATACGGCGAAAATAGTATTTTCTATGCCGGGTTGACGATAGAGGCTCCAAACTTCGTAATTGAGGTCATCGAATTTTTCATCTTTATATTGATAATGGAAATGTTCGATAAATTTAACGTTTCTGTTTATTATGTTTTCCTCATCTTCGAAAACTAAATTAGCTCTATGATTATCCTCAAAGTAGCCGTTTGCTATAAGATGATTTTTAAAATTTTGACGAAATGTTGTTGAAATACCGCACGAGTTCATTTTCCATTCGTATTTAATATAACGTATGTAACTGATGCGAAAATTAGAACTTTACTGAATAATATTTGAAATTTTACTGCCATATAGTCATGATCATCCTCCCCCTCTCATGCTTAATTTGAATTCTAAGCGAATGGTTTCCTGCTCGCACGATGAGCAATACCAACTGCATTCGGGGGTGATTAATGATTTATTTGCAGGTGTTTGGGTAGGGGCAGGTGATGATGACGATGTTTTAACATGTTGTCGTTGTTCCTCCGGTTTAGGTAGCATTTCATTCTTACACTTTTCAGCCCACATATTAATTTCCAACCGTAAACCGACATTTTGAGCCATACAATTCGCTAAATCTTACCTAACGTCGATAACTTCTTGCGTGCGCTGATGGAGGGAGTCTTTTAAATGATTTATTTCTTGAATAGCTGGTGGGGGGATGTAGTAAATAAAAAAGAAAATAAATTACTAATCATTATATATATATACAGGGTGTCTCACGTAACTGGTTCATTAGAACTTTTTTGGGTTACACTGTTCGTAGAGGCTTGAAATTTTGGTATCACGGGTTGTTCATTCCGATCTATTAATCTAAAATATTTTTAAGATGGCCACCACTTCCGGTCTACCGGAAGTAGACCTCAACTTCGTTATTTTAAATGGAATGCTATAGTTTTTATTACACCATTCAATTACACGTAAGAAAATATGTTGATAACAGTTGTTGGTACCTATGGTTTTTTGTTTTCGAGTTATTTTGATTTTAAGTGTTTTTTGGCAAATATCATCATGGTCTTTACAAGCCCATATAACGTTAATTCAAAAATGTTTTGCATTGGTGCGATAACTCTTCATATGCTGCTAAATAGATTGTCACTTGTTGTATCAGTATATCTTATACAGGCTGGTCAAAAATTGAGTTACCGTTTCTCTGTATTCAATTGCGTCGAAAATTTTAAATGGAACGCCCCATATTTTCACACCCTATCAGAAAGGAAATTTAATTCTCTACAAATTATCTATAAATATTCCTATACCTATTTATTATCGTTTTCTTGCTATTGAGGAATTTATCACAATCATAGGTAAAATGATAGAAACCGTCGGTGTTTTTGTTAGCAGGCCATGACATTTTGACAGTTTTTTGTTTAATTTATTTAAATTATTATTAGTATTATTTCTACAATGAACTGTGATTGAATAAGCTTTAGATTGCTAGCTGTAATTTACCAAAAATAACCAAAAGAAAACCGAATAAATGAAACAATAAAAAACAACAATTTAATGATAAAAATTAAAATCAATAACATAAAAGAATGAAAAACTGAAAATTACAAAAATAAATTATGGGAATTTAATTCTCTACAAACTATTTAGATACTTTCCTGCGCCTATTTGTTGTAGTTGCCCTCATATTTGGAAATTAATGGACGCATGCAATGCTGGAGGCTTCTTGTTTTTATGTTAGAAAGACATGGAGTTTTGATAGTTTTTCAACCATATTTATGTTATTATTGTCATTACTTAGTTGTGTCATCACTTACTGCTGTTAATGTCTTTGAATATCATGGCGAATTATTCCCACGCCAACATTTTAAATTCGTCTTATATTCATGGCGGGTGTAATCAAGTTTTGGATAGGATAAGATACGTATCTCTTAGTTTTGGAAAGATCAAAATAACAAGAAAACATAAATTTCTATCACCAGCAGCTTAAGATAATAGAATAAATGTTTTGTCATATTTTATTGCTTTACCAAATTCTTCGGTAAGAGGTGGTTCGGTCGATTTAGATGAATAATATTTTACAAAAAAGCACCGTAAATAAATGAACTGAACTCTCTAGGAATATCTCGCGCATCATTACGTCGAATATTACGCCATATCATTGTTTTTCATTGTTTCATTTATGCGTTCTTCTGCTGGTTATTTTTGGCAAATAAAAGCTAACAAACTCAAGTTTATTCAATCGCAGATCATTCTAGAAATAATACCAATGATAATTTAAAAAATTAAACAATAAACTGTCAAAATATTATAGCCTTCTAATAAAAACACGACCGACTTCCAGCATTTTGTGTAGGATTTTGATAAAATACTCAATATGAAGAAAACTATAATAAATAGGTATAGCAATATTTATAGATAATTTGTAGAGAATTAAATTCCCGTTTAGATAGGCTAAAAGGATACGGTACGTTCCATTTAAAATTTTCGACTTTCTCGCAATTGAATACAGCGAAATGGTAATTCAATTTGTGACCACGCTGTATAAGGTACATTGATATAACAAGTGACAATCTATTTAATAGCATATGACGAGTTATTGTACCAATGTAAAATGTTTTTGAATTAACGTTGGCTGAGATATGGGATTGTAAAGAGCATGGTGATATTTGCCAAAAAACACTTAAAATCAAAATAACTCGAAAACAACAAACGATAGGTACCAGCAACTGTTATCAAAGTCAACATATTTTCTTACGTGTAATTGAATGGTGTAATAAAAACTATAGCATTCCATTTAAAATAACGAAGTTGAGGTCTACTTCCGGTAGACCGGAAGTGGTGGCTATCTTGAAAATATTTTAGATTAATAGATCGGAATGAACAACCCATGATACCAAAATTTTAAGCCTCTACGAATAGTGTAACCCAAAAAAGTTCTAATGAACCAGTTACGTGAGACACCCTGTATATATATATATATATATAAGACCTCAATGCATTGTTTTAATTAATCTAATAAATAACAATAAAGTAAATAAATTAATTAATTTAAAGAGATTAAAAGAGAATTAAAACGCAATTTCAAAGAAAAAAATAAATAAAATTGTTTTTTAAATATGAAGTTAGTTTCAAATTATCGAATCATTTACTTAAATTTCAATTTTAATTTTCTTTAATTAATCTGTGTTTAATCTTAATTAAACAAATAAAATATAAAAAATTTAATATTAGAAATAAATTAGGAAACAATTAAAAAGGTGACAACGCATGGTTCGAACCGACCCAGTTACCGGTCGCAATAACTCCTGACGAAGCGCTGTAACTCAGCAGGTCCATCGATCAATTGCCGATTAAGGATCAATATCGATCAGCAGTGCTCAAACAAGAATCTAGGACGCAAAATAATTGTTAATTTAAATTTGTAAATAGAACACGATTGTTTTGGAATCAATCGCAAATTTTAGTAATAAGGTTTTGTATATAAACTGAAAATTTTTATAATAAAAATCAGTATGAATTAATTGTCTACTCGCTTTACTTCACCACCTTCCTACAACAGATAACCCCAGGCATAGTTTCGGATCTGTTCATTATTAATAATAATAAACAAAATAAATTAATCAATTTAAGAAGACTTTAAACTTAATTTAACATAAAAAAATAAATAATTTTTTTTTGTTTCTATATGAAGTTAGTTTTAGATTGTTAAATTAGTTAAATTGTTGTTAAATTTTCTTTAATTATTTTAATTAATCTAATAAATAATAATAAAGAAAATAAATAATAATAAAGAAAATAAATTAATTTAAAAATTGAAACATACCCTCAAAAAGAAATACATTTTTTTGTTTCAACATGAAGTTAATTCCAAACTATCAAATTGATTATTTTAATTTTTTTAAAATTATTTTAATTTTCTTTAATTAATCTATTAAGTAATTATAAAGCAAATTAATTAGTTAATTAAAAAAAATATTCATAAAACTTCAAAACAAATAAATAAAATTTTTTTATATACAACATGAAGTTATTTACAAACTGTCAAATTTAATTTATTTTTAATTTTTATTAATTATCTTTTAAAATAAATCTGATTAATTAATTTAATAAATAAAAAAAAAATTTTCTTTTTAATCCCCTCAGAAATTTTTCATTTCATATTTTTCTTCCTAATCCTTTTATTTTTCCTATCCAAAGTTAATTTGCGCCTCTTCTTATTATCAACAACCTCCTTTATTAAATCATTTTCACTTGTTCTCCTCACATTTATCATTGGCTCCAAAATCGGCATCTTTTCTTCTTCATCATCAACATTCTCCTTCACCAAATCCTCTTTATCAACAAAATTTTCTTCACAACTTCATTAATATTCTCATTTTCTGTTAACAATTCAGGTGGAGGAATATTTTCATCATTTTCATTTACATTTTGATTAATGATTATTAAATTGTTATCAATAATTAATTTATTATCCTCAATATTTGCATTTTCAATCGTTTCTTCAATTAATTCGTTTCCTATTTCTAATGATTTGGCAATAATTTCATCAGAAACTAACTTAGCAGTTTCTTTGAGTCTTTGTTCATTAATTTCTTGCAAATTTTCAATCAAAACTTTGTTATTATAATCAATTATATCAACATTTTCAACAATCATTCGCAATCACTCGAACATCACTTAAAGGCTAATAAAAATGATTTTCTCACCGAAACCGTTCTTCTTTCCAAAAAAAGTGGAAAGTGTAATTTCCAAAATTACAATTTCCTCTTCGATATTTTCACAAGATTTGTCACCAGATTCCATAATTGGAGAAGATTTTTCTTCCGATTCATCAATTGGGGTAGAATCCTCTTCTAAACCATTCATTGGAGAAGATTTCTTTTCAAAACTATTCATAATTAGAGAAGATTTAACTACAAATTCATTAATTGAAGGTGATTTAACATCTAATTCATTCATTGAAGATGATTTGTCATATAAATCATTAATTTGAGTACATTTTTCTTCTGAATCATTAATTTTCGAAGATTTTCCGTTTAAAATCGAAGAGCATTTTACTTCCAAATAATTAATTGGAGATTTAGATTTAAAAATTGAAAAATACTTTTGATTCAAGTCGTTAATTGAAAATGAGTTTTCATCTAAATTACTAATCGGAGAAGATTTTTCATCTTAATCATTAATTCGACAAGATTTTCCTTTAAAATCATCAACAATTAAAGGTGATTTTGTTTCTAATTCATTAATTAAACAAGATTTCACATTTAAATTATTAATTAAATAAGATTTCTCATTTAAATGATTAATCAGAGAAGATTTTCATCCAAATCATTAATTGGACAAGATTTCTCCGCTAAATTATTAATCGAAGAAGATTTTTCTTTAAAATCGTTAACAATTAAAGATGACTTTGCTTCTAATTCATTAATTAAACAAGATTTCTCATTTAAATCATTAATCGGTGAACATTTCTCATTAAAATCATTAATAATTAATGAAGATTTTATTTTTAATTCATTAGTTGAAGATGATTTTTGTTTCAAATCATTAATTAAAGAAGATTTTAATTCCGATTCATCAACCAAAAAAGATTTTTCTTCCAATTTCTTAATTTTTTCGACTAATTCATCACCTTCTTCAACCACTTTTTCTTCAATTTCATAATTTTCATCACCTTTTAATTCATCAACTTTCTTGATTTATCATTTTTTGTTCAATTACATCATTATCATCAACATCTTTGTTAATTACATCATTTTTGATAGCATTTTGATCAATTAATTCGTTTTTTTCCGAATAATTATTTTGATTATTGTTATTGATTTTGAGAAAACTTTTAGAATCGATTTCTTGGTTTGAAGGGGAACAATTTTTATCAAAATCATTGAATTTATTTAATTGAATCTCTTGAAATCTCCTTGAAGTTTTTAATAATTATCTTTGGAACATCATTTTTTTGATAACTCTCAATGGAAACATCACTTTCTCTCCTCAATCTTATCATTTTTCGTATTACAATTTTATTTTCTGTTGAATATAACCTCGATTCGTATAAATCGGAGTTTTCTGGGTAAAAATTTTTCGTTCTTTTATTAATCTCCTTTAATTTTTGTTTTTCTAACAATTTCGAGCCAATTTCTTCATCATTTTCATTTGATAATAAACTTTCCTTACCCAAATTACCATTTTTACCATCAAAATCATTATTTCCATCATTCAAATAATCGTTTTTATCATTTTTATCATCAAAATCTTCATTTCTCTCATCCAAATCATCGTTTTCATCATTTTTATCATCCTCATTACAATTAACATCATTTTTATGAACATTTTCATCACTCGAAATTTCATTTTGATTCTCATTCATTTTAATCGATTCTGAAGCTTCATCATCGATTAAAGATGAATTTTGAAGGTTATGTTTCCTAATCGGATCAGTTATTCGGATGTCTCCTTTGAATACACAATTTTTCATTCATTTCATCCTTTTTTGATCAATTTCATCATTTAGTTCCTTAATTATTTTATTTTCATTACTTTCGTTAACAATTTTTTCTTTCTCAACATCATGGGCATAACTCCAATTCAGTTTTTGGGGACTCCTCATCAACATTATCACCTAATTTAACATCAAAATTTGATTTTTCGATTAAAATCTTGCAATTTCGGACTCAAAATCTTTATTTTTTAGGTTATCTTCAACATCATTTTTCTCTTCCGATTCGTCACCTAAACAAATAAATTTATTAAAAAAATGATCAAAAAACTTAACAATTAATTAATTAAAAAATCAATTTTGCAATAGAAACATCTTTATTTCATATATCCGTGAAGTAAAGGATGTATCTCAAGAACTAATTGAGACATTGTAATAAAATTAAAATCATCTAACCTTTATCTTTATCCCCTTCAATCTCCTCCAAATCATTTTTTTTTGCACCGCAACGAACGCCTCACTCTTCTTCATAACAGAACATTTAATTTCATCCTTCTCCAAATTTATTTCATCCCTCCTAACCTCGTCATCATCATCATCCGGAATCAAAATAGGCAGAGATTTCGAAGTTTCCGGAATATGCAAAACCATATTTTGAAGCAATTTGCACGTGGGAGATTGTTTCGACTCCGATAAAACAACATTCGGGGTAATCTCTCAATCGGTTGTAAATGAATGTATTGATTAACACTCTCCGAAGGAATCTCCATAGTTTCCAACACATAAAGCGTATTATTCTCCTTATCCAAACCATTATTTTCCTGTTCATCCAAAAAACTCTCTTCATTCCAATTTTCTAAATACGCCTTTAAGCTTTTCCCCGAATTCGACAATTCCGATAATTCTCTTGGAAGTTCGGTTGATACTGCAAATTATTTAAATCCTGTTCGATTGGGCCCATTGGTGATTGTGATGCAACCTATGGTGATAATGATTCTCTCCGGATAATTAAACCGGAAATTGTTCCCTTAAATGTTGGTCGGTTATGATATCGTGAGCGATTTTATTTAAATTCAAGAGGAATTTGTTCCCTTGATAACCACAACGTGGGTATTGAGCCATTTTATTTGTGTAATTCTGATATTGTTGTTGATGTTACACCTCAATCTCAATTTCAACCTCAACCAACTTCAACCATTCTTATAATTCCAACAAAAATAAATCATTTTTTAATAAATTATTAATAAATTTTCTTTAAAAAATAAAATTCTTGTTTGAGGTTATGCTTATGTTTACGAAATTAATTTTAAGTTGGCAATACCGAAACTGACTTGTCAATTAAATATATATATATATATATATATATACAGGTGTGACACTTAAGCTCCTATACTATAAAAGCTATCGAAAGAAATTTAAGAGCAAAGTGGTGCATAATTACCGTCGCTATGTTTCAAAAATATTTCTAATCATCAGTGGCGTGCCGCATTCCAGTGGCGTACCAAACTTATGTTTTTTTAAATGGCGCTCGAAGAGTTCTTCTTTTCTTGTCTAATATGTTATACCCTTAACTTTAGCGGTTTCGCCGTTATAACCCCTTTTTTCAAAATTGCGTCCCATTTTGAGATTTTTTTGTAAAGAAACTAATTGACGCCGGCGCCTAAATTTTGAATTGAGGGGCAGGTTAAGACCTCGTATACCTTAAAATAATTCTTTTTCGGGTAATTTATGGAAAAAAAATAGTTAAAGTAAAATCTTCGCATGTTGTTTTTTTTTCGAAAATTTCAAATGGCATCCCCCTAAAAAAATTACGTCGTGGTACAGCCAAAACTCTAAATTTTTCATTTGTATAAAAAAATTATACACTGTATAACAAAATTTCGAAGAAAAAAGGAATTTCATCGCAAATGGCGGAAAACTTTTTCCATTCCCAAGTGTGCCATGAGAAAACAAAAACACAAATACGGTCAACATAATATGTATTTATTCAACATGATATAAAAAATGCAGATAAACAAAATCTAACAACTTAAACTAAATGTTCGAAATGACGACCTTCCTGCTGGAGTCATAACCGCAACCTCGACTCACAAGCTCTAGACACTGCCCTGGGGATTTCTGGTGATATATCGCGGAAAGCCGCGCGGATTCTTTCCCTCATATCCTCGACTGTAGTTGGTACCACAGAATAATAAATTTTTCTGTATAAAAAAATCTTTTTTAATATATATATAATGATTAGTAAAACGGATAATAATATAATAATGGTCGGATAAGACAGTCGGTTATAACCGAACTGACCAGATAAAAGCTGATGATCGGACAACTGATCTGACCAGATAAAAACGGTTGGTCGGATAAGACAGGTGGTGGATGATCGGACAACCGATCTGACCAAAAAAAAACGATTGGTCGGATAAGACAGTCGGTTAAAACGGATAGCAGCATCAATAAAACACTAAAATAAGCACACGCATTAGTCAGTAAGCGTTCATTCATTATACCGAAAACGTGGACTCAAAACAGTTAACGCGGAAGCTTAGAGGCTTGCGTGACATTCGAATTATCAAAAGTTATTGTTGATGCAACAGTTGCATCAACATAAAGTAATCGAATTTATAAATTGGAAGACTAATTTTGATAAAATATTCCGCAATTACTTCACAACTAATTTTTTATTAAGATTATTTTAAATTATCAAATCGGAGGTAGAATTTCATTAACTTCAAATGCAATATTTTTTAGCTCTTGCGAGAACCAACTTTGACAATCTCTTCCTGTATAAATTCTGAACCTTGAAAGCGAATCGTTATATGAACATTTAAGATACTAAAGCAATACTAAAGGGTGTATATTTTTGATAAATTCTGGTATTCCCTACAGTA
Source organism: Onthophagus sagittarius (assembly GCA_036711965.1). NCBI lineage: Eukaryota > Metazoa > Arthropoda > Insecta > Coleoptera > Scarabaeidae > Onthophagus > Onthophagus sagittarius. The sequence continues at coordinate 904,949 of JASERS010000011.1, read as the reverse complement.
ATATCTTGATCATATTTTTCTAAAATACTTTCCAAATCTGCATAAATAACAAATGAAGTTTAAAGTTTATTATTATAATTTTTAAATTTCATAAGCTTTTCTTGTTCGGATGGTAGTATAATTTTACACTCATTTAACCGACTACAATCAAGCCGATGCTTTTTAAGCATACTTTCCGAACCAAATCGATTTAAACAACGATTACAAAACCATTTTTTATTTCTAGAATTTTTAACTTGTGTGCAAAGTAGTCGTGACAAATTTGTGATAAGTATAAAATGATAAAAAGGTGCTTGTTGAGATGTATTACCATCATTACCCTCAGCTTCTAGCATAAGTAAATTCACATGAACGGAAAAATTGAACTTACTTAGAGCTACTGGTAATATTTTTTTTCTATCTAAAGTGTATACGTTAATTGAAAGGCTATTCATTTTTTCAAATTTAGGTACTCAACCTTATGGGGAAATTGATACCTTCATACTTTAATATTTCCCGAAAATGTGGATAAGAACTTACCCTTTTAGGATTTTCAACTGTTGCCGGATGAAGACTTGCAACAATAGCCCAAAGAAAACAGTATTCATCATTGTTTTCTATATTTAAAACGGCCTGTTTACTTACAATGAATTTAGGTAGATTAACATACGTTGATGCACCACCACCAATGGGGGTATAATTGTTAATATTAATTTTTAAATTTCATATAGTGCCCATCCGGAATCTCTTTCTTGGAATTCCTCCAGTTTATTTAATATTTTATCCTTAACATGTTCATTATACCAAGATTTTAAATTTGTATTATGATCAATGATTTCGTTCTTCGTATTAAAATATTTAATATCAATTTCGCCATCATTTGGTTTAATGAAATTTGCTGCTATAATCGTATTAACTTTGAGTAGAGATTTTTTTAACTCATTTTTTATTTTAATTGCAAAATTTCTATACGATTTCTCAAGAAAAATTTTCGGATCCTTAAAATTTAAATTTACAACGATACCGGTTCGAATACGACAGTTAAAACATGATTCAACATCTTCCCAAATTAAATTTTTAGGTCCACATCTTTTAGATTTAACACGATGTTGACTTTTAAAGTTTTCTTTATAACATTTCAGCAAACCTAAATAATTTTCTAATTTTGAATTTTTAATAGATTCAGAGTTTTGTTTAAAATATTTTGTAATGAGAAAAATATATTTTTTTGTTAATGCAGTATACCTCTGAAATTCTTCTTTCTTTTTTAAAAGAGAAGATACCGTTCTAATTTTACTTACAACTTCTTGAACAGTGTTTAAGAGCACTTACATTTTCACAATACTTCAATAACGTCTAACAGAAATACAGTTCCTATTGCGGTTTTATATACCTAATCGTTATCGCTTTAATGATAACGTTGATGCAATAAAACACTTTATATATGTACTAAGTTTTTATTAATTATTAATTAAATACCAGACGAACCAAATCCTTCACACCCCCTTGTTGATTTTTGTAATTCTTCAACCTCAATAAGGTTGGGTAACAAAATCTTTTCTAAAATTAGTTGTGCTATTCTATTCCCTCGATTAATCTTGAAAAAACCTGAACTGCCATTGTTGCAAATTAAAACTTTAATTTCTCCTCGGTAATCACCATCGATGACGCCAGCACCAATATCGATACTATTAAGTGACAATCCTGATCTGGGTGCAATTCTTCCATAGCATCCATCGGGTAGTTATATCCTTACTCCAGTTCCAATTAGTTCACGCTTTCCATGTTCAATTGTATAGTCACCTGTGCTATATGAATCCATTCAAGCTGCGTAAAAAGATGATCTTAATGGTCTGACAGCGTTTTCATTCATCGTAAATTTTACATCACAAAATATTGGTAAATGATTCATCTCTTTACAATTAAAACATTAAACAATAAAATTAAATTTTTAAAAATACGAAATTTCTTACCTTTTCTGGTACAGCCTGACACTCGTTAACACATGTGAGTGTTATACTTTAAAGAATACTACTTTTTGAAAGAACTCTTCGATGTTTATATGTTTATACACTTCTGTAATTCCGGTTATATGGAAAGTTTATTTGTATAATGCGATTGATGCACGTAATTCATTTTTCTAATCTATTTTGTAAATGCAAATATCTAATTTTTAAATTATTTTACAAACGTTGCTTTATTTTGCAAACGTATCATACGATTGACGCACGTACTTCATTTTTCTAATATATTCTACAAATGCGAATATTTCTCCAAACGTTTGTCTCTCTTTTAATATACATTTTTATTTTAAATTTTTGGTATATATACTGTGTATTCTCACAGTCGTAACCGTATTAGAAGGTTCACTATAATGGCAAATATTCCATGTACTTTATTAGTGCAATCCACTAACGAAGAGAAATTGTCACCAAAAAAATTCTTGCTTACATTACGGCATTTATTCAGGTATGTTATAAAACTTGATATATATATATATATATATATATATATATTTTATATGTATATACATTTATAATAGGTATGGAGTGAAGGAAATTGCTCAGAGGGCAAATTCCACACAAATATTAGTAAAATTACTATACACGCCAAAGAACTGCACGATACAACGAAAGATTGGGAATTGATGAAAATTGACTGAAATGGAGGAGGTGATGAGGGAATTCACTTTCGATGCAAAACAAGACGATGAAGAAGAAGAACAGGTACAACCGAAAAGGATAAAGTGGTGTAATGAAGCGGGTGCATCATCATCATCATCAAACGCCTTAGAATTAGTAGAGGTGTATGATGAAAAATAAATAATTTAATTTTTTTAAGGTAGAATGTAAATGTAGTAAATAAAATAACGGATAGAACCAATTTTCTCTTTATTCTACAAACCAATTATACAACTTGTATACATTACTTAATGAACAATCTAATGTGTTAATAGAATGAGCATTACAATGATGAGTGTCCGGGTAATATTTTAAATTAGGACAATTAATTTTTTTTAAATCTATTATTATGTTATTAGAAAACTCGGGTTGCTGATGGGAGGGTTACTAAGAAGTCGAAAGGGGTTAGGAAGGCCATAGTTAGGGAAAAATTAACGTTTCAAAATTATTTAAATTGTTTACATTCAAAATCTGTTTTGTGTTGGGAGCAGTTATTATTTCGTAGTTTTAATCACGTGATATTCACTGTTTTGCAGAATAAATTGGCCCTTTCACCCAATGACTCCAAGCGGTGTGTTGATGCCGATGGGATAAACACATTAGCTTGGGGTCATCATAGTATTAAGAGTAGAGTTTAAGTATGTTTTATATATATTAATAGTTAAGTAGACCTTAAGTAAAATGTAATGTATTTTTTGCGTTTATTATTTTATTCCTATAAAAAGAAAAAATATTTGGTGAGTATTTTTGTCGTTATCACATTTCCGCTCGCTGATAAGAGCGAACGACTTCTCCTCCAGAACGTTATTTAAACGTTTTAACTGATTTCCTTCTGTGGCCGAGAGCGTAAGACGCCCGGCATTCGACCGGACGGCCTAGGTTCGATCCCAACGCTAGCCAAGAAAAAAGGGCACTGAAAAATATATATAAAAGGGCACTGGGGTGAAGGGGGTGGTAGGGGGTGGTGTTGTCAGGGGGTGGTGACGTCACCGGATGTCGTCATTTGATGACGTCAGAGGGAATGGGGAATGACTTCGGCTCCAGAATCGGTATTTACTATCTACTCTTCTTACGTCTTAAAAGTTAGGTTATTATTAATAAGCGGCTGCCCCGCGGTAAGTCTCATTAATTAATTTTTAAAAGGGTATTAAATTAAACCCCACGTAAAGAACAGTCGATAATAATAGAGCCGGGAAACCGGCCTACAATGGAAACGTCACAAGGGGATCCGCCATTAGGCGAATCCCCATCTGAAAAACACGTGTTTAATTCCGAAAGTAATCTACAAAAATCAAATAATCTGATAGAAGACAAGTTGTTAGAGAATGGAAATAGGTACAAAAGTACAGATTTACCCCCATTTTTTATATATCTCGAGTCAATAGATAAAAATATAGGATATATGAAGGACCTGGCTATCGGTAAGAAACTGTTTGATAATGGCAGTGAGGGAATCAAAAAAGTGGAGAAAACAGGTAGGAACCGTATCGAAGTAGAATTCAATTTCTACAAAAAAGCTAATGACTTTATTATTTCTGAATATAACAAAGCGAACAACTGGAGAGCGTCACATCGGGTATCCTGCCGGGGTATATCGGGGAAATAGATTTGGGAATGAACGAAGAAACGTTAATGAAATATTTAAGAATGGAAAATGAAAAAGATGTCTTAAGAGTTAGAAGATTAAAGAGAAAGCGTGTGGATGAAGATGGGAATGTAGCATATGTCGACTCAGCTACGGTGGTCGCAACTTTCGATGGGGTGAGATTGCCTAGGTACGTCTCACTTTTTCATGTTTACAGAGTCCCTGAATTATATATAGCACCAGTTATACATTGCTACAAATGTTGTAGATATGGTCATACCAAGACGTTATGCAAATCACAAGTCAGATGCCCAAAATGCTGTGCAGGACATTATTTATCAGAATGCACCACAGAACGATTGGAATGCTGTCATTGTGGACAAAACCATTATTCAACGGAGGTAGGCACACCTTTATCGGAAAGATGCTGCACTGAATATAAGAGACAAAAGGAAGTTAAAAGACTAATGGCGACACATAATTACTCAGCTTACGAAGCTCATATGCTAATCACTAACCCAAATAGAGTTGTGATAGCTAACACACAAGCCTCGCAACAACACTTCCCCCCTCAAAAAAGCTCGAATAGGACAGAAAATACTACGAACATTAATGCATCCAATGCGGCTTATAGGCCTTTAGTTGATTACTCTGATATAGTCAAGGGTTCAGGCGAAAATAACTATAAACCGACGACATTCCGAAAACCAATTAGAAACGACCGTAACCGAAATAGGGAAAATTATAAGAGGAAAAAGGACAGCTCACCGGAAGCCAATCGAAACAACAGGAAAAAATTTATAAGAGGAAAACAACCGAACAATTAACAAGGGAAAACCCGCAGCCCAGTACCAGCAAATCTTTCAGTCAGGCAACAAGATCAATACCTAGTACCACAATAAAGGAAGGACAGGTCGTTGTCACTAGACCGTCGATGCGATTAATTAACAAAGACCAAATATTATACTCTGAAGAAGATATCCCATATGATAAAGATTTCACTCTGGAATTCCAAGAGCCTTTCCAAAAATAAGGCAAGTCTATTTATTTTTTTAAAAGACAACGAACATATAGTAGCAATAACAGAAACATGGTTGAACGAGAATTATCCTATATCAACCCCCGGATATAATCACCTCTATATTTGTAGAGGTGATTATACATCTGATACATTGAGAAGTGATCACTTTCCTGTGATGGCTTCCTTTAATGTTGGATCCTTGAGATGCGGGAAGAGCTGGCACCTGAGAAGAGTAACGGAAAACTGGTCAGTATACCAAAAACATATCAACAGCTGTATGGAAGGAGGCTAGATCGATAATATGGCAGACCTTATTAAGAACATTAAAGAGGCCAAAAGACAATCTAAAACGACCGCTGAAGGAGATGAGCAAGAATTAAAATCAGGTCCGTGGTGGCACATAGAATGTGATAGGGCGATAAAAATAAGAAAATTCACAGTAAGGCAATTTTCGGAAAATAAAACGGACGTTAGCTACATGATAGCCAAAAGGCATATAGCCCTAACAAAAAAGATCTTGTTAAGGAAAAAAAGGGAACACTTCAGAAACTTTTGCAATGAAATAAATAGAGATACTCCGCTAGCTATAATATGGGAAAAGATTAAAATAATGAAACATTGGCAAAATAAGGACAAAGACGTAGCCGATAATAACGATGACTGGCAGAGTGGTTTCCTGAACAAAATATGTCCAGCTTTTGTGCCCGATAAGAGAAGCATAGAATTTATAGAAGAGGAGGATTGCAGGACAGTTAACCATCACATTGCAAAGGACATTGCAAGCTGCGAACTGGAAAAAACCCTAAAAGCCTTCCGAAACTCTGCGCCTGGGGGCGATAAGATCACATATTATAACTTGAAAACATTGCCACCCCCTGCAAAAAATTTACTATGGAAGGAAATAAATAAAGTATGGATCACGGGCAATATCCCGGATGATTGGATGAAAATCTCAGTAGTACCAATACCTAAACCAGGGGGAAATAAAAAATCACCGGAAGGATACAGGCTAATATCCTTAATGTCATTTATTAGGAAATTGCCCGAAAAAGTGTTGGCACATAGACTTGAATGGTGGTTAGAAAAAGAAATGCATTTTGATCATTCGACCTACGGCTTCAGGAGAGGAAAAAGCATACTACACTGCGCAGCGTACTTAGTGCGCTCCATTCAGATAGTTTTTGCACAAAAACAGGTAACGGTGGCTGTATTCCTGGTCATTCAGGTGGCATACGACAACGTTTCCATACCAATTCTGATAAAAATTTTGAAGCAAGAGGGGCTGCCGGTACGTTTCCTACGGACCATATTCTACTTAAATAACAGGAAATTCATTAAAATCAAGGGTGATAACGGAACAATAGGGGAGAGAATAAGTTATCGAGGTTTAGCTCAAGGGAGTCCCTTAAGTGCCCTACTTTTCAACATATATAAATGGTATCAGTCTGGAAGTAGCGGAGGCAGAGTGCACATCATTGACATATGCGGATGATGTGGTGGTTTTTTGCAGTGGAAAAGCAACGGAAAGATGTGTAGAAAAGATAAATAGAGCAATGGAGAAATTAAAAGTGTTTCTTGAAGATCGTACACTTACAGTAGCCACACAAAAAACGAAAGCAATGATTTTTACCAAAAGGAGAAATGATACAAAACCGCCCGTTTCATTCGGAAACAACACTATTCAATATGTCAATAATATCAAATACCTAGGATTGAGAACTGATGCAAAGTTGAGCTGGAAGGAACAGATCGGAGCGACGGTAGCATCGGCGGAGAAAGCTCTAAACATAATACGAGCCGTGTCATCAGTAAGCTGGGGTGGCGACCCACTTATACTTAGAACTATATACCGAGCTATAGTAAGATCGAGGCTGGAATTTATGTTACCCATAATGATGCCATTAACAGATACAAACCAGACAAAGTTGAATAAAACTGTATACAAGGGCCTTCGGCTAATATTATGACTACCTTTAACCACACCGACCAATGTACTTGAGGTGGAAGCGGGCGAACCCCCTTTAAGGATAATTTCAATGGAGTGAGCCAGAAAATTTATTTTAAAGAACCAACAATATATAAACACCGTTATAACACACAAATTAGATAGACTAGGAGCACAATTAGAGAGGACGAGAGCTAATCCAAGTAAATTTCACACATGCACAGAAGCAACAAGGATGTGTCTTACACAATACCGTATGATGCGGTGTATCAAAACATCAATATAATGTTAAAACTACCATGTGTGGATTACATAGAAAGAGCTGGGATAACGGGGACAGCGGCAAATGGTATCTTCGATCAGTACATGAAGGAAGAGTGGCCGGGACATATCACTATTTTTACGGATGGTTCGGTAAGGAGGAACCCGGATGCGGTAGGTAACGGAGTCTACTCCATAGAGGGTGAAATAGAAGAGGCACATGGGTTAACAGAACACATGGCTATATTTGCAGCAGAAATGCAAGCGATATACAGGAGCCTAGAAATAATCAAAGAGAAGAGGTGGGGAAGAGTGATTATATGCTCGGATTCATTAAGCGTATTAAAGGCGATAAATAGCATCTCAATGGGAGCCCAATGCCATTACCTGCTTACAATGGTACTGAAAATTCTTGCAGAGTTAAAGAATGATCAGCAACAGGTAATATTGTTATGGATACCTCTCATCGGGGCATAATCGGCAACGAAAGAGCCGATGAATTAGCAAAGAGAGGCTTGGATTTGCAGCCGGAACCTATTAAGCTTGATTCCTTGGACGTATTCAGACATTACAAAGGAAAGACCTTTGAAACCTGGTCCAGAGAATGGGAAGAGTCATCGCGGACAAAAAGCAGATGGTATGCGCAAATTCAAAACCAACCGCACAAGAAGAGCTGGTTCGAGGATTACCCCTCAGCGCCCAGATATTTTTACACCTTAATGAGTCGCCTAAGAACGAATCAGGCAACAACTGAAAATTACTTGCACCGAATAGGAAAAAAAGATCCTTGCACAGCCTTGGGCTAGTAGAATTTGCTTAGTTGCTATTATTTTGCTTCGGAGTTTTGGTTGAATTCTTTTTTGTTTACTTGTTTATTTCTTGCTTTTGTTGTGATTTATTTATTTTATTTGTTTGTTTATTTATTTTTTTGCTTGTTTTGAGTAGTATAATAATGCCGATTCTGGAGCGGAAGTCCTCCGGGAGGATCGGAGGATCGGGCGACGGTGGCGCCACCTAGCGGTGAGTAGTGGAACTAAGCATGCGGCGGGCGGTGGAACTACCAAAGTTAGTCCTCAGAGGATCGGTCGATGGTGGCGCCACCTAGTGACGGTCGGCCGTACTTCTGAAAGTAGTCCTCCGAGAATCCCCACAGAGGAACCTTCCTCAAGTCCCGGTTGACGGTGGCGCCGCCTGGTGGTGGGCGACGGAACTTCTAGAAGTGGTCCTCCTCAGAGGATCGGAGGATCGGCCGACGGGGTGGCGCCAAACGGGGGATCGTTAAGGAGAGAGAGTAGAGAGAGAGAGAGATAGGTCGCTGTCCGACCGACCGACGTTTCGATCCTCCTCGAGGAGGATCGATTTAAAGAGATGATAGGTCGCTGTCCGACCGACCGACGTTTCGATCCTCCTCGAGGAGGATCGATCGACGACGATGAATTGCGCAATATTACGCAATTCTTTTTTGCTAAGTGAGAATTCTGAAGCGGAATTTATCCGTGAGGAATGAGAATTCTGAAGCGGAATTGATCCATGAGGATCGAAAGGATCGATCGATTGATGGTTCCCCAACCCAATTCTTTTTTGCTAAGTGAGAATTCTGAAGCGGAATTTATCCGTGAGGATTGAGAATTCTGAAGCGGAATTTATCCGTGAGGAATGAGAATTCTGAAGCGGAATTTATCCGTGAGAAATGAGAATTCTGAAGCGGAATTGATCCATGAGGATCGAAAGGATCGATCGATTGATGGTTCCCCCACCCATTCCCCGAATCGAACTCTATATGTAGGCTTGTTGTTTGAATTTGGTGTGCAGTGAGTTCATGAACAAAGCGTCTTGATGGACAAAAAATATAACAAAAATAAACAATGAACTCTTTAAAGACATCAGATTTAGAATTCGATAATGCAGTTATTGTACCCACTTGTAATTATAACCAATTTATAGAAATCAGTGTAAGAAATGTAGAAAAAAATATCTTGAAGGAAAAGCAATAAATCGGTGAATCTAGTTATGGGCTTAATAAAACCGGAACCAAACGTGTTCGTACAGGTTTAAGTCTAGCAGGTGGAATTATACCTATTGTAAAGATAACATATGGAAGTAGATATATATTTTTTACGAAAGACGAATGAGAAGACTTTACGGATGAAAAATTAGGTACCATTGATCAAATAAATCATCGATTGGAGGTTTTCGTCACTGATAAAGGAAAAGAGGAAATTCATCTTATAAGTAGGGAAAAGAAAATTGTATTTGAAGACGACTGTTATAATAATTTACACAAAATGAAAGAGTTGATAAACAATAAATTAATTTTATTGGAAAATTGCGGATTTACTCAGTTTTATAGTTACGTGTTGAGGGAATGCTTAAAACTGGAAGGGGGCTTGTATGAAAATATAAAAGCATTAATATCATGCCAATTTAATTCAATAAATGCTTTCTATATGTTGGAAGCGGTACAGATTGCTTTCAGTAGTGTGCATTACGATTTCGAGCTATTAAAAATTAGGCCAGTGCAAAATAATAAATAAAAATATTCGTTTAGCATATTACAAATTCTATATTGACAGTATGGAAACTGTTATAAATAAAATTGGGGCTATTATTGAAATATTGGAAGTAAATGGTGGAAATTTACAGGATATCGAACCGAATCTTTTACAATACATTCCAATCTACATACTTCAAACCAAAGTTCGAAGCCAATCGCTAGAAAATAAATGGGATTTATTAACGCCACAACAAAAAATGGAATTAGAAACTTTTCGACCATGTTGGAAACATTTTAATCTTCCAACACATAGTACCCATGTAGATGGATGTCCACCTCCAATTAATCGATGTCCTTCTTGTCGTAACGGCGGCGGCGGCAGCGATGGTTTTAAGTTTGAAGAAAAGAAATAAAAGTAGTATTAGAAGTCGGGAGCGCATGGTGACCTCGCTCACGTTATCGTTGATACTATTTATAAATAATTTTGCTTACAGAGTGAAGAAGTATAAAATAAACAAAAAACTCTTATTGCATTTACGTTTATTTATTTATTTTTCATAATACATTAGTTTTAGGAATCTGTTATGAGGTTTATCTAAACCTAACCACTGCACGTACACCTTGTTTCCTTTACGACGTAATATTTTTTCAATTAAATAGACGTCCTCGTGTTTTGCCTTTTGTAGTTCTTCTTCATAGAAACATCCGAGTAAAACCTTCCCTGCCATGTCCTTCAGTAAATACGTCTGCGGAGATGTGTTATTTATTTTGGATATGTTGAACAATTCCGTAGACCAGTTTGGCGTATATCCTTTTTCAAATGTTGTTTTATATTTACTTATACGAACTACATTACCCAATTGAAATTTCGATTTTTTGTTCGTATTATTAATATTGGTATAGTAAACGGAAGATAGCAGATGTTTTTCGTGTTTTGCGGTCACATCACAGGGTTTCATTCGGATAGTTCTATGTATAGTTGAATTATATTTCTTCGTTATTGGTTCTATTATATCGATCCATTTGAAACTACCGCGTAAACTAAACTCTTTGTATAATTTGTTTTTAATAGTTCGAATCACTCTTTCGACGATTGAGGCTTTCTTGGTGCTATAAGTTGAATAATGGTTAATGCCGTATGTTTGCATTATATTTTGAAATTGTCGATTATAGAATTCCTTTCCCTGGTCGGTTTGTAAATTTTTTGGATATCTTCCTTGACGTAAAACATTTTCCATTGCCTTCTTTACCTCAATCGCAGTTTTAGATTTTAACGGTTGCGTCCAGAGGTACTTGGAAAAGCAGTCAATTGTAAAGAGAATGTATTTGTACCTCGATTTTGTTTATTGTAATGAATAAATTCGCCAATATCAGATTGCCATAAATCGTCGATACCTTTAACGACAACTTGTCTCCTGGGAAAATTTCTTCTGGCAGGTCGATGCAACTCATCTACAACGTCAGCTTTAGCCATCTTTCTTAATTGAATTTACTCCAAGGATCTCGTATAACTTATCATCATGTTTGTATAAATTAACAATTTCTTTTTTTAACTCAACAAGCTTGTTTTCGAAGTCGCTTTTATATGTGGTAATATTACTAGTCAATAATACTATTAATTTTTCGATCGTTCTATCAAGATAAATCTTATTGACAATATTTTGTTCATCAAGTGGTGTGGCAACGTTTACGATTCGTTTATTGCCAACGTCTAGATCACCGTTCGCAGTCAAAACAAATCCAACCGGTTGCTTTTGATAAATACGTTGTACGGCAAAGTCAACTTTACCACGACTAAGGTGACGTCCAAATTTGTCAGTGTTCATTGTAATACTAAATTGAAATTAACAAATCAATGTATTTATTACTGAATAATTCCAATTTCTCTCAATTCTTCAATGATGCTCGCAATTTCATTGGTGTGGCTAGTGTGACCGGCACTTTGCGACGCTATCAGTAAACGTAAACGATCTACGAGTTCGTTTACATCGTCCCAATATACGTATTGGTACGGAGTCTTAACGTCCGTTTCTAGAGTTAAATTGTTTTTCGAGAGACTATATCCGGTCCAGGATTTTTTACGTTTCTTTTGCAAAAGTGGTTTTATAACATGTTGCCATTTAAACGACGTACTACCTTTCAATTGTTTATTAGGATTGAATTCTCGACGATGTACGTTCGTAAGCTCGAGAATCTTTAAGTGCTCAACCCTATCGCTTTCAAGATCTCCTTGAGGTGTTACTTTGAAAACGAGTTCATACAGTCCGGGGGTTCCTTTAAATTTCTGTTGCTGAATTACCATGTCGTTATTGTTGTTGTCAAACTCAATTACACTGTTACCTATTTTAAATTTACTCACTTCAGGGTCATATGTTATACCTTGGCTAACGGTTGGAATGCTTCGAGATACTGATCAACTATGTGAGGATTTGTTTCATTCATATCTCGATAAAGTCGGCGATATTCCTCTAACGATTGTTTCGGACGCTCATCTTTTGCAGGTGCAGGTGGACTTGATGTAAATTGTTCTTCCTCAGTTAAGAAACCAACTCGTGGTGGTGGTGATTCTATAAAGTACGATGGTGGTTTTAAAAACTGTTCTCGCTGTTGTTGGGAAGAACGAAGAGGAGATTTGATTGTAGCAGTATTATGATCCATTTGTGTTTCTTCTTCTTGTTTTGTCTCCTTATCCTGTTCTTCTTTCTTTATTGATCTCGCTGTTGATTCTTCCTTCAGAGCAATGTTTATATTTTTAAGAGGCATTGTGATTGGTTTATACGTCTTCTCTAAAGATTCTGCAAGTTCAGTACGTCCCATTTTTAATGCCATATGCTTCCTTCGAATCGCATTACTAGCTTTTATAATCTCCTGTTTCACTTTATCTTTCCTTTTGGTGGTTCTTTTTGGAGGCATGGTTACTCAATCAGTCAGACAGAGATACAGACAGGTAGACTGACTGACAGACAGACAGACAGACAGACAGACAGACAGACTGGCAGACGGACGGACGTACAGATAGGTGTTGACTGACTGACATCCGGCTGTTGAATGAAGAATATTTTGATAACGTAATGTTTAAATAAGGACGATCATGGGTGAATGTGATATTCAAATGTTTTCCTATAACGTCCATTGTTTAGGTCTCTGTCCTTATCGATTACGACAAATCCATATTTATCCTTCCAGCATTCGGCACACATTGATCTGAATTTGTCAAATGTTAGATCAGTACCGATGTGTTCATCGTACACATGTTGTAAATTCAAATTATCCTGTTTGAATAGAATACTAAAATTGGCGTTATCCCGTATTAGATGTTTTGGAATTCGTGCATAAGATTGACATAAGTAGAAACTATCGACGCCTCTATGTCATCCCATGCTAAAATACGATCTGATTTTATCCTGTTCGTGACACGATACGTCATCGAAAATAAATACTGAATTGGTTCGTACTTCTTCGGGATCCACGATCTCTTCGCTCTCTTTAAATGCAAAATAATTGACGGTTGGTACGGTGCGCACAACATTTTCCAAAAGTTCATATTTCGGTTGGTATAAGGATTTCGAGTAGACGTACACGTTCTCAAATCTGAGACCCTTTTCATCGAAGAGCAGTGTAAAGATTAGGTTGGTTTTACCACAATTCGATGGTCCACATTCTAAACAACGAATGCTATCCGGAAAATTATCAACGTGTCTTTTCATTATTTTGCAACCTTTTCCATTGATATCATCGTCTAAATTTACAATCTGGACGGCATGTTTCTGCTTCACGAGACGCATTTCGAATAGTTTACTTCACGCGTTTACCTAAATATTTATACTGGTACAAACTATAATATATATCATTTCAATGCCGTCACTCAAACGAGGTGGAGGTATTCTTAATTCTCTGATCAACAAATTACCCGTAGAACTACACATTCCATCGTATTCGCATTGCGGACCGGGTACGAAGTTGGCAAAACGTTTGGCACGAGGCGATCCCGGCATTAACCCCCTCGATTCAGCTTGCAAGTCCCACGACATAATCTACGCGCAGAACAAAGATCTATCGAAGAGACACGAAGCGGACCGAACGCTAGAGGAGCGAGCTTGGGAACGAGTTAAAGCGAACGACGCGAATTTAGGTGAAAAAGCGGCCGCCATGGTCGTCGCCAGTGCTATGAAAATCAAACGTAAATTGGGCATGAGTCTCAACAAGAAATGCAATGCTAAAAAGAATAAGATACGTTCTGGAAACGGATTGGAATTATTTCGGAAAACTTCCATACAAAATCTGAAAGGAAGTATTATTAATAAGAAGAAGAGGAAGAGTAATGAGAAGAAGAAGAAGAAGGCGAAATTAACACCGGATGCGATCAAGGCGGCTACCAGAACACTTCCAATTCCTAAAACTGTCGGCGGTGTTCTACCCTTAATTCCGATATTCGCCGGGTTGAGCGCCCTTGGCAGTTTAGCGGGTGGTGCGGCCGGTATAGCAACCGCAGTCAACAAGGCGAAAGCCTCTCGGCATCAAATGAATGAATCGAAACGTCATAATAAAATTGTTGAAGAAGCAATAGCCCGTTTGGGAGTCGTCAAAAACAAAGGCGGTAACGGCCTCTACCTCAAACCATACAAACAAGGAACGGGATTGAAAAGACAATCTAGAAAAAAAAACTAATCGAATGACTACCTCTCCGACCACTTTCTAATTATGACATTTCCGAGTTAATTTAGATTCCATGTCGGGACCGGGTACGCACTGGGTAGCCTATGTAAAACGAGTAAATCGAGTGGACTACTTCGATTCATTTGGAAATTTGAAACCACCTATTGAATTGATAAATTATTTAAACGTTAATGAGAATGTACACATTTTTTATAATCACGAAGCGTTACAAACTTACGATCAAATCATCTGCGGTCATTTATGTTTAGAATTTTTAATAAATAATGCTTAAGAATACCTTAAACGATTAGTTTCATTTAACCCGCTGTTAAAGAAACATGTCACATACGTTTACGTTAACTGGTACAGGTCCCGTATTGTCAGCCGATTTTTTTCCACCAATAGAATTAAATTCCAAAGATAATTACGCTTTGGGGTTAATCGGGTTGCACACGTACAATTCAATACCGAACGTAGTTGAGGGTGCGAATAAGTTTTACTATGACGATGATGATAAAGTTATTGAGATCCCCGTAGGATCGTATGAGATAAGCGACATTGAGGACTATTTGAAGGGTTCAGTACGAACCGTTGAGTGGTATCGTCCGGAAGATTGTGTAAAATAAAACAAAAAAAATTATGCCTCGTAAACAGGTTACTTTTGGAGTTACAATAACGTACGAGTGGTTTGATGAAGAGGATAGAAGCTCGCCTTGGTTATTTAGTGCGATTGATCGACAACGGTTTTCATATAACATTAATCGCTTGCAAACAATACTGAATCCGATCCTATCACCTTCACATCGTTCAAAAATTTATAACGAAAGATTTTCTAAGCATAAGAAAGAAGAAACTGAAAATGTTTTAGTGATCGATATACAAGGATTTAACATACCCGATTTTACACCAAAGGAAATGAGTATAACCGATGGAAGCGAAACATTCAATTTTCTCTTCAAACCTACGACTCCATATCAACTTTTATCGTCAAAAGTGAAACGTGGAGTTTTTTGGATAGAACGCAATTTATTAAACATAAGCTACAATGAAGGTTATATTGATTTAGAAGAAAATATTAAAACAATATTAAATAAACACATTAAGGATGATTTTACTACCGTTTATGTAAAGGGATATCAAAAAAAGAAATTTTTAGAGAAATATATAAATGTAAACAAAATTGTTAATATCGAAAATGAACCTAATGTACCTAAGCTAATAAAAACTAATTCTTGTTGTGTTAATCATAAGAAAAATAGATTAAGCAATTGTACTCTATATAATGTGACCATTTTATATCGTTTTCTAAAGGAATAAAACAACTTTTTTTAATTTAACTTACATTTTTATTTTTTAAATTAATTAAAAATCATTAAGAATTGATTGAAATGCATTAGAAAAGGTCCTCGTCTCTGTTAGAAAAGGTCCTCGTTGTAATCTAAAAAGTAGATATATATGTATATATTAATTTTTAAAATTTTTTTAATTAAGACTTACGTTGGAGTCCTTCGGGAACTGCGTCTATAAAATTCAAAGAATAAATTTTAATAGAAGTAGTAATACAGATATTAATATTTATAACTTACTGAACCCCCAACACGATCAAATAGTCGGTTTCTTCCTAGTTGCCATTGTAGGCAACTATTAATCTATCCCCCCACATGCGTTTGATATTAAAAAGGGCATTTAGCCCTACATTATAGATTCTCGACTAAAAAGAAAATAAATATATAAACAATATAATAAATTATAAAATATAATAAAAATCTTACGTTTGGGTGATAAGTTTTCGCCACTATTGTAACAAATTCTAAAACTGAATTAAAAAATAATAACAAAAATAAGTACAAAAAATTAATACACAAAACTTACTACTATCCATTTTAATTGCTTTAATTAAACACTTTTTTTAACTTTTAACACGTAAAGGTATTAATCTGGTAAAGGTCTGAACCACCAACTGAACAGAAATAAAGTTCAGAGCGCTTAATGCGTTTCCGTTAGCACATTTTGCTGACCTAATTTTGAGATATGCATACTCCACACATCTTTGGCGACTTTGTAGTTATTATAATGAAACGCATATTTATAATGATACAATGTATCTAAAATATACGTTAATTTGTAGGTATGTATATATTTTTTTTTAATATAATTTTCTAAGGGTAAAATAAAATAATAGTGCAAACCATGATGTTCTACACCAAATACTTTAATTAATACATTATATATACGAATTACAACGTACTTAATTTTTAAAAAATTAAAGATGAACGAATAAACACACCTAACGCACATCTCTGTTAACCTTGTATTTACCGTGAAATGCGTAGTTATTATCTAAAATATATTTTTTTAAGGAGAGGGGATGAGTGTGGGGGAATCTTATAGTTGTTATAAAAACGGATATTTAATTGCTATTACTATTAGTACTGCAACCTTCTCATGCAAAAGAAGTGTCATACAGTTTTTTATTTTACGTAATTTTGTGCTCCTATAACACAGACAATGGATTTACGAGAATTAAATACGATTGGTGAAGCCAATTTTAAAGAACAAATTAAAGCGAAAGAATTAAAAATCGATAACAAATATAAAATAATAACTGTAAAACCACTAACTACAAATTATGGAAAGACAATTTTGGTCGAATTGGAAGAAGGAAGTTTATTTCTACCCAAACGATTTGTCGATTGGTTTGAGAAAGAAAATCGAATAAAGGAATTTCAATCCGGACAGTACCGTATCATCATCAAAGGTTTCAAGGTCATCAAAGGACGAGAAACTCCACTAATCGAATTTCAAAAAATATAATATTTGTTTTAAGAACCTATATTTGTTTATTATTTTTTCAAAATATGTAATTAACTATAAATAATAATAAAAAAATTTAAAACAACATATTATTGTTTTTATTATATACATATTCTGATATCAAAATAAAATTTTTTTTTTCAAATCTAATTATATCGTTGCCATGATGACCTTGTACATCAAGGTATTTAATGTATTGGGACGCCAATAATTTGTATGGGTGGGCGATGTCTCAATATATACCCCTTTCTAATTTTGAATGGTTAGACGAAACCCAAATTAAAAGTTTTAATTTTAATAGTATTTCGGATACTTCAAATTTCGGCTACATTTTGGACGTGGATATCGAATACCCTGAATATTTACATGATGCATATAATGATTTACCTTTTCTATCTGAAAACATTGTACCACCTAGTGGTAAATGTAAAAGCGATGAAAGATTGATTCCAAATTTATTTAATAAAAAGAGCTATGTGACCCATTATAGAAATTTAAAACAAGCCGTTGCTCACGGTCTTATTGTTAGTAAACTTAATAGAGTTTTATTGTTCAAACAGTCTGCGTGGTTGAAATCTTACATCGACAAAAATACGGAATTGCGCCAATTCGCTAAGAATGCGTTTGAAAAAGACTTTTTTAAATTGATGAATAATGTAGTTCGTATAAGTAAATATAAAACAACATTTGAAAAAGGATATACGCCAAACTGGTCTACGGAATTGTTCAAGATATCCAAAATAAATAACACATCTCCGCAGATGTATTTACTGGAGGACATGGCAGGGAAGGTTTTACTCGGATGTTTCTATGAAGAAGAACTACAAAAGGCAAAACACGAGGACGTCTACTTAATTGAAAAAATATTACGTCGTAAAGGAAACAGGTGTACGTGCAGTGGTTAGGTTTAGATAAATCTCTTAACAGTTGGATTCCTAAAACTAATGTATTATGAAAAATAAATAAATAAACGTAAATGTAATAAGAGTTTTTTGTTTATTTTATACTTCTTCACTCTGTAAGCAAAATTATTTATAAATAGTATCAACGATAACGTGAGCGAGGTCACCATGCGCTCCCGACTTCTAATACTACTTTTATTTCTTTTCTTCAAACTTAAAACCATCGCTGCCGCCGCCGCCGTTACGACAAGAAGGACATCGATTAATTGGAGGTGGACATCCATCTACATGGATACTTTGTGTTGGAAGATTAAAATGTTTCCAACATGGTCGAAAAGTTTCTAATTCCATTTTTTGTTGTGGCGTTAATAAATCCCATTTATTTTCTAGCGATTGGCTTCGAACTATGGTTTGAAGTATGTAGATTGGAATGTATTGAAAAAGATTCGGTTCGATATCCTGTAAATTTCCACCATTTACTTCTAATATTTCAATAATAGCCCCAATTTTATTTATAACGGTTTCCATACTGTCAATATAGAATTTGCAATATGCTAAACGAATATTTTTATTTATTATTTTACACTGGCCTAATTTTTAATAGCTCGAAATCGTAATGCACACTACTGAAAGCAATCTGCACCGCTTCCAACATACAGAAAGCATTTACTGAATTAAATTGGCATGATATTAATGCTTTTATATTTTCATACAAACCCCCTTCCAGTTTTAAGCATTCCCTCAACACGTAACTATAAGACTGAGTAAATCCGCAATTTTCCAATAAAATTAATTTATTGTTTATCAACTCTTTCATTTTGTGTAAATTATTATAACAGTCGTCTTCAAATACAATTTTCTTTCCCCTACTTATAAGATGATTTCCTCTTTTCCTTTATCAGTGACGAAAACTTCCAATCGATGATTTATTTGATCAATGGTACCTAATTTTTCATCCATACAGTCTTTCCATTCGTCTTTCGTAAAAAAATATACATCTACTTCCATATGTTATCTTTACAATAGGTATAATTCCACCTGCTAGACTTAAACCTGTACGAACATGTTTGGTTCCGGTTTTATTAAGCCCATAACTACATTCACCGATTAATTGCTTTTCCTTCAAGATATTTTTTTCTACATTTCTTACACTGATTTCTATAAACTGGTTATAATTACAAGTGGGTACAATAACTGCATTATCGAATTCTAAATCTGATGTCTTTAAAGAGTGCATTGTTTATTTTTGTTATATTTTTTGTCCATCAAGATGCTTTGTTCATGAACTCACTGCACACCAAATTCAAACAACAACCCTACATATAGAGTTCGATTCGGGGAATGGGTGGGGGAACCATCAATCGATCGATCCTTTCGATCCTCATGGATCAATTCCGCTTCAGAATTCTCATTCCTCACGGATAAATTCCGCTTCAGAATTCTCACTTAGCAAAAAAAGAATTGCGTAATATTGCGCAATTCATCGTCGTCGATCGATCCTCCTCGAGGAGGATCGAAACGTCGGTCGGTCGGACAGCGACCTATCATCTCCTTAAATCGATCCTCCTCGAGGAGGATCGAAATGTCGGTCGGACAGCGACCTATCATCTCCTTAAATCGATCCTCCTCGAGGAGGATCGAAACGTCGGTCGGTCGGACAGCGACCTATCTCTCTCTCTCTCTCTCTCTCCTTAACGATCCCCCGTTTGGCGCCACCCCGTCGGCCGATCCTCCGATCCTCTGAGGAGGACCACTTCCAGAAGTTCCGTCGCCCACCGCCAGGCGGCGCCACCGTCAACCGGGACTTGAGGAAGGTTCCTCTGTGGGGATTCTCGGAGGACTACTTTCAGAAGTTCGGCCGACCGTCACTAGGTGACACCACCGTCGACCGATCCTCGGAGGACTACTTTCAGAAGTTCGGTAGCCCGCCGATAGGTGGCGCCACCATCGTCCTGGACTTGAGGATGGTTCCACTGTGGGGATTCTCGGAGGACTACTTTCAGAAGCTCGGCCGACCGTCACTAGGTGGCGTCACCATCGACCGATCCTCTGAGGACTAACTTTAGTAGTTCCACCGCCCGCCGCATGCTTAGTTCCACTACTCACCGCTAGGTGGCGCCACCGTCGCCCGATCCTCCGATCCTCCCGGAGGACTTCCGCTCCAGAATCGGCATTATTATACTACCTTGAATAGAAAATTTTTGATTTAGTGGTAAATTGATTTACAATTGCTGGTTGCTTTTGTGCAATCATACATATGCTTTAGCCTCGAAAATTGCATGAAATAATACGCGGAGCAAGCCTTAATCATAGAATTAGTTAAAAATTAGACGCACCAGACGTAGACAAATAGACGCAGTAGCTGGGAAAAGAAGGACCCGTTTCCAGATCCCATTACCAACCTAAAACTTTAAGAAGAAGAAAAAGAAGAAGAAAAATTTTTGAAAAAAACGATAATTTTAACACATTTGGAGTGCTTTTTTTGGTTTGAATCAACTTTTGGATGTTAAATTCTCCTTATAGGATGATTTTATTGAGTTAAAAGAAGAAAAGGAATATATTAATGAAGATAACCTCAAATTTTGTTGCTTTCCAAGGTCTATAGAACATAAGCACAGAATAACTATTATATTATTATTATATTATATTACTATTATATTATTCTGTGACATAAGGTTACCCAATGCCGATTCTCCTCCTTAGAGAGGCAAGGTGAGTCAGTGACGTAGCTGGTTCTATGAACTGTGCGCATGCGCATACATACAAATGTATAAGATAAATTCAAATGAAAATATGTAGCAACATTGTTAATATTACGATAAAGTTTTTTTTTCGATCTTATAAAGTTATGATAGTATTTTAAAAAACAAGTTTCATAAAGCATGTTTAAAATTCACGTTCAAATTCACATTCTTATTAATCAAAAAAACAAAATTAAAAATCAATTGAGTTTATGCAGTAATGGTTTAATATTAAATTATCTCTATTTTCTAATTAAGCTCTATTAAACAACTTAATTATAAAATAAAACCAAGAATAGAATGAAACAAGGAATAGAGTAGAAAATACTAACTTTATAACAACAAAATATGGAGAAAATAATAAATGAAAAAGGTAATAAAAGTGAACGCGAATTGTATAATCAAATCGAGTTAAATTAATAATAGTAGTAGTACTCAGTAATAAATTTATTTTATTATCAAAAATATTGTACAATTTTTAATGTTTTGGAAATGTTGTTTTCATTTTTTCCATTTTTCTTTGAAACGCTCTGGATTTTTTTAATTCGTCATATTTTTTTATTTAAAAAATTAATTCTTATAAACACACGTTGTCTTAAAAAAACGTTAATAATATTAAGTAATTCTTTATCAAACATAGGTGATATTTTATTAAATAATTTTGTTGTAATTTTTTTGGAGTGATCAATTTCGCTTTTTCCCAAGTGATAACTGTTCTACTCACGTTGCTGAACAATAATTATGCAATTTTTAATTTCTTTTGTATCTGTATTTTCCCGAATTTACGCATGAATGTTATATCCAACCAGCTAAATATTGCAGTCCATCTTCTTCTGATAACAGAGTGTTATTTTTAAATGATTTGTTTAATTCCTCATCAATATTTCTGACTGATAATGATGACATTATTGACTCATTACCTATGGGGATTTCTGCACTTCGAAACACAGTCCCTACTAAATATTCTTTTTGATTTTCTTGATCTTCACTATTTGAATTTGATGCTAATAGGGATGAATGGTGTTCGATGATCATTCAAACCACCCCTACTTCTTATTTGCCCAAAGAAGTTTCCTAACACATCTTAATTTAATCTATGTGTTAAGATGTATTGGATATTATATCCACTTTTCATATCCTTATATAACCCCTTCAATGAATTTATGAACATCAAAATTCCTTTTTGAAATGTCTGCAACATTCTTTTATTTTTGCATCTCAATTCCGATATAACATAGTGCATAATTGAATTGCATAGTGTATCTGAATTCATAACATCGAACCAGTCATTAACTAAAGCTATAAATTCACTTAACACCAATGCGTTTTTTTGAGTTGAATAATAACGTTTTAAAGCTGTCGCCGTGGTCCTTGACAGTAGCTGGGCCATTAATTTAACATTTTGTCTTCTAGGCCCCTCACATCTAATATGGTTTTCATTTATTTTATAGCAACTGTTAACTGATGCATGTAATGCATTCTTTAATTAATTTTTCCAAATAATATTTATTTACTGTACCTTGTTTTACATTAAATTCAGAATCTACCAACCAGTTTCTAATTATTTTTAATAAATGTGGAGTGTCTGCAAAAGATAGATATTGTTTTTAGTGCACGGATGACTGATATAAGTGTTTATGTGATTAATCTGCAAATCCATCCATAAGCCAACATTTGGTGAATCAAATGTCATATAATTTTGTTATTAACAGTTTTAAAATGCCTTCAGTAATCCATGTATCAAAATCAACAAAAACAGTTTTGCAATGTTGATAAACCTGCATGAGCATAAAATTCTTGAAAACTACACTATCTAAATGCCATATTTACATAATGTTTAAATATATGTTGTTACCTGGTAGAGGATAATTTAAATAATTTCTTAAATAAAAGTAACATCTTTTACTTAAATATCTTAAGGTATCCATCCATTACTAATATCCGTTACTAATACTAATATCCGTTTTATTCCAACGTACTTTCTTTTTAGTTCTTTTTTTTGTGTTGATGTAAAAATTTTTGGAACTTTTCCTTAATTTTTATATTTAAATTTGCATTTGTCAAAGTATTCTGCTGTTGCCTTTTTGATAAAATATTTATTTGAGTTTTCTATTTTTTTATCAATCTTTTTTTCAATCAAAATGCCGTTTACTCTATCATTTTCTGTTGTAAGTGAATCAATTTTTATATTCAACTCTGTAATTGTGTCAATAACATTACAAATAATAGTTATTTATAGAGCTTTCAGTCTGAGTTGTCACAGTTGATCTATATATTTCCTGTTTGGGTTATTGCAGCATAACCAGATTGAATATTGTCATTGGCTAAATCTTGTATATCCTCATTAAAAGAAGCTTGTAAATTACTTCCCCATCTTAATGATGGAAAAGACAATTTCTTTAACTTTTTTTTTGGTTTTGATCCTAATAACTCAGACTTTAAATCCCGTTCAAAATCGTCTCTTACAAAATGTAAGGAACATATCCTTGAAGTTTTTATCTTTGAAGCTTTTATCTGTCCCTAAATGACAATTCTCAAGCCAACGTTTACAACACTCATCCTTCGAAAGAATGAAATTTCCAATCCTTCTTTCCTGCATGTATCATACTTGTATATATCATACTTGGAAGTGCAATTTTTTATTACACAATGAGGGCTCATTTGAAAAACTAATCATTTTTAATACACATAATTGCAAAAAAAAATGTATTCAATTAAAAATTATTCACAGTCTTTGTAAAAATATCAACAATACAAAAAGTGTTCTTTTTTGGAGCGCTTTTTCGAAGCGCTGTTCCAACAAGCGCTCCAACTCGTCGCGAATTCGTCAAATGCAATCGCAGATGTCTAGTACTGTCGTTCCACTTAAGCAGATTGGCTTGCATCACTTGATATGGGCGATTGCATTTGACGAATCCGCGACGTGTTGAAGCGCTGGTTGGAACAAAGCTAATAACTGTACCATTGTATAGGCTATCTTTTACTCAACTCTTTACTCTGACTGTATCGAACCAGTGACGTCAATCTGCGGGGTAATATTCGATACTACAGAGGCATAGGGAATTAGGTAAGTTTATGTTCTATAGACCTTGCCTAAAAATAATTATTTCCGCCAGAGTTTCGGCTACCCACATTACATTCTTGATTTCCAAATTTTAGCATTGGGTGAGATATCTAGATATATATACAGGGTGTTCCAGTGACTCGGGGCATAAAATTAACCACATATACTAGAGCAAAAATGATGATGATTCGTGAAAAAAAATTATTATAAAAGTCTTCAAATGGACAAGATATGGGCCATCAAAGTTCAGAAATTTTAACACATTTTTCTAAATATTTTCAAAACCATTAATGGTAGAGGGTTGAAATTTGGTACAGAGTAAACAAACATCATGCAAAATCATTGAACCAATTTTGACTTTGGCCGGATGACGGCAACCATGTTATACAGGGTGTTCCTAAAATTTGTTTGCTCAGAACTTTTTGTTTGTTCGTAACCCTACATTTATTTTTGTAGTTTTTAATAGAAAATTTATTTTCGAAACTTTTTTCACTCTTTGAAAATTTTGATAACATTGACTGTTTTCGAGTTATACGCGAAACTGTTAAGCTTTGATTTCAATCGTAACAAATAAAACATATTCCGCAAGATCTGAGAAGGCGATGACAATTGAAAAACGAACTGATCTAATAACCATTATTTGCATAAATTTCTCAGTGTAGATTTAGTTAAATCCAGTGTTAATTTATTTTAATTGAATAAAAGAATGTAATTTCCAAAACAATAAATTTAATTTTCGCGGTAACAACAAACAAGAACATAATAAAAATTCTAACAAAAATATGAACAAGAACAATAAAATTATAAACAAATGGTAATAAATAAAACAGAACAAAAAAAAAATACTAAAGCAGATGTTCAAAAACACTCCCGCCGGCTTCAATGCACGCCTGATATCGCCGTCTTAAATTAAAGCGCACTCTGCTGAGGACGTTGATTTCAGTTCGAAGTTGATCAAATGAATCAACAATTCGTAACCTCAGTTGATCAACTGAAGTTATTTCAACGCAGTACACAAGCGATTTAATGCGTCCCCATAAATAAAAATCTAGAGGTGTAAGATCCGGCGATCGGGGGGGCCAACTTATCGGTGCATCCACTCCTCGTCCAATCCACCGTTCCGGAAACCGTTCACATAGAAATTCTTGGACAGCATGTGTACTATGCGCAGGAGCACCTTCATGCATATACCACATTTCTTGTCTTGTGTTTAAAGGAACGTCATCTAAAAAATCATTTAATTGCTCTAAATGTCCCCTGTATGTATGGCCATCCAGCCTTGACGGCAAGAAAACGGGTCCTATAATGACATCGCCCACAATGCCAGCCCAAACGTTAAGAGAAAACCTCCATTGCGATTTCCAAGCTTTCTTAAATCTTGGATTTTCGTCCGCCCAACTATGTGAATTTCTCAAATTGATGATTCCATCTTTAGAAAATGTCGATTCATCTGCAAAAAGTATTTTTTCTAAAAATTGATCATCAATTTGGATTTTGTGCTGCATTATTTGACAATATTGCAGTCGTAGTGGGTAATCAGCCTGTCGAACTTCCTGAACTTTATAACTATGATATGGATAAAGCTGTTGCTCGTGAAGAACACGCCAGATAGTTGTTTTTGACGTTAAAAAATGCCTCGCCATATCCAAAGTACTAGCTGTAGGATTTTCTTGTACGTAGTCTAGAATATCTTCTTCTAGTTCGGTTGTTCGGACTGATCTGACTTTACCGTTGTTACTAAAATTCGGCTTAAACGTCCCATTTTCCCTTAAACGGGTTTCAATTCTTAAAAATGTTTTTCGATTGGGCGCTCTGCGGTTCGGAAATTTCTCCCGATAACGGTTAGCGGCTGCTACGGCGTTTCCATGACATTCTCCCAATGTCAAAATCATGTCAGTTTGTTCACTAAATGTGTAATTGTCCATTTTGAACACGCAAAATTAATAAAAACTTCATTAACAAACAACTTTATGTTTAAACTACATAAGCAAGTTGACGGCTCAATTTGTTTTTGTTTAATTGCCATGGCCAACTTTTTCGAAAATTATTGTGTTTAGTGTTACCATTGAAATCGAAGCTTAATATTTTCGCGTTTAACTCGCAAACGGTTAATGTTATCATGTAGGGTTACGAACAAACAAAAAAGTTCTGAGCAAACAAATTTTAGGAACACCTGTATAACATGGTTGCCGTCATCCGGCCAAAGTCAAAATTGGTTCAATGATTTTACATGATGTTTGTTTACTCTGTACCAAATTTCAACCCTCTACCATAAATGGTTTTGAAAGTATTTAGAAAAATGTGTTAAAATTTCTGAACTTTGATGGCCCATATCTTGGCCATTTAAAGACTTTTATAATAATTTTTTTCGCGAATAGTCATCATTTTTGCTCTAGTATATGTGGTTAATTTTATGCCCCGAATCACGGGAACACCCTGTATATAATCAAAGATAATAGAGTGATTGTTTGAAAAGAAAAAGGACGACAAAAGAAGAATACTGAATATTATATATATATACGTTGTGCCTGGGACTCATAAGGACTAGTTTTCAGATCCCACTACCCAACCCATCCCGTACAAGAAGAAGAAGAAGAAGAAGAAAGTTTCTCGGTGTAAGTTTATTTTCTGTTGATTTTATGGTTTATTAATCTGCTTTTTGTGTTTTACGGAATTGGTTACGATCTGTTTTATTAATGACGTTATTGGCCGTTTTCACATCTAACGACACGATACCGACACGACTCCGGCACGACACGATACCGACAACGGTTTTCACATCTAACGACACGATACCGGCAACGGCACCCTTTATTGGCAGCAGTGCGTTTAGAACAAGCAACATGGCTAGAAGTACGAAACTATATTTACTTTATTTATTATATCTAGGAAGAAAATGGCAAAATAAGCAAAGACAATAATGGGTACATCCATTAATAAAGGTTAGATACTTAGAGGGTACCTATTATACCCTGTTTGATAAATTGTCTGGTGACCCAAAGAAGTTTTTTAATTATTTTCGCATGAGCAAAAATACATTCGATTATATATTAAATAATATCACGAAACAAGACACTCGATTTAGAATATCTATACCAGCTATCTATTCCAGATATTCAAAGATTTCCTGCCAGCTTTTATCTCACAGTATTTTGTTTTTATTATTTTCATTGGTTTTGTCCCAAAGATATGGTTTCGACTCAATAAGTTCAATTAAACTCACTACATCGTACTTGAAAGTCATTTTGTTACAACTTGCAGAATACAACTGAATAAAAAGTCGGTGCCTGCGGCCGCCGACATATCGTCGCCTGCAACGACACGACGCCGACATTGCCGTCTAATGTGAAAGCATCCCATTTGTTTATTATTATTATTAGCCGTGTCGGTATCGTGTCGTTAGATGTGAAAACGCCCATTTACGGCAATTTTATGTATAGTAAGTGTATTAAATAGAATTTTCTTTTTAATAAATGTACTTTAAAAAAATTTTAATAATACCAACCCCAAAACTACCAATATTTGAAAGGTGGATTGAACGAATATGATGAAATCAATTGTGGCAATATGAAAAAGTGAGAATTTATAGAAATGTTTGTGGTTGTGAAATGTATTTCCTTCAGGAACATATCTATGTAGCACATAACATAAACTCTCTATTCATAATTTCTTTTTTTTTAGTTATAAATATCAAGTGATAGTTTATTACAATCCTACTGGATTGTACTCAACATCAATTTATATTCTGTAAGTAAGTAGTCATAACTAAGAATGTTAATAAGCAACACTTTTACTAAATAAAAAACTATAAAAAGTCAGTTTCAACTTTAAAAATAGGTAAATGTTTTACATTGTAGTTTGCTATTTGATTGATATGGACATTATCAAATAAAATGTTATATAATACATGTCCATTAAATGTTGCAACAGTATCCATTTAGGTATTTTGGACTCAATTCTTTCTCTAAATTTGTATAAGTACAAGTCACCTATTGGAGTTCTAATGTAAATAACAAATTATTTATATAGTATTGTTTACTACTTTATAAATGAAAATCTGTTTCTGCTTCACCTAAGTTTAAATTTTTTTACTTTTAAAAATTGTATTTTTATGTCACATCAATCAATGTTTAAATAAAAGTTTCAAATATATAACATTGTTCCGAACGCGCCCGCACGCG
The DNA here is from genome assembly GCA_036711965.1 of Onthophagus sagittarius. Classification (NCBI taxonomy): domain Eukaryota; kingdom Metazoa; phylum Arthropoda; class Insecta; order Coleoptera; family Scarabaeidae; genus Onthophagus; species Onthophagus sagittarius. The sequence continues at coordinate 876,625 of JASERS010000011.1, read as the reverse complement.
CGAAGAATTAAAAATTCTAATTTAAAGTGCTCACACGCACAAAAGAAAATCAATTTCATTTTTCTTTAATTTAACGGTAACACCCCGCAAACTCTTTTTCCTTTTTATAAATCATGTATTCATGTACAACTGTTTTTGTCATAATTTTATAAAAGTGTGCTTGTTTTAAAATAAATAAATTGTCTTCTGTCATCCAGTTTTGTTGACGAGATTTATAGACTTTAATAAAATTCGTTAGGTTTGCACGACGGCGGTGTGCTCGGTTTGTGTTGAAGATATACTTTATTTTTCTATTATTCAAAAGGACAGCACATCTGTGAGTTGAAAGCCAAAATTACTTTATTTAAGACTTAACAAATTACGTAGTACATTCATATAAACAATTACATATTTTCTAGATTCATTTTTTAATTTATTTCGCGTGTAAAACCATGGCGAAATCTACTTCCGGAAAAGAACTCGAGCCGGTCTTCGAACGGCAGAACGAACTTATTGCTTCAATCTCGCGTGTTTTAGACAATGCCAAGAAATTAGCAATTCCTAAGCGGGCGGTTGGGGCTTTAAAAGCGCGTCTCGAACGAATAAATGAATGTTGGAGTGAATTTAAGAAAAACCACTTATTGTTAAGTCAGCATCGCATCGATTGTACTGACACGGTTTATTTTACCGAGGAGTTTTTCTTGGTTTGCGAAGAAAACTACATCGAGTCCAAAGGTGTTCTCATGGACATGCTTCGCGAACTTGAAGCGCACGTTTGCGTCACACCGACAGCGGTCGTTCCTACAGAAGCTGTATCGTCGCGCACGCAACAGCTTCCGCGCATAAATCTTCCTATCTTTAACGATTCGTACGCCGATTGGACTCAGTTCCGTGATCTCTTCGTTACAATGGTCAATGATAACGCCGATTAAAGCTGAGTTGAGAAATTTCAATATCTAAAAATGAGTCTTGTAAAAGAACCTGCTCAATTAGTTAAAACCTTATCCGTTACCCATAACAATTTTCAACGCGCGTGGAATCTCCTTGTGGATCGTTATGAAAACTTACGAGTACTTATCGATAATCAAATTTCGGTGCTATTTATGGCTAAACCTTTGAAGGCTGAATAGTCCGTAGAGTTGAATCGGTTGATCGGGGAAGTCAAAGAGGCTCTTGGTGCTTTGGAGTCGCTGGGTTGCCTTGTCGAGCATTGGGATTGCCTTTTAATTTATTTAATCGTGCGAAAACTCTATACAGACTCTATTAAGGAATGGGAAAGGTCAGTTAGTGACCATCGCAATCCTTCTAAGTTTACTGACTTCATGAACTTTCTTTCGGCGCGTGTTTTAACATTGGAAGCAATCGAAAATCTTTCTGAAAAAGGAAAAAATTCGTATCGTTCTCCAAGTTTAAGACAAAAACCAATTAATTTTAAATCGCACAACGCCTCACCAGTAACAATAAAATGCGTGCTGTGCTGAAACGAACATCGTTTGTATCGTTGCTCTCAGTTTATTGCAAAATCGCCTCACCAACGAAGTGAATATGTGATGACCAACAAACTTTGTTTTAATTGCTTGGGTCATCATCCCGTGTCCGCGTGTCGCGTGTTCGCTAGATGTCTTAACTGTAAAAAACCACATCATACAATATTACACGATTTTCCACCGGAAAAGCTTCTATTAACTAATACGAATATTGCAAAACAATCAACCATAGTAAATAGCTCTCAGCCATCGACAAGCCATTCGGTTCATTCTTCTCATCTCAGTTCTCCAGTTCTTTTGGCTACGGCGTTGATTCAGCTCAGTTCACTTGACGGTGATTTCATAACTGTCAGAGCTTTAATAGACCACGGATCAGAGGTATCATTCATTAGTGAATCGTTGGTACAAACTTTGCATCTCCCGCGTCGTGTCACTACACTCCCTATCAACGGTGTGGGTTCCGGAAAAACATGTACCTCTAACGGGATAGTATCAGTTCGGTTAACGTCGCAATATGATCCGTCTATCACCTTAGAGGAAGAAACTTTGATTTTACCTCGGCTCACCACATATCTTCCAAAACAACATTCCAAATCTATACCGGTCGATGTTGTAGATCTTCCATTGGCTGATCCCGAATTCGATTCGAACCGCAAAATCGATCTTATTTTGGGAGTTCAATTTTACACCAAAATCCTACAAAACAACATACTTAAATTTAATAACGGGCTCATGGTTGCTCAACAAACCCTGTATGGATGGATTCTTTTCGGTTCCATGGGAGAAGCTTCACAATCAATTGACACTGCCTCGTATGGCTTTCAATGCTCGACAGATCGTGATTTACTAGAGGAAATTCAACGTTTTTGGAAGCAGGAGGAGAATTGCTGCACTTCAAGCTGTTTATCTTCTGATTAACGTGCTTGCGAGGAGCATTTTTTACGGTCGTAAGTAGATAGAAAATTAGAGTTCTGGAGCGGAAGTCAATCCTTAATCCTTCTGACGTCATCAACTAGCTGACGCCATCCGCGTCATCGACGCAATGACGTCACCACCCCCTGACCACACCAAGCCCCCTCACCCCCTACCACCCCAGTGCCCTTTTATATGTATATATATATTTTTTTTTTCTTGACGAGCGTTGGGATCGAACCTAGGCGGTCCGGTCGAAAGTCGGGCGTCTTACGCTTTCGGCCACCGAAGGAAATCGGTTAAAACGTTTAAATAACGTTCTGGAGGAGAAGTCGCTCGCTCTTATCAGCGAGCGGAAATGTGATAACGACAAAAGTACTCACCAAAAATTTTTTCTTTTTTAAAGGAATGAAATAATAAACGCGAAAAATAAATTTAATACATATATTGAAAATAAAAAAATAAATTTAATACAAACAAAAAAACATTACATTTTACTTAAGGTCTACTTAACTATTAACATACATAAAACATACTTAAACTCTACTCTTAATACTACGATGACCCCAAGCTAATGTGTTTATCCCACCGACATCAACACATAGCTTGGAGTCATTGGGTGAAAGGGCCAGTTTATTTTGCAAAACAGTGAATATCACATGATTAAAACTACGAAATAATAACTGCTCCCGACACAAAACAGTTTTCGAATGTAGACAATTTAAATAATTTTGAAACAATAATTTTTCCCTAACTATGGCTTTCTTAACCCCTTTCGACTTTTTGGTAACCCTCCCATCAGCAACCCGATTCGCATAAACTTTTGATCTCAACCCAACAAATTCAACCATTACCTTTACGCAATTTTCATCCTTCATCTTACCTAAAACCGCTTTATTTTGTAATGGGGTGTCAAACCGATTATCGGGACTGTAGTTGGATGTGTCAAATTTATCTATATTCGATTTAACATCTTTATAAACATCTTCGGAATTAATCAAAACGGTAAAACTATCGGTGTCCATCTAACATAGCCAAATTTTCTCACCATACTTTGGTTTCAAAAAATCATAATAAAAATTAAACATTAATAATTTGGAATGTTCCAAAACCGTAAAACCAACGTATATAGGCTTGTCGTAAACGATATGAAGCCGCTCCATTTGAATAGCCGAAAACGTATCCGTAAATACTTTAATACTTTTAAAATTTAATTTTGCGATTAAACTCCGAGCTCCGAGGCGAGGTCGACCTGCGGTTCCGTCAGCCCGGATATCCTCCCAACTGGTTACTAATTGTACATCGACGCGCTTATCGACATTCTCCATCGTTTTACCGAAAACCGCGTTGTTCATTAATTTAAAAAAATCCTTTTCAAAATCATTTTTACCCGATTGTCGTAATTCCGTATTTTTGTCGATGTAACATTTTAACCAGGGGGGATTGTTTAAACGTTAAAACCCTATTAATTTTGCTAATAATAAGACCGTGAGCAACGGCTTGCTTTAAATTTCTGTAATGAATAACGTAGTTTGTCTTATCGAATAAATTCAGAATTAATCGCTTATCGCTCTCACATTTACAGTTTGGGGGGATTAAATTCTCCGCTAGGAACGGAAGATCGTTATGTGCATCGTGTAAATGTTCAGGATAAGCGATATCTACATCTAAAATAAAACCAAAGTCCGAATCATCTGGTACATTATTAATATCTAAATTTTGAATTTCGTTTTCAGCCAACCATCTAAAATCTGAAACAGGTAAAACTTGAGACATTGCCCACCCATACAAATTATTAGCATCCCAATACATTAAAAACGTTGATGGTGAATTGGGGTCATGATTTTCCATGTATTTATTATTGGCCTTAGCGTGTCGTAGGGAGCATTGTGAAATACCCCCACGGATACCTTTCTTAATAAAATGGACCTGATCTATATCCGTTAGTAATTCCAATTTAATTTTCGTGAACTTTAGCATGGCATCCCAAGAAAGTCCTGGTGCCGTATAGTAATGAGCCGGGTCTAAACCATAAGTTTGAAAACAAACTCGTCTGAATTTCTCAAATACATCAGCTAGTAACAGAACATCGGTATTTAGATAGTCTTTTAAATTTTGACAATTAAATTGTTTCCACACACATTGAGCGTGGGAATACTCCTCATCGGTTATATCCTGGAATGTTAGTTTGTTGAAAAAAGCGCTTTTAGGCGGTAAGGAAGTTACGTTTAATTTATCCAGAGAATCCATATAACCGTAGGGGAATATTCCTTTTTTACTCAATAATCTAAACTGATCATTGTGTGGAAAAAATTTACGTATATTAATTAAATCAAATTCTCCAAGGTTTCCGGCTAAAGAATCCAATGGTGAAGCCATAAACCTAAATGAATCTACAAATCTTAATTTGAAAAAAACATTTTCGGCTATATTGGCTTCGTCAAATTCTCTGTCAACCAACACCCTCTTACTAAAACTAACACTGATTACAATTAAAAAATAAAAATTATAAACTAAATCTACATATATATGAAAAAAATATTTAAAATCTAGTTAGTACACAATATCGGATTTCTTGATCCAACTTCTTTCATCTAATCCAAACCACTTGACGTACATCCTGTTTCCTTTCCGTTTTAGAATTTTTTCAATCAACTGAACGTCATGGTAATGAGTCCGTTGTAATCCAAGTGATATGGTTATTTATATTTGATTTATCATACCAGTTATATTTTTCAACGTATTTGAAAACACGATCATGTAAGATTAAACAGTAGAGGGAAGTCGCATCAGATATATCTTCACTCGTTTCAAATTCTATGCGAATATCAACGGTTCCAACATTTAAATTATCATTTTGCCGTGAACAATCAATTACAATAATCGGTGTATATGTTATAAATGCGTCTCTATTAAATATTGGTTCCGCAAGTTCTCGATCGTAATAGGTCTTTGCGAAGTTACAGTACATTTCATATAAAGTTGCGAATTGACCCGTCTTAAAATTTAAATTTAGAGCTTCGTAGGGATATTTCTCACTATTTAAAAACACTTTCATATCTGTTAAATTACAGTGGTCAAGTAGTGATGCAGAACGTAATGGATTATCCTTTCTATCGGTTTGAAATCCCAATATTAATTATCTAGGCTTCTCTAATTGTGTAGATGTTTTAATTGTCCATAAATGCTGTTTACTCCTTGGTAATGATGGATATTCATGTAAATCAAACGATCTAAATCCCATTTCTAATTCAACTCCTTGTTCTATGTATTCTAACAACTTTAAACGTTCAACATCAGCTACAGAAACATGAGGGACTCTCCATACTATTTTATTAATATTAATCGCCATATTAGGTATGAGGCTTTCAATAACATTCCTGTCTGAATTACTGCGTACTAAAACTAATTCTAGACGGAGGTTTATTAAAATTTTATTGTAGTCTTCTGCGAAGCCAAGAAAATGTTTCAATGGAACACAAAAATCAAAATCGCCTGTCTTTTCATTTACTTTGTTATTTACATATTCGAAACCTGCATTAGAGGCATGATAGTATTCTGATCTTGTTAATGAGCAAAGATTTTTTAATGTACAAGCAATTCCTGGATTTCTCACTCTGTCAATTACAGTTCCTCCACATTCAAATCGTATTTCACTAAACATATGGCCGATTGGATTTACTGCCATTCTCGCATCTTTATCAACGGTTCCATCACTTTTCAGTAGTTTCCCTTGTACGTAAATAAGTGATTGACTTGGTAACGTGTAAATGTCTTGTTGTTGAATCGCAATATGTATTTCATCACTATTGTTAAAAGAATTTGATGAGTATGGTAAATGATTGTGGTACTGAATCAGTATTAGTGAATTATCAAATTCTACTTTATGCGAAACGTTTAAGATACTCGTGTTGATATTATTTTATTAGTTGAAATCCCAATGATTCAAGAAATTGTTTATTTTGATGTGTTAACTGCTGTACTTATATTGCCTTTAATCTTAAGCACCATTATTATTGAAGAGCTTCAAATGTAGTCTTATCTTGATGACTTCTCCTCTAAAATTGACCAATAATCCATTTTGATCAACTATTTTAAGGGTAATGTTATTAATTACTTGTGTATTCAAAGGCATATATATTAAATTGTGAGGAGTTTCTGATATTTTATAACCTTTAGGTACTCTAGGGGAAAATGAGTAGATGGTGTGCGCAGGTATGTCATTGTGATAAGCTCCATGTGTAATGTTACATTGTACTTGTATAGAATTTACTTTAAATATATCTACAATATTTTGAGCGCTGTGCGGGGATTTCGTTGAATCTAGTACATCGGATTTATTAAATCCTAATACTGTGGAGATGGAGTTATTTACATTAAAATCAATAGTTTTGTTACATGCGATCTCAGCTTGTAGTGTATCCTCATTTGCTTGTAGGCTAAACGTCACACCATTAATATTCTTTTCTTTCAGTTGCTTATTAATAGCATTCGAAATATGATTTAATTCATAAGATCCTGTTGGTAATGTTATCAACACATTATCGATTTTTAAGCAATTATTCGTTTCATCAATATTTGGAATTGAGTTATAACCATCAAAGCTTACCAGTGCCACTTCATATTGATATTTAGGATTCAGTTCTATTGAGGGATGATAATTTGCTGTTAGAACAGATATTTTTCCTATCAAATCAAACGTCCACATCGTTTGAGTGTTGGAACTATACTGTGTCTGATGATAAGGAATTTAAACATAACTGGCCACAATTACTAGTGTTATAGGTTTGATATTGATGGTGATTATATTTAATGATTACATTATTTTCAGCACTCTTGAAATACATTACAATTTCTTTACTTGGCTTTAAATTGCCGAAACTATCGAAATAAGTGATTACGTTTCCCTTCTTAATATAGGCCGTCCAATGAGTGCCAGGTCCTTTCGTACTATCTAAGTTAATAATACCTCTTTCATTGTTATTAATACGTACAGGTAATTTATCTCGCATGAATATCCCTCTAAACTCAGGTATCCTTAACACTTGTGCATAACGCATCAAGTCAAGGTTTGTTAGCGCCTTTTGCTGTTGTTTGACCTTTGTTGGCCTTTGGCTTTCTTTGAGCGCCGCTTGTGCTTGCTTTGCTTTGTTGACAGCACTTATAATGGAAGCAGTGCCACCTGCTAATGCTCCTAATGCACTTAAATCAGCGAAAATTGGAATGAGCGGAAGTATACCGCCGCTTTTAGGAACCGTAATAATTCTAGAACTAGGGTTCTTTTTGGTAACACCTTCTACGGTATGTACAGCTAACTTCGCATCAGATTTCAAACCATTAGTCCTTGACTTTTTCAATTTTATTGTTGCATTTTTGAGAGGTCTGTTAAAAGAAATCTCTTTTCCACTTACTCGTTTCTTCATGATCGACCGAACACTTCAATGGTCAACAGATAAATGAACAGTATATAATCAAACTCAGGCTTATATAAAAGTCAGTTATGTTATAAAAATGAAAGTGATAAAACAACCTTACACATTAAACGTTGATGATGTAACAAGACAATTTGATAATCCATCACCGGAAAACAGAAAGCATAGTTATTTATTTCCAAATAATCTACGTTGTATAATATGCGGACCTTCCAACTCTGGTAAAACGAATCTGATAATTAGCTTATTACAGGATCCTAATGGATTATCATTTCGAAATGTATATGTATATTCAAAGACTTTGTATCAAAACAAATATCAATATTTAAGAAAGTTACTGCAACCTACAAAAGGTATAGGATATTATGAGTATAATAGCAGTGATGATATAATGCATCCTTCTAAAGCAAATGAAGATTCAGTTTTTATATTTGATGATGTAGCTTGCGATAAAGAGTCAATAATTCGTGATTATTTTTGTATGGGACGACATAAGGCTATGGATAGTTTTTATTTATGCCAAAGTTACACGCATATTCCAAAGCATTTAATACGTGATAATGCAAACTTTTTAATACTTTTCAAACAAGATGATCTAAATTTAAGGCATATTTATAATGATCATGTAACAACCGACATGAACTTTAATGTATTTAAGAAAATGTGTTCAATGTGTTGGAAAGATAGATTCGGCTTTGTTGTAATCAATAAGGAGGATGATATGAACAATGGCAGATATCGTAATGGGTTTCATTACTATATAAAACTGTAATTGTGTATGTTTTTATATCAGTCATGCTCGTGATACGGGCAGGTGGTAAGCTACATTTACCCGACTATCAGTTCTGTGGCCCGGGAACAAATCTCACGAAACGATTAATACGTGGAGATTCTGGTATTAATGAGCTTGATAGAGTGTGTAAACGACGCGATTTAGCATATACACAATACACAGATTTGCGGAATCGACATAAAGCAGATATAGTGTTAGCAGAAGATGCATAGAAGAGAGTATTAGCAAATGATTCATCGATTGGTGAAAAAGCTAACGCATGGTTTGTTACTAACGCAATGAAAGTAAAACGAAAGTTGGGTTTTGGTTTGAAGAATCAGTATCGGCCTGTTAAAACCGAACTGACCAGATAAAAGCGGTGGGTCGGATATGACAGGCGGATGATCGGACAACCGATCTGACCAATAAAAGCGGTTGGTCGGATAAGACAGGCGGATGATCGAGCAACCGATTTGACCAATAAAAGTGGTTGGTCGAATGAGACAGGTGGATGATGGGACAACCGAACTGACCAGATAAAAGCGGATGATCGGACAGTATTAGTCAGTAAGCGTTCATTCATTGTACCGAAACCATGGACTCAAAACAGTTAACGCGGAAGCTTATTAAAACTAGAGCTAATGTAAAAAAGAAATTGGATAAGTTAAAAGCGATGAAACACAAATCTGAACATTTGCTTCAAGAGCAATATAAAGCAGTAACAACCCCTTTAGAAAAAATAATTTCTACAATTCAACATCCTATTAAAGTAAAGAGTGAGAAAGAGACAGAGGACTCTAAATCTGATCAAGCACAGCAACCGGTTGAGACATTTGAAACAGTAGCTCCTATAAAGAAAAGGAAAGTGCTAAAAGCAATACAATCATGTTCAGCGCGGATACCAGAACCTCATCACGATCTTCACGAACATGAAGTAGAACAGTCAGTAATACCAGTATTAAGAGATGATGATGATGTTTTTACAATATCCCCATCACCACCACCATCACCGACACCAACTCCAGCAGAAGTCGCAGGAGACGTATCTCCATTACAAGAAACTATGAACATTCCTGAAGAATCATTTTTATTGTACTTGGAACAATTTGCTCCTCTAACAAGATCATACATTGAGGGTTATGTAATAGATAATAACAATGAATACGATTCTAGCAAGAAGGGAGTTCGTGTTAATATTGTAACTGATAAGTATTACATTGGAGATAGTGAAATATCCTTTAGTAATAAAACCGACGATATAACCATTGCAAATAAAACCTATAAGGGTACAAAAGGGTTGTATGAGCTAATATTCAAAAGAGATCCAAAATCATTTACCAGTGATGATCAAAAGAATTACGTTGAAATACTTAAATCAACTGCAGCATTGAACAAAAATCATGATAAAAGTAAACAAATTATCGGTGATAAGTCGGATAAGTATCGTCAAATAATTGCACCTATTTTAAATGCAACGGAAAAAGTTGTTCGACGGAGTAGAGTAAAAAGCGTTCCTATTCGTATGACAACTGGAGAAGGTCTTATGCAACAGTACAATAATCAACGGTAAAATTTTATTTATTGGGATGATCCTAATGAATTAGTAGGTAGATTAAAACTATTAATAGCCTCTCAACTTGCCGGTAATACTTCGCATGGTAATGAAATTAATAGTATTATAGAAGAGCTGCGTGAAGCTCGTATAATTGTGTAAACCTTCAACAAATTATTTCATTTACATTATGACCGTTCATAAGTTCGGACATCACATTTCTTCTTCCTCCTTACCAAAAGAAGAACATTATTATTTCTTCAATATTACTTTGACTGGTTCCAGTAGTTCGCATAGTATAAGTTATGCGTTGAATAATTTAAAAAAATATTATATTTTTCCTATTGAATCTGGAATAATTTACTCCATTAATATTTCACCATCGAACGCAACACTTAGAGTAAACAATAGGATTTATGATAGCACAAAATGGAAGGGCATCAACTGGAAGAAAGGTGATAGATTACAATTCCCTGCTTCTATAGGTACTGCTTTATTATTTGCTGAAATCATAGTAAAATGTCCGGTGATATTAAACGAAAATTAGCGGAGGAGCTTCATAAACCTGCTCGAATTCATTTCAAAAGAAGACATGTACTTACTAAAGGTATAAAAGATTTATACCAGGCCGATTTAGTAGAGATGATACCTTATGCACGAGAAAATAGAGGTTATCGTTATATACTTGTTGTAATTGATGTCTTTAGTAAATATGCATGGGCTGTTCCGGTAGAAACTAAATCAGGTAAAGATGTTACTGAAGCAATGAAAAGTATTTTAAAGGATGGAAATATACCCAAAAATCTTCAAACCGATCAAGGAAGAGAGTTTTATAACAAAGATTTTATCTCACTTATGAGTAAATTAAAAATTAATCATTACTCTACGTTTAGCGCATTGAAAGCACCGATCGTTGAACGATTAAATAGAACCTTAAAAGGTTTAATGTGGAAAGAATTTAGCGTTCAGGGATCTTTCAAGTGGTTAAATTTACTACCGAAAATTTTACTAACCTATAATACCCGTAAACATTCCACTACGGGTATGAAACCAATAGAAGCGGATGAGAAAAAATTATTGCGTACTGTTTATAATGGAGTAAAAAGATATTATCAAAATCAAACAATACACACAAAATTTCATTGGAATGACTTTGTAAGGATATCTAAACATCGTGGTGTGTTCACAAAAAGGTACACTCCTAACTGGAGTAATGAAGTTTTTAAAATTGTTAAGATTCAATACACTAATCCAGTCACGTATTTATTACAAGATTTGAAAGGTGATGACATTAAAGGAGCTTTCTATACAGAAGAATTACAACGGACTCATTACCATGACGTTCAGTTGATTGAAAAAATTCTAAAACGGAAAGGAAACAGGATGTACGTCAAGTGGTTTGGATTAGATCAAAGAAGTTGGATCAAGAAATCAGATATTGTGTACTAACTAGATTTTAAATATTTTTTTAATATATAGATTTAGTTTATAATTTTTAATTGTAATCAGTGTTAATGTAACATACCCATATTTTGAAATGTAATTAATATTTATATATAAATACATATTTTTTTAAACACATACGATTGTATTATTTCCGAAATATTCTTAATTTGCCGCGCACGCGCATTCAGACGTGTGCCTTCGGATGTTTAATAATTTAGGTACGTTCATATGAATGTTGTAATAATGACGGAGCTATTCACGAATATTAGATATTTAAGATAAATACTGAAATTTATTCAGTACATCATCATCCTTCCGACAATAAACATGGCATAGATATGAGTCATTTTGGTCCCATAACTCAAATTGAAACATGCCCGCATTGTAGGCATGGTGGCTTTACATTGACTATACCTGAAACCTCATCTAAAACTCATTTATTTGCTCTAATGCTTTGTGTGTTTGGGTAAGAAGGTTAAACATTAATCTTTTCATGTTTACTAATTAAAAATCTTTCTACTAGATGTCTGCCCTGTGTATGCATTCCATATTGTATGGATTCCTGCAAGAACGTTAACCATTATTGTTTCAACTGTAACTCGTACCTAGGCACTTATCGAAATTAAAAATTATTATTACAGCCCATTTAAAAATCGGTTGAGTGATTGCGGAAGCTGCTCCCCGAATTCAAGGTTATCCTGCGGTTACCCCTTTCTATTTTTAATTGATGGATGCGCGCGTATCTTTTTTACAATAAATGTAATAAATACCGGAAATATTTAAATTATAATTTAGTCTGACGTAATCGTTCTTACTGACAGGATGTCTCGTCTAAATATTTTGGGTTCATACGTTTTCACACCAAAACGTTCGCTTTCATCGCTGCAGATTGATCGGCCTTATCCGATTGCGATGGCCAAAAGAATTGCGTCGAACAAATGGCCCTCCGTTATTGTCGAATTGGAAGGGGGTTTTTCCGTATATTTACCGTTGAGAATTGCGGAAACTATAACTGATGAAGAGATAAGGGCCCTCGAGGGGATGTCTTTGGTGTATCTGGACACGCAAGATTTTGGGAAAGAGAATCCTGCAAACTTAATTCGATTTGAGCAAAAAATTAATAGCAATTGCTCCCCGACATATGGACGAATTGAAAATTTGTCCAATTTTATATATACATATAAAAGGGAACTGGGTTGGTAGGGGGTGAGGGGGGTTGGTGTTGTCAGGGGGTGGTGACGTCATTGCGTCGATGACGCGGATGACGTCAGCTAGTTGATGACGTCAGACGGATTAAGGATTGACTTCCGCTCCAGAACTTTCATTTTCTATCTATCTCGCGATGAAGACGGTCGTTTCGTGTTACGTTTGCCCTTTAAAAAATGCCCCAATTGTCTCGGAACATCATATAACACTGCAGTCAATTTCTTTAATAAATTAGAACGAAGATTTTTAAATAACGAAAAGCTTTCCATCTCTTACCGTGACTTTATGCGGGAATACGAATCTCTCGGTCATATGGAAATTACTTCCGGGAATTTGAATACGTTAAATTATTATTTACCGCACCACGGAGTTGTTCGCGAGTCCAGTTCCACCACGAAGCTGCGGGTTGTCTTCAACGGTTCCTCCTCAACGACTTCGGGAGTTTCGTTGAATGATTGCTTGTACGTCGGCCCAAAGCTTCAAACTGACCTTTTTCTACATTCTTTTGCGGTGGCGACGACACAAGCTGGTTTTTCTGTGCGACCTCGAGAAGATGTATCGCCAAATTAAAGTTCATAAAGACGATTAACAGTTTCAGCGAATTGTTTGGCGTGAAAATCCGTCCAAAATCCGGAAAAGTTACAACTTGCTCACCGTGACTTATGGCCTGTCGTGTGCTCCGTTCCTGGCAATTCGTTACCTGCGACAATTAGCTGACGAACATTTAAATAAATATCCACGCGGTGCGGAAATTCTTTTAAATAACACTTATGTCGACGACATTTTGTCGGGCGCTGAAATTTTAAGTGAGGCAACCAACGGTATCGCCCATTTGACTAGTATTCTTACGGCCGGCGGCTTCTATGCGCGTAAATGGATGTCTAACAATCCCGAAATGCTTAAACAATTACCCATAAGTGACGTTTCAGTAACCGGAACAGCTTCCATTGACGATCACGATTCTCCGAAGGCCTTAGGATTGATTTGGAACAATAACGCGGATCAATTTTTCTTCGTAATCGATGATTTCACGGAAATTAACACAAAGGCAACAAAGAGATCGGTTCTCTCATTTATTGCGCGACTTTACGACCCCCTCGGTTTCTTATCACCATTTATTATCGTTGCAAAAATATTCATGCAGGAGCTTTGGGTACGTGGTCTCGACTGGGATGAAAAACTTCCTACCGATTTGAAAAATAAATGGATTTCATTTTTACAAGACATTAATTCTTCGCGTGGAGTTCCAATTCGTCGCCTTCAGGAGGAAACGGTTTGGTGGTCTGGTCCTCATTGGCTAAGCAAAACCGCAAACCATTGGCCTTCACATCCTGTTTCAATGTCTTCCGAAACAGATAAAGAAAAAAGAAACATTGCTTCCAGCAATGTCGCCACAACCAACCGCTGGGACCTTAAAGAAAAATATTCATCTTTAACCAAACTTTTACGAATAACATCATGGTGTTTTCGTGCAATAACAAAAAATAAAACTAAATTTGTTTCAGACGTACTTTCTCCTGATGAAATAAAACGATCTCTTTTATTTTGGGTGAAAGAAGTACAACAGGAACACTTTCCGACAGAAATTCGCACTCTCCAGGAGAAAAGAATAATAAACAAATTTAGCTGTTTGTATCGACTAATTCCCTTTCTCGATAATGACAACATTGTGCGGATCACTGACCGTCTCCGGTTCACGACGTTGGATTGGGACGAGAAACATCCAGTGATTCTTCCGAAGAAATCTCATCTAACTACTCGCATTATCGACGCTCATCATCAGAGGACACTACACGGAGGGACGCAGCTCACACTTTCATCCATCCGGAGGCAATTTTGGATTGTCGGAGGCCGTATCCCTGTTCGATCTTTCATACATCGGTGTATCATCTGTGTCAGACAACGAATAGAAGCAAGTCAACAGCTGATGGGTCAACTTCCACCATATCGGGTCACACCATCAAGGCCATTACTTCACACGGGAGTCGATTATGCGGGACCATTCCAACTGACAACATTAAGAGGACGAGGTGGTAAAACATATAAAAGTTACCTAGTATTGTTCGTTTGTTTAGCTACTTCTGCAATTCACCTGGAAGTAGCTACCGATTATACGACCCATGGATTCGTCATGGCATACAAGTGATTCACGAGACTACGAGGACTCTGTCAATCCCGTTCTAGCGACAAAGGAACCAACTTCATCGGTACTGACAGGGAACTCAGATCCCTATTTAGTGCTGCCTCAGCGGAATGGAAACGAATTGCTGATGTTTTGTGTGAGGATGGAACGATATGGAGGTATAACCCACCAGCAGCGCCACATTTTGGGGGAAAATGGGAGGCCGGAGTACGATCTATAAAAACCCATTTAAAAAAGGTTGTTGGTTCTTCG
Organism: Onthophagus sagittarius; assembly: GCA_036711965.1. Classification (NCBI taxonomy): domain Eukaryota; kingdom Metazoa; phylum Arthropoda; class Insecta; order Coleoptera; family Scarabaeidae; genus Onthophagus; species Onthophagus sagittarius. Next base: position 861,444 of record JASERS010000011.1, on the reverse strand, counting down.
CTTCTCACTTACGAGGAGTTTACAGCAGTCCTCGTACAAATCGAAGCAGTTTTGAATTCTCGACCTTTATGTGCCATTACTGATGACCCCGATAACTATGGTGCCTTAACCCCGGGACATTTTCTAATCGGATCCTCTCTTTCTGTAATTCCAGAGCCATCGTTACTGAATGAAAAACTTTCACGACTAACCCGATTTCAATTATTACGAAGGATGGTTGATGATGTTTGGAAAAGATGGCATCAGTTTTATCTCCAGTCAATCCAGAACGCTACAAAGTGGTTCGAGGGGCAAAGCTTACCTGTTGTGGGAGACTTGGTCTTGGTCAGGGATGAGCGTCTACCTCCTTCAAAGTGGCTGATGGCTCGAGTTGTGGAATTGCATCCGGGGGCTGATGGACTTATTCGGGTTGCAATCATAAAAACATCCACCACGACATTGGTGCGACCCATTGTCAAATTGTCTGTTCTCCCTTGTTAATTTCAAGTTGTAAACAAAATTTTCTTTTTTTTAATTTTGTTATGAATTATTCATTATTCTTACCATTTTTTTTGTGTTAAAGTTCATAATTTTGGTCTTTAAACTCAAAACTTTTGTCACTTCTTTCATTTTGGACGCTTTCAGCAGCAAACGCATTTTGAACGCAACGATTTATTTTCTTTGTTTAACGGACTTCTGCTAGGTTTGATTCGATTTGGTTCAAGTATTGCCGACGAGCTTCGGCAAGGCCGGCGGAATGTTCCGAACGCGCCCGCACGCGCGAAGAATTTAAGATTCTAATTCAAGGGGCTCACACGCACAAATTAAAATAAAATTCATTTTTCTTTAATTTTAAGGTAACACCCCGCAAACTCTTTTTCCTTTTTTAAATCATATATTCTTGTACAACTGTTTTGTCATAATTTTATAAAAGTATGCTTGTTCTAAAATAAATAAATTGTCTTTTGTCATCCAATTTTGTTGATGAGTTTTTTTTCAATCTTATCGAGAGATTTAAATTGTGATCAATAGCATTATCAGTGATCATTTTTCAAATAGTGCAATTTTATTAAATTCAAAACACTAGTTGTAATTGATGTCTTTAGCAAATATGCATGGGCTGATCCGGTAAAAACTAAATCAGGTAAAGATGTTACTGAAGCAATGAAAAGTATTTTAAAGAATGGAAATATACCGAAAAATCTTCAAACCGATCAACGTAAAGAGTTTTATAACAAAGATTTTATCTCTCTAATGAGTAAATTAAAAATTAATCATTATTCTACATTTAGCGCATCGAAAGCATCGATCGTTGAACGATTAAATAGAACCTTAAAAAGTTTAATGTGGAAAGAATTTAGTGTTCAGAGATCTTTCAAGTGGTTAAATTTAGTATCAAAAATTTTACTAATCTATAATACCCGTAAACATTCCACTACAGGTGTGAAACCAATAGAAGCGGATGAGAAAAAATTATTGCGTACTGTTTATAATGGAGTAAAAAGATATTATCAAAATCAAATATTACACACAAAATTTCATTTGAATAACTTTGTAAGGATATCTAAACATCCTGGTGTGTTCACAAAAGTGTACACTCCTAACTGGAGCAATGAAGTTTTTAAAATTGTTTAGATTCAATACACTAATCCAGTTGGTATCCAGTTGATAGGTGATGACTTTAAGGCTGCTTTCTATACAGAAGAATTACAACGGACTCATTACCATGACGTGCAGTTGATTGAAAAGATTCTAAAACGGAAAGAAAACAGGATGTACGTCAAGTGGTTTGGAATAGATGAAAGAAGTTGGATTGAGAAATCAGATATTGTGTACTAACTAGATTTTTTCCGCTGAAATTCTATGTAATTTAATTGAAGTCATTACAAGCGCCTTCTGTATGGCATTATCATTTTGGTTATGTTTACATTAGTTACGTCTATACCGGACATAATTTCGCTTTGAAATGTTTCATTGTGAAATGTGTAATAGCGCGTTGACCTTTAAACACAATCTCAACCGTCATAAACGTATAAAACACGGTGATGTGCGTGAGTCGAACTTTACCTTTCACATCTGTGAAAGACGTTTTTCAAAAACTGATAATCTAGATGGTAATTGTAATTTTTCAATATATATATTAACTTTATTTTTTTGCGATTATTATTATTTCATTTTGTTTTCTTACCAATCTGATGCAATAGAGCAAATTGTTAAGGAAGTGTTATTTGTTATAACTTCATTTCGGCAAGAGAAAAAAATTTCATGGGGTAGGTGACGTCATGGGGTTACTAACGTCACGGGGAGGCAGGGAGAGCACTTCCGGTCCGGATGTGTGATGTGACAGGGGAAGCAGAGAGAACACTTCCGGTCCGGAACTCTCATTAATTATCTATTCAAATTCATTTTAATACCGATTTTCTTAATAAATTTTTTTAATATCTCTTTTAGATTAGGCTGTGTCTACTTGCAGGAATTTTTGCACGTCCCTATACATCAAAATTAAAAATCGTTCTAATCAAAAAATGCTTTATATAAAACTTGTTAAAAATTCAATATAAAACCGATTTTAATAAAATTTTAATAAATTGTTTTATTATCTCTGTTAGATTAGGCTGTGTATACTTATAGCAGTTTTTTGCACGCCCCTATATATCAAAATTAAAAATTATTCTAATCAAAAAATACTTTAACTAAAACTTATTCCAAATTCAATTTAAAACCGATTTTTTTCAGGTTTGCAATATTCACAACCTTGTTTGTCCTCTTCTCAAACTCAAAAATCGATTCAATATTGTTTACATTCCTACCCATAGTTTGATCCTGGCGGCTACGTGAATCATCAACTTCGCAGTGTTTGGCAATATGATAATATAACAATTATAAAACAATATTGTACAACAAACAATACAACAATTAAAATATACAAAAATAATACAACAATTATAAAACAAGAGACGTCGGATGATCTCATTTTTTTTTGTTGTTGATCGCTGGTGGTAGGTCAATCAAATCTGTGAGCCGACGCATTTTCTTCTTTCTTATATTTATCTTTTATTTTTATAAATTTCTAGATTTCTTTTAAAATCATGTAACGAAGTTGAGCTATACAAAATCATCTAATTACGTTATAAGACGCATGAGACTTAAAACACGCATGATCATTAGCTGTTTCGTTTCGCCGCTAGAGGACGTAAAAGTTTATTCTTTATAGTTCGAGAACGCGTTAATTAATCTAAACCATATTTGAGAAGGGAGTTTCTAGGATTAAATAACGTCTTTTTATGGTTTTGGATAACATTTTAAAAACACGGAAATGATGGAAAAGCAATGTGTTTAACGGATATTAGTCCTTATTTTTCTCTGCGTATGCGACGTTAATATAATTATAATTTCTGGATAGCCCATTTAGATCCAAAACTTTTATGTCTCTAATAAAATTATCTACAATATTTTGACTATAAAATCTCAATGTGTATGGCACTTAAATAAGGATTATTTACTGAATTAAACACGAAGGGAATTTTTCTTTGTAATTCTTGTTCATAATCATCTGTAGAGACAAGGACTTTTCAGTTCAATGCCGCCCAGAGAAATCACTGCCACATACGAAAATTTTATAAATGCAATGACTTAAATAAGGGGGTGCAGATATTTAAAGATTCCCTTTTTCTGGCTTAACCACTAATGTAATCAAAATTTTATAAATGATAAAAAAGTTTCAGAACTAGATGGAATATGAGAAATTTCAATTATGTAATTGTCGTTTGCTCAGGAAAAAAAAATTAACAATAACTGTTAAACTTTAATAATAGTATATTACAGTACAAGTGAGGAAGCTAAGGTTTTTCACTCACGCGTATGTCAGATTGGAAAGACATACAAGTGAGTGGAAAATATTGGTTTCTCACGTGTGCTGTATAGCGTTTTGTTCAATCCTACTATTTAGAGAAAATTCGGTCTTAAAATTCGTTAATTCCTGGCTAATGTCATGTCAATATGTCGGAGACGACACTTTTTGACATTGTTATCCTCGTAATTGATTGATAAACAACCAATTGTGTCAAATTGTTAATTGTCATCATTATGCAAAAATTAATTAACATTAATAATTTATACAAGTGAAATACTTAATTTGGTTGTCCATGTGTGCTCTGTACCATTTTTTAATTAATATGCCATTTAAACAAAGGGTTGTTCCTTTAAAGGGTTTATATTTCGCTGATAGTGGTTGAAGAAAATTAGAGTGAGTGACGGTTAACACAATTATAATTTCTGGATAGCTCATTTAGATCCAAAACTTTTATGTCTCTAATAAAATTATCTACAACATTTTGACTATAAAATCTCAATGTAAATACTTCATTTAATTTTCCTTGTGTGCTCTCTACCGTTGTTAGTTCACATCCGTTACGATTTAACAAAGAGTTGTACCTTTAAAGGTTTAAAGTTCGTTAATAGTGGATGAAGAAAATTAGAGTGAGTGAAAAATATTTTCACTCACCCGTTGCTATGAATGTTAGCAGAGTGAGTGAAAATAACAACTTTCAACACTCGTATCTACGCTAGAAACTAGCAGTTTCAAAGGTAGGATTGAACAAAAGGATTTTTTACTAACATCTAGCGACTAATCGAAGCACCTTTCGATATGGATAAGTTGGCTGATATCGACACCCATTATAGAGACACTTGTATATAATTGATCACATATTAGCGCAGCTTAGTCATCTGAAGTAAAATTACAAATCGCTAGTATTAATCTTATTCACATCCATAATAATGATAAAAATAATTGTTTGAAATTACTGGATCTGGAAAAACATGTTCATCTGCATTTAATCAACTGGAAGATTATTATACAGAATGCCGGCAAATTGCGTCTATATACTGAAAGGAGTGATTCTACATCTAAAATCATGAAGAAAAGTTTATATAAAGCCCGGTCCGAAAATGCTTTCTAAGGGCTCTAGAGTCCTTTAAAGGTAACCCTCAGTGTTTTTGAAATTAATAAAATTGTGTATACTTGCGAATTTAATCTTCTCTAATTCCAAGTCTCTTGGTTAGGGTTGCAATAACTCGAAAATTGGACAACAAAGTGACTTTATCTTTTGACGGGCACACTTTTATAGAAAACGACAAAACGGGTTTTACATGAAAATATACATACAAGAAAAGACATGAAATATACATTTAACAATAATTATTTACAATATATACAAAAGAAAAGAAATTAGCGTGGTGTGACCATAACATATGCATTAAAAATTTAGTAATAATATTTGTTCAATCCTACGTTCGAAATTGTTAGTTTCTAGCGTAGATACGAGTGTTGAAAGTTGTTTTCACTTACTCTGCTAACATTCGTAGCTACAAGTGAGTGAAAATTCTTTTCACTCACTCTAATTTTCTTCAACCACTATCAGCGAAATATAAACCCTTTAAAGGAACAACCCTTTGTTTAAATGTGATATTAATTAAAAAATGGTACAGAGGGAAAGTATTTCACTTGCATAAATTATTAATTTGAATTAATTTATTAATTTTATGCGTAATGATGACAATTAACAATTTGACATAATTGGTTGTTTATCAGTCAATTAAGAGCGTGATAACGTCAAAAAGTGTCACAATTTGACACAACTAGTTGATTATCAAGCAATTTAGAGCAGGACAATGTCAAAACTGTCGTCTCCGACATATGCACATAACATTAGCCAGGAATTAACGAATTTTAACACCGAGTTTATCTAAATAGTAGGATTGAACAAAATGCTATACAGCACACGTGGGAAACCAATATTTTCTACTAACTCGTATGTCTGCGTATGTCTGGAAATCTGACATACGCATGAGTGAAAAACCTTAGTTTCCTCACTTATATTGTAATATACTATTTCGAGCGTGTGAGCACGCTAAAGAAAAAAAAGTGGATGAAAATACAAAATTTAAATTTAAATGGTTCGTGCGTGTGAGCGCGTTCTAAACACTCAGAAAGTACTTTTTTGGCGATTTTTAAAAAACAGAAAGGTTTAAAATGCTGAAATTTTGTGTACTTTGACAATTTTACATGACAAATAAAATTATTAAAAAAAATTAATTATTTATAGGTTCCGAGATGACAGGTACAGGGCGTGTTGAAAGCACCATATTTTTTATATTTGAGTTTTCCGCTACATTAATTGCATCAATCATTTCTGCGAAACGAAAATACATAAAAACGGTCACATTATCCGGTCTCTTGGCTTATATCTACGTAGATTCCCTAGAAACAGAATTTTTTCAAATAAATGAAGTTTTCACCAATAATATTTCCCTATACTGTAGATATGTGGATGACATCTTAATAATCTATAACGGTTTAGATGCCGGTCTTATAGCACTGCATAATCTTCTTAATAATTTAGGCAATCTAGAATACACTATAGAAAAGGAGAAAGATGACAAATTAAACTTTTTAGACATCACTCTAATTAAGAACTTAAAAGAAAATAAGATAGACTTAAAAATATTTCATAAACCAACTACAACAGACACGATTATTCCCAAAAGCTCATACAACGATATAAAACACAAAGAAGCCGCATTCCGTTTTCTACTTAATAGATTAACCAACACACCTCTTTCATTACACCATTTTACAGAAGAAATAAAATTTATTTTGAAGCTGGCGTTGAGTAATGGTTACAGTATAGATTTCATCAAGAACCTATACAGCAAGGTGCAAAACAAAAACATAATCCAAATGGTCTATCCACACTTCAAAGAAAAACAGAAATTTATCTCAATTACTTATAATAAATCCTATGAAATTATTCAAAAGAAGCTGAGAGAATTTAATATAAACATCGTTTACAGAGATAATCTAAAACTAAAAAACAACTTAATCAACTGCAAACAGAAGACAGAAAAAGAACAAAACAGCGGCGTCTACAAAATAAGTTATAGTAATTGTGACCATATATATATTGGAGAGACAGGACGAAGTATAAGAACTAGGTTAAAAGAGCACAAAAATAATAACAACTCTTCAGTTTACAAATGTTGTAAAGTTCATACATATTTTTAAAGTAAATTCAGATAAAGACATAAATGTCAAGAAAGGAATCGGGTTGCGTTACCAAGAACTTGTTAGTTGCGTGTTCTTTTTATCATGTACAAGCATTTTTGAGCTTGTTACTAAGTGTAGTTTCATTGGTTCAATTCGTCAGGTGATCTAAATTTCATTGATTAAAAATAATAGGACCACTAGTTGGGAAATACAAGTTGGAGAAGTAAAAATTAATAAAAAAGGAGTAATAAGGTAGTCATAAGAAGAATAAGTTGTGAAAATGAGTAATTGTAAATCCGTACTTAATATAGTTAATTTTTATTAAAGAAAAAAGTTGTTTCAATCAAAAACCCAAATTCGGAGTTTAAACTTAAATTTCCAACACAAACATACAATAAACAAAGATTCAATACAATTACTACATATTCTGAAGAAATCAAAGAAGATGGATCTATACGAAGAATTAGAGATTTATAAACATAAAAACAAAGGAGAAAACTTAATGAATGATCTCACCGACGTAAATCCTGCTCATATATTTACACATTTAAATTGCCAAAAATAAATTATGAAGATAATAATAGTAATTTTTTAATTCAGACAATTTGCCGCGCAAAGAAATTTAAAAAAAGAAAAAACTGTGTTTTCTAACTTCATGATTGTTCGTTTAAAATTATGTATTTCCAGTTCCGTCTGTGTATTCAATGCCATTTTATCTTACAAAAAACTGTGTCTTTACTCCATACGTTTTATTTTAACGGCAGATATACAATCGACACTAGGGTATTTTAATGTTTTTCGTTCTCAAGAGTTTTTGTTGTTTTTTGGATGTTTCACGGACCATATTATCTGGTTTTCGACCCAACACGTGTAAACACAACCTCTAAAGTTGATGTTTCGATGTTACTCGATGTTCTGTTAAATGTTTAATACAGCTTTAAAAGATTTTTGACGGTAAATGTTTTTTAATTTGATTAATTTTAATTTGTGTCTAGTTTGAATATTGTTTTTTTAAGTCTTATTTTGATATTCTATGATTACATAAAAATAAGGAAATTCATTGTTTTAAACATGTCTCTTTGTAGCGTACGACCTGAAGACGAAGTAATTGCTTCGAAACCCGGTAGTCGAGAACAATAAAATATAATTTTCTTCAACATTTTGAATATTTCATTTATTATTATCATTTTGGAGAAATAATGGAGAACTTCATAACTTCAACGTAAAAACGGTACTACTTTCAAAATTTACTAAAACCTGCAGTTTCCAAGAATAATAAATTAAACGATATATGGCATGAAAATATTTTAAAAAATTCAAAATTTTTAAAATTTAATTTAAAATTTCACTATCACCACTTTTTTAATTAAATTTACTATTGAAGTTCTCTACATGGTTGAATGATCATGAAGAAAGTACAAGAAAAAATTTTGCAGTTTTGTTGTTTTAATAGCAATTTAAACTCAAAGATAAGTCCTTTCAAGTGCTTAATTCATCATTCAGCAGAAAAAATTGTGATGTGAAAGAAGCCTACTAAGATTACAGAATTTTTTAAATCTTTTATAATACCGTAAATAGTCTAATGCTATTCTTGTAATTTTTGTTGGTATCTTTTTAACTAGTTTTTCCACTGAATTGATCGTTGTAATTAAAACAGCAGAAAAAATCATGGTAAAAAAGATATGGTACCTTGAAAACGCCCCATACCTGTAATCTTGCAACCTATGAATTATTAATTTTTCTTCTTTTGATTATGTTATTTCTGTCATAAAAATGTCTAAGCTTATCAAATTTTAGCATTCTAAACCTTTCCGTTTCTGAGATATCACTAAAAAACCACTTTTTGAGTGCCATCTTTAAAGTGCTCTAGCGCCCTTAGGAAGCATTTTCAGACCAAAATCAAAATTCATATAAAGCTCTATACAAACTGCACGCGGTCGATCGATGGATATTTATTCATTAGCAATAGCCGGGCGACCGTAAGTGGGTGGACCTTACAGTCTCATGTATCGAAAGCTGTAATGGTTTGAGAATGGGTGGTTTTTACTTAAAATTATGTAAAAAATAAGGATTTAGTTAAAATCAAAAAGAAACAAATCCCTTGTATACAGTACCAGTCAAATAAATGAGAAGAATAAGATGATGAAATAAATTTTATTAACTAGGATCTGTGCTACATTAAGTTTCGATCCGCACGCGAATCGTCATCAGGCACAAATGAGGGTAAAAAATGAAATAAAATCAATATTAAATAAAGAAAAAACATAAATTAAATAAAACAAATTACCGTCGTGTTAGGTTGTTGAAAAATATTAAAAATCTTTAGTATCAGGTTCTCTGTGAGAAAACAAATACAATGTGTTAACTAATTATCGTACCCGAAATCTAGGCAACCAATATCACAGTATTGGTTTTGCAACCCGACGAATATTCCTATTATTTGAAATAATTTTTTCGAAAAATGCTATTAAAAGTTGACTTTTGTATAGCAATTAATGATTGTAAAAACGTGTTTCCTATGCTTAAAAGCGTCATAATCAACGTCGAAATCTTGGAAACGTTGATTGAATTGCTGTATACAGCTTTGTAAGGAATAAACCCAACTATCGTCCGCATTCTGTGTACCGCTTCGATAATGTGCCATTAAAATAAAGGCATCATGTTCCGGTGTGAATGTCATAACGAAAGAAATAAAAATCTGAAAGAAATTCTCATTGAACGTTTTCGTTATTTTAATTTCTTTATTGACTTACCGCTTAAATCAGTCGCTAAAAACAACGATAGCTCTAAGAAGAACTGTTTGGAGAAATATAAAAGCAGCAAAAAATGGTTAAAGAAAAAAGAAAATCCGGAAACACCCAAAGCATACGACAATCGCTACAATAATAACCTAATAACGTTCGATCTGCTGTCAACATCTAGTTACTAATTTAAAAATATCGCTGTTACCACTACACAATGAGATAGATAACCAACATTACAACGTGACGTATGTTACGATAATTATTTAACACAGTGTATCAATCGGAACACGGGTATCACAACAGTCAACAAAAACAATGTGAAAAAACTAAACTTGCACTTGAAAGAACGATGTTATAAATCAAACGTGATAAGTGGTCGTTACAATAGGTAAATATCTAAAATCAACATTAATAAACACATGATTGCACATGATTGAAGTCTATCACGGAGAGCCTGATACTAAAGATTTTTAATATTTTTCAACAATCTAACACGACGGTAATTTGTTTTATTTAATTTATATTTTTTCTTTATTTAATATTAATTTTATTTCATTTTTTACCCTCAGTTGTGCCTGATGACGATTCGCGTGCGGATCGAAACTTAATGTAGCACAGATCCCAGTTAATAAATTTTATTTCATCATCTTGTTCTTCTCATTTATTTGATTTCACAATGATGAATATGGAGACTTTAATAGCTACTTTACAGTACTAGTAGTTTTCTTAGTTAGTTATGAAACATCAGATTATTTCAAATAAAACATAAATTATTTATAATAAACGCTCAAATAAACCTCCCTCTTGGGCTGAACAGTAATACAGCCAGTTATAAAAATTTTGCCGTATGTTAACAAATACATCTAGCGCAATTGTATTGTTAATTTTAGTAATCCTTCCTTGTAATTGCTACAAATTTGACGGATTTTCATCTCCATACCTGTAAATAGAATTTCTTAACAAAGGTCACAAATAACTCGTTATTGCCGTTTAAGTTTTCATTTATAAGAAAACGCCCAATGATTAGGGCCCATAATTTTTATTCCTGTTCAATAAAGGTTTTCACGGGACCGATATCGGTAAATTTGGAATAATCACGGTCTAGTTGTCACGACTCATAACAAGTAGACAAACAATAAATTCCAACATTTCTATTGAAGTAACCAAGATTCCTAGAAATTGCGGTTTTTTTTACATAATAGAGATCAAATATTCATTTTTATTCAAAAACTTCATAACAGTGCGGTTGATTACGTCAGTTTCTGTCGCGCTACAAGATTTGTGCTCGCAGCGATATGCGGATAGAGTTTTGAACGTATTAGACAAGGCATAGGATTTTAATGAGTTGAATAAAGAAATACATACCAATTCCACCGGCCGGATAAGTAAACGGCGTATATCTGGTGATAACTAATAGAAACCTATTTGCGGTTTTCTTTCAACTTACGTTTTTCCTTTGAACTTTTCCTCATGATTTTAGATCTTGAATCACCCCTTTCAGCATATAGACGCACTTTCCGGACATCCTGTATAATTTAATGGCATTAAAAGTAAAAGATCTCTTAAACATTGCCGTGGTATGACAAGGAATTTTAAACATGTTACAATAACGCGAAGGAAGCTCGCTTACTGTATTCCATCAACAAAAAACTATACGCATACGTACAGGAGTCCTATGGGAAGTCAGCAAGCCATGAACAAAAGAAACCATATGCAGTTTTGATTGTTTTGCAACCTCAATTTGTATACCGACGTCAAGCAAGGGCCGGAAATAAAATTGCAATAATTAAGCACTGAGAGTACAAGCGATTCACAAAATATTCTTTTCAAATTGTGATTTAAAAATGACGACTTAAGCACAAGAATCTCAACATAGCAAATGACGTTTACACCAAATTTTTAATGTTTCTCAAATCTCAATCTGACGCTTCTTGAATTAAGGCTTCACGCTACACTTACAACAATTTTTAATATTTGAGATTCCAGAAAGAAACTCAAGAGCTTTTTTATTACCAAAAAAAAGTATGGATGACTTGTCCGGATTGATTTGCGAACAATGTTGGTAAAAGATCAGAGCCACTACAAATCACGATTAACCATAATCGTAACTTCTCCCCCACCTCGACTGTCTGTCTCTGCGAAACAAGCAGTATCCGGGAATGTCCACCACATTATCAGGAATGTCCTATCTAAGCCATGTTTCAGTTATTATAAATATATCAAAGTTATTGTCCATAAATAAAGACATAAAATCAAATTCAGCAAGCAATTGGTGTTACATTTAAATGACCAATTTTCATGTTAGAGAAAAAATAATGTAAAACATTTTCCATTGCATTCTTTACCTCAATCGCAGTTATAGATTTTAACCGTTGCGTCCAGAGGTACTTGGAAAAGCAGTCAATTGTAAAGAGAATGTATTTGTAACCTCGATTTTGTTTATTGTAATGAGTAAATTCGCCAATATCAGATTGCCATAAATCGTCGATACCTTTAACGACAACTTGTCTCCTGGGAAAATTTCTTCTGGCCGATCGATGCAACTCATCTACAACGTCAGTTTTAGCCATCTTTCTTAATTGAATTTACTCCAAGGATCTCGTATAACTTATCATCATGTTTGTATAAATTAACAATTTCTTTTTTTAACTCAACAAGCTTGTTTTCGAAGTCGCTTTTATATGTGGTAATATTACTGGTCAATAATGCTATTAATTTTTCGATCGTTCTATCAAGATAAATCTTATTGACAATATCTTGTTCATCAAGTGGTGTAGCAACGTTTACGATTCGTTTATTGCCGACGTCTAGATCACCGTTCGCAGTCAAAGAAAATCCGACCGGTTGATTTTGATAAATACATGGTACGGCAAAATCGACTTTAGCACGACTAAGGTGACGTACAAATTTGTCAGTGTTCATTGTAATACTAAATTAAAATTAACAAATCATTGTATTTATTACTGAATAATTCCAATTTCTTTCAATTCTTCAATGATGCTCACAATTTCATTGGTGTGGCTAGTGTGACCGGCACTTTGCGACGCTATCAGTAAACGTAAACGATCTACGAGTTCGTTTACATCGTCCCAATATACGTATTGGTACGGAGTCTTAACGTTCGTTTCTACAGTTAAATTGTTTTTCGAGAGACTATATCCGGTCCAGGATTTTTTACGTTTCTTTTGCAAAAGTGATTTTATAACATGTTGCCATTTAAACGACGTACTACCTTTCAATTGTTTATTAGGATTGAATTCTCGACGATGTACGTTCGTAAGCTCGAGAATCTTTAAGTACTCAACCCTATCGCTTTCAAGATCTCCTTGAGGTGTTACTTTGAAAACGAGTTCATACAGTCCTTTAAATTTCTGTTGCTGAATTACCATGTCGTTGTTGTTGTCAAACTCAATTACACTGTTACCTATTTTAAATTTACTCACTTCAGGGTCGTATGTTATACCATAGGTAGTATCATATTGATTAGATGTATCTTTTAAAAACCTATCGATGTATTCCTTGGCTAACGGTTGGAATGCTTCGAGATACTGATCAACTATGTGAGGATTTGTTTCATTCATATCTCGATAAAGTCGGCGATATTCCTCTAACGATTGTTTCGGACGCTCATCTTCTGCAGGTGCAGGTGGACTTGATGTAAAATTCTTCCTCGGTTAAGAAACCAACTCGTGGTGGTGATTCTATAAAGTACGATGGTGGTTTTAAAAACTGTTCTCGCTGTTGTTGGGAAGAACGAAGAGGAGATTTGATTGTAGCAGTATTATGATCCATTTGTGTTTCTTCTTCTTGTTTTGTCTCCTTATCCTGTTCTTCTTTCTTTATTGATCTCACTCTTGATTCTTCCTTAAGAGCAATGTTTATATTTTTAAGAGGCATTGTGATTGGTTTATACGTCTTCTCTAAAGATTCTGCAAGTTCAGTGCGTCCCATTTTTAATGCCATATGCTTCCTTCGAATCGCATTACTAGCTTTTATAATCTCCTGTTTCACTTTATCTTTCCTTTTGGTGGTTCTTTTTGGAGGCATGGTTACTCAATCAGTCAGACAGAGATACAGACAGGTAGACTGACTGACAGACAGACTGGCAGACGGACGGACGTACAGATAGGTCAGTGCTGACTGACTGACATCCGGCTGTGGAATCAAGAATATTTTGATAAAGTAATGTTTAAATAAGAACGATCGTGGTTGAATGTGATATTCAAATGTTTTCCTATAACGTCCATTGTTTAGGTCTCTGTCCTTATCGATTACGAGAAATCCATATTTATCCTTCCAGCATTCGGCACACATTGATCTGAATTTGTCAAATGGTAGATCAGTACCGATGTGTTCATCGTACACATGTTGTAAATTCAAATTATCTTGTTTGAATAGAATAATAAAATTGGCGTTATCCCGTATTAGATGTTTTGGAATTCGTGCATAAGATTGACATAAGTAGAAACTATCGACGCCCTTATGTCGTCCCATGCAAAAATACGATCTGATTTTATCCTGTTCGTGACACGATACGTCATCGAAAATGAATACTGAATTGGTTCGTGCTTCTTCGGGATCCACGATCTCTTCGCCCTTTTTAAATGCGAAATAATTGACGGTTGGTACGGTGCGCATAACATTATCCAAAAGTTTATATTTCGGTTGGTATAAGGATTTCGAGTAGACGTACACGTTCTCGAATCTGAGACCCTTTTCATCGAAGAGCAGTGTAAGGATTAGGTTGGTGTTACCACAATTCGATGGTCCACATACTAAACAACGAATGCTATCCGGAAAATTATCACCGTGTCTTTTCATTAATTTGCAACCTTTTCTCTTGATATCATCGTCTAAATTTACAATCTGGACGGCATGTTTCTGCTTCACGAGACGCATTTCGAATAGTTTACTTCACGCATTTACCTAAATATTTATACTGGTACAAACTATAATATATATCATTTCAATGCCGTCACTCAAACGAGGTGGAGGTATTCTTAATTCTCTGATCAACAAATTACCCGTAGAACTACACATTCCATCGTATTCGCATTGCGGACCGGGTACGAAGTTGGCAAAATGTTTGGCACGAGGCGATCCCGGCATTAACCCCCTCGATTCAGCTTGCAAGTCTCACGACATAATCTACGCGCAGAACAAAGATCTATCGAAGAGACACGAAGCGGACCGAACGCTAGAGGAGCGAGCTTGGGAACGAGTTAAAGCGAACGACGCGAATTTCGGTGAAAAAGCGGCCGCCATGGTCGTCGCCAATGCTATGAAAATCAAACGTAAATTGGGCATGGGTCTCAAAAAGAAATGCAATGCTAAAAAGAATAAGATGAATAAGATACGTTCTGGAAACGGATTGGAATTATTTCGGAAAACTTCCATACAAAATGTGAAAGGAAGTATTATTAATAAGAAGAAGAGGAAGAGTAATGAGAAGAAGAAGAAGAAGGCGAAATTAACACCGGATGCGATCAAGGCGGCTACCAGAACACTTCCAATTCCTAAAACTGTGAAAAGATAATTTTAAACAGGATGCCTCAATTTTTGATCATTCTTCGATTACAAATATTAAATTGTATTTGAACGCGGAAAATTATCCGTATAATGCGATGAACATTGAAATGAACGAGAAGCGATACGTAATCGCTTAACGTAATTATTCCGCTTTTCAGTCGAGCTTTTATTTTAAAAACGCAGCAGAACCGCTCCTCGATTACGATGAGTTTGGAGGTAATACGCTTTTCGTCATAGATTGTTCGAATCAAAATGAATCACTTAAATCTGGTACCGTCGACATTAAATTAGAACTCGAGTGTTCAAGGTCATTTGATCCGAAAACTGTGGCTTACTGTCTGATTCTTCACGACAACATCGTTCAGTACGAACCGTTGAGTGGTATCGTTCGGAAGATTGTGTAAAATAAAATAAAAAAATTATGCCTCGTAAACAGGTTACTTTTGGAGTTACAATAACGTACGAGTGGTTTGATGAAGAGGATAGAAGCTCGCCTTGGTTATTTAGTGCGATTGATCGACAACGGTTTTCAGATAACATTAATCGCTTGCAAACAATACTGAATCCGATCCTGTCACCTTCACATCGTTCAAAAATTTATAACGAAAGATTTTCTACGCATAAGAAGGAAGTAACTGAAAACGTTTTAGTGATCGATATACAAGGATTTAACATACCCGATTTTACACCAAAGGAAATGAGCATAACCGATGGAAGCGAAACATTCAATTTTCTCTTCAAACCTACCACTCCGTATCAACTTTTATTGTCAAAAGTGAAACGTGGAGTTTTTTGGATAGAACGCGATTTATTAAACATAAGCTGCAATGAAGGTTATATTGATTTAGAAGAAAATATTAAAACAATATTAAATAAACACATTAAGGATGATTTTACTACCGTTTATGTTAAGGGATATCAAAAATGAAATTTTTAGGAAAATATATGAATGTAAACAAAATTGTTAATATCGAAAATGAACCTAATGCACCTAACCTAATAAAAACTAATTCTTATTGTGTTAATCATAAGAAAAATAGATTAAGCAATTGTACTCTATATAATGTGACCATTTATTATCATTTTCTAAAGGAATAAAACAACTTTTTTTAATTTAACTTACATTTTATTTTTTTAAATTAATTCAAAATCATTAAAAAATTGATTAAAATGCATTAGAAATGTTATCGTGAAATGCGTAGTTATTATCTAAAATATATTTTTTAAGGAGAGGGGATGAGTGTGGGGGAATCTTAGTTATAGTTGTTAAAAAAACGGATATTTAATTGCTATTACTATTACTACTGCAACCTTCTCATGCAAAAGAAGTGTCATAAAGTTTTTTATTTTACATAATTTTGTGCTCCTATAACACAGACAATGGATTTTCGAGAATTAAATACGATTGGTGAAGCCAATTTTAAAGAACAAATTAAAGCGAAAGAATTAAAGATCGATAACAAATATAAAATAATAACTGTAAAACCACTAACTACAAGTTATGGAAAGACAATTTTGGTCGAATTGGAAGAAGGAAGCTTATTTCTACCCAAACGATTTGTCGATTGGTTTGAGAAAGAAAATCGAATAAAGGAATATCAATCCGGACAGTACTGTATCATCATCAAAGGATTCAAGGTCATCAAAGGACGAGAAACTACACTAATCGAATTTCAAAAAATATAATATTTGTTTTAAGTACCTATATTTGTTTATTATTTTTTCAAAATATGTAATCAGCTATAAATAATAATAAAAAAAATTAAAACAACATATTATTGTTTTTATTATATATTCTGATATCAAAATAAAAAAATTGTTTTCAAATCTAATTATATCGTTGCCATGATGACCTTGTTTACCATTCCATTAAAAACTGACGTCCCATTGTTCTCTATAGTCATTCTTCATTCGACTTTATCAAACCCAACACCTGTTTTGGTACAACTTAATTTCTAACGAGTAAAAATGCTTCTCTGTGAGGTTGCGAAATGTCATTTTCATGTAAAAGTAATTTAAATCGGCATATTAAATATTCCCACGTGGATGAAACTAACACTACCAATAAGTGTTTAATTTGCTATAAACAAATTAAGCGATCAGACAATTTAGTTAGACACCAACGAAAAGTGCATGGAGTAAACGTGATTGAAGCACCACCAGCCCCCGTGGTTACACGTGAAGCGTCATCAACAATCGCACGAAATGTGGAGGTCAGAAATCATCAAATTCCCATTGCACGTCCATCTACTTCAAGATCTTTGGTGGCAGGGAATAATCAAATTTCTGACGAACATCCAACCCCTTCAGTGTCTAAAGGTCGGGGGATGAAACGTAGGGTATGTGAAGTATGTGGAAACACGTATTCTTCAGTAAACGCACTTCAAGCCCATTTTCGTAGACATCACACCGAGAAAAATATTGCAGGATGTGATGTTGAGAAAATTACTAGTTGTTTTAAAGATAGGGTTTGTTGTTATAAATTAACGGGTGTGTTACCGGAGGACGATATACCTTCGTACCTCCAAAGATCGCGCGGGGTAGTAAATCAGCTCATTGACGACAACATTTGTCGGTTCGGTTCAATTAAAGTACATATTGAACTAATCGCTAATTTTGTTAAGTCCAGATTTGACGATACCGGCGCAGAGGATGTAATTGTTTCCGAAAAGAATTTTAATACAAAATTTAATGTTATTACACAAGCTACAAATGTCGATGGGGTTTACAATGAGATGATGCAGGGGATTTTGAATCAAAGTAAAGAGTTTCAGGAGCGTGGGTCAGGGTGGGCTTTCCACTCAATATCCTACATGCTCCTGAACGTTAACAAATTTGAACCACTACCTGGATCATCCTATATTCGTTTACCTCATCAAATCGATGCTAAACGCGCGTGCATCAACATAAAAAATTATGAAGATGATGCGTGTTTAGCGTGGTGTTTAACGGCGGCCCTTCATCCCGCAAAAATTAGTCAAGACCGGACTTCGATCTATCCTCATTTTTCAAATGTTCTCAATTTAGAAGGTATTAGTTTTCCCGTGAGTTTGAAAGATATAATTAAAGTAGAAAAATTAAATAATTTAAGTATTAATGTTTATGAGTTAGTTAAAAATTCAAATAAGTACACGGTGGAAGGACCAATTTATTTTACCAAACAAAGACGTGATATTCATATAAATTTACTTTATGTATATGAAAAAGGGAAAGGTCATTTTGCTTTAATCAAAAATTTTTCTAGATTAATTTCAAATCAGGTCACACGACATGGACATTATATACACCTTTGTGATGGATGTTTAACGCGGTTTTCGTCAGCAGAAAAATTAATTGCGCACCAGAGTAACGATTGTAATCATGTAAGAACAATTATTCCTACAAAAAATTTAAAATCAAAACCCAATTATTTCGGCTTATACACCCCTGAAAATATTTTAGAATTTAATAATTATAAATTCACACAGATGGCCCCGTTCGTTATATATGCGGACTTCGAATCGATTCTACAACCCATCGAATCTTGTGAACCAAATTCATCGAAATCTTTTACCGAAAAAATTGAAATGCATCAACCCTACAGTTTCGCTTATTATATCGTTTCCACGATTGAGAGCAGTTTCAATAAATTCGAAACTTATACGGGGCTCGATGCACCTCAAGTTTTTATTGCTAAATTAATCGATGATGTCAAATTTATCTATAACGAATACTTCAAAACCGTAAAACCAATATCACCTTTAACAATCGATGAGCAGCGAAATTTCGATTCGGTTGAAAATTGTTTTATTTGTGAAAATCCTTTCATTTCAGATCTGGATAAGGTTCGCGACCATTGTCACATAAGCGGTAAATACCGCGGTCCAGCCCATACAAATTATAATCTAAATTTCAAACTTCAAAATTTTATACCAATATTTTTTCACAATTTTAGCGGTTATGATTGCCACTTATTTATTAAAGAAATGGCTGATGCGGATGCAGTTGGACTTGACGTATTGATAAACAATAAAGAAAAATATATCAGTTTTAGTAAAAGAATGTTGGTCGATAGAGTAATCAGTAGTCAAGATAAACCTAACGAAAATATTTTTTTTAAAATTAAGATTTGTGGATTCATTTAGATTTATGGCATCTTCATTAGATTCTTTAGCCGGCAACCTTGAAATAAATGACTTTATCAATATACGTAAATTCTTCCCCCACTCTGAACATTTTAAATTGTTAACAAAAAAGGGTATATTCCCATACAATTATATAACCTCTTTCGATAAACTAAATGATACAACACTACCACCTAAGAGTACGTTTTACAACGAATTAAATTTAGAGGATATAAGCGATGAGCATTTAAAAAATTTAAAAGAATATTCCGACTTGTACTTAAAGACTGACGTTTTGTTATCAGCTGATGTATTTGAAAAATTCAGACAAGTTTGCTATAAAACATACGGTTTAGATCCCGCTCATTATTATACGGCACCGGGATTGTCTTGGGACGTTATGTTGAAATTTACTAAAATTAAATTAGAATTATTGACGGATATAGATCAAGTCCATTTTATTAAGAAAGGTATCCGTGGAGGTATTTCTCAATGCTCCCTACGATCTGCTAAAGCCAATAATAAATATATGGATGATTATAACCCCAATTTACCATCAAGGTATTTAATGTATTGGGACGCCAATAATTTGTATGGGTGGGCGATGTCTCAATATATCCCCGTTTCTAATTTTGAATGGTTAGACGAAACCCAAATTAAAAATTTTAATTTTAATAATATTTCGGATACTTCAAATTTCGGTTACATTTTGGACGTGGATATCGAATATCCTGAATATTTACATGATGCACATAATGATTTACCTTTTCTATCTGAAAACATTGTACCACCTAATGGTAAATGTAAAAGCGATGAAAGATTGATTCCAAATTTATTTAATAAAAAGAACTATGTGATCCATTATAGAAATTTAAAACAAGCCGTTGCTCACGGTCTTATTGTTAGTAAACTTAATAGAGTTTTATCGTTCAAACAGTATGCGTGGTTGAAATATTACATCGACAAAAATACGGAATTGCGCCAATCCGCTAAGAATGCGTTTGAAAAAGACTTTTTTAAATTGATGAATAATTCGGTTTTTGGAAAAACAACGGAAAATGTTGATGAAAGAGTCGACGTGAGATTAGTGACCAGTTGGGATGATATTCACACTGGTGAAACTGCAGGTCGACCGCGTCTTGGAGCGCGCAACTTAATCGCTAAATTAAATTTTAAATGTATAAAAATGTTTACTGAAACATTTTCAGCTATTCAAATGGATCGTCTCCACGTGGTTTACGATAAACCTCTATATATCAGTTTTACGGTTTTAGAGCTTTCTACCGAAGTATGGTGAATGTATTCGATTATGTTACATGGACACCGATAGCTTCACCGTACTAATTAATTCGGATGACGTTTACAAGGATGTGAAAATAAATTTAGATAAATTTGACACATCGAATTACTGTCCTGATAATCAGTTTGACATCCCGTTGTGTAATAAAGCTGTTTTAGGTAAAATGAAAGATGAGACTTGTGGAAAAATAATGATAGAATTTATCGGTTTAAGATCAAAGGTATATGCTAATAGGGTCGCCGATGGGCGAGTTACAAAAAAATCCAAAGGTGTAAAGAAAGCCGTAGTTAAACGTGATATTGCGTTTGAGAACTACCTTGATTGCCTAAATTCAAAATCAGTTTTATTAAAAAAACAATTATCTTTTAGAAGTTTTAGTCACAGAATTTTTACAATTATACAAAATAAATTGGTTCTTTCGCCAAATGACTCTAAGCGATTTATTTGTAATGATGGGATTAACATTTTAGCTTGTGGTCATCATGGTATTAACAATAGTGTTTAATTATAAGAAACTAAAAAGTAAGTTTTAAAATTGGCAGTCGAGCCTACTGAGTTAGACGCGTTTATACGTGTAAAAAATGACGTAAGCAACAGCGCTCGTACTCATCTATTCGCGTCTAAAATGACGTAAGCAACACATGCGTCAGAAAAAAAAACTTATAAATGATAATCCTGACATTAGCATTTTTTAACTGGTGATTGTATTATTAAAACCAATATGTAAACATTTTTCATTGAAAACTTAAATCATAATAAATGAGTTTCTTAAACACAAATTTTTTTTTTTGCTTCCATTTCTCTTTCCAGCTATCACGATATTACTTCAGTTTTTAATATTAAACTGAAAGATTTCGGTGGTTCAGTGGTTTATTATCTATAAAGTATTTATATTTAAACTTACCGTCGTCGGTTCAATTCGCGTAAATTTCATTAAATAAGTAAGTATTATATATTTCATTAATTTCATCAATACCACTGGGCCATCGAAACCTTTTTCTTCTTTTACTTAAATAATAACAATGGGTTGGGGAACCATCAATCGATCGATCCTTTCGATCCTCATGGATCAATTCCGCTTCAGAATTCTCATTTCACACGGATAAATTCCGCTTCAGAATTCTCATTCCTCACGGATAAATTCCGCTTCAGAATTCTCACTTAGCAAAAAAGAATTGCGAAATATTGCGCAATCCATCGTCGTCGATCGATCCTGCTCGAGGAGGATCGAAACGTCGGTCGGTCGGACAGCGACCTATCTCCTTAAATCGATCCTCCTCGAGGAGGATCGAAATGTCGGTCGGACAGCGATCTATCATCTCCTTAATAACCGACCTATCTCTCTCTCTCCTTAACGATCCCCCGTTTGGCGCCACCCCGTCGGCCGATCCTCATATCCTCTGAGGAGGACCACTTCCAGAATTTCCGTCGCCCACCGCCAGGTGGCGCCACCGTCAACCGGGACTTGAGGAAGGTTCCTCTGTGGGGATTCTCGGAGAACTACTTTCAGAAGTTCGACCGCCCGCCGCTAGGTGGCGCCACCATCGACCGATCCTTTGATGGCTAACTTTAGTGGTTCCACCGCCCGGCGCATGCTTAGTTCCACTACTCACCGCTAGGTGGCGCCACCGTCGCCCGATCCTCCGATCCTCACGGAGGACTTCCGCTCCAGAATCGGCATTATCTATCTACTAATACGGAATATTGTCTTACAACATCAACACATATTCAAGTATTATAAATTTTAAAATAATCTCTCTATTTGGCTGTAAAATTACTTTATATATTATTATTTTAGATTATTTCAGGTGACTAAGAATTTATTTACTGGTTTTCTTGTAGTAACAAAAATTTTTAGCTTGCTGAGTTTGACTATGATTATGACTACATTTGCCTTGGTTGGAGTTTCGATTTAGTATGTAATTTAGGTCAATAACCGTTATAATTTCAGAGGAAGGACTTGATAAAATTTTCAACTATGGCATTGGCTTTTTTGATTTTAGTTTTAAGTTATAGATGCGGACAAAAATTTGCTACAGCGGTATAAAAAACGTTCTCTAAACAGTTTATTTATTTATTTAATACTTAAAATTTTAAATAAATAGGCTGATAGTGTTGCGGAAGCAATTTACAACATGAATTGGTATGAAGCGGACGTCTCAACAAGAAAAGATGTGTTGATCTTACTGACTTTGTATCAGAAGCCACTTATAATTGAAGTTCCTGTATTTGGAGGAATATCCAATGCAGCATCAGTTATTGTAAGTTAATCACAAAGTTTGAATAATTTATAAACATTAATACGATTTTTTTTAATTTAAGGAGTACAGGAGAGCTTATGTTTTTTTCAGTTGGATAATGAAACTTTGTGAAATGAAAATGTTTTAAATTAGTACATTATTGGTGAAGTCATATCAATGAGTCTTTATAGAAAGTATGGATAAGCATAAGGCTGCATAGTGAAGCTCAATTCTCATAGTTACAATAAATTTCTTAAAAGATTATACTTTTAGTCTACTTAGTTTCATTGTCAAAATATAATAAGAAATCTAAATTTCAATAAATTATTATGAATTTCCAGTAAAATTTGTGTTTGAAAATGTTATCGAAAGGATATTCTTAGAACACCTATCATTAACGCATCACCTTCAATCCTGAAAAAATCTAGGCTCCGTTTTCACTCAGATTTAAAACATTTGCCTTAATTTTACTAGCGATTATCTTGAATTGGCATTAATAACAGCATTGAAAACCGTATGATATTCTAGCAAGTCTGTAAGCGTGTGAAACCAACTTAGTTTCACACGCTTAAATTAATAAAATTTCCCGCCAAGAACATGTGTTCACATTTTCTGATGATATCTCCTAGTGTAAAACTAACTTTCGGATTCACTCCATCTGGTTTAAAAGTAGAGTATAGCAATCTGCACATATTGTATCGATATATATCGATATTGTATCGATACTTTTATCGATATTCACATCGATATTCACATCGATATTTAGATCGACAGTAAAGTATGAAAATGGAATAAAAAAACGACGAAGGACATAAAAGCTAAGAGTTACTTATATTTTAATTTAATTTAATTAAAATCTTTATTAATAGATAAAAAATTAATTCTTCAGCATGATCGATGGTGAGCGATGCTCTGTTATCATCTAAAACCAAACCCCCCTTACTAAAAACACGTTCCGATGGTATACTTGTAGCAATAGCACATAAATATTTTTTTGCCAGTCTACTGAATGTACGGGGTGCCTCATCGGTTGTGGTATTGGCATCGGTTTTTATTTTGCCGTCTAAATTTCAAGATACAAAATTCAAATTCGGTATGTATTAAACCACCCTACTTAGGCAGGTGGTGATCATGTCAAATGTTTTCTCTTAACCTGGTGAGGCTTAATATTAAACTTATTTTTAAATTAACATAATTTTTTAATTTAATATTAAGTTATCTAAATGAATTTAATCAATCTAGTAAAATTTTATTGTTAAAAAGCTTCAATTGCTGTTTTTACCTGAACAAAATAGTCACCTAATTTAAACCTTTTACCTTGTAATAAAAATTTCCTTTATTTTAAATAATATTTTCGAAATGATGTCCTTCTTGACTGATACACATTTCTAACCTGTGTCTAAATGAATGTTGCACATTATCTGCTAAGTGTGGTCGATTAATTTCTTGAAACGTAGCAATAAATAATAATAATATGCGTTGCTGCATATCTTCTCGGGTTGTTGGTAAACTTTGATAAACAATGTTTTTCACCAATCCCCGCACAAAGAAATTAATCGGCGTCAATTCCGGTGAATGCACTGGCCAGCAATTGGGACCATTACATCCTATTCATCTTTCGGGAAATTTTTGGTGGATAGCATCTGTTCTATTTCTTTGTCCAATTCATTTTGAATAAAGTTTGCGTACATGTTCCTGTTTTCCTTCTCGCATCCAATGTAAATTATGTTTATTGACATTTCCACACAGTTTAAAACTTGATTCATTGGTAAACAATACGCATTGAAAGAAGTTCTTATTCATATTCATTTGATTTAAACTCCACACAGGGATATTTTTTCGATACAAGAAGTCATCACCATGTAATTCTTGGTGCAGGTTGATATGATATGGATGATATCTATGTATAAAGGTGATCACTCTTTGAACTGACGTCTTCGTAACTCCACATTGACAACTTATTTCTCGAACACTTACCTGTGGATCATTATCCACAAGGTTTAGTACTAGGGCTTGATTAATTTCCTGTGTAGCACGCTTTTCTGCCACAGTTCTGTGCTTAATTTTAAAGGAGCTAGCTTCCATAAGAGCATCCACAAGCCTTTGAAATGTTCTCGGATCAGGTATGACTCTATCCAGAAATCTTTCTGAATAAATCCGCTATGCTAAGCAAGCATTGAATCTTGCCTCGCCGTAAGTTAAGATCATGTCCGTTTTTTCATTATTCTAAAATGTAAATGGCATTTTGAACAATGAGTGGCTTGCATAACTTTTAAGTCAACCCCAAGAGAGTCACATGTAAACTGAACCAAAAAAAGACAGCATCTCAAAATTATATCTGCGAAGGTATGAAAAGAAAAGAAATTAATAATTCTGAGAAACGTAATTTTTCTCCTAATTATTTTCTTCAGGTACAATCTCTAGGAAATTCCGAAAAATTTTGTATTGAACTGACAAACTCATGCCATATTTTTTGTTATTAACATTATTGTTGTTCATTTAATTAGGTAAAAAATTCGTCCGGTTTTAAACAAATAATAGGGTGATTTTATATTCATTATTAAATTAAGTACCTACTTATTTTTTCTAAGAAATGTTTTGCTGTTTCTATAACATTTGGTTATTCTATTATTTAGACATTCCTGAAAGTATATTTTTTTCTAAGTAACACCTAGAAATAGCTTATGGAAACTACTTATAAGAGAGGACAGGCGAAATTCTTGATGAGTGTTTTGTTAAAAGCCATGTGAAAGGTATCGTAAGAAAAGAAAATGTTTCGTCCTTGGGAAAACGAGTCACCATATTCGCCAAAACAATATTATTCCGAAGATAGTAAAAGAATTATTGTTAACGTTTTCGTTAAATTGTAAGAAAAAGATTGTTCTGCTGTAAAGTTACCAGTGAATTGACAGGAGTACCTGTAACAACAGTACGTAGATTCATTGCGCACTTAGAGAATAGAGAATCTACAAGTGATCAACCCACCAAAGCTTGTCATCTTTTCCAAAGAATTCCGGATAGTTACACAACGGAAATAAAAACAGTTATTTACGATATGTATTCAAAAAATATCGTTCCTACTGTCGCCTCTTTAAAGATAAGATTACAAGAACTTCATG
The DNA here is from genome assembly GCA_036711965.1 of Onthophagus sagittarius. Lineage (NCBI taxonomy): Eukaryota > Metazoa > Arthropoda > Insecta > Coleoptera > Scarabaeidae > Onthophagus > Onthophagus sagittarius. Next base: position 835,382 of record JASERS010000011.1, on the reverse strand, counting down.
TAGAAATACCTTATTCTGAAGAGCACTTTCGACGATATCTTCGAACAATTGGATTTCACTACAAATCCCTGGACGGAAGAGCTCATATTACCGAAACACCCCGGCTAAAAAAATGGAGGTGGGAATTTATTGATCAAATTAGAAAATATCAGGAAGAGAAGTGGAATATTGTTTATTTAGACGAAACTTGGTATGATACCCATGATGTGAAAAAAAGGGCCTTTCCAATGGGAGTGATAATTGTGCATTGAAGATACCGTGATCAAGAGGAAAACGAATTATTATTCTTCATGCAGGGGAAGAAAATGGTTGGGTTCAAAATGGATTACTTTTATCTGCAAAAAATATTAAGGACTGCTCTGCAGATTATCACCAAAATATGGATGCTGCGTTGTTTGAGACATGGTTTAAAAATCAGTTATTACCAAATTTGCCAAAGTGGTGGATTTAATTCGGCAAGAGGTTGACAACATACCGACAAAATTATGGGGAAATTGCGTAAAACACATAATCGACGTAGAAAACTCTTATGTATCGCCAAATAATCAACGGTTTATTATAGATATCGGAAATGATAGTTCCGATGAAAGCAATTTTGAAAATTCTGATGGTTGTGATAGCGACGACGAATAATTAAATTTATTAATATAATCTTTGGTGTTTTATTTAAGTTCGACCCTGTCCTTGTCACACTGTTTTAAATCTTTAAAGGTACTCGAGCGGGTAAAACTCACCCCGGGTTTTATTTATCACTGTTATAAAAATCAGACTCGATGTGGACGACTATACACAACAGCGAAATTCTTTTGCTCGATGGTCGAACGATTTTTTTGCTCGCTGAAGTTCGCAAAAAAAACTTCCGTTCTCAAATACAAAACTGTCATTTCGCTATTTAAAATCAAAAACTGCTATATACTAATAACAAGCTAACTGATTATTAAGTAGTTACTACGTCGAGTCCGGTTTGGGAGTCGTGTTCGTGTTCATCACAATCTTCCATGTTCTGCTGAGTTCCCAGCCATTTTCTCTGTTGACGTTGTTTTATGTCGGTGAATTTTTATGACTTCCTTTCTCAGCCTTTCATGATACTTATTAGTCCTAGCTAGTACCTTTGTTTTGTTGAAGTCTATTCGTTGTTCCCCTGAATGGCAATATTCCACAACCACCAACTCTTGAGAAAAAGTATAGAAAGGTTTAGATTTAGTATTAGTCCTAGTAATAGTTCTAGTGTAAATGTTAGTGTGTAACTTCTGCAAGGGTAGATGTGGTAAATTACTAATTAAAAAAGAAAAAATAATAGACGACCTTTGACAATTTTTAAGCAAATTCTTAATATTGCTGAAATTTTTCGTTCTTTATTGAGTTCAGGTTTTGAACTCAAGTTGTTTACTCAACTTATACAATGCGCGCCTAAGGTAGGTAAATATGAAGTAATTTGAATGAAAATTTAATCATGTATGTTACCTGGTTCAGTTATGTATTTTTATATTCAGTACTATATTGATGTTTACATCATCGTTTTGAGTGTGTCTTATAACATCACAAGACCGGTAAGTTTTAGTAAGCAATATTTACCGTACTATCCCAAAATAAATTCTTAATAACAATTCTTCACATATATATTCAATGCAAAATATTACCAGGTCCTGTACAGGATATTATTTTTTACACCTTAAGAGAAAACAAAGATGTATAATGATGTGAATACACCTATAATATCAAAAATATATCAATTTAAATATTAATTGGAACACTCTGTATCTTGAAAGGAAAGAGTTTGACGAACTATATTTATATAAAACTTATATGTCAATTTCAAGTCCTGCTACAAAACTGGAACATCCTGTGTATAATATGCAAAGAAAAATTGTTTTGATATCTGCACATAATCTGAAGCTATTAACAGGCTCATCAAACTTTAAAGTCTTGAAATAGTTATCTATGATAATTCAGAAACGGGAATTAAATCAAAATAATGCTTAAACATTCTTCTGACAAATGATATTTAATATAAGTTACGTTTGATTAAACATTATATTGTTAACATTTCATAAAATTAAAAATTTCCTTAATCGTTTTTGCAAAATCCGCAGGTAATTTTTGAACACTAAAAATTAAAATAGTAATAGCATAAAAAGCATAAAATACTTAATAGCTATACTATCTAAATACCATATTTACATAATATAAGTTAGTACCTGGTAGATGATAATTTAACCTTTCAGTAGTGGCGTACGTCAGAGCACTTTTAATGGCGTCGGTCTCGCAGACCGTCTATTACTTTTCATATAATATCAAGCGTAATAGACCTTATAGTACACTTTTATAGTATATATATTATATATAATGGTATATTATATATCCAGAGTTCCAGCAATCCTAATATATGTGCATAGAAATGTGGTGTAATGGAGAGTTTGATAAGTGTAGAAGAACATTGTAAATTATAGTTTATTTACTAATATAGAAATGAAAAAATGTTTAAACTATATGAGATATATCTTATAAAAAATAACCTTTATTAATCAAAACTTTTACAAAATAATAGCAGTCCACGAAAATATTACGTTATATCAATTCGGTATGTTTAGTCATTCATTGAAATATAACAATCATTACATACAATTTCAGAATGTTCTCAACATAAAAATATATTGCATTTACTGCATTTGTATACTGCGATTTTTACAATATCCTGTTGGGGGCTTATACTTCGGCTATTCTATTGCGTAAATTTCTGGGTAGGCAGTCAGATTGAGCTCGAATTTTTAGCTAATCAGTAATTAAATCGAATCCAAGTTTACATACCTTAAAATTAAATAAAAAAATAGTCTCTACATATACTTCAATAGTTGCGTCGGTCTCTTAGGCCAGGCGCGCACATGCGATTTTCATGCGATTATTTGTCGCAGCGACATAAAAGTAGTAGTCGCAAAAAATTTGTATGGTCGCGCATTTGCGACTGATTAATCGTGACTATAGCCTGGTATCAACATGGACTTCATAGAAACCGCTTGTATAGTGGCTCTGTTATTACGAAAGAAATTAAGAAAGCAACGGAAAAGAAAATTTTGGGTGCATCCAATTTTATCTGACAGAGAACATCGGGGTCAATTTTACATTCTTCATGAAGATTTAAGAAAGCATCCTCGTAAATTCTTTATCTATTACAGAATGAGTGAAAAATCTTTTCTTGAATTATTAAAAATAATAGGACCGAAAATATCGTACCAAAATAGTAAATGGAGAAAATGTATACCACCTGAGGAATGTCTTGCAGTAACAATAAGGTAAGAAGGTACTTACCAGCTTTTGTTTTGTGTCGTCGTTCTGCCAAATTAACTAGATATTTTCTGCAAACTACTATTAGACTAGATATATAGAAGTAGATATTAAAAATAAGGTTAAATAATAAATATATGTTCTATTTGTTTAATTTAATTAATTTATTGATTTGACAAGTCAAAATATGCATTGTCACCATCAGAAAAAATGGTTGCTGATGGTGTGGACTGTGCAGAGTTGACCGTTGATGTCGATGGCGCGGAGTGATGAACTTTCATTGCCTCCTTGTTGCTGTTGTTGAAAATTTGATCTTGGAAATTGCACTTGGTCTACCGGACGGTTAGGATAAAGATGAGAATAAGTTTGTTGCATTGAACTGTAAAAAACTGGAGGATTTCCGACGTTTTTTGCATTTTTCATGATATTTAAGATTTCAATTTTCGCATAATGTTTTTGGTCATCAGTTAATTTTTTGAACATTGGAACAAGCATAAGTGAAAAATTTTTATCTTCGTCGATTGTTTCACATTGCTTATCCTCCAATATTTTCAGTAACTTTTCTTCATATGGAATTGTTTTAAGCCCAGTTTTTCTTGCAGCCCTTCTTTTAGATATGGATGTACTTTCCGAATTTTCTGTATTGGTTGCTAAAGAAGGAGAAGATATCATTTCTTGATTTTCTTGATCAATCTCAATTGATTGAGAAGGTCCGGTGTTGCTGGTAGTTGGTCTATCTTTCATTATTGGGAAAAAGAATTGCAATTGGTCGAAATAAATATATCTTCTTTTTTTTTGCTGCTTGCCCAGACACTGCTTTACGCTGGGCTGCTAATTCCCTAGCGAAACAATCTTTTAAAATTTTCCATTTTTTTTGAATAATTTTTCCTACAATAAAAAACAGTTATTATTTATTTTTCAGATACCTTGCTACCGGCAATAGTTTCAAAATAAAAGCAATATCACGTACCTCTCTTGTGTTTTTCTTCGGCCGATAACTTGTTCCAAGTGGATATAACTTTGCTATACACTTCTCCCCACAATTTTTCCTTTAAATTTCGGTCACTATACTCTTTCAAATGTTTGTTGTAAAGAGCTGGTCTTTTTTCTACCTCGATAATAATAGTTTCTGTGTCTAAGACACTAGATGTCAAGTCATTGTCACTATTATCAGACACTTCTGAAGATTCAGCCATTTTTAATAAATTTGTTGTAATAATTATCCTATACACCAACTTCGACCTGTGCTGCGACTACGACTGAACAGTCGCATGTGCGTGCATGTTCATTCTTGTTCATGTGATACATTTAAAGACGCGACAATCGCGTCGTTACAAAAATGGAGCAAGTTACATCTTTTTAATCGCTGCTATTATTTAGTCGCATATGCGCGCATTTGTATTTATTGCTATGTGTGTTATTTTTGCGACCAAACAGTCGCGCGACAGAAAATCGCATGTGCGCGCCTGGCCTTAGACCGAAAATTGAGGTAATCAATGTGTCATTCGCTGTTGGTGCGTAATACTAAGACGTTATAATATGTACTTGTTTACCCAAAAATTACGTAAAATCCTGCCCCACTCAAGTAAACCTTTTTGCGAGAATTCGGCGTTCAGGTAAACCGTCGGTCTGTGAGATCGTACGCCACTAGAGGAAAATTAAATGTTTCTTAGATATAAATAACATCTGTTACTTAAATATCATAAGGTGTATACTAATAAATAATATAAACAAAATCCTAAACAGATAATTGTAACATGTTATATTATTTATTTAAATAATTTGATAGACCACCTTAAAACACAGAAAATAATGACCCAAACAGAAATGAAAAAATCTACAAAAAGAATAAACTTTTAAAAATAAACCAAACTATACCTAATATTTAAACGTAACAAGACTATAAATTAAAACGGTAATAATAACAGGAAGCATTCAAAACAAAGAACACGAGGCAAGGTACAAATATTTTATGCAGACTGTACCATAGTATAGGCTTCTTTTACTCAACTATTTATTCTGACTGTATCGGATCAGTGACGTCCGAGATACTCGATTCGCTCAGATTTAACCCTAGTCGTTCATATCAACATCCATTCGTACATTTTATTTGGGTAAATCGTTCACAATTACATAACAACTTAACACTGAGTTAACATTTTCTACACACCTCCTGATGGTGTGTAGAAATAATACCGCATACAAACGATCGGGATTTTCAACAGTCAGAATAACTCAAAAAACATTTCAAATAGTTGAAGTTGTTTGTTATCTTAATCTTTTTCACAAAAATTGTACCAAAAAATACGTAAAACAACATTGTATATAAAAAACATCGTCATTGCATTAATAATACTATTATTTAAAAGTAAGTGCAAGAAGATTCTTAAAAAATATATAACAATACACTTCTATAAATTGAGCGACATGATCTATTATTGTTCCAAACACTGTAAATTATTTTAATGACTGCCATCTTGTTGGTGGCACGAGTTGTTTTATCTACAAAATCATCAATTTGAAGTCTAAAAACTTGTTTGCAACCTGTTGAGCTATTACTGTTCCACCACAGTACATGTATTAGGATTATATCTCAAAAATTAAAACTGATAGAAAGAGCCTCTTGAGACAAGAAAAACTGGCAACCCAAAAAACAAAAGAAGGGTTACAATCATCTTATGAGGAACTTTTCTATTAAAATTTCTATATTGTCGAAAGACACCAAATTTTATTAAAATTTAAGAAGTTGTTTTCGAGCCATTAATTTCCTAAAACAAGAAAATAAACAAAATGTCATACAATTATTAAAGAACAATATTTATAATTCTATCAAAGAAGTGTTCAATAACAAGTGTTCTTGGACAAGATGAAGATTATGGAGAGCAATGTTATAAGATCATACGATGAAATCAAAGCTTCTAATTTTTATGTTTCCATCAAAAAAGTTTGCTGACATAAAATTAAAATGGACAGGTGTCCCAAAATTGAGAAACCATACAACTAAAGATATTAATACAACAATATTAATTCTTAGTTCGTAGATAAAATATTGTTCGTAAATCAGTATGATGCACCGATTTCTTTTTGGTTTGTATTAAAAAATGTATGATATTTAATATGTATAATTGGTGAAGTATTTTCAGAGGAAGACTGCAACAAGTTTTCTCTTACTCATATTAACCTTGATGACGTTGCTTCTAATTCATACAGTTGGACAAAAATTCACAACAGCGGTTTGTATAAATACTTCTTATTTTGCTTTAAATTAAGTGATTGGTTTGTTTTATCATAGAATAATAAAATTGCGGAAGCAATTTATAATCTAAACTGGTTCCAAACTGACGTAGCAAATGTAAGTAAACAGCGGTTCACTGAACACAAATAGTGAGTGACATTTTTGATGTTCAAGAAAATTTTTGTTTTCATTATCTGGATGTTGAAGATCACAACAAATAGAAATTTTTTAATTTAATTTTATAGCATGAATTAATCAAGAATGTAAACAAGATTTGCATATGAAAAACACAACATTTTTTAAATCAATTAAAAATTTGTGTTTTAAGCATTATAAAGTAATACAAAGTGGGTATTACTTAATACGTACTTTAACTATAAATAAAAATTATGAAACAATTTTTGTTTTAAATTTCAGTTTGAACATTAATTTTACTATATATACCATTATCATACCATTGATAAATAGTTTGTAAAATTGAAACATTAACATTATATACTGAAAGGGGTGATTCGACATCCAAAATCATGAAGAAAAGATTATATCAAGTCTGAAAATGCTGGCAAAAGGTTTAGAAAGCTCAAATTTGATATGCAAGCATATTTTTATGTGACAAATAAGATAATCAAATGAAAAGAATAATTAATTTATAGGTTCCAAATTAACAGGGGGGGTTAAAGTACTATAACTTTTTCATTTATATTTTTTCTGTTGCTGTAATTACATCAATCTATTCAACGGAAAAACTACAAAAAAAAACATAAATAAAGGATTCATTGAAGGATATGAAGATTTAGGAGAACACGGTCGAACTAATAATCTAGCAAGTGAAGCTTTGGTAATTACTTAACATGCAATGGTATAAAAGCCAATAATTAAAAAACATATAGAAATAGAAACGATATTATCATCAGTTAATAATATTGGACTAAATATAGTTGCAATTGTATGCGATCAGTCTGCCACAAATTATAAGTTGTTTAATTTATTAAACGTATCAGCAAATAACCCGTATTTTAAAGCAGATAAGAAAAGTTACTTTGCACTATACGATGCAGCACACCTCATAAAAAGTATACGATATAATTTTAAAGGAATGTATTTCTCCATAATCCTCCATATTCTTAATCAAAATGAAACACAGTGATGACCGAAGTTCGTATTATTAATATGGTTTTATTGGATTATTACAAACATCGTACAAATGCAACGTTTGCAATAATCAGGAATTGTTGACCCATTTAGGATTATTATACAAATACAGTACAATACCTCTCACGGAACAATAAAAAAAAATCAAACAATGTTTTAATTTCTTTTTACTTATTACATAATGTTATCCTGTCGAAATGAGTCGTTAGTAACTTATTATCTACCTTAGCTAATACATTTGGAAACTTGATATCTACGATTGTGTGAAGAATTAATATTTATTGCTTAATCTGCACTACACGTCTTCAGGTGCAACGTCTATAACGAAAAACAGATAAAAAACAAAATCAATGAAGACTCTACCAAAACTAAAAACATATTTTAGAAAAATTAACAATAAAACGTCGACTTTCATAAAGACGTATAAAACACGTGGTCGAGACAAAATAATACGGTATACGCTATCGTTAGCGTATACCGTATATAGTTCTTAAATATTATCAATAATATGTTTCACGCTTTAAATAGCAAACAAATTAGATGTTAAAAAGAAAGTTGTGTTACTTTATCAGATAAGATCTTATTTGGATTTGATAGTCTAAGAAGAGCGATTGAAGTGATAAAAAAGCTCAAAAAAGTTTCAAAGAAACGTACCTTTAAAAGGCCACCATGTTTTGATGACATAATACTAACCATCAATTATAGGATTGTATCAACTACAAAAGGAAAAAGGATATCATTATCTCCTGACATCAAAACTAAAGATATTCTTGAAAATAAATTTTCGATATATCGCCGGCGTGGAGGATATTGCAAAAATCCCACCGTCCGCAACTTCCAAGGTGCATTTAAAAGCAATGCTGTGTGAAATCTCTTAAAAACAATAAAGCCAGGAAGTTATGAAATTGCATCTGAAAATGGAACGGAATACATAGCAAAAAAATGTGTGGATAAATTTTCGTGTGAAGAGTGTAGTATCTTCTTAATCAAGGAAGGTGAACTTACAGACAATAATGATGTTTTAGTTTTTTTATAAAAATTATAATATCAATAATCCCACTGTATAATCAATAATCACACTTACAAAGATCACTAATTAAATTATGTATGGATACGTTTACTAAGCATATAAAAAAGGTAATAAGTAAACGATGCTTACTTAAATTTTTAGAAAAAAAAAGTTATCACAAAGTACTCAGACTGGTTTGTATGTGCAAAGACTATCGACGTTACATGCTTCATTTATTAATCAGAACGTTAATATACAAAGGATGCAAAAAAATTTCGTGGTAGAACCAATAAACTTTCTATTTTAATACAAAGAACACAAGCAATTTATAATTAACAATAATTATAATTAGTTAGTGAGAGTTGTCAAGTTTTTAATTATTAATTACACTCAGTAAATCCCTCTTTAAAATATAGGTCTGCCCTATATAAAATGGAATTTTATAATAATAGAAACATACTTGTTTATCTACGTTTTTATTTATTTAATTGATTCTAATTAATATTTCTCAGATTTTATATTTGTATTTTAATCAAAGAATTCTTAATGATGATATAATAACGAACGAATATGTAAACGCAAATCTTGTATCCTACCTCAAATAGTTACAAAAAACTTTGTTTATCTACCTACTCGTTTCAATTCGATATGTCGGCCAGTCGCTCGATTACTCAAAGAAACGATCGGCGCCTATCATGTCTGAAGTAAGGCGAATAAGACGAATATTGTCTAAATAATATATTATTTTTATAAATAAATATACTTATGTATATTGTTAGTCTTTCCTCTAAAAGAATTCCATATTTTCTATAAAAAATGTTTAGCTTAAAAATTTCAATATATCATTTAAATATGCAACTTATACTACAAGTTGAATTTCCAACTTCATTCAATATATGTTCAACAATAATAGTTTTTAATAACTACGCATATCTATAAACAAGGGTAGTATATTAAAAAGAGGTTTATTGAGTGAAGGTCATTAAGTGAAGTGGCGCGTATTGCGTGAGATACCTCCACCACTTTATACGAATTACTTAATACATAGTGAAGATAGCAACAATGTTATTGCAGTATAGCAATGTTATTGTTAGAACGATTTACTTGTAAGTTTTATTAACGACTTTTTTTTTCGACGATTTCTTTATAGTAAGTACATTTAAATGAATTTAACAGTTTTTTTATAATTTTAACTTAATAATATGCTCTCTATGTATTGATATTGTTTATGAATCAGTTACAGTTACAGAATATAATAACAACTTTATTACATTGTTTTATAAATGGTTTGAGATGAAGCATACATGACCAAGCAGAATGTGATAATGCTTTAAAATTGAAAATAAATTATAAGTAAGTGATTACTAAAATAAAATGTTATATGATGCATGTTCAGACTCATTTACTTCTTGTAATTTATGTTTATATAAAGTGCATTGAAAGTGAAAAAATTGTCAATTGAATTTGGCGGTATTTGATTTTAAGCTAAGCTTTAATATGTAAAAGAAATGGAAATAAGTAAACATTTAACCCTAGAAGGAATTTTGATCACATTAGTTACAATCTGGTGTGGTATGCGACTCCACATTATAACAATAATATACATATTAATTTAGTACATATTAACAAGGTATAAATCATATTTATACCTTGTTTTTTGGATTAAAACATCCAAATAATTATATATATATATATACATAACAAATAAAGTACTGGAAAGGTTGTAAATATATATAGTTCAAGTAAATACTACAATTTTATTTATTTATAAAACGAACAAAACCACGTTAAAACTGAAATAAAAAACTATTCTATTTGAAATAAAAACTTATTTATTAAATACTATGTTTTAATAAATCCATAATTACTGAGGTGTATTAATTAAGATGAGGTAAAAATTAAAAGAACTCTTCCTCAGTTTTAATTATATATACTTAGAACCGGTTTCGATATTAATATATCATCATCAGCTAAATAGTCAAATAAAAGATGTCACAATATATAAAATGATTTAAAAACCAAAACAATAAAAATAAAATTTTAAAGTGGACGACACGAGACGACATTACAGGTCAAAACGGAGCGAGTAAATACTATATAAATACTATGTACTATAAAATAAATGTTTTATTTGCAGTGTACCGGTGTAACCACGTTAGATCGCCCCCCGACCTTCGAAGGAGACGTTCAGTCGCCGGTTCCGGCAACCAGTCTAACATCTCTGGTTGTCGTTAATACACATGTGTGTTTAGGAGGCTCGATCATACAGGGAAGAATGCGCGCTAGCGCCCTCTGACCCCCCCGCCCTCGCCTAGGCTTCGGCCGAAAGCGAATGGTCGGTGTGGTCAGGGCGGCGGTAACTGGTCATAGGCACGAGTAAGCGGTATCGTCACCTGATCAGAGATCTTTCTCATAACATCTCGAGTCTCCTAGGGAGGTTGTACAAGGGGCCCGTTGAGAGGCCTAAGTACTGCATGCCTTGCATGCCCTCCCCGTTCCATACATACATACAGCTAAATAGTCAAACAAAAGATGTCACAATATATAAAATGATTTAAAAACCAAAACAATAAAAATACAATTTTAAAGTGAACGACACGAGACGACATTACAGATCAAAACGGAACGAGTAAATACTATGTACTATAAAATAAATGTTTTATTTGCAGTCTACACAAATGCTGAGGCGGTGGTCGGCGCATATGCTTTTTTTCAATGTTCGCATTTGTTTCGCACTTTACGATTTTTCGCTCTAAAGCAGTAATCACAACGACTTAATGGCCCCTCAGCCCTTTGTAATACCTCTTCTTCGTGGCACTTTAATATTTTGCGAATACTACTTTTTATTTCCCTCGGAAGTCGTCCATTATTCATCCTGCCTCTAAGATGTTCATCTACCAGTGGCATCGCCAGTCGCTTTAGGAAGGCTGTACATTGAATGGCTTTACCGGCGTCCTCGTTCCACATGTGAGTTGATTCCTGCTATGTCCAACATTCCATAAAAGATTCTTAGTGGCCATCTACGAGTTTTTCTCGACACTGTCGTCGAATAACAGAGCTGATCGAAAGTATCAACGCCACCTTTTGTTTCGTTATAAAACATGATAACTTCTGGCTTTTTGGTGTGTTCATTTATATCAGGGGTATGCATCGTTGATATTAGGATTAATGTTATGTTCTTTTTTGGAACGTACGAAACCAGAGTGCTTTGGTCGTTATGTACAAACATACTGGATAGTATCGCTTTTCCTCTTGTTTCCACAAGTTGTTTTGGTATGTCTGGTTTGTTTTTTTTTTCAACGTTCCCACCATTGTTAGCTTGAGTTTTAATAATTGTTCCGCTACTCCTAATGAACTAAACCAATTATCCATTGTGCAGTTTCGGTTTGAGCCTCAAATTTCTTTCGTTGAATTCAAAACATAATGTGTCGAAATGGAAAACTGTTCTTCCCTGACCTCTTTACTTATATACTTCGCATATATCGCTTTCCTATTTTCTGTATCATAACTACCTGAAAAAGCTGCAGTATTATCCTTCACATCATTACATTCCTTACTTTCTTCATTGGTATTTTGTGGTTCAGCTGCAAACGATATTTGGTTGTGAAGCATTTGCAAAAGTACTGGGGTATTTAAAGAAGCTAGATGAAAGAAGCAGAAAATATAATTTTGTAGGTTACTCGATAACGAAAAACAAAAAATAATTGTACATCGTGACGTAGTTTTCAAAAAACCAGAGAATATACCTGAACAAGTAGAAATAAGACTCGATCAAGAAGTTAATCAAATAAAAGACGAAGTTAGACCGATAGAGGAAGATTATGAGACGACTCAAGAAGAGTAAGAAGAAGAAAGAGAAAAGACAAACGGAGAAAATAATAATAGAAGAGGACAACGAATCAGAAAACCACCCGTAAGGTTCGAGGATTATGTATATCTGACGTACACCGAAGCTATAAATGGAGAAGACAAGCAGAAGTGGATAGAAGCGGTTGAAGAAGAGAAAAACTCATTAAGTTTGAACAAATTATGGGGGTTAGTAAAAAGCGACGAGGGAACACTATAACTAATAATTTTAACACGTTGTAAAAAAATTCCGATTCAGGAGAAGTCGTTAGCGAGGTGGTTTGCTCTGGAGTTGACCATATTGATGGAAAATCATTTTGCTGTATGTTTTTAAAGGAATTAACACTTTTAAGTCTTTAAACTTTTGAAGTACGGCTTTTTGATGTAATCTACTTTTTATAGATGATTTTGTAAACTCTCTATCACTGAAATGCAATTGACAAATAATTTCTTTTGCAATTCTTCATTAGTGAAATGGAGTAAGTTAATATTTCCACAGTTTCTTAACCACTGTTCACATACACCTTTATTGTTAATCGGAAAACGAAATAATTTAAGTCCGGTATGAATTCTTGCGATTAAATTACAATCGTAATAACTGCAGCGTCTACCGCTAGCACGTTGATCACTTATTATTAATAATTTAGTTTGATATAAATTAAAGCAAACTTATTCACTTGTGAACTCTTAAACGTATAAGTAAAGCATACTTTTTAGTCTTCCGTGGTAGCAAGACTACCTTTCAGTAAATAAAAAAAAGTCTAGCCGGTTTAGTGGTTGCCAAAATAAAGATAAGAACAGCCCGGGATTTCTTAAGACTTATTTACGTATGGAAATAAAATTTGTTTTGCCAAGATGTAGTTACATTCTTCAATATTAATTTAATTTGTAGGTATAATAAAAATAAGATTAATCAGATTTCTTTCTTATATTTTAATTATTTAATTTCAAATAAATTAATTAACTATTTTTTTAAACAATGTAGCTAACTATATTAGAATTAAACATTTAAACATTAGAGAGAGATATTATACTTAAGTGCGTTGCTTTAATTTTTATCTCATTTGTGATCTTGACTCGCAAGATTCTTTTTGTTTGTTTTGAAGAACAATACCGTTCTTGTTTGAAGTCAAAGATCTATGTCTCACATTCATTTTAATTTTAACTATAATTTTTGATTAACAATATTTTTATAACAATTTCATAATTTCATTTTGTTTTGCGTGAATAGAAGTAAGACATTACTTTAATGGTGTTCATAACTGATTTAATTTAAAACTAATTTTAATTATTTTTTTTTCTTTCTCTCTCTACATAAGTATTGTGCTATAAGTGTACACCTAAATTTATTATAATTTTTCTTGAGAAATTATTATATTTTGATCTATTAACCATTAATTTTGTTATTATTGCAATAGTTTGCCTCCTTTCATCTTTACATTATTTGTTTAAACAGTTACCTATTTTATATGTTACCAAGTTCAACATAATAAATTTAATCGTTTTTGAAGTAGAAAAGGCAGAGTTTGGTGGCGCCCTTAATATCTTTATATCCATTTGTCTCATTCTTATGGGGATTGTTCTCTCACGATCCAATACTCTACTTAGACTGAGTTATCGAGCCTTAGCTTCTAATTTTGTCATGTAAATGGTTTCTGCATGTAACATCTTCATCATTTACAATCGCATTCGCAGTGAAAGAACCCAAAGTATTCACTTTATTGTCATCTAGTCCTTATAAACTAATTGAATTATCATCTAAGAGGATATCGTATAACTTTTCTGCATGAACATCTTGTCGAATTCCATTTATATATCACTTCCTGTATCCAATAGAGCACGTTCTTCTACTTCACTAATAATCAGTTTTACACCGTTTTCTTTTAGTTCTATTAAGTTAACTCTTTGATTTGATCTTTGTCTTGATTCTTGTATTTCAGCATTTTCATGTTTTCTTGGACATCTTGATGCTATATGACCGAAGTTATTGCAATTAAAGTACGTGGTACCTCTGTTTTTGGTACCTCCTTTATACAGGTCCATCGTTCTTTGTTCTATTATCTTGCTGACCTTTCTTACAATTCTTGAATTTTCTGGAGTCGGATCGTTTAGTCTTAATTGTTTCATATATCTTAAGTTTTTCCTTAAATTCGGCAAAGGTATGCGCTCCATATAACACCATTTTGTCGTTGTTATCTTCTTGTATCCCATCAATGAGGTATTGTAATATACTTTCGATGTCAATATCCGCTCGGCTGACTTTTACTTCAAACAATTCTATCAATTTATTTTTTAAAATCGACCATGATGTGATTCCTTTTTTTGATTGTATAAAAAGTTTAGCAAAACCTTTCAAACATTTCTTCGCATAAATTAGTCTTTGCAAATTATACCATCCACTTCTTAATGCACTTCTCGTTCTTGCACATATAATACTTGCATTTTTGTTAGATTTGATACAGTTATCTTCTTCCTTTTCAGTTTAACGTTCAATTTTATTTACTTTAATGTGTTTAGTTTTATGTGTAAAAATGTGTAATTGACTTTATTTAATATTTGGAATGTTCATTATTTTAATTTTTAACAAGTAAGTTATTTTTGTAATTTTAAATCTGTTTCTAGATGTTGTTTTTCATGTCATAGTTTTTTACATTTTTACTTTATTGATTTACTTAATATTTTTTATTGTTATTATTCTTCTCTTTTCAAAACATGTAAAGCTGCCATTCATAATAAATTACCAATACAAGTACAGATAAAAAAGTACTTTTTAATTTTTAATTTAAAATAAAATAAAACTAACAGCAGCCTTCTTTTTACATAATCGTTGATTGGTAACGGTTACACCATTTCATCTAATAACATATTCAATATATTACAGTTTTGCACTTATGAAAACATTCTTTTATAAATAAGGTTGTAGTGCAGATATGCTTAAATTAATTGTAAATGATACAAATAGAAAAAATGTGTAATTGGAAACATTATAGTCAATTAAATTTATTTTATATTTAGGGCGCCGTAAGCGTATAGCTTCAAAATCACTTTTTCTTTTGCATTTGATTGTGTAAAAAATTTTTGCACCGAGCTTTTCGTGGAAAACTTTATAAATATTTAGCAAAATTCTATTCCCCAACGAAGTTGTTTTTGTCACTTTATTAACGTACAAAACCAAAATTTCCTGAAATAAATTGATTGCGAACTCAACATTTTTTAATTAAATAAAATTCGAAAATTTCACGGTTGTTGCAGATTCCATTAATACAAATATTAACAATCCTTTCGTTATGTCAAACCGAACTCTAAAGTAGAATCCAAATGAAGAAATCGAACAGTTATAAACATATAGCATCATGATTAGATATCCAAACATAAAATTAAGTTTTTCAACAATTTCAAATAAAGCTGTATATAATAAAATAATATTATTGTTTCCTAATCAATCCTGTTTTAAAATATTTTCTAATGCTTTGTATTTGTGATAAGTACTTTCCACGGCGTAAGTGATCGTGGATCCCATTAAAAATTGTTGTATATCTAGCACTGTGTTGACAATTATTTCTGAAAACTTATGTGATAGATCGTGAAATATAAATACCAGCCAAACCATTAAAAATAAAGTGGACGTTGGAAAAAAATTATTCCTCGACCTACTTATAGCTTCCATTTTAGTTAAAAGGTTTAAGAAATCAAGCCAATTTTTCGTGTTGCATATGTTAAACTTGTAAATAAAGTAAATATTAATCAATTATATTTCCATTTTTACTATAAGGACGAAATATTCGTGAAATTCATTATATTGAATCTTACGTTGTGTTATATATTTGCTCAATTCGATAATTAAGAAAATCAAAGAAATGAATGACACGCCTTTGAAGAAGTTTCTGTATATTATGTCTTGCCTTTTTAATGAGCACATCGGTAAAATTCCGAAAATATTTATTAGAAATTGTAAACGTGTAAACATTGATAACAAAACATAACAAAAACATTACATTATTACATTACATTATTGTTTTTTTTTCCTGCAAAATTCTAATTGGAATGTTATTGATTGTGTGAATTAGTAATAAAGCTAACGTTGAATTTACTTCAATAATAATAAATAATAAATTTTATTTGATGCCGTAATTAAAGATATAAAAGGTAACCTAGGGTCGTTATTCCCGAAGGAATTTAAAAAAAAAGTAAGCAAATTATTTTATTTTTTTTAAGATTACTGCTTGAGAATGAAAAGCCAAAAATAAATCATTACTTGATCGCGTAAATTTCCCTAAAACAATGAGCTCAATGATTTTGGGGTAAATTTAAAATTTAAATAAAAAAAAATCGAATCAAAAAAAAAATGAAATCCACAAACAATCTTTACAAATTTATCAAATGTAATATTAATTTAAAGTTTTTTTTTCTTAATGAACAATTTTTAAAAGAAAATTAATAATTATAATGAAAATTTTACAAGGAAAAAAAATTTTGCAAAATTTGAGACAATTTTCTTTTTCTTTAACAATAAAAAAATTATTAGGATTCAAAGTTCTGACCTTTAGATGTCCAATAAAAAAAAATACTTCAGAGAGAAAATCTTCAGTTGATGGTTGAGACGGAAGGAAACGGTCCAAACTTCTTCAACGTGATGGTTCAACACTGATTTCTTTTACAGGTTTTTCGAACTTCAAAATGGCTTCTAGAGGTACTTGAAATTAAAATATCGTCGACATCATACGAGACTTAAAATAATAGATAAATGTATGCCGTACACTTGCCGCCTACAAATGGTTTCCCATAATTAGTTTTAAGTTAGAATAAGATTTATTTTTTCTTTTTTTTTTAATGCATGAACTTTTTTTTTCTCCTAATCTAAATTTAAATCAATTTTACATATTTATTATTAATTAATATTCTTTCTGCATGAACCTTTATTTTTTTCTAATCTAATGTATGACGCAATTTAAATTATTTTTTTTTTAAATCTTTTCTCTATCTTATCACAAAATTGTATGCAATTATAAACTGATTAACAAAATAGAACAATTTCGGTACTCGCCTACCTCACACGTTGTTAAGAGGTGAAATATAATTTATTTAAACAAAATCAGCAGCCTGTTTCTTAATCCGGGAATCCCGTTACTAATAACAATTATTGATTTAAGAGACGAGTAAATGATCCGCGAATTGCCTCAATTGAACTCAAATCAATTACCGAAATTGAACGCACAATTAATAATTACCAAAAAAAATAATTTGAAAGAAAATACTAACCAAATGAAATGATAAAATTTAACATGAAGAAAAAGTTTTATAACAAATCGCGTAATTTAAATTATTTTAACCTCCGCCATCTAAAGTTCGAAAACCCAACCACAAATGTGGTACCAAAAAGGTAAAACAAAAACAGAAATACTCTCAACACATCAACCATCTGGCGTTCTCTTCCTGAAACACAGCAAAACAAAAAAACATCTGAACGGCAAAAAAAAATCATTAATATCGTGCTTTGTCTTACAACAAATAGACGTACACAATAACAAAACAACATTGGAAGAAACAATTAGGTTGGTGCAAAAACGAACCGTAGCAATTTATGAGGCACAATAGTGTTACCACAGAGGAGGTTCAGTTAACGTCTTTTATGGCTTTGGGTAAAATTTTAAAAACACGAAAATGATGGTAAACCCATGTGTTAACCGAATATTAGTCAATTTTTAATTATAATTAAAAATTATAAATTAATTATTAAAATTATATTAAAATTGGTATTAAAATTATAATTTTAATAGCCCATTTAGTTCTAAAACTTTTATGTCCGTTATAAGATTTTGATTACATAAGTGGTTAAGCAAAAAAAAAAAGAATTTTTGAGTATCTGCGTCATTTCAACTACAAAATCTCAACTTGTTTGGCACTTAGGTAAGGAATTGAATACTAGGGAAATTCTTCTTCGTAATTCCTGTTCATTATAAACAGTATAGACAAGAGACTTTTGGTTTCAAAGGCCCCTACAGAAATCAGCACCAACTACGATGAGATTCTGTAATTGCAATGAAGAAAAAAAGCGTGTAGATATTCAAAAATTCCAATTTTCTTGCTCACCTACACAGCGAAAAATAATGTGAAAAAATAGCTATTTCACATTAGTTACCAAAAAAGAAGTTAAAGTATACAAAGTATTAGTCAAATGAATATTTGTTGATAGGTATTTTTATGTCTTTCGATTAGTTAAAGCAATAGTAGTTAAAGTATCTATTTCTTTAGTTAAAAAACATAAAATATTTATAAGTTAGATATTTCAACTACAGATTAAATTATATAACTACTACAAAATACGCTATCACATCTATACAGGGTGTCTCACGTAACTGGTTCATTAGAACTATTTTAGGTTACACTACTCGTAGAGACTTGAAATTTTGGTAGCGTGGGTTGTTCATTCCGATCTATCAATCTAAAATATTTTCAAGATGGCCACCACTTCCGGTCTACGGGAAGTAGACCTCAACTTATTTTAAATGGAATGCTATAGTTTTTATTACACCATCCAATTATGCGTAAGAAAATATGTTGACTTTGATAACAGTTATTGGTACTTAGCGTTTTTTTTATTTTCGAGTTATTTTGATTTTAAATGCTTTTTTGCAAATATCACCATGCTCTTTAAAAGCACATATGTCAGCCAACGTTAATTCAAAAACGTTTTGCATTGGTACAATAACTCGTCAGATGTTGTCAAATAGAATGTCACTTGTTATATCAGTGTACCTTATACAGTGTGGTCAAAAATTGAATTACCGTTTCGCTGTATTCAATTGCGAGAAAGTCGAAAATTTTAAATGGAACGCCCCGTATCTTTTTAGCCTATCAAAACAGGAATTTAATTCTTTACAAATTATGTATAAACATTGCTATACCTATTTATAATAGTTTTCTTCATATTGAGTATTTTATCAAAATCCTACACAAAATGCTCTGAGCCGTTCGTGTTTTTATTAGAAGGCTATAACATTTTGACAGTTAATCGTTTAATTTATTTAAATTACCATTGGTATTATTTCTAGAATGATCTGCAATTGAATAAACTATAGCTTGTAAGCATTTATTTGCCAAAAAAAACCAGCAGAAGAACGCATAAATGAAACAATGAAAAACAATAATATGGCGTAATATTCGACGTAATGATAGGCGAAATATTCTTAGAGAGATATATTATATTCTTCAGTTTATTTATTTACGGTGCTTTCTTGGAAAATATTATTCATCTAAATCGACCGAAGCATCTCTTACCGAAGAATTTGGTAAAGCAATAAAATATTACAAAACATTTATTGTATTATCTTCAGGTGCTGTTGATAGAAACGATTTCTTGTTATTTTGATCTTTCCAAAATTAAGAAGCAGATCCTATCCAAAACTTTGTTACATCCGCCATGAATATAAGACGAATTTAAAATGTTGGCGTTGAAATAATTCGCCATGATATTCAAAGACATTAACAGAAGTAAGTGATGACACAACTAAGTAATGACAACAATAACATAAATATGGATGAAAAGTTGTCAAAACTTCATAACTTTCTCACATAAAAACAAGAAGCTTTCCAGCATTGCATAGGCACAGGAAAGTATCTAAATAGTGTGTAGAGAATTAAATTCCCATATTTTTTTTTATAATTTTAAGTTTTTCATTCTTTTATGTTATTGATTTTAATTTTTGTCATTAAATTGTTATTTTTCATTGTTTCATTTATTCGATTTTCTTATTGTTATGTTTGGTAAATAACAGCTAGCAATCTAAAGTTTATTCAATCACAGTTCATTGTAGAAATAATACTAATAATAATATAAATAACAATAACAAAAACACAAACGGTCTCTAGCAGTTTACGTATGATTTTGATAAATTTCTCAATAGCAAGAAAACTATAATAAATAGGTATAGGAATGTTTGTAAATAATTTGTAGACAATTATATTCTCTTTCTGATAGGGTATGAAAATATGGGGCATTCCATTTGAAATTTTCGACTTTCACGCAATTGAATACAGAGAAGCAGTAACTCAATTTTTGACCAGCCTGTATAAGATGGGCGCGAAACTTGGAAATATTAAGATGTTAAAATATTTTGTTTTGATTTTACTACTTATGTTCCCGGTTAATGCGGTCTCGTCGTGGTGGTCTGAAGCGTCAAGACCCTCGTGTAACCGGGAAACTTACTTAAGATTAAAAGGAAACCTTAGGATCTTATATAATGGTGTTTGCCCAAGTTGTGTCTTATTTACATTTCCTAGATGTTTATTTTTATCCTTCAGTCTCTCTATCTCATAGTTTTCGTTAATTAGTATCTTATGTCTTTTTTGTATGTTATGTAGTACTTTAACGTTATTTTATTTTAAAATAAAAGGAATGTTATAGTACATTAACTGGTTTTATTATTCAAATTTAAAGTCTAACTAGTTTCGCTAATTATGGCATTTTCAGAGACTCTACAAGAAAATATTATCTATAGTAAACTAATTAATCTATTGAAAATAAATTTTTAATTATAATTAACAATGAAAAAGAATGATTTTTATATTTAGATAAACTTACATGTCATAGGAATGTATGAAAATAACATTAATGCCTAGAATTTATTGACACTTCTTATTTCTAGTCATCAGTAACTAGATGACTTAATTCCGAGTTAGATGTATGTTTAAGTGTAAATTTTTATAAAAAAATTTTATAAATGTAAAACGATCAATGGCCGTCAGAGCGCCTGATTTGGCGGCCAAGTGCGTGGGTTCATCGGTATTCAAAAGAGCGAGACCTTCATTCTCCAAGAGCGTTTCGATACTACTCCCCTGGACGTCTCGTCGGCCAGAAGCCCCACATGGAACTCTGGGCGTTGAAATCGCCCAGAAGTAAAATGAGATGTGGTAGCTGAACAACAAGGCATAGTAAGTGGTTTAGTGTCAATTCAGGGATTTGGTAGGTAAATACTACATATTGTAACCTAAATTGGACTGCGTAGGCGGACAGCAACAACTTGTAGGTTGCTGGCGATGGTGACCGGAATGGCCACGTGCGGTTTTCTGATTAACAACTCCTACCCTCCCTTCGCCCGGAGGTTACGGGGACAGTCGACGCGAAATGTTTCGTACCGTTTAAGACTATAGGTACGTTACCGATTCATCAGCGATTGCAGTTCGGAATAATGTCGAACCAATCCGTTACAGTTCCACTGAATAATTGTGGTAGCGGAGCTATCGAATTTTAAAGGATTTGCTATAATTTTAAACCGGATGACAAAACGAAACACATAAATAAATAAAAAATTTAAAATATAAAAAATTTTTTTTTTGTTATTCGGTTTATTTTTTTTTATTTTAGAAATGTTTCATTTTACATTAGTTGCAGTGGCGGAAATCCGAAAATAGTTTCCTTTTCTTTCCCAATAACTTTTTTTATTTCATCCTTGAATGTGAGATGGCGTGAAAGATATTTTTCGAATTTCTATGAAATTTCCTGATTGGCTCGATATTTCGAGTTTTTGGTTTTGAGAGTTAATTAGGAGGTGCCTGATGGATCCTCTTTCTCTTTTCGTGTGTTAACCTGAGTGCGATAACTTCGACGATCAATTTAATTTTGGTTTAGGCATTTTGGAGTACACATTTTGGTGATTATTTAATCCATATTTGAGATTCTTCGTCGAAATTAAGTGTTGGAATTGATTTTAAATCGTTCCTGATTTACGGTTTTACTGAATTAATTAGCATTCATTTCATAAATCTTTTTCATTTTTCACACGAGGCCTACACCATCGACCACGAGGTAGGTTTTTTTTATAAAGTTTCTTTCTCATTTAATTTCCTATAACTCTCTTTCCTAATCTTTAATTAACTAATAATTTAAAATTTAAGTCTTTAAAGAAAAATTATCCTAATTAATATTAATTCATTTTCTTTCTTCTTCTTCATTTCCTCTTTCGTAATTCATCCGATTTTTTAGGCCTCTTTTAACAATTGGAATAAGTCTGTTTGTGACTATCCTGTTTTCCAATTGAGAATATCGGGACTTGGGATCTTTTTTCTTTTTGGGGATATTTGACGATCTCAAATAAGCTCACATATCAACTTTAGAATTGGAAACACCATCGACGTACTTTTTCCTTATTCCATTTATTTTTGGACGACCTTCACTGGAACAGGAGATTTTATAAGCATAAGAAGAGACTTCTTCAGACCGGAACACCTAAGGTTAGAAAAAAAAGTACATTAAATCAAAATATAGAAAAGCGTTTTTTTAAAAGTTTTTAAAAGGTTTAAGCTTAACTAGAAATTCATTTGTTTATAAATATCTATATATAAAATTAACAGAGGCAAACGCGGTGGAAGTGCCAAATATATTTATTTACATCTTTATATTGACGGTATTGCTCTTATACGGTATTTTATTTGCGTTATTGATTTTATTATTTTTAAAATGTTCAAATGTTAATTTTCTTTTTTGTATTCTATATCAGTCGTGCCTGAAGAAGATCATTGATCGAAACATGTAGCATCGAAATAATTATAAATAAATATTTTCATCGTTTTATATACATTATTTTATTACTTAAACACGATGAACACCGAATCCATTCGTACCAAAATTGTTGATAAATGTTTGCTATTAAATCAAATGTTAAAAGATTATTTATATTTGTTTAAAATAGAGAGAGAATTATTTTTACTGTTAATTAATACTATAATAATTTTAAGAATCTTGTTTTTATTTTTTTAATTTTATTACGCCATAATACCTTTAGTCTATCAATATCACAGAGCACAATTTTGTATCAAAATTAAATGCTGTATAAGTATATAACAACTGAGGGCGTCGCATATTTTTAGCCCTAGGGCGTTTGCATACCATAAAATGGCTCAGCTTACCCAAATGCATAATTTAGAACCGATTGATAATTTTGAAAGTTATCCAATCGAATTGAAGTTCAGGCTTCAAAACATATGGATTGACGCGAAATAAAATTTAGTTGACTCAAAACTGAAAATGAACCTTGATATTAGGATTTCGAATGTTAGTTTTAAGCTTAATAATAAGGTACTTAAGTTTTTCAATGGTTAAAGTAAGATGCTTAAACTAATTCAATTTGTAAAATTCTTTTTCAGGTTGTGTTGAACAATCCTTCAGAAAATATATAAAATACAGAGAGTGAGTTTGCATTAAACAAACTCACAAGAAGTTAAGTACTCACTGAATAGTATTATTTCTTGTATTTGGTCTGTTATTGTTTGGAATAAAAATGCGTTACGTAATGAACTTTATTACGTAACTCAAACTACCTCAAATGAATGAAAATAATGACCTATCCAACCAGTCGTAGATAAAGTGTTCTGGAATATGTCGTTTTACGATATGTCCAACGGATAAAGATTATGCATTATTACGTTAACATCGTTCAATATTTAATGTTAACGATCGATATTGTAAACAAGAAAAAATATTTTTTATTAAAAATCAATTGTTCTGTATACATTTTTAATACCGTTATTACGGGAATAGTAACAAAACTGTCCCGATGAGCTGTCATCATTTAGTTGTGTAGCGATAAATATGGCGAAAACACACAGTTTTTATCTTTTGGAAAAATACTTCAAGGATAGTTATATTTGGCCGACGTCTCTTGGAATAAGATGCTTAAGAACATCATTGGTGGTTGTTGTGAATATAATTTGCGGAATTTATCCGCTGATAAATAAAATGAAAAGTAAAAGTAAGTATTTGATCGTGAAATTGATGTTTCCATAGCGCCACTTTTATCATTGCAGATTACAAAACGGATAATACAAAATTATTATTTGATTTGGAATTTATTGCGCTTGGGGCATTGATTATTTTCTCCAATATTAAAGTAATACGAAGTCGCTTTCGTCTGTTCGGAATGATTGATTTACTAAGTAATTTGAATCCGATCGGTTTTCACCGGCGAATTAAATTTATTGAAAACAGTATGGAAACCATTTTAAAAATGATTCGTTGCTTTGGATTATTTCTCACATATCTTACAACATATTTTATTATGTTGAAACAAGATTGTGGAAGTATTAAGAATACTAAAATTTGTTTCCTAACATAATACTACATTCCATTTGATATAAATCACTGGCAAATGACATTAATAATGTTATTTCAAATTTATATTGCATCCACGATATTCAACATAATTTTTTTTAAGTTAATTTTCTATTGTTACTCATGCGAATTAATCATCGGACGCATGGAATACCTTGAAAGTGTGATTAATAACATACATTCGACTAGAAATAAAAGAAGAAATTTTAAACTTCTTCGTCCAATTTACGTATATTGTCAAGATACATACAGGTATTGTAATTATGACGTTTTTTACGTTTTTTAAGATATTACAAATGGCATTCTGGGTTTAGGATGTATAATTGCGTTTCAAAATTCTTTGGCAGCTTTCTTGAGCTCATGAAACTGTGTCCTTTATTTTGTTTAACTGTCTTCGACTGAATTTGTTCTGGTTTGAGATAGCATATCATTCTTGCATTTGACTAATACTCTACTAATTTTAGAGTCAGAATTTTGTAAGTTTATTTTGTAAGTTTATGCATGATGTTTTTTAAGAATAATATCACTGCACATAATTGGACAAAGATTTTCTGTTTCGGTATGATCAACCCAACCCTTGATTTTCAAACATTTAAAAAATGATTTAATCTTTTTTTGTAATAGGCGGACGTTGTTTCCGACGCAATTTCTAATATGAACTGGTTTGATGCTGACGTTTCAACGCAAAAGGATGTTTTAACTTTCCTTTGCATTAGTCGAAAGCCCTTTATTATAGAAGTCCCTTTGTTTGGCCAATTTTCACATACATCAGCAGCAAAGGTAATTATTGAATTACGCAATTAAATTCTTAAAGATAACTAATAGGATGAATGACGCTATTTAAGGAATTCAAGATGGTTTATATTTTCTGCAATTGGATTTTACAAGTATGGAGAACATGAATTATTTGAAACAAGGATTTAACACAAAAATTATGACTTTATTATGAAACAAACAGGTTAATAGTGTCTGTGCTAGCTTTCGTGTTATCGATTTAATAATGATGAAAATGGTTCGTAACGATATTATTTTAATTAAAGAGAAATATGCAACTTCATTGTATTGTAATGTTATACTTATTGTAAAATGTGTTTGATTCGTATTGTTTAATTTATGTAAGAATCGTAGATGTTAGTTTATGTTTTGGCATTGGTTGTCATTGATAACGAATAAAAACAAATAAATAATAAAAAATCGTTTTTGAGAGACACAAAAGAACGTCGTTTTGTATTTCTCGCAAGTTTACGTTAAATAACTTTCAATCCAAACTGTTCGTTATCCGACAAGAAGTGTTAAATCCAACATGGTCATTCGAGATGGATAAATTTATAATCCTAATTTTTGAAAAATCAACGTTTGTAAAGTTTGTTAAGAGCAATAGCGAAGATTTTTATACTAGAAATTCTAAGTGACAATTTGAAAGAGCTTCCGTCGACACAGTTAAACGCGGACCGGAAGCAGCACTCTTTAAGTTTAGTTATGTCGTAAGTATACATTGATTCTTTTATTTTCCATTTCCTGTCTTTTACTTAATATGAAACATCAGCGTAGCGTTCGTTAATTTTTACTTATCAATATGTCAGAATTAGAAACTTTACATAATAAAAAGCGTTGTATTGTTAAAGCAAGCAAACCAATTTTTCAAAATTTAAATAAAATTAATTTAAATTGAAATTAGATAGAATTGCAACAACGTTATGATCGTGCACTTAATTTAATTGC
Organism: Onthophagus sagittarius; assembly: GCA_036711965.1. Taxonomy (NCBI): domain Eukaryota; kingdom Metazoa; phylum Arthropoda; class Insecta; order Coleoptera; family Scarabaeidae; genus Onthophagus; species Onthophagus sagittarius. The sequence goes on along the minus strand of JASERS010000011.1, from coordinate 809,030 downwards.
CGAATTTGAAAATATATGTTAGAAAGAGAACATTTTTAGACGGTTTTTTACGCGAGCACTGCAAAGGCCAAATGTTTTCAAAAAGATACAAATTAGTGAAGATTCTGAACCGTGTCTAGAATTTTACGATATATTCGAGTCGTTGATTTCATAATAATCATGCCATAAAATGACGTTTAAAAATTCCACTTTAACGGGTGGAGTTTGGCAACTAATTTTGTGTTTAGAAATTACAAACTCAAACTATGAAATTGCGTGGCAATTACCGTATAGTGAATAACATTCGCAAATATTTACGCACACGTTGAAGGAACCCACCATTAGAATGCACTATAATTAGTAGATATGTTTTGGCTAAAGGTCGAATTCCGGCTAAACCTAAGTTAAACCGGTTTAAATGGCAATTACTCAAGCCTTAGAGGTAGAGTCCGAAGAGTTTTTTAAGAGTTTTTAAATAATAAATAAATGAAATCCATAATTAGGAACATTATTTAACATTATAAAAAAAGTGTTTTTTATTTACTACTGCAAGCAAAACTGGAATGGTACTTAGAGGTTGACAGTAAATGTCCAAGTTGTCGTAAAGCCGTTTTGTCAGCTAAACCATTTTCAATGTTGTTACAAATTTTGGTTCACATATGATAAATTGACTTCTTGAAAACACATTTCGCACACATCACTCACAAGAAGATATCGCAGTTGGCTCTTCACGAAGAATTCGGACCTAACTTTTTGTGGTGAATCTGTATTGAATATGTATCAGTTTTACCAGAACTTTTGATTCAACTGCCCTTTTAAAAGACGTAATTTAATTTTTAATGTTTAAGGGTGTTTAAAATGAATTTCGTTTACCGCAAAGAAAAATCGACCTTGTTGTTGTATTGAATGTTTTTATAGTTTATGCATATATATTTTTTTAACTTTTCAACAAAGTTATAGTTTATGTTTATAATACAACATTATCTTTAACGGTTATTAATCAATTAAACAATTTAAAATATTGTAAAAAAAGTTTTATCTTCTAATGTTTTTAATAAAAGTGATAATATGCATAATCATGGATATTTACGTAAATTAGATGTTTCTTACATACATCACATGTGGTAAATCTGCATGTGTACAATCATTTACTTCCTTCGAAATAAAGAATGAAAATAATTTGCGTTTAATAAATTTAAAGATAAATTTATTTTTTCAATTATAATAAACACAACTTCTCAGTATTATTTTTCAATTTTATTTAAAAAATTAAAACATTATAAAATTTTTCAACGTTTCGAGCTCATTATCAAGAAAATCTAAAATTAAATTATAATATGAAAGTCATACAAACGATACAATTACAACGAAACAAACTAAAAACGTAAAAAAATATAATATTTGCAATTACATACCTTCATTAAGCGTAAATTTAACTATAAAATATCTATTATTTATTACACTAGTCGATTGCCATTTCATTTTTAAAAACGGAGGAGATATTATGACAATCTGTAAATAAACTTAATATATTTATATACTTAATGCATAAATATACCTATACTATATACATAAACTTGTATTTTAAAGCAGGAAAAGGAATCATTTAATACTTGAACCTATTATTTATATTTTATGTAATGTGTCGTGTTTAAGAGAGAGACCGAGATAGCTAATTCTTTATTGGCTATCGACCATGAGCTTATTGAGCCCTGGCCTTTCTAACCTTTTTTATACAGTATATGTAAATAAAGTAAGATATACAGACTGCACGCGGCCGACCTGCGGATAGATGCATTAGCAATAGCTGGGCGACCGTAAGTGGGCGGAGCTTGCGGTCTCAGATATCGAAACCTTTAATGCTTTGAGAACGGGTGGTTTTTATTAAAGTTAGTTATCAATTGTTTTTACTAACCACAATTTGTAAAATTATGTAAAATAAGAAGGATTTGTTAAAATTAAAAAGAAATAAATCCCTGGTACACAGTACTAGTAATTTTCTTAGTTATGAAGCATCAGATCATTTTAGTGCAAAAATATTACAGCAACAAATTTTCATCATAACTTCATACCAATAAAAAAAAATATAAAACAAATAAAATGAAACATAATTCTCCTCATTTATTTAATAAATGTTCAAATAAACCACCCTCTTGAGCTGAACAATAACCCAACCGGTTGTACAAATTTATGTTATTTAAATTTAATTTACCGGTATTTATGCTTATGCAAAATTTTTAGCACTGTTGTTGCTCCAATACCAATTTCACGGGCAATTTCGCGAGAAGATTTGTGCGGATTCAATTCTGCTAATGCACATATTGCAATCTCCAAAGTGCTGATGTTATCTTCTGCTTCATTTTTGTTTTTATTATTTATTAATGTGAAATTTGATTCGAAATATTTCACTGTATTTCGTATGGTATTTGCAGAAGGAATTGGCCTTTCCGGATAGTTCACAGCAAATAAATCGCGACATACTTCCGCAGAATTACCACCATAAAATTGCTTTATCATAAACAACTTTTCTTCGGGCGTATAATACTCCATTTTGAGAAATTGTGCACTACAAATTTTAGCGAAATCGCTAGGCACACTAACCCAACCACAATCGCTAAACAAATGCAGTAAATGAGTAAAAACCAGTCTTTATCGTTCTTCTGGGATGATTTGACGCCTGTCTAGGAATGATGTCATAGCTCTGTGCGAAAAAGTAAGAGAATTTCGATTTTTTGTTAAAATAAAAATCAATTTTTTAGAACCTCTAAAGATTTCATTTTTAATAAAATTAAAAAGATAAATTCCCAATTTGTATAAAATCGCATTGTACCGCCCTCCGTACGAGTATCACGGCTAGAACGGTGCGGTTGATTACGTCTGTCTCCGTCGCACTACGAGTTTCGTGCGGTTGCAGCAACCTGCGGATAGGGCTTTTCAATGTGTTAGACAAGGCATAGGACTTTAATGAGTTAGATAAAGAAATACATATCAACTCCAATCGGCCTGAGAAGTAAACATAGTATATCTGTTCTGTGTTAACTAATAGAAACCTTATGCCGTTCTTTTCCCACTTACGTTAAGCCTATCCGCAGCTCGAGCGCGAGCAGTCTGTATGATTACATTACAATTTTTAAGCGGATAAATCCCGAAGTTTACTTTAATGACAAAGAAGAATTCTGTAATCATCATCTAGCGGATAAATTCTGAAGTTTACTTTAATGATAAAGAAGAATTCTGTAATCATCATCTAGCGGATGAATCCCGAAGTTTACTTTAATTACAAAGAAGAATTCTGTACCCAAATTTGATGCAGTAAGTTCGTGAACAAACCCTAAACTACTTGATGAACAAATAATGAGCTCTTTAAAAGCATCAGAGTTAGAATTTGATAATGCAGTAGATGTACCCACTTGCGGTAACAATCGCTTTATAGAAATCAATTTAAGAAAGATTGAAAAAAATCTTGAAGGAAGAGCAATTAATTGGTGAATCTAGTTATGGGCTTAATAAAACCGGAACCAAACGTGTCCGTACAGGTTTAAGTCTAGCGGGTAGCATTATACCAATTGTAAAGATAACATATGGAACTAGATGTATATTTTTTACGAAAGATGAATGGGAGAGCTTTATGAATCAAAAATTAGGTACCATTGGTCAAATGAATCACCGATTGGAAGTTTTCATCACTGATAAAGGAAAAGAGGAAATTCATCTTATAAGTAGAGGAAAGAAAATTGTATTTGAAGACGACTGTTATAATAACTTACACAAAATGAAAGAGTTGATAAACAAAAAATTAATTTTATTGGAAAATTGCGGATTTACTCAGTTTTATAGCTACGTGTTGAGGGAATGATTAAAACTGGAAGGGCGCTTGTATGAAAATATTAATATTTATATATTATTATCATTAATATCACACCAATTTAATACAGTAAATGCTTTTTATATGCTGGAAGCGGTACGGATTGCTTTCAGTAGTGTGCATTACGATTTTGAGCTATTAAAAATTAGGCCAGTGTAAAATAATAAATAAAAATATTTGTTTAGCACATTGCAAATTATATATTGACAGTATGGAAACCGTTATAAATAAAATTGGGTATATTATTGAAATATTAGAAGTAAATGGTGGAAATTTACAGGATATCGAACCGAATCTTTTTCAATACATTCCAATCTACATACTTCAAACCAAAGTTCGAAGCCAATCGCTGGAAAATAAATGGTGATGGACGGTGATGATTTTAAATTTGAACAAACGAAATAAATGCAGTATTATGGTGGGTTCATGCAACGTGTTTTAGTTTTAGTCGTAGTCTTAGTCGTAAGAGTGAAAAGTTAAGGTATTGTGTTAAAATAGTTGTGTTCATGCAACACATTACGACTAAAACGGTTTTTGTCGTAACGCTAGAGTTGCCCAACTTTCAACTTCTTAAAGCTAAAACCTTTCGCCGCAATTTGACGCATGCGCACTTTTCTCTTTCCTTCCCTGAAACAGTGTTTTGTTTTACTTTATAAATTGAGGTTAGGTAGGTTAGATTTTATATTTTATTATATTGCGGTAACAACAATGGAATCAAACCCTAATCAACTTGATTCAAAATTAATAGAATTGGTGCAAGGGTACCAATATCTTTATGATCCAGGTCACAAGGATCACAAAAATTAATTAATGTGTGAAAATGCATTTACAGAAATTGGGAATAAATTAGAAATGAATGGTAGGTAAATTTATTAACAAAAAATAATAATTAATAAATATAATATAAATATTTTAGCAAGTTTGTGCCAGCAACGATAGACCAATTTAAGGCAGCATTATGCCCGCTGTAGAAGACAATTACCATCAGGGTTTGTTGCTCAACCCAAATGGGAGCACTATAATGCCATAAGCTTTTTAGACTCATATGTAAAAAGGAGACAGTAAGTATTTTTCTGCAGATAAGTCTGGTGTTATATGTTCCTTATTGAAGAAATAGCTTATTATTTTTATCGACAAAAATGAAGATACGATAATTAAGAAATGAAGTGATTGTAGATATTATTTGAAGAATAACTTCTTCCTTCGATTATATAACACTTTAAACACCTTTGACCTTTTGAGTCTTATTGAAAAACAAAATGACATTTTTAGGAGTAAGAATACCTTGAATGCTTCAGATACATCAACTAAAACATTTGAGATTTTGGATATAAAAAGAAAATGTTCACAATTTTTACCATCACCTTCAACCTCAGAACCTTCTATATCGGACCATGGATATACATGCATGGACACAATAGAATCAGCAATAGAAATACCAATAGAGACAATAATTCAAGAGCTTCCACTACCACTTTCAACTACCCAACAGTGTGCCCCAAATATTAAGAACAGAAAAAGGAAAGCAGATTCATTAGATGATCTAACAGAATGCATAAAAACATCAATGCAGAAAATTGCAAATTTTGTTAGTGAAGAAGAGGACGCAAATGCTTGCTTTTTCAAATTTATAAGCAAGCTCGTGAGCGAAAAGCCCCTAGAGGTTCAGCAGCGGTTGAGAGCCGAAATATTACAGCTGGTACAAAGCACTTAAATTTATTCCATCTTGTTTTAAAAATTTGCTTTGATTTTTATACTTTGTTTTACAATTAACCATAATTAATTTTTATTTGTTTATTCTGTTAATACTTTTTTTATTTTGTTTTATCATGGTGATAATTTATTTTTCTTTTTAACTCATTGGTTTGATAGTTATGTGATATTTTTTTAGGATAATAATAAATGTTAATGTTTCTTATTAAGAAGTGATTTTATTTTTATTTAGCACTTGTTTTGAAATTAAATACAAAATATATTATATACATTTTATTGACATGCAAAGGTTAACGATTAACGCGCGATACATGACCATATTGCCATGTTATACTTCCAACGCCATTAAAATATTCGCACAACAAGTCTCTGTTCTTTTGGAACCTTTTCGCCGCGTTGGTGCTTCCTGACCATTTATAATATCCCCTGACTCGTACTGTATCGTATCACCATATCCTGGAGGACAATACCTTTCGCTTTGGCGTTCAATACGGAATAAGTGATGTAAGACTACTGTAGCTTTTACAATACTTTCTACCGTGTCTATGTTAGCTATGATTGCCTTCCGTAGAATTCGCCACCGCTGACAGAGTATACCAAAGGCATTTTCTACGGTCCTCCTTGCCCTGGATAAATGATAATTGAAAATGTTTTTATCTAGCCCTAAGTACTGTCCGGGATATGGTCTCATTATATTTTCCAATGGAGGAAATGCAGCATCACCCACAACAAAATGTGGAAGTGTAATGTTACTTTCAGGTAGTTTCTTTGGAAAAGGATTATCTATGTTTCCATTTAAAAAGCTCTCCCGAAAGAAGATTCTTTAAAAATAGTGCTGTCATGATTTCTTCCACGAGCTCCAATATCTGCTACAACGAAATTATAATCCGCATCTACACATGCCATTAGAACAATGCTGAAGCTATGCTTGTAATTAAAGAACTCACTTCCCGATACTTTTGGTGCTTGTATGTGGATGTGTTTCCCATCAACGGCCCCGATACAATTGGGTATATTCCATTTTTTGTAAAACATATCTTCAACAGAGATTAATATGTCTCTTGTTAAGTCTGGTAATACTCTAGGCTGTAGAACGTTCCACAGAACAGTTGTTGTTTCTTTAATAATATAATGAACAGTAGATTTTCCCATTCGAAAATTCCAAGCTAGCTCTTGCATAGAACATCCTTCTGATAAGTAAGTATAATAATTTTATTAAATAATTTTGATTTTTTATAATATAAAATAAAAACTTACTGTAGGGTTATGATCAACCTTTCAAATGGTGAAGTTGCACCTTTATTTGGTGTTTTTGATAGAAAAGGTGTAACCAGTTTTAATAATTGTTTAAACTCTTCGAACGACATGCGGACATATTTAAAAAATTGTTAATCGTCCTCTTCCTTTTCTAACATATTTCTAATAAGATTGACATAATTCCCCTCGAATTCTCGATTCTTACTGATGGGCCTTCTACCAAAACGCCGTCGTCTTTTATTCTTTAATCTTTGTGTGATGAATAATGCTGCATTCAAACACATTGCACTAGCAGCGACAACAATTTTCTTTTTGTTCATATTAAATCACTATGGTCACTATTAAATAATATTAGAAACAAAATATTTCTAAAAAACAAAACGGTTTCACTCCTGATCCCCTAGATTTCTTTTTGTATTTTTAATTTGGCACGACTGTTTATATGTCAAAATTTTGCTTTAATATGTTGTCCTTAAATATTGCATGAACCAATATTTTCCACCTTTCCTTACAACTAAAGCTAACGCAAACGTTTCAGACTAAAACTACGACTAAAACTAAAACACGTTGCATGAACCCACCATAAGTTGTAGTAATAATAATAAAGCATTACCTAATTAAATTTCAAATACTTTTCCATTCTAATTTATACAGATATAAAGTTAAAAACTATAAATGTTTTATATCAATTGTTAGTAGTGTAATATTTCTTATTTTCACTGTTATACTTTCAATTTTAATTGCTTTGTAGTATTTTTTATTCCGACTGTCTTAAATCTGTTGTTTACAATTGTAATTTGTATTCCTAAATTTGCCTAGTAATTCATTTCACTTATGATATGTTACAGTTTTTCATAATTGTGCTCTAGCCTTTAGATTAAATATTCAAAATTTATAGTTGTAAATTTTTGTCATAAATATAGATACATTTGTTTCTCTAAAGTTTGCATTTTTAATTAAAAATATTTTATTAGATTTTTTTTTATGAGTTATAGAAAAGCAGTGATTTTCATCTTAAAACTAAAACAAGTTATCAGATGAAAATTGCTAATTCCTTCGAACGTATTACTAAAAAATCTTTGAAAAGTAATGAAATTTCTATTTAAACGAGCAACGTACGAGTTAAGTATCCGGTAATTTGAGTTTACAATCAACTAAATACCGATCTTGATAAAAATTATAAAACGTGAGGTTTTCTATTACAGTTCTTAATTTATAACAATTGAATAAAAGGGACAGATCTTCTTCCATATCATCCCTTACTATTTGATCCCGGTTTATACTGCGTTCAATTATATTTCTGGAAATTCTATTAGATCAATAAATATCCTATTAAATGTTTTAGTTAAATCGACTCTGATTTTCTAGTTCCTTTACTATTGAAGCTGTACATACAAATTATCCCGTTAATAATTGATTTTACCATTACTATAATTGATTTTTCCCTCACACTCTTCTCTTACTCCTATGCTAAGTGAACGAATAACAGTGGTAGGTTAAAACAACGCAAAGCTCGTCCATTCCCCGATCAATCCAGTCGAATTATTTTCGCTCCATTCACAATGTTAAAAAATTTCGGTTATCATCTCTTCGAAGAAAACTTTCGCAAATATCGATGTTGGCCCACCTCGCGTGGACTGCGCGGATTCGGACCAACAATTTTGGTTAGCGTCCACATCGTTTTTGGAATTTATCCCTTCCTATTGAAAATTAAAAGTAAGTGATTATTGTCAATATATCTTCTCTCGAGCTAACAATTTTTAGATTACCAACATAATTTTGAAAGTTTATTTGTTCATACTGAGTTTGCCATCACAGGCGTGTTACTGCTGTTAACTAATGTTCAAACATTACGTAATCGCGATCGATTATTCGAAATGATAAATTCATTCAGCGATTTTAAACAATTTGGTAAACCAAAAATGAGTAAAATTATCGAAAGAAATCTTAAATCTTTATTCAAATTGATTAATTATGGAGCATACTTTGTTGGACATTTTGCGGTAGCAACTTTTATTGCATTGGATCCTAACTGCATAGCATTTAAGAACACTAATTATTGCTTAATATTCCCATATTACGCCCCATTTGATATGAAATCCTGGAAAATATTGTTAGTAATATTACTCTTAGTTCACAGCATAAGAGTGGCATTTAACATTTTGTGTTACACTGTATTATTGTATTGTTATTCGCTGGAATTGTTAATCGATCGAATAGAACACCTTAATGAGATTATTGGTGAACTTAATTTAACTAGAATCAAGAAAGATAATTTTAATGCATTGCGAAATGTTGCATTATATCAGCAACATATATTCGAGTAAACTCTTTTATTACTTTACATCATATAATAATATTATTAACATGCATTTTAGGTTGTTCCAACTCGCTTACGATTTCTTTACGAGCTTGCTCGTTCCAGTAAAAATTTCTATTGCTGCTTGCTTAACAATAACTTGCACAGATTTCTTTCTGGTATGTATTAAAAATATATATTTTATCATTAATTGGAGTTATATTTTCAGAGGAAGAATGCAACAAGTTTTCTTTTTATCATGACCAACTTGTTTTCCTTGTCTCTGATTCATACAGCTGGACAAAGATTAACAACAACGGTTTGTTTAATTAAGTTTCATTCTGCTTAACTTTAAAGTGTTTAACTTGTTTTATAATAGAATAATAAAATTGCGGAGGCAACTTATAATTTAAACTGGTACGAAGCCGACGTTTCAACGAGAAAGTTCATCTTATTTTTACTCTCAATTAGTCAAAAGGAACTCCAAATTGAGTTGCCTTTATTTGGGGAAATGTCGAATAGAGCAGCAGCAAATGTAAGTAAATAAGACTTCGATGAATATAAATATACTGAATGATATTTTCGAAGGAGTTCAAGAAAGTTTACGTTTTCTTTAATTTTATGTCGAATGTTACGATAAAAAGAAATTTTTCTGTTTAATTTTATGCCATGGATTAATGAAGAATTTAAACAGCAAACTACTATTAACATTTAAAAATGCATACTGATTTTATCCATAGGAATTAAGACACGACTAATCTTCAATGAAAGTTTAATCTTTAGTTTTCATTTCTGTGTGCAATACGTTTGATGATACAGTTTGTTTGTTAATCTAAAAAACGTTAATGCAGGTACGAAGTACGTCTTCACGACCGGTGTCAATTGAATTTAAACTTAAATTAACTTTAGAACTAGAACCTTTCAGGTTTTCCATGCGTGTTTTGAAAAACTCTTTGATGTTTCGGATACCATGTTGAATATTCTTCAGAAACTTTTTTAAGCTAGTCACTTTAAAGCTATAATAAATGTTTGTAATGAATGTCTTTTATTTAATCGATTTATTTAAGAGGTAAATATTTAAGTAAATTTGTGTACAGATAATAAAAAAAACTATATAAAAGGTAAGTATATAATATAGGAGTCCACGAAAAACAAAAAATTCCTGACTCTTTTCTTTTTCTTCTTCCGGATAATTTATCTTATTCCTTCGCTCGGTTTTTGCGCTTTTTTATTGTAAAATAAGGATTGTAATGGATAGAGATTGTTATATTTGTGACGTTCGGAAAAGGAAGTAGATAAATTATTTTGATTTCTATTAAATATCAGTAAGTAGGTTTATAAATTTAAATTTGATAGATTTTTTGCATTAACTGAAAATTAATTTTTATATTTTGTCATGTTCGGTTATCCTTTAACTGTTTCTGTTCTTCTTTTCATTTTTTTTTCAATAATCAGGTAATAGCAATATTTGTTTTGTTACTATTTTTTTGTTTCAGCAGTCGAATTCGAAATCCCTATGTCCTAATTTCTCCTAGTATCCATTAGTCGTTAATCAGTTATTTTAAATCTCGACTTTATTCTAATTTATATATTTTTTTTGAGATAGTGTTTTTTTTTTATTGAAAAGGATGTTTTGGGAATTAAATGGTAGACTTTTATCATTTTATATAGTATTTATTTTGACTTTTATTCGTGGGAGTTACGAGAGAGGGTATGACTTTTTTTTGAACCAAGTATCAATTGGGACGGGTTTTGAGACTCGATTTCTCTTTTACTAATCAGCTTAGGAAGACCTTTTGGGAAAATTTTAGAGTCTTATCCGAGGGCAACGGAAATATGACTTGCGTTGAAAAATCGGGGTTAGTGTTCTTTAGAATCCGACCCGGATATTTTAACCGAATTTAATTATTGTTCAATACATATCAATTTTGGACGTAGACCTCGACCATCTGGTCCTTTTGGTTTTCCATTAATTCATTAATTCCACCCATTTATTAGAAAAGAACCCATCCACTCCTTCTTCATCCACTATTTCATTTTGATCGACTCTAATGGGCTGATTACGATTTTTAGTTCTTTTTTCTTTTTGGAGAACGATTTTTTGTTTGGTTGTTTATTTTTTTGGAATCCATTCCTTATCCTACGATCTCGAAGGAAGTTGCTGAGGAATATAGTTTTACCACCTTCTCAAAAGAAAAAAAAGGAGTTTGCCTACAAAAAAAAAAAGAAAGAAGACAACTTAAAGTCAGATCAACAATTAATTGTGTTCAACTTTGAAATTTTAGCATTACTTTCGTTATTACCTTACAAACTAATTATTTTTTTTGCATACTTACCTGAAAAAGAATCCAGTTTAAAGAAAGTGAAATTCAACCAAAAAAAAAATACAAATAAGGAATAGTTGTTATTTAAAGATTGATTTTTTTTATTTGTTGAAATCTTGTAACATTATTTTTGTGCAAGAATCTCGTTTTTTTTGAACTTCGTTTATCTTGAATTTTTTTTTGCATCGAGTTGTGTGCAAGCGCTTGGGGTACACAGTAGGTGTCGCGAATTTAAATAAGGTGTATCATTCAATTTTGTTTTATTTTCAAATTAGTTTTTTTTTATTATTATTATTAATTTAAAACTTTGGCTATACCGTTTATTTTGTTTTTTTTTAATATATTATTTTGCTTACCTGAATTTATTGAGTGCTTTATTCTTTTATTGTTGTTACACTGTTGCCTGTTTTATTATTGTTCGATCCTGTTCTTATTTCGTCAACACTTCACAATCAGTGCCCATTGCAATAATTAGATTTTTATTGCACTTTTATAGTGTATTTTAAGGCGTAACAATTTTAGATAGTGACTATGGAATGAATACATAGTCACTATATATTTAATGCCTAATTGGTATAGACAAAAATATAACAAAAGCGTACACTGCCACATGTTTCCTCCCCTACAAATCCAACAAGAACAAAGTCTGTATTTTAGAAGAGCCAGTCTAGTGCAACAACCAAAGAATAATTACTGTTAAAGTAATGCAAACCAATAATATAATAGTAACGAACTATAATCTTAAAACTATGACTAAGCTTAAAACATGTCACATGAATCTGATATAATTTGAATTAAGTAAATATGTTGCTAAATTTAATATTGACCGCCTGGGCAGTCAAGTTGTTAACTTTAGGTTGTAGTAATAATAATAAAGCATTACTTAATTCAGATTCAAATATTTTTGCATTCTAATCGATGCAAACAGAAAAAAATTAAAATATAAACGTTTTATATCAATTGTTAGTTTGGAAACAATAATTATTTCATAAGTAAAACAACATATTATTCTTACTTCTGTATACTTCTCATATTCACTGTTATACTTTCAATTTTAATTGCTTCGCAGTATTTTTTATTCAGGCTGTCTTAAATCTGTTGTTTGTAATTGTAATTTGTATTCCTAAATTTGCCTAGAAACTTATTTGACTTATTAAATTTATTTTACTAATTTTATTTACACTTTTTCATATTTTTTTGCTAGCCTTAAGATTAAATATTAAAAAATTTATAGTTGTAAATATTTGTCTATGAATATACATATATTTGTTTCTCAAAAGTTTGCATTTTTAATTAAAAATATTTTATTAGATTTTTTTAATAATAAGTTCTAGAAAGTCTGTGATTTTCATTTTAAAACCTAAACAGGTTTTCAGATAAAAATTTTTGATTCTTTCGAACTTATTATTAAAAAAAAACTTTAAAAGTAGTATAGATTAGCCGATTCTAGAACCTCCTCCTCGAACCTGCGTCCGAGGAGGAGGTTCTAGAATCGGCTAATTGTTGGGGGAGGAGGAGGAGGAGGAGGAGGTTCTAGATTCGGGTAACTGGTATAAACCTACTCCTCTTAGAGGTTGCAATATGGGAGGAGTTTCCAATTAATGAGGTTTCAATTAATGTCCAACCTCCTCCCAAGTGACTCCTCCAAGTAAGAAACCAGAGAATAAATTATGACAACGTTCTATATGCCAACGTGGTCACCCATCGACGTCTTCTGATAGAATGTAAATAATGTTGTAATATTAATTAATATCAATGCAAAAGGTGTTCCCACAATTCTTGTGTGAAAAAGATTCCCCCCACTCTATTACTTCAGCTATAAATACAAAATGCCTGGCGATAGTGATTCATACAGTGGTGAGATTCACAACGAGTGCACGTTTAGTGTAATTAATATACAAGTAAGTAATTCAAATTGAATATCAAGTAGATAATGAATTAACGTAAAAGATTTTTAAATATAGTGGCATCCAAACCGAACTCCAAATGCTCAAACAAGAGACCTGCGCCAAATGTGTTGGGGAGGGGAGAAAACAAGAAGTCACTTGTGACCACAAAAAATGAAGGTTGCTCATCATTGCCAAATATATCGTCTGGAAATGCAAAGCAAAATGTAGTATCGGAAACAACTAATGTATTGGCAACAGAATTGGGAGAGTTTGTGTATCCCAGCAGTCAACAGATTATCGAAAATATTGGTCAGCCATCTGTAATAAGTAGTACTGTATCCAATGAATCTGCGATAAACCAGAAAGGTAACCAAGGACCGCTGTTCTCGGAAAGCACCTATTATTTAAACAAAAGTAGAACCAAATGGATATCTGTTGGACTGTGCGCGAATCAGCATTTTGAACCCGTGATACGGTTAATGGGAAAAGGACAATGCTTGAGTTTATCTGAACCTGAATGGAAGAACATAGTAAACAGCAAACAATTGATTTTAAACAGTTTTGTCGGTGATTTATCTACTCCAGCAAAGTTCCTTATAAGTGGAGTGTCTTGCAGCAGTATGTGGATAGAGAATACGAGAAAAGTATTCAAAATGGATAGGGGTTCAGAAGTATTTTACCTAGCTTATGACTCGTTGCATGAATTGTGGAAATTAACCGAATTAGTTTCGGTGAGGCTAGACGCATTGAAAAGTCTTGAATACCATACGTATTATGATAATATGATTGAGGTTGTGAGTGGAATGCAAGGTGACATAAAATCGAATGTATGGGCAGCTTGTAATACTGGACCAAGTGAGCAGTCGTGCATAGCTCAAGAGTTGCTAGTGTATGGTATGGACAAGATATTGTTGGATATAGACTTGTATACTTTATTGAGAATGTGTTAAAAATATTTCATTATAAATATGTATTAATATTAGAAAGCTATAAGTTAAAAGTTTTTGTAGAATAAGTGAATTTAATATGGTTAAACAAGTAACAATTTGCGAATCTAAAAATCAAGTGTATAGAATGTGTCAATGGTCGTTCGCTTACCGAAAAGCGAGGAAAGGTGATTGGGAAGAAAGAATGTTGGATGAAATTAGATTTAAGGGTAGAATAAGAATCGTAAATGAGTTGTTAGCAAAATATTTAAGTGTAGAACATAGATTGAAGATGTATCGAGAGCGTTTCAGTATTATAAATTAGTAGCTATATGTATAATATGCTTCTTAATAAAGAATATAAAGCATATGATAGTAAAGCGGTGATTCATTTGCTGTTTATAATTGTGTAGAGAAAGAAGGACCGCGCGTGAAAAAAATATAAAATGACATCGACACTATCGAAGCGTCGCAGTAGGCGTTTGAGGGGTAAACGAATTGGTCACGGTTTTTTCAATAAATTGATTGATAAACTTCCGATAGAACTACACTTGCCTGGATATAATTTCTGTGGGCCGGGTACGAAATTGGAGAAAAGATTAAAAAGAGGAGATCACGGTGTGAATCCATTGGACGAAGCGTGTAAAAAACACGACATCGCGTATACACACAGTTCTGATTTAAAATTCAGACACGGTGCAGATAAGGAATTATATAAAGCGGCGAAGGAACGAATATTCAGTAAGGACTCTAGTTTTGGTGAAAAGGCGGCATCATCTGCAGTAGCAGCATTAATGAAAGCCAAAGTAGCAATAGGCATGGGTGTTGGAAAAAGATCGGTGAAGAAGAAAGATCGAAAATTGAAGCGCTCAAAGCGTGGAGGAGCTTTATCTTTTTCAGAAGCGCTCAAGGTTGCTCGTAATGCAGTTGCGAAAACCGGTACTAAAAATCTATTAGCGAATGTGAAAGCTGCATACGGAACATTAAAAAGTAAACGACGAAAAATTGCTGAGCCTAGGGGCAGGATAATTCGAATCCCGAAAAAGGGAGGTTTTCTACCATTAGTACCTTTATTTGCCGCTTTGGGAGCTCTAGGTAGTCTCGGTGGCGGGGCGGCTGCCATTGCGAAAACTGTCACTGACGCAAAGTTGGCTAAGGAACGTTTGGAAGAAGATCAGAGACACAACAGGGCGTTGGAAGCTAAACCTGTAGGCAGCGGGTTTTATATAAAGCCATATAAGAAAGGATGTGGTTTATATGTCGATAGAAAAGAGGCTAGCGTTGCAGGGAGAGGATTCTATATTAAACCGTATAAGAAAGGTTGTGGTATTACAAATAATTCAAAAAACTAATTCAGATACCTCGTCATGCGTTAAATAACGAAGAATTGGAAAGGTTCGTAAAAATACTGAAAATTCCAAATTTTCGTGGTGTTTTTATGAAAGACGATCTTCCGAAGCACGTGAAAAAAGTAGAAAGAGGTATAGTTAATCTTGACAATTCGAATGGGCGAGGTACACACTGGATTGCATATAAGAAGGATGGTAAAGACATACAGTATTTTGATAGTTACGGTGATTTAAGACCACCATTAGAAGTTGAACGGTATTTGTTATCAGATGGTAGGGGTAATGTGATAAAATATAACTATCGTCAATATCAAAGAGGTTCAGAGAAAAATTGTGGCGAATTATGTTTGAAATTCCTAATGAATAAAACATGTAGTAGGTAAAAAACATGTTCAGTTAGAAACATAATGGAGCAAGAAGCAGGACATACAAGTTACACATTTACATTGTCTGGAAAATCTTCGGAGTTATCTTGTAATTTTAACCCTCCAATATATTTGAATGAATCAGGAAGGTACGAGTTGGCTCTCTTAAATTTCGAAACGTTCAATAGTTTGGCAAACGTAGATAAAAGTAACAATATTTTACAATACGAAGATAAGACAGGTAATTTTAAAAACAATATAGAAATACCGGTTGGAACGTACGATATTGATGATATTGCCGGAGTTGTGAATGAACAGTTACTGAGGAGACACGCTAAAGGAGTCTTTATAGACATTACGGGAAATAATAATACTCAACACGTTCGTATAAAAAGTACTAGAAGAATTAATTTTGCGTGCGATAACTCAATAGGATCCCTACTGGGCTTTAAGCCTGGAATAGTGCCTAAACATACGGAACGGTATTCGGATTACGTAGTAAACATAAACAAAACAAACGCTTTACAAATTTATTGTAACTTGGTGACAGGTTCGTACAACAACGGAGTTCCCGTTCACGTTTTATACCACTTTTTCCCAAACGTTCCGGCAGGTTTTAAAATAATTGAGTCGCCACAGCTGCCTATTTATTTGCCGGTTTCAACGAACGTGATTAGTAGTGTAACAGTACGCATACTAGACCAGGACGGAAAATTGGTTGATTTCAGAGAAGAGGAATTAACCGTGAGAGTTCACTTGAAATCCATAAATTGAAAAGACTATGTCTGTAGTATATCAAAGTAAAAGGAAAAGGTGGGCAAGAAGAGATAGAAACGGGAAAACGTACAATGGTCGAAACTATAAAGCGCGTATTGTAGGAGAGCGCAACGTTAGTAGAGAACAGTCCATTAGTCGATTAACACCTAGCAATCGAAGATATTTAAGTCAACTAGGATACGAAGTTTTATTGTAATGGATATATTAAAAGTGACTGATAAAATAAAATCTGATCAATCAATTGTGAGTTACGAACTACATTCTCATCAACCATTTGGTTCGACGACATACGATAACAACGATGAAATAAGAATTTCAATTCCAGAAATAGATAATTACACTTTACCGAGCGAGAGTTATTTATACGTCGAAGGCAGCGTTCGTAAAATCGCTGCGGATGGTAGTGTAACAAAAAATGCTAGTGCAACAGCTCAATTGGTTAGCAATGCTGTTGCATTTATGTTTAGCGACATTAGGTATCTTATAAATGGAATATTAGTGGATAGCGTACGAAATGTCGGTATAACATCTTGTATGAAGGGTTACTTTTCATGTACCCGGAATGAGGTTATAAAATTAGAGAACGCCGGCTGGCACATTACACCGGGTGAGAATGATCAAGTCGGTATTTCGAAAGCATTAGATAAGAATGGTAATTTCGGTATAAGCGTTCCATTGAAAACATTGTTGGGATTTGCTGAAGATTTTAGAAAAATTATGATGAACGTCCGACAGGAGCTCGTATTAATTCGTGGACACGATGATACCGACGTTATTTTCCAACCTGCAACAGCTCCGGTCGATGAAAAATTGAAGTTGATTATTACTAAGATTGTATGGAGAGTCCCACACGTGGTCGTTGGCCTAAGGGAGCAGTTGACATTAACTAAAATTTCTGAAAGAAATTTGGATATTCACGTTCCTTTTCGCTCTTGGGAAATACACGAATATCCTCAATTACCACAGACTACGAAGCAAACGTGGGCAGTAAAAACAGCACCACAATTAGAAACTCCGAGGTTTATAATTATTGGATTTCAAATTAATCGTAAGGGTGCTTTTACAGGAAATTTGTCTCTGTTTGATAACATCAATTTAACAAATTTAACTGTATTTCTGAACGGCGAACGTTTCCCGTATGATAATTTGAATGTAGATTTTGATAATAATCATTATGCAGTGTTATATGATATGTATTCAAGATTCCAGCAAGCGTACTACTATCAAGAAAGCGAGCCTTTGTTTTCTCCCGAAGAATTTAAAACGTATGCTCCGTTAATTGGAATCGATTGTACGTACCAACAGGAAGCAGTACATAAAAGTGGTGTAGAAATAAAAATTGAGTATTCAACAAAAGCTGCGATTCCGGCGGGCACTACGGCCTACGCGTTAATATTACATGACAGAGCATTCACATATTCACCTCTGACGAAAATTGTCAAGCAACTGATATAGTAACGTTTGTTAACCATAATCAATTAGTGTTTGTCTAAACGTCGAAGAAAACGCCTGTCTAAAAGTGGGTTGAGCATGCTTTGCGAAAACGATTTTATTATAATTGATATTCAAGGTTTTATGGTTAATGATGAAGAATTTATTCCTAAGGAATTGGCCTCCTATGATAATAAGAACCGTGTAAGTCATTACATATTCCAACCAATTCGAAGTTTTTCATCTTTACCTACCAAATTTCGCAATACGGCCAACTGGTTAATGAATTATCATCACTGCATCGATTGGAATGTCGGCTTTGTCCCGGTATCCAGTTTCGATGACATCGTTTATTATCTGTGTCGATCAGCAAAAGTAGTTTACGTAAAAGGGCATGAAAAAGCATGTTTTTTAAAAAGAATTGTAACGATACCAGTCAAAGAATTGCCCGAACACGAATGTAAATTAGAGGTTGGCTTGCCAATGTGCCCCTTCCATAAAAAGACACCAAGCATGTGCTCTCTGTCAAACGTTTTTTACTTGTTTTCATACATCTTCAGAAATTTGAGGGTATAAATGAACTGAGAAACGTAGAACAGCGTACAGTTCGAGATGGAACGTATTTGGCGTTTAGTTACGCGGTTGGGGCTTTCAACTTTCATAATAAATAAAGTGTGGGACATTATGCAAAGATATGAAAGGGATTTATCGTTTGTGAATATAAAAAATTACGAACTTTGTTATTTACCAATGGAGTATTATTTGGATAAAGTGAAACCATTGGACCTTGCAGCTGTTTGGTTCAAATTACCTTCGAAATACAGAAATGAAGAACGACTGCAATGTAAGCTACCTTGTTTCAAGCATTACAATATGGATCATATGGATACGCATATTGACGGACCACCACCAACCCGAGGAAATTGTGGTTTTTGTAATGTGTAATTTGTATATGTATTATATGTAAATTGTTTAACGAAATAAAGGTTCTCTTGTATAACGAAAAAATGTTGCATCTTTATTAGTACAAAAGGGTGAATAATGAAAGGGGCTGGGGGGGGGTTGGGTTGGGTTGGGTTGGGTTTGTAGAAGAAAAGCAGGAAAGAAGAAAGAAAGAAGGAAAAAAGGGAAGAAAAAAGGAAAAAAGGGAAGAAAAGAAAGGAAAAAAGGGAAGGAAAAATGGTAAAGAAAAGGGGAGGAGTTCTTTTAAAAGGAGCTCCTCCTTAAACTCCTCCCGAAAGAGGAAAGGGAAGAGTAGGGATGGGAGTGGGGTTTTGGGGTGGGGGTGCTTAGTTCCCCCCCCCCCCCCCCCCCCCCGGTGCCGGCCAAAAAAGCACCAGGAAAAAAGTTCCCCCACTCTAACTCCGCCCCCTTTCCCCACCACGCCCCTTACTCCGCCCCTACTCCGCCTCCTACCACATCTACTAACCTACTTTTTTTGTATAAAAAGGAAGAATGAACAACAATTCCTCACAGTTTTCTACTGTTCTAGTGTTTCTACTGTTCACTTTGTAGTGTCAAGTTTCTAGTTCCCACTTTCTAGTGTCCAGTTTCTAGTGTCCACTGTTCACTAACAGCGCAACCTTTTGGTAAGTACAATTTACTATACTTTTACTTTCTAAAACGTTCGATCCCGAGCGTTGGTGAAAATGTTACTAAATTTTAAATACCTTAAGCCAATTTCTTCGATAGCCTAACAGTGCAGTGCGTTAGGCTCTCGACCAGATGCTTCGGGTTCGTTCCCAAGCGCTGGCAGAAATTTTTATTATTTTCTATATTTTTTACAGCTGCGTCACGGTTACAATTCCATCGCCTATCGTCAATGTAAGTACAATAATTTGAGCGTTCGTAAACTATAAGTAATCTTAAACACCTCAAGCCGATTCCTTCGATAGCCTAACAGTACAGTACGTCAGGCTCTCGACCAGATGGCTCGGGTTCGATTCGGAGCGCTGGCAAGAAATTATTATTATATTCCATATATTTTTTTTTTGCAGCTGCTTCACGGTTACCACTATAACCGTTACATCCCTCGTCAATGTAAGTAAAGTAATTAAGCACTTTATCTCGTGTCCTTCAATAGCCTAGCGTATATGACGCTTGGCTTTTAGCAAAATTGTTCGGGTTCGATCCCGAGCATCAGCAAACAAAAGTTAATTTTTTATATCGTTTTACAGCTACAAGTTTTTTTTCAACTTTTTACATCTATCGCCAAAGTAAGTAGAGATTAATTTTTTCTCTTGTTTATTTTCATTTAAACTAATAAATTCTTTTCATTAAGATGTCTCAAGATGGTTTCAGTCAAATTAATTTGACAGAACCGGGATTTTCTAACAGCCAAGAGGTTGAAATTTTAAATAATTTCAACGTTGAGTTGTTGGACATAACCTCTGCTGAGAAGGCTAGAGATTCCTGCGTCGTCCAACCTACAGATGAAGCACAGACGCCCTTACCAGTTCCGAGCGGCACGGCTTCCTCGAATACCGGTGGAGTGAAAAGTCTGTCACTTCGTCAGAATTCAAGGAAACGTGAGCATTGGAAGAAGGGTGTAGGATTGTGGTTACCGAAGGATACATATAGAGAGCAACGACGGGAACGTGCTCGTTCAAGATCAATACAACGTAAGCGTGCTTCTGATGAGGAACCGACGGAAGCGTCTATAATTGACGCTGGAAAAGTCGCCTCCAGCATTAACGAGCACATTTCTGACGACTCTCTTAATGCAATGGCGGTATCACAATTCTGCGCAGTAAGGACTTCTGACCTGTCCTCTCTTCAAGTTCCTTTAAACAAGAAAGATTCCTTGGTTGTCGCTAGCCATACTTCTCCTTCTTCTGCTTCTTCTTCTTCTTCTTCGAAGATCGGTAATGTGCCAAAAGTACAGACCACAATGATTACAAGTACTCTACCTCCTACCTCTAACATTCCATCAACTTCTGCTGTACATTCAGAAGTATTAGGCAACCTTTTTTCAACTGCAATAAGTTCTACATTGGAAAAAACTAAAAGCTTGCTTTTGGAAGATGTCAAATTATTACACAGAAATTATAGCAATAACCTTCAACAAAAGGTTACTGAGTTAAATCATTCTTTAGTGTATTTATTGCGGCTTAAAGAAGGGATGACGTCTTTTATGGTTGATGATGATCCTCTAAAAATTTCTCTTAACGAAACCATTGAGGATTTGACTGCAGAGGTTGCGAAGGACAAACAAATTCTTTCTCTTCTACAGTAACCTATTAAAATTATTTTCTTTATAGCTAATACATTATCTTTTAACAGAATGACCACTATTAGCCCTCGCACCTTGGCCAAACTGTTAATATTTGAAAGGAGGGCGGCCGTGATGGATGCCCAAATAAGTGGGATGAAAGATGTAGTACGTTAGTTATTCATATTTATATACATGTTTTACTAATTTAAAATTTTCAGTTAAATCATTTAAGAGCGGAGATGGAGATGCTCAAAGAAGCGGTCAAGGAGTCGTCGACAATAAAAGCGACGACGGTAAATATAGAGGCGGTAAATGTATACCGGGAACTGCCACCGCGCAATACAGAACCGCCTGACCCTTGGCCGGATGCATCTCCCAACCACTCGCCTACGCCGACGGAGCCGGTTGCACCCCCTGACGAACCCGAGGAGGTGTGGGATTAGCCACCCCTAGGTGGCTAATTATTATTTTTATATTATTATATTATTATTATTGTTATTATTATTTTATATCATATTATATCATATTATTTTATATCATATTATATCATATTATATTATTATTACTTATATGTTGAGTTATGTTTTTTAGTTCAGTATTACCCTGTTAACTTTTGAATGCGGTAGGTCGTGAGTAATGATTGTCGAGAAGGTAAAGTGTTCATCGCAACCGCTAACTCTACCAATAATTAATTTTAGTAAAGGTGCAGCCGAAGAATACTTTGTGAGACATAGTGACTTGTTCGGCGGAAAGTGTAAGCGAGGTATAATTGTGGGACCGTCTGGTGTCGGTAAAACGAATGTCATGCTATCGGTTTTACTTGCTCGTAATGGCCTGCGCTTCCTAAACATATATTTATGTTCTAATTCATTGTACCAAAATAAGTATGATTTTTTAAGGCATCTGTTAGAACCTATAAAAGATTGTGGTTACTATGAATTTTCTAATATAGATTCGTTTATTACTCCGGAAGAAGTGAAAGAATATTCGGTAGTCATATTTGACGATGTTCCTTGTACTGGTCAGAATGTAATTAAGGATTTTTTTTCATATGGTCGCCATAAGAATATTGATTGTTTCTTGATTTGTCAAAGTTATAGCGCAATTCCTAAACAGTTAATTCGTGACAACTGCAATTTGTTGGTGTTGTTTAAACAGGACCTAACAAATTTAAAACACGTGTTCGAAGATCATCTAATGGCTGATATAGAATTTAATAATCTAAAGCGAATTGCCGATGCTTGTTGGAAGAATAGACATGGTGTCCTAGTAATTGACCTGGACTGTACTTTGTCTAACGGTCGGTTCCGCTATGGTTTTGACAAATTCATTGAAGTTTAAAAGTGTCTATTTAAACAGTACTTACTTCATTACGTTGAAGTACATCCCACTATGAAGAAGACGCTTGCTGCGGAACTTATCACTGCTCGCGAAGCCTTGCGAGACAAAATTCGCTCGTTAAAAGAGGACGTAGCAGAATCAAGAATTCGGACGGAAACGGCGTACTCTCCGATTACGAAACCATTAAAAGATATTGCTGCAAAAATAGAAACAGTTGGTTTGTTATCCGATTCAAAACCACGTCTGTATCCGAAGACCGAAAAGATCTCTAAAATGGAACGTTTCACGGACGACATTTCTGACATAGCATCCAAATACGAGGATGAACATTTTACACAAAAACCTAAAATTCCATTGAAACCTACACGCCGAAAATTAATCACCTCTACTCCTGAAAAGAAAAAAGTAATTTCTACTCCAACTATACCATCATTCCAGGTACAAGAAGAGATATTTGAAGGTCAACCGGGTGAGGATATCGATGAAGAGTATTCAGATTCCAGCGATGATACTGCAGCCCTTATAACCTACGGAAAAGATCGAGTGGAACGATTTAAAGATGAATTGGAAGAACAATTGGCAAGTCCCGATGTACAAGCTGCATTGGATATGTTTGATCCTTTACCCAGAAGGTATATTGTTGGTTTGGCTAAGGATGTGGCAGATGAGTATGATCAAGTATACGGTGTTCGTCAGACTCCGGAAGGCTTTTACATAGGTGTTAGCCCTGTTGAATTTGACGACAAGGATATTCTCGTTGGAAAATTTAAATATGCGGGAACCACTGGATTATATGATTTATTATTTAAAAACAATCCTGGCAGATTTACAATTCAAGATGTGCGCAATTACAAAGATATCTTGCAACGTTCGAATGCAGCTTACATGAATTACATTCCAGAGGCAGGTTTGACCACGGAGGATGAAAGTCAAAAGTTTCAAGATATTATCAAGCCTATCATGGAGGGTGACAAACCCAGGGTGCATTGGGCGAGGTACTGGCCGAATCCTAAGAAAAAAACCTTGGGTGGTACATTGCAGAAACAAGTTGTTCCTCACGCTCTTATCGAGTACGAGTACTGGGACGATCCCAATGAGCTGGTCAATAGATTGCGATTGTTAATGGCTTCTCAAGCTGCAGGTAATTCCGCACATGTCAACGAAATTACATCTATCATATCTGAACTAGCAGAGGCAAAGATTATACGTTAAATCATAAATATACATGCTTCATACTTTCTATTTTAAAACGTCAGCGACCATGAAGTAGGAAAGATGAGTTTAAACCGGTTCGGAAAGCACTCGTCCAGTATGGTAATCGATAAGTTTGGTAAGCATGTACATGGTCACAACATTGTTACTCATTTGAAGAAGCGTCGATATTTACGACCATCAATTATATTAACATTTAGCGGAGATGGAACTACAGATAAGGTTGATAATTATTTCATTATTCAAAATTTAGGATACGTTAAACAGTATGTTAACTATTTTTATGTTGGTGAAATTGTTTCTTCCCGATTTGAGGGAAACGTACAACTCATAATTGATGGGAAGCAATTCGATCCAAATGACTTAAATTATCTATCCTTCGGGAATAAAATAGTATGCAAGCCTACAGTAACGCCCACTTTATTGAAGCATCCATTTAGTGTTGAATTAGTCATTGAATTGTCCACAAAATGAGTAATATCAAGAGATCCCTTGTAAATGAGTTGCACGCGCCAGTACGGAAAAACTACAGACGCAGGCGTGTTGTTATAAAGGGTTTAAGGGACTTATTTCAAGCTGATTTGGTAGAGATGATTCCTTATTCAAAAGCTAATGGTAATTTTAAATATATATTAACCGTTATTAATGCATTTTCCAAGTACGGATGGGCTGTACCACTAAAAAACAAAACGGGTAAGGAAGTTACGCGGGCTATGGAAACGATTCTGTTAGACAAGCGAAACAATATACCGAAGAACCTACAGACAGATAACGGAACAGAATTTTATAACGCAAACTTTAAGAACCTTATGACACGCTATGGTATTAATCATTACAGCACATTTTCTAATTTAAAGAGTTCAATTGTCGAACGCTTCAATAGAACACTAAAGGAAAAGATGTGGAAAGAATTTAGTATGCAAGGTAATTATCGTTGGTTGGAAATACTACCTAAATTAATTCAGGATTATAACAACCGAGAGCACCGGACGATAGGAATGAAACCAAGCGAAGTAAACAGCAGAAATGCTTCAATTCTGTTGAAATCTGTTTACAATTACATAAAGACGGTCGACCCTATTAGAAAAAGATTTAAAGTCGGTGATTACGTACGAATAAGCAAGCATCGACACGCCTTCACCAAAAACTACACTCCAAATTGGTCTAACGAAGTATTTACTATACATACCGTTCGTAATACTAACCCCACAACATACCTTCTCAAAGATGCTTCCGGTGAAATTATTTCTGGCGGATTCTATAGAGAAGAATTACAAAACGTTAAGCATCCAGACGTTTACTTGGTGGAAAAAGTGCTAAGACGAAAAGGACAACAAGTGCTTGTTAAATGGTTGGGTTTGGGACCGTCTCATAATTCTTGGATCTCAAAAAGTAACGTTATTTAAGAAACAATAAAACAATTACTAATACACGTTAAATAATTTATTTACTATCTGAGATTACAGTATATGTATTATTTTGTATTGATTATTTATATTATATTTTTTAATTATCTATATTTTGTGTTGCATCATTCAATGACTTATGCCCCCAAGCCAATGTACTAGAACCATCCGGTAATATGTGTCGTTTATCATCACTACATGATAAAGCGATTTTGTTTTTTAATTCTGTGTACATTGTGTGATATTCCGATTTAAATACGTACATTTCCTTACGTATCAATCTACCACGTTCGACCACAGCTTTGTAATCGGTTACGCTCAAATGTTTATCAATAACATACTTTTTCACTCCTTTAGCCTTCTTTACGTTATCGTCGAGCAAAGTTATGCAATAAGCTTTGGCTCCTGTTCCAACAAATGAGGTGATACACCTATTTGGATATTCATCCTTCATTCTTCCCAATACCGGTACACCGCGGGGTATACCGTGTATATTGTCTAACGGATAATTCGACGTGTCAAAGACATCAATATTTTCTTTTATATCCTCATATACGTTTGGTGTAAATATTTCTAGAATCAACGAATCCGTATCGGTGTACAAGAGGTATACGTCGTTTCCATACTTTTCTTTTAAATAACCATAGAAGAAATCGTACATTACCGTTTTCGAAAGCTCTAATATGCAGAATCCTACGTACAGCGGTTTATTATAACGTACTTCTGCGAGATTCAGCTGAATTGCTACCAAATTATCATTGAATACTTTTGAAGATTTGAAATTTGGTTTAGCGATCAGAGCTTCTACGCCCGGTTTCCTATGGCGACATTCCCAGTGTGTAACTAATCTTATATCTACCCGCTTTTCTACATTTTCCATTGTTTTACCGAACACGTTGTTATTCATCGACTTGTAATGGTTTTTATCAAATTCATTTGTCGCTTTCGCACGTTTTTCAGAATTGAAATCAATATATTTCCGCATCCACTCTGATTGTTTAAATTCTAACGCCCTATGAACCTTTATTAACTTCAAACCAAACCGTACACATTGCTTTAAGTTCATGTAATGAATGATGTACCTTGATTTATTATATAAATTTGCTATTAACTTTGCATTTTTTGAGCCTGGAGGTACAATTCGTTCAGGACAAAATGGTAAATCGTTGTGTTCATCATGCAAGTTTTCCGGATACTCTAAATCAACTTCAAACACGTAACCCTTTCCTGAATCTTCATTCATATTGTCAATATCTAGCCTACGGATCTCTTCATCTGACAGCCATCGAAATCCTCCGGTTGGAAGTTTTCTTCTCATCGCGTGCCCATACAAATTTGTAGCGTCAAGATATAAAATATAGGATGTTTCTCTATTGGGTAGAAATTCCGGCATAAACTTGTTATTTGCTTCAGCACTTCTCTTGCTGCACATACTCAAACCACCGCGAATACCCTTTTTAAAGAAATGCAACATATCTATATCGGTTAGCAATTCCAATTTTACCCTAGTCATGCGTAGTAAGGCATCAAAACCGAAACCCGGTGATGTGAAATAATGACACGGATCCAAACCATAGTTCTGAATCGATATGGTTCGAAAATTCTCAAATATATCCGCCAAAAGTAAAACATCCGACGTTAGATATATGTCACTATATTCTCCTAAAGTGTGACAATTAAACACTTTCCACGCTTTTTGTGCTCGACAGTAATTTTCTTCAGTTACTTCTTCATCGCATAATGTATTATAAAAACTTTTTTGATCTGGCAAACAGTTGAAGTTTAGCTTTTCGAATGAGTCTACAAAACAGTATGGAAATACTCCCTTTTGACGCACTAATCGAAACTGTTCTTCATTTTTAAAATGCTTTCTGATTTCGACACATTGATTATCTTCCAAAAATGATCCCAATTTTTCTAACGATGAAGCCATAAATCTATATGAATCGACAAATCTTAATTTCATCGACACTCTTCTTAGCTTTCCCTTGCTATCAACATAATCTCCTACGACAATTTTTTTTGAAAACGATATGTATTTCTCTTTACTTTGTGCTATAACTTCAACATCTTCCTCTTTTAACGCCATATCTTTTACGAACATGTGACAATCGTAATTTGAAAGATTATGAAAAAATATTGGTATGAAGTTTGGTAATTGGTAATTTATATTACACACACTATGTGCAGGCCCTCGATATAAGCCGGTGAGGTGGTCATGATCGTATACTTTGCTGCCAGTTTTTATCTCTTTCGAACAAATGTGACACGTATCTTCCATATGATGTATTAATTTTTCTAGATTTTCTAATGGTAACATTTCTTTTGGCTTGCTTAAATAGTTGTTGTATATACTTAAAACATCTTCCTCCAACTTGTTCATAAAAATTTGTGCTGCATTACGCCCTCGATATATTTCAAATTTCGATAACGAATCATCATAAGAACATTTAATATAGTATGCAAACGCATACGGCTCGTGTTCAAAACATTTTACGGAGTATGAATTCTCATTGTTCTTTTCTGTATTCTCGATACAGACGATTGGTTTCTGTAACGATTCAAAGTCTGCATATACTACAAATGGTATTTTTAATTGTTTTTCAAAATTTTCAAATTGTAATACATTCTCCTGTTCTTGCTCTCCATATTTATTTATTTTAATACTTGTTGTTGGTAAAATTGCTCTTACCTTGCCGCAATCGTGCGTTTGATGTCGCTGAAGTTGACACTCTGTTGAAAAGAATATCAAACATCCCTCGCAAATAAATTTTTCATGACCATTTTTAGATGCTTGTGCTGACAGTAATCTGGATAAACTTTTTATCCAACAGTAATGGCTATTTCCAAGATCATCCGATATTAATAATAAATTTATATGTCTTTCTTCCTTTTGTCGACATATGTACATGGTGATTATATCATAATTCATAACTCCGTCTTTAAAATATTCATTTAAACCATAGACATTTATCGAAACTTTATTCTGCTTCTCAAACTCGGGTATGTCTCGTAATTTAACCGGAAATGTTATATTTGAATAGTCAAAGCCACAATTTTCATAATGAGGATACGAAGTTGTCCGCTGTGGTAAACCGTTCGGTTCACACACTGCTGATGTTAACGCCCAAGCAAAGCATGCATCATCAGCATTTTGGATATTTATTACAGCACGCTTAGCTTTTATATGGTACGGCAGATCCATGTAGCTCGAAGCTCTTGTGGGGTTATATTTGTTGAGATTAACCTCCATATACAGTATTTGTAATAGTGTCCACCCTGTATACAAATTGTTTTAATTAGTATTCTTCAAACCTTGCACCTTAGAGCGCTTACCTGAATCACGTTCTTGAAATTCCGACATTTTTGATGATATTTCATCGATGAAGTCATTATAAATTTTATACAAATCTGTCGCTAAAGATGCTACTTTATTTTTTGTATTAAACGATTTTATTTCCCAATCTTCTTTGGATTGCAAACAATACATTCCAAAACATTCTAGATTTAATTTAATGCTGCCATGAATATCGATAGCGCTTTGAATTAGATTTAAGATTTTTTCACGAATTCTATCCGAATATTCCTTCAAATCCACAAAATTTCCCGGTTCGTTTATTCTATAGCTTACTATTTTATCGCCAAATGCCCCAGCGATTCTCTCAACTCCATCGTCAATTATTACAAACGCATTGCGTTTATGCTCATTACTGCGCAAATGTGCAGAATAACATTGCTTATTTACGTACTTATCGCACGCATCACATTTTGCCATATTTGATTTAGATATTTCTTCAAGTTTGATTCTTTTACCAATGCATGATTGCCGCTGATGTCTCTTCAAGTTATCGGACCGGGTGAAACATTTTGCGCAATTATCACACACCAACATTTTGGACTTTATTCTTTTTCACTTCTCAACGAATAACTACGTCCCTGTGATACTTTACCACCGTTTATAAACCTTTCCACCTCCTCCCAATTCTTGCAGGAGTTTTATGCAGGAGGTTTTTTGTGAACATAATGAACCCAAATGATGCCAGGTAAATATGACTCATTCCTTTTCTTCGAGCAAAACAGCACTTCTTATCTGCATATATTTTTTTACATAAACTTGCTTGGGCAGTATTACTACCTGAATAAATGTATAAAAAACCCTACTCTTATTTAATAATTACGGCCGATTTAAAACCTTTTTGCAAGCAAGTTCGATATACACGATTTTCAATTAGTCGCTTAAACCCTCTCACATTATATCATCCAAATCAGGTAGGATGGGATAATCATTTTAATTAGTATATATTAGTAAATATTACAAGATTATTTTTCATTCTATCGGAAGACGACGAAGAGTAACCATCTACGAACATGTCTTAACACGTCAACAGAGCGTTATTATTTTATTCTCTGGTTTCCCTATTTAAAGGTGTCACTTGGGGGGAGGTTGCAAATAATTAAAACTTAATTGGAAACTCCTCCCACATTACAACTTTTAAGGTTAGTAGGTTTGTAACAATTAGCCGATTCTAGAACCTCCTCCTCCTCCTCCTCCTCCAACAATTAGCCGATTCTACAACCTCCTCCAAAAATTAGTAGATACAACAACCTCCTCCTCCTCCTCCAACAATTAGCCGATTCTAGAACCTCCTCCTCGGACGCAGGTTCGAGGAGGAGGTTCTAGAATCGGCTAATCTATACTACTTTTAAAGAATAGTTAAATTTATATTTAAACGAGCTTTCAAATTCCCGCTCATTTTTATTGATCGGCTACACCACCGCCATCCACGCAGTTCCAATGTACTAAAGAGAGAAAAGAGAAAGAGACAGAGATATAGGCCCAAGCAAACTACCAGATGCTTAACTCGTACCGCTTTCGTTTGGACCCTATTTCTATCTCTTTTCTCTCCGTCTCCTCTCTCTCTTTTGTACTTTGTAGCCGCGTAGATGGCGGTGGTGTAGCCGATCGATAAAAATGAACGGAAATTTAAAAACTGATTTAAATATAAATTTTATTATTCTTTAAAGATTTTTTTTAATAATAAGTTCGAAAGAATCAAAAATTTTCACCTGAAAACTTGATAAAGTTTTAAGATGGAAATCACTGATTTTGTGGAACTTATTATTAAAAAAACCTTATCAAATATTTTAAAATAAAAACGCAAACTTCAGAGAAACAAATGTATATATATATATTTATACCCAAATATTTACAACTGTATAAATATTTAAATATACTATTAAAATAAAAAATACTACAAAGCGACTAAAATTAAAACTATTACAGTGAAAATCAGTAGTCTTCGTACTACTGGTTAAAGTAATGATAAGTAAAATAATAATAATAATAAGTAATGATAAAATACTGGTTTAATTATAACAAAATTATTATACAAAATAAAACTAATATTTGTTTACAATTA
Source organism: Onthophagus sagittarius (assembly GCA_036711965.1). Taxonomy (NCBI): domain Eukaryota; kingdom Metazoa; phylum Arthropoda; class Insecta; order Coleoptera; family Scarabaeidae; genus Onthophagus; species Onthophagus sagittarius. The sequence continues at coordinate 778,263 of JASERS010000011.1, read as the reverse complement.
TTTCTTCTTGTGTCAATATAATATGCGAAAATATGTGAAACTTAATTTACAAACTTAAAATTAATCTTAAATTAAAGTGACTTAATAAATTAAATTAAACCTAGCAAAATTTATCAGAACTATAATGCAGAATGAGTGGAGCAAAGCAACCAGCAGCCAAATCGGCAATCACAACGAGCAAATAAGTTGAACAAAGTAGCCAAAAAGGCTAATAAAGCAATTAGAACGAGCAGAATAAGTAAAACAGAATAAACAGTAACCAATTGCTTTCAGTAGTGTGCATTACGATTTTGAGCTATTAAAAATTAGGCCAGTGTAAAATAATAAATAAAAATATTTGTTTAGCATATTGCAAATTATATATTGACAGTATGGAAACCGTTATATATAAAATTGGGGATATTATTGAAATATTAGAAGTAAATGGTGGAAATTTACAGGATATCGAACCGAATCTTTTTCAATACATTCCAGTCTACATACTTCAAACCAAAGTTCGAAGCCAATCGCTGGAAAATAAATGGTGATGGACGGTGATGATTTTAAATTTGAAGAAACGAAATAAATGCAGTATTAGTAGTCGGGAGCGCGTGGTTATTTATTATCGTTGGTACTATTTATAAATAATTTTGCTTACATAGTGAAGAAGTATAAAATAAACAAAAAACTCATATTACATTTACATTTATTTATTTATTTTTCATAATACATTAGCTTTAGGAATCCAACTGTTATGAGATTTATCTAAACCTAACCACCGCACGTACACCTTGTTTCCTTTACGACGTAATATTTTTTCAATTAAATAGACGTCCTTGTGTTTTGCCTTTTGTAGTTCTTCTTCATAGAAACATCCGAGTAAAACCTTCCCTGCCATGACCTCCAGTAAATACGTCTGCGGAGATGTATTATTTATTTTGGATATCTTGAACAATTCCGTAGACCAGTTTGGCGTATATCCTTTTTCAGATGTTGTTTTATATTTACTTATACGAACTACATTACCCAATTGAAATTTCGATTTTTTTGTTCGTATTATTAGTATTGGTATAGTAAACGGAAGATCGCAGATGTTTTTCGTGTTTTGCGGTCACATCACAGGGTTTCATGCGGATAGTTCTATATACAGTTGAATTATATTTTTTCGTTATTGGTTTTATTATATCGATCCATTTGAAACTACCGCGTAAACCAAACTCTCTGTATAATTTGTTTTTAATAGTTCGAATCACTCTTTCGACGATTGAGGCTTTCTTGGTGCTATATGTTGAATAATGGTTAATACCGTAGGTTCACATTGTATTTTGAAATTGTTGATTATAGAATTCCTTTCCCTGGTCGGTTTGTAAATTTTTTGAATACCTTCCTTGACAAAAAACATTTTCCATTGCCTTTTTTACCTCAATCGCACTTTTAGATTTTAATGGTTGCATCCAGATGTACTTGGAAAAGCAGTCAATTGTAAAGAGAATGTATTTGTAACCTCGATATTGTTTATTGTAATGGGTAAATACACCAATATCAGACTGCCATAAATCGTCGATACCTTTAATGACAACTTGTCTCCTTGGAAAATTTCTTCTGGCAGATCGGTGCAACTCATTTACACCGTCAGCTTTAGCCCTCTTTCTTAATTGAATTTACTCCAAGGATCTCGTATAACTTATCAACATGTTTGTATAAATTATCATTTTCTTTTTTTAACTCAACAAGCTTGTTTTCGAAATCGCTTTTATATGTGGTAATATTATTAGTCAATAATACTATTAATTTTTCAATCGTTCTGTCAAGATAAACCTTATTTACAATATCTTCTTCAAGTGGTGTGGCAACGTTTACGATTCGTTTATTGCCGACGTCTATCTGGACTAAGGTGACGTCCCAATTTGTCAGCGTTCATTGTAATAGTAAATTGAAATTAACAAATCATTGTATTTATTACTGAATAATTCCAATTTCTCTCAATTCTTCAATGATGCTCGCAATTTCATTAGTGTGGCTAGTGTAACCGGCACTTTGCGACGCTATCAGTAAACGTAAATGATTCACGAGTTCGTTTACATCGTCCCAATATACGTATTGGTATGGAGTCTTAACGTCCGTTTTTAGAGTTAAATTGTTTTTCGAGAGACTGTATCCGGTCCAGGATTTTTTGCGTTTCTTTTGCAAAAGTGGTTTTATAACATGTTGCTGTTTGAATGATTTGTTTATTAGGATTGAATTCTCGACGATGCACGCTCGTAAGCTCGAGAATCTTTAAGTACTCAACCCTATCGCTTTCAAGATCTCCTTGAGGTGTTACTTTGAAAACGAGTTCATACAATCCGGGAGTTCCCTTAAATTTCTGTTGCTGAATTACCAAGTCATTGTTGTTATTATCAAACTCAATTACACTGTTAGCTATTTTAAATTTATTCACTTCAGAGTCGTATGTTATACCATAGGAAGTATCATATTGACTAGATGTATCTTTTAAAAACCCATCGATTTATTCCTTGGCTAACGGTTGGAATGCTTCGAGATACTGATTAACTATGTGAGGATTTGTTTCATTCATATTTCGACAAAGTCGGCGATTGTTTCGGACGCTCATCTTCTGCAGGTGCAGGTGGACTTGATGTAAAATGTTCTTCCTCAGTTCAGAAACCAACTCGTGGTGGTGGTGATTCTATAAAGTACGATGGTGGTTTTAAAAACTGTTCTCGCTGTTGTTGGAAAGATCGAAGTGGAGATTTGATTGTAGCAGTACTATGTTCCATTTGTGTTTCTTCTTCTTGTTTTGTCTCCTTATCCTGTTCTTCTTTCTTTATTGATCTCGCTCTTGATTCTCTCCTTAAGAGCAATGTTTATATTTTCAAGAGGCATCGTGATTGGTTTATACGTCTTCTCTAAAGATTCTGCAAGCTCAGCACGTCCCATTTTTAATGCCATATGCTTCCTTCGAATCGCATTACTAGCTTTTATAATCTCCTGTTTCACTTTATCTTTCCTTTTGGTGGTTCTTTTTGGAGGCATGGTTACTCAATCAGTCAGACAGAGAAACAAACAGGTGGACTGACAGACAGACAAACTGACAGACAGACGGGCAGACAGACAGACTGGCAGACGGACGGACGTACAGATAGGTCAGTGCTGACTGACTGACATCCGGCTGTTGAATGAAGAATATTTTGATAAAGTAATGTTTAAATAAGGACGATCATGGTTGAATGTGATATTCAAATGTTTTCCTATAACGTCCATTGTTTAGGTCTATGTCCTTATCGATTACGAGAAATCCACATTTATCCTTCCAGCATTCGGCACACATTGATCTGAATTAGTCAAATGGTAGATCAGTACCGATGTGTTCATCGTACACATGTTGTAAATTCAAATTATCCTGTTTGAATAGAATAATAAAATTGGCGTTATCCCGTATTAGATGTTTTGGAATTCGTGCATAAGATTGACATAAGTAGAAACTATCGACGCCTTTATGTCGTCCCATGCTAAAATACGATCTGATTTTATCCTGTTCGTGACACGATACGTCATCGAAAATGAATACTGAATTGGTTCGTGCTTCTTCGGGATCCACGATCTCTTCGCTTTCTTTAAATGCGAAATAATTGACAGTTGGTACGGTGCGCATAACATTTTCCAAAAGTTCATATTTCGGTTGGTATAAGGATTTCGAGTAGACGTACACGTTCTCGAATCTGAGACCCTTTTCATCGAAGAGCAGTGTAAGGATTAGGTTGGTTTTACCACAATTCGATGGTCCACATACTAAACAACGAATGCTATCCGGAAAATTATCACCGTGTCTTTTCATTAATTTGCAACCTTTTCCCTTGATATCATCGTCTAAATTTACAATCTGGACGGCATGTTTCTGCTTCACGAGACGCATTTCGAATAGTTTACTTAAATATTTATACTGGTACAAACTATAATATATATCATTTCAATGCCGTCACTCAAACGAGGTGGAGGTATTCTTAATTCTCTGATCAACAAATTACCCGTAGAACTACACATTCCATCGTATTCGTATTGCGGACCGGGTACGAAGTTGGCAAAACGTTTGGCACGAGGCGATCCCGGCATTAACCCCCTCGATTCAGCTTGCAAGTCCCACGACATATTCTACGCGCAGAACAAAGATCTATCGAAGAGACACGAAGCGGACCGAACGCTAGAGGAGCGAGCTTGGGAACGAGTTAAAGCGAACGACGCGAATTTCGGTGAAAAAGTGGCCGCCATGGTCGTCGCCATTGCTATGAAAATCAATCGTATATTGGGCATGGGTCTCAAGAAGAAATGCAATGCTAAAAAGAATAAGATACGTTCTGGAAACGGATTGGAATTACTTCGGAAAACTTCCATACAAAATGTGAAAGGAAGTATTATTAATAAGAAGAAGAGGAAGAGTAATGAGAAGAAGAAGAAGAAGAAGGCGAAATTAACACCGGATGCGATCAAGGCGGCTACCAGAACATTTCCAATTCCTAAAACTGTCGGCGGTGTTCTACCCTTAATTCCGATATTCGCCGGCTTGCGCCCTTGGCAGTTTAGCGGGTGGTGCGGCCGGTATAGCAACCGCAGTCAACAAGGCGAAAGCCTCTCGACATCAAATGAATGAATCGAAACGTCATAATAAAATTGTTGAAGAAGCAATATCCCGTTTGGGAGTCGTCAAAAACAAAGACGGTAACGGCCTCTACCTCAAACCATACAAACAAGGAACCGGATTGAAAAGACAATCTAGAAAAAAAAACTAATCGAACGACTGCCCCTCCGACCACTTTCTAATTATGACATTTCCGAGATCGCTAAAAATATACCTGGTTTTAGGGGCGTATTCTTAAGAGACACTTTACCGGATTCCCCCAGAAAGAACGAGTGCGCAGTCGTTAATTTAGATTCCAAGTCGGGACCGGGTACGCACTGGGTAGCCTATGTAAAACGAGGAAATCGAGTGGACTACGTCGATTCATTTGGAAATTTGAAACCACCTATTGAATTGATAAATTATTTAAACGGTAATGAGAATGTACACATTTTTTATAATCACGAAGCGTTACAAACTTACGATCAAATCATCTGCGGTCATTTATGTTTAGAATTTCTAATAAATAATACTTAAGAACACCTTAAACGATTAGTTTCATTTAACCCGCTATTAAAGAAACATGTCACATACGTTTACGTTAACTGGTACAGGTCCCGTATTGTCCGCCGATTTTTTTCCACCCATAGAATTAAATTCCAAAGATAATTACGCTTTGGGGTTAATCGGGTTGCACACGTACAATTCAATACTGAACGTAGTTGAGGGTGCGAATAAGTTTTACTATGACGATGATGATAAAGTTATTGAGATCCCCGTAGGATCGTATGAGATAAGCGACATTGAGGACTATTTGAAGGGTTTCTTAGGTAAAGCATCTATTTCCATTAAATTAGGGTCTATATAAAAATTTACTTTTGGTGATAATTAAAATTTATTTTTCTATACTAGTTTCGAGCCTTGCTCTTCTTCAGTAGGTACCTACAAGTTTACAATATATAAAATGAACATATTAATATAAAAATAAAATAGTAAAATCTTACGTTATTACTAACAAATTAGAAAAATTAATTACAATATTTTTCAAAATTTACATCAAAAGTTGTTGTGTGACGTTAGGTTTTTTTGTTTTTGTTTTTATATTTGTGTTTTAGGTACGGATCTCGCAGGCAACTATAGATTGGTTTTTGGGTCGGGATAATTTGTTCGTTAAGGCTTATAATATTACTGTTAATTTCAATAAACTTGTTGATTTCGTACATTTCCATTATTTCCATAAGGTTGCTTTTATTAAGTTGGTGTAGTAATTTAATATTTTTATTTTCGTCAAATTCGTGGTTGTTGAAAATTAGATGTTTTCCGAATGCCGATTTTGAACTCTTTTTATGTTCTTTAAGCCTTGTTTGGATACTTCTTCCCGTTTCACCTATGTATGTGGCTGAACAGGTCCCACATTGTAATTGGTATATGCCACTTTTAGCGAGAGTTGTAGTCTTGTTTTTGTTATTAATTAATAATGCCTTCAGATTGTTTTTGTTTTTAAATGTCATTGTTATGTTGAACTTATGGAACATTTTCTTGATTTTATGGGATATTTCTCCTGAGTAAGTTATGGATCTGTACGTTGTTGGTTTATCAGGTTTTCGGTCGGATAGGGAAGTTGTTTCTTGAAGATTATATTTGTTTTTTATTTTCGAAAATATTCGTTGGATAAATGTCGGTGGGAAATTGTTTTCGCTTGCAATTTGGTGGATAATTTCGATCTCTTTTTCTAGGTCTTGTTGTTCCAATTTTGAATGGAAAGCTCTGTGTATATAAGCTCGGTATGCTGCCATTTTATGAGTTTCATCATGATGAGAATCGAATGGGATGGTAGTACTAGTTTGTGTAGGTTTTCTGTAGATGTTATATTTAATTTTGTTGTTTGAATATCGTAGTGTATAGTCCAAGAAATTTAATTTTTGATTGTTTTCAGTCTCGATAGTGAAGTTAATATTGGGGTGTAAACTGTTAATATATTTATGAAGATTATTAATATGTTGGTCGTCTTTAATCAGTACTAAAATGTCGTCCACGTATCTTGTCCATAGGATAATATCGTCTCTATAAGGGTTTTTGTCACACATAATTTGATTTTTCTCTAGGTTGTCCATGAAAATATCTGCCATCACACTACTCAATGGTGATCCCATTGGTAATCCATCTAGATATTGATAGTATTTATCGTTAAAGATACAAAAATTTTGTTCTAAGCATAGTTTTAATAGCGTTAAGATGGAGCGAGTTCTGTCTTTGTTTTTGAGGTCAGTCTTTAATATTTCTTCTAATATCGTTATCGTGTCGGTTATGGGTATGTTTGTATATAGGTTGTTGACATCAAATGAGATCATTTTGAAACCATCTGGTAGCTGTATTTTGTCAATTAAATCAGGAAGTTGGTAACGATTAATTATGGTATATTTTGGTTTAAAATTGATGTCATTTATTATAAATTTTTGTAAAAGTTTTGCGAGTTTGTATGTGCTGGATTCAATGGAGGTTATAATGGGTCTTATTGGTAATCCATTTTTGTGAACTTTAGGTAGTGCATACAATTTAGGGGTTTGCGGATTCATAGGCAACAGGCTGGTCAAGGCTGGTATTATTTTATATTAATATGTTCATTTTATATATTGTAAACTTGTAGGTACCTACTGAAGAAGAGCAAGGCTCGAAACTAGTATAGAAAAATAAATTTTAATTATCACCAAAAGTAAATTTTTATATAGACCCTAATTTAATAATTGGTGAAAAAAGGATAAAAAAAATTATTTTTATATTTCCATTAAACCCAATAATAATACATTGAGATGTATTATAAGCAGTAAATACCGAATCAATTTCAAAAAGTCAAATTCTATAGGAAAAATGTTGGGATTTAGTAGTAAAATTTTGGAGGCCGGTCGGGAACACGCTTCAGATTTGCCAGTGCAGATTATAAAAGTCGTTACTATACATATAGAGTGTAATATTACAACGGCAGCCTACTACAACACACGTCTGGTGCATACGCTTTATGAATTTGCTCCGCAAGTCGAACCGGGTTATAGTACTAACATTGAACCTCAACACGTCATTTCCCTACCTGTCAATACAAATAAAATCGATAATGTAACTCTTACTATATTGGACCAAGACGGCGATCCGGTTGATTTTCGAGGAGAAACAATTGTCGTGAGATTCGAGTTTAAAAAAGTACTATAATAATAATATTAATCGTCGTAAGAATGGGTTTGGTATTTAACAACGAAAAAAACGTACTACTTCCAACCTAATTCCTATAATAGAGGGAAGTGAATGTAATTCTCGCATTAATCGTCCATCTCGCACGCAGTTAACATCTGAAAATATTACGTTTCTTCAATCACTCGGTTTAAAGGTTAATAACAATGGAAAAATTGGAAATATTCGACAATCTTAATTTTGATGAAGTTATAACCAAACAGGAATTTCACACTTACTATCCGAGGAATAATAATTTCAATTTAAATGATGAAATACGTATATCCATCGCACATCAGGACATTTACACGTTGCCCGGTAAAAGTGAAATCTACATCGAGGGTAAATTTACTACTGTTGGAGGAGATGCTACTTCTACGGATAAATGTCAGTTAACAAACAATGCCTATGCCTTCCTTTTTGAACAAATTCGCTATGATATCAATGGTGTTGAAATAGGTCGATGTAGTAAACCCGGTATAACGACAACTATGAAAGGCTTACTTTCGTACAATGAAAACGATTCGAAGGCTTTAATCACCGCCGGATGGAACCCCTTAAATCAGGGGCAACCAACATCCAAAGAGACTAGATTTAACGCAAGCATTCCGTTAAAATTTGTAACGGGTTTCGCTGAAGACTGTCAAAAGATCTTAATAAACGTCAGTCAGGAACTTATTTTGGCGCGCAGCAGACCGGATGATAACTGCTACATAAATGTTGCATAAATGCTACATAAATGTTGACGGTAATAGAAAAGCTACTATCGAAATTGAAAAGATCGAATAGCACGTGCCACACGTAACCGTTAACGATGAAACACGACTTCAACTGCTATCTAATTTACGTGATAACAAACCGGTTTATATTCCGTTTAGAAAATGGGAATTGTACGAATTGCCTGCTTTACGGAGAACCAAAATCGATATATGGCCTGCAAAAACGAGTACAAAGTTAGAAAAACCGCGCTAGGTTATAATCGGTTTCCAAAATAATATAAAAGATAATTTTAAACAGAGTGCCTCAATTTTTGATCATCCTTCGATTACAAATATTAAATTGTATTTGAACGCGGAAAATTATCCGTATAATGCGATGAACATTGAAATGAACGAGAAGCGATACGTATTCGCTTATCGTAATTATTCCGCTTTTCAGTCGAGCTTTTATTTTAAAAACGCAGCAGAACCGCTCCTCGATTACGATGAGTTTGGAGGTAACACGCTTTTCTTCATAGATTGTTCGAATCAAAATGAATCACTTAAATCTGGTACCGTCGACATTAAATTAGAACTCGAGTGTTCAAGGTCATTTGATCCGGAAACCGTGGCTTACTGTCTGATTCTTCACGACAACATCGTTCAGTACGAACCGTTGAGTGGTATCGTCCGGAAGATTGTGTAAAACAAAACAAAAAAATTATGCCTCGTAAACAGGTTACTTTTGGAGTTACAATAACGTACGAGTGGTTTGATGAAGAGGATAGAAGCTCGCCTTGATTATTTAGTGCGATTGATCGACAACGGTTTTCAGATAACATTAATCGCTTGCAAACAATACTGAATCCGATCCTGTCACCTTCACATCGTTCTAAAATTTATAACGAAAGATTTTCTACGCATAAGAAGGAAGTAACTGAAAACGTTTTAATGATCGATATACAAGGATTTAACATACCCGATTTTACACCAAAGGAAATGAGCATAACCGATGGAAGCGAAACATTCAACCTACCACTCCGTATTAACTTTTATCGTCAAAAGTGAAACGTGGAGTCTTTTGGATAGAACGCAATTTATTAAAGATAAGCTACAATGAAGATTATATTGATTTAGAAGAAAATATTAAAACAATATTAAATAAACACATTAAGGATGATTTTACTACCGTTTATGTTAAGTTATATCGTTTTCTAAAGGAATAAAACAACTTTTTTTTATTTAACTTACATTTTATTTTTTAAATTAATTCAAAATCATTAAAAAATTGATTAAAATGCATTAGAAATGTTTACCGTGAAATGCGTAGTTATTATCTAAAATATATTTTTTAAGGAGAGGGGATGAGTGTGGGGGAATCTTATAGTTGTTATAAAAACGGATATTTAATTGCTATTACTATTAGTACTGTAACCTTCTCATGCAAAAGAAGTGTCATACAGTTTTTAATTTTACGTAATTTTGTGCTCCTATAACACAGACAATGGATTTACGAGAATTAAATACGATTGGTTAAGACAGTTTTAAAGAACAAATAAAAGCGAAAGAGTTAAAAATCGATAACAAATATAAAATAATAACTGTAAAACCACTAACTACAAGTTATGGAAAGACAATTTTGGTCGAATTGGAAGAAGGAAGTTTATTTCTACCCAAACGATTTGTCGATTGGTTTGGGAAAGAAAATCGAATAAAGGAATTTCAAGCCGGACAGTATTGTATCATCAAAGGATTCAAGGTCATCAAAGGACGAGTGTTTATACCGCGTACAAGTGTATCGTCCTTTAATTTGTCTTGTGTCGCTCCCCCACCTTGAGCGCACGTATAAATTAAATGTATCTGTGATTTTATCTCTCTTATCGTTTTGTAACGGGTACGAATAAAGATCTCGCGTGATAGCAGAAAGAACCAGCTTTAAAATTCAAACCTTTGCGAAAGAACGGGTCACAGTGAAACAAAAGGACAGTGTAAGACATTATAAATCTTTATTATTACAATTTTCCAATCAATTAAGTTTCTTTTTATTTTACTTTTCATTCATTTTTTTAACCACCAAAATTTCGAACCATCACCTTTTTTTTTGACATCAACTTTATAGTTGCGTGTTCATTTGGTCCTTCGAGCAGGATTATTCCGGGGTGTTCTTTATTTTTTTTATTAATTAATTTCCCTTTTTCTTTTGATTTGCGTTTTTACGCCGTTATCGTTTATTTTATTTTATCTAAAATACCATTTTTGCGATTGTCAACACGTGGTTTCTGTAAGCCATCTGTGCCTAAAACTGGTATATTCTATTTTTAGAATTTTTCGGAATTACTTCCATTTCGCTTTATTTTATATTATTCGGTTATTGCCGCTTTTCTTTACTTACGCATTTATTGCACCTTTTTTTTATTTCCTTACACCATTTATTGGTTGATTTATTATTATTTTGCTTTATTATTTGCTCGACTTTATTGTTCAGCTCATTATCCTACTGTATTAATTATTCTTTCTTTATTATACATCTCCTTTTTTTTCATAATTATCCATCCATTATGGCTGAAAAATTACCCAAAGCCCTCAACAAAAGGAATATTCCTTATCAACGCCTCCTCGAAATCCTAAACATTGGTCAAAATCTGAAAACGGAAGATGATCAATATAATTTTATGGCACGTGCTGCAGAAATTGAAACTGTTTACGCACAATTTCAAACCCATCACAACCAAATTATCGGGCTGATTGATGATACTGACTATGATGCGCAAGATTTAATTCGGCAGATACAACTTATTTTTCAATTAAAGCTTTAGTTCGAAAACATGACACATCTACTACTTCAACATCGGCAGCTGCCTCTACACCAAAACTTAATAAATTAACTCTGCCCAATTTTGATGGAAAGCACAAAGATTGGCCTACGTTTTACGATTTGTTTCGGACAATAATCCATGACAATGACGCTTTATCTCCAGTAGCAAAATATCAGTACCTGTTAACGTCTCTTCGTGGAGAACCTTTTAACCTATTGAAGGGACTTCCTGTCACCAACGATAACTACATAATCGCGTATAACACATTAAAAGGGCGCTATCAAAATAAAAGACACTTGGCCACCTTATACTTTAATGAAATTATCAGTTTAAAACCTTTGAAGGAAGACTCCGCAAAAGGCCTACGACTGCTGGTTGACTTGTTCCATGAAAATGTTGAAGGTTTCAGAAATCTAAAATTTCCTGTTGAACAGTGGGATTTCCTCCTCTTCAACATTCTTCTTCAAAAACTGGATATCTCCACACGAACCTCTTTCGAATCGGAACGTACTCAGTTTGATATCCCCACTTACATTCAACTTATCGATTTTCTGGAAAAAAAAGCAAAGACATTAGAATCTATTTCTCTTACAAAAACAGAAACAACTATCTTTAATCAACAACGAAAACCAGTTAATAAAATGAAAGCAATTACATTGATAACTGAAAATAATCAAAGTTCATCATTAACTAAATGTCCTTTATGTGAAGAAGCTCATCTAGTCTATAAATGTCAAGAATTTATATCAAAATCAGCATCAGAAAGATTAAATCTAGCTCGACAGTATGATTTGTGTCGAAATTGTCTTAGCCCGAAGCATAACACTCATAATTGCTCCTCAACTCACAAATGTCGCATTTGCCACCAACATCATCATTCTCTTCTTCATTTAAATGCACCAAACTCATTTCCGGTTCATGTTGGAACTTCTTGTAATCAGCTCCAAAATTCGACTGTTGACAGTACATTGAACGTTGTATTACCTATTGCTACTGTGAAGATTCAAGACAGATTTGGAGAATCTCATATGGTCTATGCGCTTATTGACTCTGGTAGTATGTCTAACTTTATAACGGCTCATCTTGCAAAAAAGCTTGTTCTACCAAGAAGACAAACTTCATGTTTAGAAATCAAAGGCCTTAATTCGATGACCACTATATGCAACAAAGGATCTGTTACCTGTCAGGTACATCCGATAAATGATAAGAAAGAATTTCTTGAATTTAATGCAATTATTACTCCGAGCATTTGTTCCAATCAACCATCTATTAACCCAATCATTTCTGCTTATCCACATTTAAATCAAGTAATTATGTCCACCAACGAATCTTCCTACAGATCAATCGATTTACTACTTGGTGCCGAATTGGTTCCTCAGATATTCACTGGAGGACGTCTTCGTGGAGGTCTGAATGACCCTGTTGCGGTGGATTCCATTTTTGGCTGGATTGTTATGGAAAGATCTTGTCTTAATCCTTCTACATCAATGTCAACATGTTTATCCACCACGGACGCAGCGCTTGACAAATCTATTCAAAAGTTTTGGGAAATAGAATCGATTCCTACTTTGACAACATTATCCCCATATGAGCAAATTTGCGAAAATCATTTTATTAATAACTATCAAAGAACTCCAACTGGAAGATTCGTCGTCTCTTTACCTTTTAAGAAAACTAATCCAACGTAGGGAGATTCTTATAAAAATGCTTTAAAACGCTTCATGTCTCTTGAAAAGCGATTGATACATAATCCATCCTTACGTCATGATTATGTAAATTTTATGAAGGATTACCTCCAATCCAATCATATATCACTTCGATCCCCTTCATCTCCTTCTGCTCCCAGTAATCAAAATCAAAATTATTATATCCCGCATCATTGCATTATACGTCCTGAGAGTTCCTCTACAAAACTCCGTGTGGTGTTTGACGCTTCAGCTACATCGTCCAATGGACAATCGCTAAATGATAACCTCTTGATTGGATCGAAGCTGCAACAAGATATTATAAAAATTTTATTATCTTTTCGATGTTTTAATATTGTCTTTTTATGCGACATAAAACAAATGTACAGGCAAATATTAATTTCACCATCTGATCGTGATTATCAACGTATTCTCTGGCGCTTTTCTCCGACAGAACCGATTCAAGAATACACTCTCAATACTGTCACGTATGGAATAGCTTCAGCACCATATTTAGCATTACGTACACTATTGGAACTTTCTAATATTTGTTCAGAAGAATTTCCAAAAGCTGCAGCTGTTTTAAAATCTAACGTATACATTGATGACATTGTAACTCGAGCACAATCCATCGAAGAAGCTTTAGATATACAACAAGAATTAATTACATTATTAAAAAAAGGAGGTTTTGAATTAAGAAAATGGGCAAGTAATTGCACTGACCTTCTCCGATCCGTTTCTGAAAATGATAGACAAGAACCAATATCAATAGATTATGGTGAAATTAACTACATCAAAGTTGTAGGGTTACAATGGAATCCCACCACAGATCAATTCACTTATTCCTATTCCTCTGTAAATAAACCCTGTACAAAAAGGTCGATTCTCTCTGAAATCGCTCGTATTTACGACCCTCTTGGCTTCTTAACGCCATGTAGCTTAAAAGCCAAAACTATTATGCAACAATTGTGGCAATTAAACATTTCTTGGGATGAAACCCCTCCTTTATCTATTATTGAAGTATGGAAAACATTCAAGAAAAGTCTTTTCTTTTTGTCCTCATGGAACTTACCACGTTTGATGATTCCCCATGAAACCAATTCGATTCAACTTCATCTTTTTTGCGACGCATCCCAACTTGGGTACTGTGCTGTTGCATATTTACGTTGTCAAACTCAAAGCACAACTACTACTTCCTTTATATGCGCTAAAGCCCGCGTGGCACCCTTAAAAACACTTTCTATTCCTCGACTGGAACTGTGTGGTGCGATTCTCCTAACTGAGTTGTTACAAACGATCCAAGATATCTTATCTCCCAGAATCACTTTTGATTCGATTTTCGCCTGGTCTGATTCTCAGGTCACTTTAAACTGGATTTGTTCATTACAACAAATGGAAAATCTTTGTTGTTTATCGTGTTACTCAAATTCAGAGTATCTTACCTCCTGAATGTTGGAGACACGTTCGATCATCTGACAATCCTGCGAATTATGGATCGCGAGGTCTTTTTCCCGATCAATTAATTACATCCGAATTATGGTGGAAGGGTCCTTCGTAGCTCACCAAGCATTCGGAGTATTGGCCCTCAACCCCTGAAATCTTACCGGAAACACAAGAAAGCATAAGTGAACAAAAAGTAAATCTTGCTTTATCACTTGAAACTCACAATAATTTTATTGATGATTTTCTGCATAAGTTCTCCTCCCTTTCTAAAATTAAACGCATTATGGCATATGTCCTTAGATTTTGTCATCATTGCAAAGGTCGTCAAAAATATACTAACATAACCGTATCACCCTTTGAATCTCAAAATTCGTTCACAACTATCATTCGTTACGTCCAAAAACAGAACTTTTCAGCATTACTAAGAGCAATTCAAAATAATCAATTACCAGACAAGCCATTTCGTAAGTTAGCTCCTTTCTTGGACAGAGATTATCTAATCAGGGTGGGTGGTCGCCTAAAATATGCTACAATTCCCTTTGATCATAAACATCCAGTGCTGTTACCTAAAAACAACCGTGTTAGTGAACTTCACGATGTCTGCGATGCTTCCGTTGTAAACCAAGATCATCTGCTCCTTGGATGGCCGATCTTCCTCATTTTCGAATATCTGAAGTTAAAGCCTTTTCAAATGTCGCCGTGGATTTTGCTGGACCAGTTTATACCACTATCAGTCGTTGTCGTGGAGCACGGTCTGTTAAATCTTACATCTGTGTGTTCGTTTGTACATCCACAAAGGCTATACACCTTGAGTTAGTTTCAGACTTATCCACAGAAGCTTTCATCGCCGCCTTACGCATCACGCCGAGGTCGATGTTCCTTAATTCTTTCCGACCAGGAGACCAATTTTGTGGGTGCTTATAACCGACTACGACAGATGGTCGATAACGCAGGAGAAAAACTCAATTTAAGGTGGCAATTCCATCCCCCGGGGGCACCTCACTTCAACGGGTTAGCAGAAGCCGGAGTCAAATCAGTTAAACACCACTTGTTGCGAGTAATAGGTGAACAAAGGCTCACATTCGAGGAGGTCTATACATTGTTAACTCACATAGAAGCGCTTAATTCAAGACCATTATCACCACTTACCGAGGATCCGAATGATCTTCAAGCACTCACTCCCGCACATTTTTTGTGTCTCGAACCTTTAACATTTTCTCTTGTAGATTCTGATCTTACTAATATTCCAATCAATCGCTTAGATAGATGGAAGTTGTTGCAAAGGATGATGCAAGATTTCTGGAAAAGATGGCATCAAGAATACTTATCAACACTCCAACAGCGACAAAAGTGGAACACACCTGCATCTAATCCTTCCATTGGCGATCTCGTAATAAGTCGCAATGAGCAGCGCCCTCCGATACAATGGGAATTGGGTCGGATAGCACTTCTTCATCCCGGAGTCGATAATGTCATTCGTGTTGTTACTGTCAAAACGAAGAATGGTCGGTTTACGCGACCAGTAACCAAACTTTGTTTATTGCCAACCTAAAAAAAAAAAACGTTTTGTGCATTTATAACACAAAATTATCAACCTAGTCATTTGTATAATATTTATTGCTTTCATATTTACCTGTTGAAATATTAGATATCACTGTTAAGTCCATTTCACATTTTGTAACCTGTTATTCTTGTAAAAAAAATATTGTTTACATTTTTGTTGGTGGGTGGAATGTTTATACCGCGTACAAGTTTCTTTTTATTTTACTTTTCATTCACTTTTTTAACCACCAAAATTTCGAACCATCACCTTTTTTTTTGACATCAACTTTATGGTTTATGCGTGTTCAATGAGAAACTCCACTAATCGAATTTCAAAAAATATAATTTTTGTTTTAAGTACCTATATTTGTTTATTATTTTTTCAAAATATGTAATTAGCTATAAATAATAATAAAAAAAATTTAAACAACATATTACTGTTTTTATTATATATTCTGATATCAAAATAAAAAAATTATTTTCAAATCTAATTATATCGTTATCATGATGACCTTGTATACTATTCCATTAAAAACAGACGCCCCATTGTTCTCTATAGTCATTCTTTCATTCCCACATGGGTGAAACTAACACTACCAATAAGTGTTTAATTTGCTATAAACAAATTAAGCGATTAAACAATCTAGTTAGACACCAACGAGAAGTGCATGGAGTAAACGTGATTGAAGCACCACAAGTCCCGGTTATTACACATGAAGCGTCATCAACAATCGCACGAAATTTGGAGGTCGGAAATCATCAAATTCCCATTGCACATCCATCTTCTTCAAGATCTTTGGTGGTAGGGAATAATCAAATTCCTGACGAACATCCAAACCCTGTAGTATCTAAATGTTGTCAGATGAAACGTAGGGTAGGTGAAGTATGTGGAAACACGTATTCCTCAGTTAACGCTCTTCAAGCCCATTTTCGTAGACATCACACCGAGAAAAATATTGGTGGATGCAATGTTGAGAAAATACTAGTTGTTTTAAAGATAGGGTTTGTTGTTATAAATTAACGGGTGTGTTACCGGAGGGCGATATACCTTCGTACCTCCAAAGATCGCGCGGGGTAGTAAATCAGCTCATTGACGACAACATTTGTCGGTTCGGTTCAATTAAAGTACAAATTGAACTAATTGCTAATTTTGTTAAGACCGGCTTTGACGATACCGGCGCAGAGAATGTAATTGTTTCGGAAAAGAATTTTAATACAAAATTTAATGTTATTACACAAGCTACAAATGTCGATGAGGTTTACAATGAGATGATGCAGGGAATTTTGAGTCAAAGTGAAGAGTTTCAGGAGCGTGGGTCGGGGTAGGCAAATATATGACAAAGGGTTGATTTTTCAAAATTTTTTTGAAATTGACAGCAATTAGCGTCAGGTAAAATACTTTGTCTGACTCATTTGCGGCAGGTAAAGTACTTTGTCTGCCGCTAAATGCTGTGAATTTGACAGTAAGGTAAAATGTCACTTTACTGCCGCAAATGGATACAATAAAGTATACTTTTGCTGCCGGTTGACGATAAACTAAATAATTTAAGTATTAATGTTTATGAGTTAGTTATAAATTCGAATAAGTACACGGAGAAAGACCAATTTATTTTACCAAACAAAGACGCGATATTCATATAAATTTACTTTATTTATATGAAAACGGGCAAGGTCATTTTGTTTTAATCAACAATTTTTCTAAATTTCAAATCAGGTCACACGACATGGACATTCTATACACATTTGTGATGGATGTTTAACACGGTTTTCGTCAGCAGAAAAATTAATTGCGCATCAGAGTAAAGATTGTAATCATATAACAGTTATTCCTACAAAAAATTTAAAATCAAAACCCAATTATTTCGGCTTATACACCCATGAAAATATTTTAGAATTTAATAATTATAAATTCACCCATCGACTCTTGTAAACCAAATTCATCGAAATCTTTTACCGAAAAAATTGAAACGCATCAACCCTACAGTTTCGCTTATTATATCGTTTCCACGAATGACAGCAGTTTCAACAAATTCGAAACTTATACGGGGCTCGATGCACCTCAAGTTTTTATTGCTAAATTAATCGATGACGTCAAATTTATCTATAACGAATACTTCAAAACCGTAGAACCAATATCACCTCTAACAATCGATTAGCAACGAAATTTCGATTCAGCTGAAAATTGTTTCATTTGTGAAAATCAAGGTTCGCGACCATTGTCACATAAGCGGTAAATACCGCGGTCCCGCCCATATAAATTTTAATCTAAACTTCAAACTTCAAAATTTTATACCAATATTCTTTCATAATTTTAGCGGTTATGATTGCTACTTATTTATTAAAGAAATGGCTGATGCGGATGCAGATGGACTTGACGTATTGCCAAACAATAAAGAACAATATATCAGTTTTAGTAAAAGAGTGTTGGTCGCTAAAGTAATTAGTCATAATAAACATAATGCACATAATGATTTACCTTTTCTATCTGAAAAAATTGTACTACCTAATGGTAAATGTAAAAGCGATGAAAGATTGATTCCAAATATATTTAATCAAAAGAACTCTGTGATCCATTATAGAAATTTAAAACAAGCCGTTGCTCACGGTCTTATTGTTTGTAAAATTAAATTACTTATTGTTGATAATTCGGTTTTTGGAAAAACAATGGAAAATGTTAATAAAAGAGTCGACGTGAGATTAGTGACCAGTTGGGATGATATTCATACTGGTGAAACTGCAGGTCGACCGCGTCTTGGAGCGCGCAACTTAATCGCCAAATTAAATTTTAAATGTATAAAAATGTTTACTGAAACATTTTCTTTCGGCAATTCAAATGGATCATCTTCACGTGGTGTACGATAAACCACTATATACCGGTTTTACGGTTTTAGAGCTTTTAAAATTATTAATATGTGAATTTTATTATGATTTCTTAAAATCGAAGTATGGTGAATATATTCGATTATGTTACATAGACACCGATAGCTTCACCGTACTAATTAATTCGGATGACGTTTATAAGGATGTGAAAATAAATTTAGATAAATTTGACACATAGAATTACTGTCCTGATAATCCGTTTGACATCCCGTTGTATAAGATGTTTTAGGTAAAATGAAAGATGAGAATTGTGGGAAGATAATGATAGAATTTATCGGTTTAAGATCAAAGCTATATGCTGATAGGGTCGCCGATGGGCGAGTTACAAAAAAATCCAAAGGTGTAAAGAAAGCCGTAGTTAAACGTGAAATTGCGTTTGAGAACTATCCAGATTGCCTATATTCAAAATCAACTTTATTAAAAAAAACAATTATCTTTTAAAAGTTTTAGTCATAGAATTTTTACAATTATACAAAATAAATTTGTTCTTTCGCCAAATGACACCAAGCGATTTATTTGTAATGATGGGATTAACCTTAGCTTGGGGTCATCATAGTATTTACAATAGTGTTTAATTATAAGAAACTAAAAAGTAAGTTTTAAAATTTGCAGCCCAGCTTGCTAAGTTAGACGCGATACACTCGTTTATTCGCGTCTAAAACCAGTAAAACAACACATGCGTCAGAGAAAAAAACTTATAAATGATAATCCTGACATTAGCATTTTATAACTCGTGATTATATTATTAAAACCAATATGTAAACATTTTTCATTTAAAAATTAAATCATAATAAATGAGTTTCTTAAACACAAAATTTTTGTTTGCTTCCATTTCTCTTTCCAGCTATCACGATATTACTTAAGTCTTTAATATTAAACTGAAAGGTTTCGGTGGTTCAGTGGTTTATTGTCTTTATAGTATTTATATTTAACCTTACCGTCGTCGGTTCAATTCGCATAAAATTCATTAAATAAAAGTAAGTATTATATATTTTATTAATTTAATCAATACCACTGGACCATCGAAACTTTTCCGTCGCTCACCGCCAGGAGGCGCCACCGTCAACCGAGACTTGAGGAAGGTTCCTCAGGGGATATTCGGAGGACTACTTTCAGAAGTTCGGCCGACCGCCAATAGGTAGCGCCACCATCGACCTGGACTTGAGGGAGGTTCCTCTGTGAAGATTCTCGGAGGACTACTTTCAGAAGTTCGGCCGACCGTCACTAGGTGGCGTCACCATCGATCGATCCTCTGAGGACTACTTTCAGAAGTTCGGTCGCCCGCAGCTAGGTGGCGCCACCATCGCCGCATGCTTAGTTCCACTACTCATCGCTAGGTGGCGCCACCGTCGCCCGATCTTCCGATCCTCCCGGAGGACTTCCGCCCCAAAATCGGCATTATCTATCTACACCCAAGAAAAAACTATTGTGATGAGCTAAGTTCGTATTATTAAGGATTGTTAATTAAACAATAATTCGTTTTCTTTTTAGTTTATTGATCGTACATCGGTCAGCAACTACTTCCTCTTTATTGCATGTATAATGTTTTATTAACATTGTACAAATGCAACGTTTGCAATAATCAGGAATTGTTGACCCATTTAGGATTTATTTACAATACAGTACACCTCCCACGGAATAATAAAAAAAATCAAACAATGTTTTAATTTGTTTTTGCTTATTATATAACTTTATCCTATCGAAATGAATCGTTAGTAACTTATTATCTACTTTAACTATTACATTTGGAAACTTAATATCTACGATTTTATATGGACCCTTGTATACCATTTCTAACTTTTTACCTATTTCATTTTTTATCATTATATCATCCTCTATTTTGTAATTTACTAACCTACCCCTAGTTTTCTTTTGCATCGTTAGTCGCAGTTTGTAAACGATATTTTAATTCTTTGGCATAATCATCAAAGTTATAAATTGGGTGGATGTTGTTTGTTAAATTGGTTGGTAAAGTTACATTTTTTCCAAATACAAGCTCAAAAGGAGAATATTTTGTTTCGCTATCTACAGCAGTGTTAAACGAAAAACTTCAAAATTGAACCCAATGACTCCAAGAGTCAGGATATTTTGCTAATTGTATTCTAAAAAATGCACCGAGATGTTTGTGTGTATTATCAATTGCTCCAAGACTTAAAAATATGTTTATTATTATCATTATCTGTATTTAATGGACCAACAACATCTAGGAACACTCATTCAAAAGACGTGGAAGCTTTTGTTATTGTCAAAGGAACTTTATTCGGTAAAGAATGCTTGTACCGTTGACAATCGTCAAATCGTTTTCCGAACTGTTCTACATCTTTTGACATTCCTTTCCAATAATAATATTTTTTGATATTGTTGAACATTCTCTTAATACCTGCATGTCCATCTGTCGCTAATAAATGAAAATCATTTAATATAAGTTGTTGAGTCTCTTTATTAAAAACTTTTTCTACTCCGTTAATAATTGATATTTTTTTAATTTTATCGTCGTTTTGAGAGCTCTTCAATGAATTGTTCAGTAGCTTATTTTATTTTACTTTTATTAAAGTACTGCAGTAGCAGTACTTTATTATTAACAATAAATATTTCATTAATACCATATTTGCTACATAATAAATTTAGATTTCTCAACGTAGCGTCTAAGGCTGACGTTGATCGAAAATTCTGATTTAAATAAATTGTATATGCTTGCAAGTTAAATAAAATAAATTAATTATTAAATTAAACAATAAATTAAATTATTGGTTTGGTATTCAATTTTTAAATTTTTGTTTTTCATTATTAAATTAAATTCGTCTTGATTCAATGGTTGCAGTACTACTGCTGTCAATGGTCGTTTTAACAATTCAACGAATTCAGGGTGATCAAGCCTATCAGTCGATGAAATTGTTTCTTGGTCGATATCCCTTAATAATTTTGTTTTAAACCTAGTCATTACTAAGACTGATTGGTTCAATTCTATTAGTTTATCTAAAGTTATCCATGATAAAGCATCAGCAACCACGTTTTCTTCACCTTTTAAATATTCAATTTCAAAATCATACTCTTTCAGTGTTAACCTAAATTTTGTGAGACGACGCGATGGGTTAATCATCCCAAACAAATAAACCAAGGGCTTTATCGGTCCCTGATCGGTTAAAATTTTGAAACGTTTTCCAAACAAGTAAGGTCGAAAATGAGTAACTGCCCACACTATAGCAAGGAGTTCCTTGTCTATAGTGCAATAGTTTTTCTCCGATTTATTCAAAGTTCTGCTAGCAAAAGCATTACTCTTGAAAATGCCCTAGGACTGATTTTCAGACACATCGGTAATCTAGTCATTTGATACTGGCCTTTTCCTATAGAAACAGCTGTTACATTCTTTATTTAATTCGACTTGATAGTATCCTTGTGAAAGATCAAGGTGTGACAAATAAGTTGCGCCCGCAAGAGAATCTAATATTTGCGTTATATTTGGCAAAGGAAATTTATCATCCTGAATTTGTTTATTAAGTAATCTCTAATCAATTACAATACGTCAGTTCTTCTCACCTAATCTATCTGATTTTTTTGGGGAACTATCAGTACAGGTGATGACCATTGTGATCGTGTCTCGTCTATTATCTCATTTTTCAACATTTTGTCAATTTGTTTATCTATATGACAATCTATATGGTTTTACATAGACGGGTTGTGACTCATGATTTAATGAAATATTTTGTTTTGCTACGATAGTAACAGTTAATTTATCGCTTTCTAAATGAAATACATCGGCGTATTTTACACAAATTTTTTCGATTGATTTTTTTCTCGAAACTACTTAGTTTTTCCATAGTTATTAAGTCAAGAACTTTATCTACTCTATTAACAGATAAATCGTTTGTGTCGTATGAAAAAATATTAAAATTTGAAAGATTTTGAATTATTTGTTGAAAATTTCGAATTTTAATTTCTCTCTCGGTCATATTTAAGAATTTTAATGGAATTTTATTATTTTCTGGTTTAACAATACAACCAGCCACGTAAACTCCGTCGCAAACATTTTCTGATATTATTACGTAATCATCATTTATATCGTAACAATCAAAATATTTTATGTTTTCACAACGCGGGGGTATTGTAGTAATGAGGTCATAAGACGATTCTAATTTTTCGGTAACAATGTTATTATTTATCAAAATTGAGAATGAATACTTTTCGTAATCTATTATTGCAGAATATGTAACAAAAAAATCTGTCCCTAAAATACCATTGATACATCTTCACTGAATCTGTCTACAACTAAAAATTTGTAAGATATTTCCTGATTTTGAATTTTTAATTTTAAATTTACTGAACCTAATGAAGTAATTCCACCGTGGATACCATTTATGTTAATTTTATCTTTTTCATTAATTTCCGCATTAGTGTCTAATTGTTCCAAAAATATTATGCTTATTGAAGCTCCAGTATCAAGCAATAATTTTATATTGTGATCATAGTTATCAAAAATTAGATTTGTTTTTATTAAATTTATGACATTTATTCTGAGAATTGTTGCGTTATTAATTTGATTGTAAAATTTTGTGAAATTGGTGATTGTTGTCGAAAATGGAAAACATTTGAAGATGAACCAAACTTAGAGTTCTCTTCATCTTTTGCGCCAGCTATTGCGTCTTTCAAACATGAATAATTTCTAGCCTTAACTATAGTTCTGAGTGCTTGATTTCTTAACCCGTTTGCGAATGTCGAAATTGCTGTTTTCTCATTAGCAGACCGTAATATATTTGCCGCTGCATTATCACCGTTTGCTTGCGAAATTGTCAAATTAACTAACAGTTCTTCAATTTGTTTACCGAAATTTTCTATCGATTTTTCATTTTGTCTAACCCTATGAAGTTCTATAGACAAAGAAGCTGCAGACTTTTTAGTCAATAAATAAAGTTTCATATCATCTACTAATGCCTTTGTTGTATTATATGTCGAATTTAATCTTAATTTTGCACTAACACTAAGCCTAGTTTTTAAAACATTTCGAATAAGTTGGGCTTTACCTAATTCATCAAACATGGCATCATACAATTCGATTGCGTCAACTAACTGTGCCGTTGTAGATTCTGTATCGTTCATAACTGGTAGTAATGATGCCGCTGTTTCAAATCTTTCAAAAAAGTCAAATCTTTCAAAAAAAAGTCAAATCTTTCACCAATATTTACTAATTTATTTAATTCCTTTACACAAATTTACTATTTCTATCTTTTTCGCTTATGTAACTTAACTCTATAGTTTCTCTTATTTCTACTAATATTAATTTAGTTGCGTTAATCAAACTATCAATTTCTAACCTACAATGTTCTATTTTAACTGAATCCTCTCCTACTTTATTGGACGAATTATATTCAACTGTTAATTCATTTAACTGCTCCACAATCTGACCTAATTTTTTATGTTTTCTAACAGTTAAATCTAAATTTACACGTCTGTCTTAACTATCTTTTACAACATTACCATAAATTTTACTATAACTTCTAATAAATTCTTAAATTCACTTAACATAATCTCTCGAAACCACGTTAGCACTGTTTTTTATTTTACACTTTACTTTGGGTTATACGTAGTTCATTTCGACTTCTTCTTACTTCTCTTCTTATCTTCTTCTTATCTTTTTATCTTAAAAGATGACAAAATTACGAAAGCCACTACCACAACGCCTATTACTTCTTCCATATGGTTCTTTTCTGGGAAGTCGTTTGTTGTTCCACCGCTATTTTCAGATTGGGCAATGATTACTTCTTCTTTTGATCTTGATTGTCCCCTTTTGATTTTTCTTTATTATCTTTATTTTATTAAAATTTATATTTATATTCTTGTACAGAACACACAAATCAGCAGCAATACGATAACTGCCACGCTGAACAAAACTGCTGCGGTGATTAAAGTGTTTGAAATATACTTTTTGATTTCCTCTTTTGTTCTTACTAGGTATCCCTCGTCGGTATACATTTTTTTATTTCTGGTTGTTTGGCAGGGTCGCCAGGTGATGACCGAAGTTTATATTATTAAGGTGTTTTATGGATTTATTAATTAAAGAATAAATTCGGTTTCATTTTAGTTTATTGGCCGTCCATCAGTCAACAACTGCTTCCGTTTTAATGCATGCATAATGTTTTATTAACATCGTACAAAATGCAACGCTTGCAACGATTAAGAATTGTTGACCCAGTTAGGATTAATTTACTATACAGTACATCACGTTTCTGATACCTTCGCGTTCATAGGAGAAAACAAATTTCGCATTATTGAAACATAAATGCCAATACCCTAGGTCGCACCTTGAGTTCGATGTTTTATCTCGTCGAATAGTTTCTCATCATAATCGGCTGGCTGAAACTCCAAACGTAAACCCTCTATGAGTTGTTCTCAATTCCGGTAATAAACACGGTTTGCAAGATACCAGACAAGAGCTTTATCTTTGAATAAATCTATTACCTATGTAAGAAGAACCGTTTTCAAAACCACCTCGCGCTAATCGAAGTTCATTAACCCTTTCAAGATACACACCCAACGAAACTCTGCCATCGCCCGAAAACGTGATTCCCCATTTCATGACCGGGACTACATTCGAATTTACGAAACTCTATTTCTAAAAAAACTATTAGTCGCAATTACTCTCAACGCATCATTTAATTTGTTCTCGAATTCGAGTGATATCGTCTTTAATCGCTTGACTATCTTTCACGAGAGTATACGGATTTTTCGGTAATTTAAAGCTTTTGTCGTACTCCATCTTGAGCAACTTCCGGAGGGTACTTCTCATCTCATCGCGCCCTTTTATTTCAGTGATCCCGCGAACTTTCAATTCATATCGAAGCGCGTCGGCCGTCAACCTACCCCCCGTCCCTAATTATGGAACTACAAGCAATAGTGATTAAACAATAATGTTTTTCCAGCTAAATAAAAGAAGAGGATTTTTCCCCGAAATTGTGAACAGGAATAAAACCAACCTTGAATCCGAAATGAAAGTATATGTAGAAGCCGGAAAAATAAAAGAGAATCTAAATTGCTACCTACTTCAGGCACCCTGATTTATAATAATCTCGCGTTTCGAACTTCATTTCCCCCCTCGAGCAACGTTTTTGTTTAAGACGGCCCCACGTTAGGCACCAAAATTTTTAACGCTTATTCTTTTAAATAATAATATAAAACATTATTGAAACCAATTATTACAAAAGGGTCAGTCAAAATCAAGTTTAACCGTGGAAATACGAGTCCTCGACCAGCTCGCCGGGGAAGGAAGGGATTATTTTTAACGCACCACACAGTTAACTGTGACGCGGGATAGTTTGTGATAATGACCAACAAAAACAGACCACAAAAGAGTAACGTATTGAATTGACAAATTACCAGAACAATAACTTTTACTAAAGTAAAAAAAAATAGTTGAAAAATAAAAATAAACAAATATATAAAGAAGAAGTAAAATAAAATAAAAGAAACCAATGTCTTCTGTTTTAGATTATGGTTATATGCAAGTTGTTTAGAAATAGTTTGTTAGCAAACGAGGGGAAAAGAAATAATAAAAAACTGGAAGGGAAAATTACTGAATTAATTGAAATGAAACTGACTCTATCTTACTCGAATTAAGAAAATGATTCCTTGAGCTCAATGAGTTTTCTTGGTTGTGTGTAAAAATTTACCCGTAACAAAAATATAAAAACTTACTAACAAACCCGAACAAATTAATTTTAAAAAATTGTATATATAATTAAATGAACTAAATCGTAAATAAATTTTGATTTTAGATAACAAAAGCAGGTATCGGCTTTTAAGAACTGTATACCAATCCGAAAATATAAACTGAAGGTAATGATAACAAAGTTAATTTGAACAAAGTGATTGCAAAGGAAAAAATACTGTATTTTTTTGTAAAACGCTTCTTTTTGTTGAAAACATAGTTTTTTTGAAAACTGTTTGTTTTTCTTAAATGTCTTTTTTTTTGAAAATGCTATTTTTTGAGTAGTTTCTTTTTTTATTAAGGGGATAGTTGTTTTATATTAAATTAAAAATGTATGAAATTTTACATCTGATGTTCGAGACCTGTCGCCGATTTGTTGAGATTCTCTTTAAAAAAATAATTTAATATCCGACAATGTCGATGATCAATGTTTCCTAAATTAACGTTGATAATAAAAAGTCTTAATTGATTGATCCCGTTTGAACGCGCAGTAAAAAACTGGGTTTAAAAAAATGGTGTTGGTTCAAAAAATAGATATAGAAAATGAAATTAAATCGTAACAAAAGAATGTGGAGAAATGCACATGAAATAAAGAATTATGAATAATAAAAGAGAATAATATTCTTATGTTTAATTATCAACTCACTTTTACAATATTCAAATTAATCGATGCGTTCGATACTGAGATCGCGATAAGAAGTAAGAGCGAGAGCATGTTCTCGTGTTAAAATATTTGAACCATCAGAACGCACGCACAGGCGTAAAATTCTAAGGTTCACGCGGCGCGATCATTCCACCAACAAAAGGCAGCATAACCCTTTTTTACAATAATTTATAAAATACAAATAGTTGATAGTGTGAAAGGTAAAGTTTGATTAAATAAATAACATAAATAACATACGGTAACTAGACGAAATAATTACAAGTTAACAAGTAAACAAACGGAAAAACAGCTGACTAGATTCATTTTCTTTTTTAAATCGGTAATGTACAGATACGGTACAGATCTTCGTGGTTGGGCGAGTTAACCTCCCATTTTTGGTCTTAATGGTGACAACTCGAATAATCTGTCTCCCATTTAAGTGGAGATCGTTGTTCGTTACGAATGAGTACCAAATCACCAATAGACGGTGTTGGAGACGAAGCGTTCCATTCTCCTCTTTGTTGCAGTGAGTACAAATATTCAACATGCCACCTTTTCCAAAAATCTTGTACCATCTTTTGTAGCAATTTCCAGCGGTCCAAACGGTTGATTGGTACTTGAGTGACGTCTGGATCTAAAACAGAAGAATTAAGAGGTTCCAAGCACAAGAAATGTGCTGGAGTAGATCATTGGGATCCTCAGTCATTGCGGAAAGTGGCCTTGAATTCAATATGGCTTCGATTTGCGTCAGAATGGTATAAACTTCTTCAAACGTTAGTTTTTGATCTCCAATCACTTTAATTAAATGTGATTTAACAGACTTCACTCCCGCTTCAGACAACCCATTAAAGTGGGGAGCCCCTGGAGGATGAAACTGATATGTGAGTTCTAATTTTTGTCCGGAACCCTCAGCCATCTCTCGTAGTTTATTGTATGCCCCCACAAAATTAGTTCCCTGATCTGATAAGATTAACGTACATCGACCTCTTCTGGAGGAAAATCGTCGTAGAGCTGCCACAAATGCTTCAGTAGATAGATCTGCAACTAGTTCTAAATGTATCGCTTTGGTACAGGTACAAACAAAGACACAAATGTATGATTTAGCAGACCGTGCTCCTCTGCTGCGACTAATGGTGGTATAAATCGGTCCAGCGAAATCGACAGCGACTTTGGAAAACACCTTCACTTCGGTTACTCTGAATTGAGGTAAATCTGCCATTCTTGGAGCATATGATCGAGGCTTGCTTCGAAAACAACGGATACATCGTGATACGACGCGATGAATGACATTCCGAGAAGCGATGATCCAGTATTGGCGCATTTCTAGAGCTTGAAGCGAACGTTGTCCCGGATGAAGGTATTTTTCATGTATATGTTCCACAATTAATTCACTAACACGACTGTTTTTAGGTAAAAGTAACGGATGTTTGTGATCGAAGGGAATCATAGCAAATTTTATACGACCACCCACCCTAATCAAACCATCTCTATCAAGAAAAGGAACTACTACTAACTTTCAGAATGATTTATCAGGGATCTTATTCTCTTTGATTGTAGTAAATAATTGTGAAAAATGTTGATGTTGGACATAACGGATAATCGTAGATAAAGATTGTTGGAGCTCAAATGGAGATAATTGGATAGTGGAATAATGTTTTTGTCTTCGACAATGAATAATAAAACGTTGAATGTAGGCCATAATTCGTTGAATTTTTAAGAGTGAAGAAAATCTCATGAGAAGAGTGTCTATAAAGGTGAGTTTTGTTTCAATAGTAGTAATTATATTTGATTTTTGTTCATTAATTACTTCTGTGTTTTCACAGGAAATGGATTTATCAGATGGCCAGTATTCTGGAGGATGACAAAGCCAGGTGGGGCCCTTCCACCATAGATCGTTAGATGTTAATTGATCTGGAAGAAGGCCTCGAGAGCCACAGTCTGCAGGATTATCGGAAGATGGTATGTATCTCCAATAAGCTGAAGGTAAAATTTCTTGGATGTATGAGACTCGATTGGCACCGAAAATTTTCCATCTAGTTGGTAAGGAAGAAATTCACGCTAGGGTGACTTTAGAATCGGACCAAGCGTTGATTATATTGAAAGTAATTGTGGTTGATAACATGTCCTTAATAGTTTTAAGAAGGTCAATGAGTAGAACAGCACCACACAGTACGAGACGAGGAATGGATATTGTTTTGAGAGGTGCAACTCTAGCTTTACCGCAAATTAAAGATGTATTAATTGATTGATTATGACTTTCACAGCGTAAATACGCTACTGCAATTGTGCAGTAGCGTATGTGCAATAGCCTGATTGTGAGGCATCACAAAAAAGATGAAGTTGAACGGATTTAGTGTCAGACGGAATCAACAATCGAGGAATTCTTAAACTAGAAATAAAAGTAAGACCTTTCTTAAAGATTTCCTAATTTTTGGATATATGGACAGGAGGATTTTCATTTCATTCAATTTTTAATTGCCACAACTGTTGGATAAATTGTTTAGCCTTTAGTGTGCATGGGGTTAAGAAGCCCAAGGGATCGTATACACGGGCGATTTCCGAAAGTATGGAACGTTTTGTGGAAAGGGAGTTGCGGGGACAGTAGGAAAATTTAAAATCGTCTGTTGTGGGAACCCATTGTAAACCCAATATTTTAACGCAACTGACTTCATCGTAATCCATTGATATTGGATGTTGTAAATCTGTTTCAGATACTTCTTGTAAGACTTGAGTGCAATTACTTGCCCATTTTCTTAATTTAAATCCCCCTTGGTTCTATAGGTTAATCAATTCTCGCTGTAGCTCTAAAGTCTGTTGCACTGATTGTGCTCCTGTCACGATATCATCAACGTAAATGTTGTTTTTTAGAACGGTTGAAGCCTTTGGAAACTGATCACCATATATGTTGGATAATTCGATTAAGGTTCGCAAGGCAAGAAAAGGTGCTGATGCCACTCCGTAGGTTACCGTATTTAAAATATATTCTTGAATGGGTTCAGTTGACGAGAATCGCCATAAAATTCGCTGAAAGTTTCTATCGTCAGGTGAAATGAGAATTTGTCGATACATTTGCTGAGATTTGGAAGGTTTAACAAGAGACATGTGGCCTCAATGAAGATAGTCTT
This sequence comes from Onthophagus sagittarius, assembly GCA_036711965.1. Classification (NCBI taxonomy): domain Eukaryota; kingdom Metazoa; phylum Arthropoda; class Insecta; order Coleoptera; family Scarabaeidae; genus Onthophagus; species Onthophagus sagittarius. Next base: position 747,916 of record JASERS010000011.1, on the reverse strand, counting down.
TCATAAAGTTTATATAATCACTTCTTAATGCAGGAGTTTTTAAAAGACGGGTTTCTAAAGACATAAAACGTTTCAACGCTGTCTGATACGAATTACCCAAGACTGGATTTGGTTTCTTAAAGGGCAGAAAAACGATTAATCGACCTGTAGATGTTCGTTTATAATTATTTTTAAAGTGATTTTCACATTTATCCTCTTCAAACGTTAATGGCTTTCTTTCAGGAATGGATTCCAGTTCCCAGAATCTTTGAAGTGATTTATCAAGTGAATAATCAGTAGTTGATAGACACGTTGACAGTGAGGTCGGGACTGAATGCGAAGATCTCCCCTTTAGAATCCAACCAAATACGGAATTAACTGCAATTGGATCGTACGGTCCTCCACGAAGACGTCCTTCGGTGATAATTTGAGGAACCAGTTCTGCGCCCAGTAACAAATCCACCGAATTAAGATTCGAATGGTGTTCCGGACGGATGTTCAATTGTTGAAGATGAGGAGAAAGCGGAGCAAGGGATGCAATGGATGGTTGGTCATATTTTGGTTTTCGTCCGATTTTCCGTTTCGAATCTCTACACTACCAAATTTGACGGATTTTTAGGGCTAATTTTGAAAACGCTATTGCGGGGCACCGGTTGGACCTAGAGGCACGGGGCCGGTCTTAAAATAAGCGGAGCCTTGCGGAAAATTAAAAATATCCCTAAAATTCTGTCGTTGGTTCCGAAAGGCGCGGAAGGTCCCCGAGGTCACCACGTACCGCTCCGATCAAAATTAAGAAAGATACCCTAATATCCGACGACGTCCGTAGGCATATTTTGGTTTGCGTCCGATTTTCCGTTTTGAATCTCTACACTTCCAAAATTGAGGTTTGTAAAAAAAACACTTTTTCGACACGAAAAAACGACAGAGGCTCGCGACCGTTGGGCCTAGCTACCCGCGAAATGTCTTAAAAGACGCGGCCCGAGCTATTGTAATTCTTTTTTGAAAATACTCCCATATTACCGTATCGATTCAAAAACGCGATGTATCGTAAAGTAGTCCTCCATAGCCAATATCCGGACCCCAACGGGCGTATTTGCGACGTATTTCCTTCATCGTTTTTTTTTCATCACGAAGAAGACCATGGTTTTGCGCAGTAAATATAACGCAAAAAACCGCATGTCGATCGGAGGCCCCTGAGCTGAGTTTTACTATACCCGGGATCCAGCTCACGTCGGCTATTGGTGGGTAATCAATTAACAATTAACAATAATCATTATTATTAATTAATATATTAATCATATCAATTGTTTAAAAATTTAATGTCTTTCGTATTTAAATAATAATTATCGTTTATAAACTATATTTATATTGTTTATTAAATAATATCGTTATAATTGTTTAAAAATCTAATTATTCCTGTATGTAAACGTTATTAAATAAATGAGATCTAATTATAATTGTTTAAAAAATTAATTTCTTTTGTATTTAAATAGTAATTATGGTTTAGAAATTATTCTTACATTATTTATTAAATAATCTCGTTATAATTGTTTAAAAATTCAATTTCTTTCGTATTTAAATAATAATTATCGTTTATAAACTGTTTTTATATTATTAAAAAAATTTAAAAAAAACCTAAAATTTTTTCGTTGGTTCGGAAGACGCGGAAGGTCCCCGAGGTCACCACGTATCGGTCCGATCAAAATTCTATCGAGCCTATCAAAAGTTTTGCGACTTTGATATATTTTACGTTATCCAGCTCAAGATCGGTTTACCGGGTGAACCGATCGACCTATCGAGGTGAGAAGGGTCTCAAAATATGCGGAGCGTCACGACGCGTCAAATGCTTTTTACCGCGCATACGTAACACGTTTCTACGATTTTATATCATTTTTTAACCGAAAATTGATTGGGGATGAAGGGGTTTAATTGGGGTTGAAGGGGTTGATGGGGGTAGATTGAGGATGAAGGGGTTTGATTGGAGATGAAGGGGTTGATTAGGGATGAAGGGGGTTAATGGGGGTTGGTGACGTCATGGGGTTGACTTCCGGTCCAGAATCGGCATTAATTATCTACTAGTGTTTGATTCTCAGTATGATTTTTATCGCCGTATTTTGAATGTCGCACTAAGGGGTATTTTACGTTCAACTGCGGAAATAATACCACAATAGAAATTTTTAATTGATGTTGCGATAATTTACTCACCGATTCGCCAGTTTTTTAATAAAACTTTTTTTCATCGTACGCCTTTTGGTTATATAATTCTTTTAATTATTTTTTAACGATGAAGTTGAAATCACAATTATCCAAATTAGCTACTATGTGTCAAAAGTTGTAATACATTTTCCGAAGGTTGTAAAACATTAAAAAATAACGAAAATATTTTTTTCTCAAAAACTATAAGCAATCGTGAAAATTTTGCAAGTAAAAGATTTGTGAGATAATGCCGTCTACTCACCTGAATACAAAAAAGTTTCAAATTTATAGCGAAATTAGTGCTCACATCCGGTATAACCGGAAGTATAAATAATTTATTTTGTGTCATAATAATCCGTTTTACTGGCCTAGTTAAGCATGTATACTGGCCCAAATGGGTTTCTTATATCATAAATAATAAAAAAATATGGGCGTGTGCCACTTTTGTGGGCACCCGGTATATATTATAATTATATAAACGACACTATTGAATCAAGATTTTAGTTTTCTCAATTAAAAAATATCTTTTTTATAAGAAAATGATAGTTTTATAACAACACAAGTGAGGTGGTGTATCTCTGTTTGTATGGTTTGAGCAAAAAATGTTTTGTCTTGAATCAACATAAATTTACAAGAATATGATATACTTATTACAACTCTAAAATTGTCACACAGATGTAGAAAACTAATGTGTGACAGTGTTTTATGGCAAATATCACCATGCTATTTACAAGCATATATCTCAGCCAACGTTAATTCAAAAACGTTTTGCATTGGTATGATAACTCTTCATATGTTGTTAAATAGATTGTCACTGGTTGTGTCAGTATGACTTATACAGGCTAGCCAAAAATTGAGTTACCGTTTCTCTGTATTCAATTGCGTGAAAGTCGAAAATTTTAAATGGAACGCCCCATATTTTGATACCCTATCACAAAGGGAATTTAATTATCTACAAATTATCTATAAAGATTCCTATACCTATTTACTTTAGTTTTCTTGCTATTGAGGGATTTATCAAAATCATATGTAAAATGCTAAAAACCGTTTGTGTTTTTGTTAGAAGGCCATGACATTTTGACATTTTGACAGTTTTTTGTTGTTCAATTTATTTAAATTATTATTAGAATTATTTCTACAATGAACTGCGATTGAATAAACTTTAGATTGCTAGCTGTTATTTACCAAAAATAACGAAAAGAAAACCGAATTAATGAAACAATAAAAAATAACAATTTAATAACAAAAATTAAAATCAATAACATAAATGAATCAAAAACTTAAAATTATAAAAATAAATTAAGGGAATTTAGTTCTCTATAAATAGTTAGTCTTCATATTTGGAAATTAATGAACGCATGCAATGCTGGAAAGCGTCTGGTTTTATATTAGAAAGCCATGGAGTTTTGGTAGCTTTTCATCCATATTTATGCTATTGTTGTCATTACTTAGTTGTGTCATCACTTACTTCTGTTAATGTCTTTGAATATCATGGCGAATTGTTCCAACGACAACATTTTAAATTCGTTTTATATTCATGGCGGATGTAATAATGTTTTGGATAGGATCTGCTTCTTAGTTTTGGAAAGATCAAAATAACAAGAAACCATAAATCTGTATCACCAGCAGATTAAAATAATGGAATAAATGTTTTGTCATATTTTGTTGCTTTACCAAATTCTTCAGTAAGAGGTGATTCGATCGAATTAGATGAATAATATTTTCCAAGAAATCACCGTTAATAAATAAAGTGAACTCTCTAGGAATATTTCGCCAATCATTTCGTTGAATATTACGCCATATTGTTTTTCATTTATGCGTGCTTCTGCTGGTTATTTTTGGTAAATAAATAAAAAAGCTAACAAACTAAAGTTTATTCAATCGCAGATCATTCTAGAAATAATTCCAATGATAATTTAAATAAATTAAACGATAAACTGTCAAAATGTCATAGCCTTCTAATATAAACTGAACGGCTACCAGCATTTAAAACTATAATAAATATGTATACCAATGTTTATACATAATTTGTAGATAATTAAATTCCCGTTTTGACAAGCTAAAATATGGGGTGTTCCATTTAAAATTTTCGACTTTCTCGCAATTGAACACAGCGAAACGGTAATTCAATTTTTGACCACGCTATATAAGGTACATTGATATAACAAGTGACAATCTATTTGACAGCATATGAAGAGTTATCGAACCAATGCAAAACGTTTTCGAATTAACGTTTGCTGAGATATGTGCTTTTAAAGAGCATGGTGATATTTGCCAAAAACCACTTAAAATAAACTCGAAAAAAAAAACGCTAGGTAGCAATAACTATTATCAAAGTCAACATATTTTCTTACGTATAATTGAATAGTGTTATAAAAATGATAGCTTTCCATTTAAAATAACGAGGTTGAGGTCTACTTCCGGTAGATCGGAAGTGGTAGCCATCTTGAAAATATTTTAGATTAATAGATCGGAATGGACAACCCATGTTACCAAAAATTCAAGCCTCTATAAATAGTGGAACCTAGAAAAGTTCTAATGAACCAGTTACGTGAGACACTCTGTATATGGATACAGTATAATTAATACAACACAGCATTACAACAAATAATATGAACAAGTATGATGACTAAAGACCGGATTAAAAGGCACAAAAAAGACGCAAAAAGGCACTTAAAAAGGCATGAAAATTTGGCAACAAAAGCATTAAAAGGCATACAAATAATGTATTTTAATAACGTTTTCATTAAAAAATACATCGTTAAACTAAACATTCATATATAACTATTAAACCACTAATCACAAAAACAACTAATTATTAAATGCTGTTCTAAATGTTCCATTGTGAAGTTGTGTCTTCTCTCACTTAACGTATTCTTGTAAGCCGAGAAACTTCTCTCCACGTCCACACTTGTAATTGGAGCATACTTGAACTTTGTAATTAATGCGGGATCCATAATAAATCCAGTAACAATTTCACCACTTAAAATTGATGCAATTTTTTGTAATGTGGCAAATCCTTCATTTTTACACAGAACGTCATTAAATTTATTCGTAATTATTTGACCAATATACGTACTGTCTTGAAACTTTTTAATAATTTTTACTGTAGTCACTAAAGGTAAATCCTGTTTTTCAAGTGATTTTATAGATTCACTTATATAACTGTAATTGCATTTTATAAATGTCAAATTATTTTTTAGCTCCATTTCTTTTAGGACGGCCTGGCAATCTTGTATTGCTGTACTACTTGTTGCCGGAAATTCATTTATTAATTGTTTAAAATGATCTAAGGCGTTAGTGTAGTATATAGCGGCATCTAGTTATGTTCCCCATCTTGTTAGAACTGGTTGTGGTGGTAATGGGGTATTTGGTAACCTCTCTCTAAACAATTCTACCCTTAAAGGGGCTTTAACAAATATTTGTTTACCGCTTTTTATTAATTTATTAACTAATGGGAACTGTAACCTTATAGTTTCTGCTACTCGATTAAGCCCGTGTGCTAAGCAAGTACAATGAATTAAATTAGGGTAAAAAATCTTCATATTAGACGCAGCTTTTACCATGTATGCCGCTGCGTCTGACACATCAGTAAAATTTTATTATTCGGTACCGGCTCTGGTAAGAAAAAATGCGTTAATTCGTCGTGAATAAATCTTGTTGCCCTATTATTATTTGTTTTACTTAATTCTTGGGTACTTATTAGAAAACTTTTCGACGAATTTTCATCACTTAATACTCCAAGTATTAAATTTGCCACGTATCGTCCACATACATCAGTTGTTTCGTCTACACTTATGCAAATATAATTATTTCCAATAATATTTTTTATTTCTTGAATAGCTTCTTTAAAAAGTGTTGAAATATTTATTTGTCACTTTATGGATTGATATGTTTGCTTTTATCAAAGTTTTGCAAAGATCAAAATTCAATTTTGATTGTTCAGTGAAGCCCGATGTTGATGCCACAGATGTATAGCTGTACCTATAGTTTGTTGTTTTTTGGATTGACTTTTAGTCAGTTTTAATTTTTCCTGATGCAATGATGTTTTTACATGCTGAATTATGTAGTATTTCTTGTCACAATTAATCTGTTAACAGTAATTTAATAACGTCCGTATTTTATAATATCTTCCATAATTATTAAACAATCAATATATTGTTCTATTAATTTTAGTGATCGATGTACTACATTGAATCAATAGTGAATTTTATTTCTAGTGAATTTTGGGACATGCTATTCTTTATAATTTCCAATTTTTACCGTAAAAAGAGTTAAATTTCGGTTTTAAACATTTAAAAATCTTTGGTATTATATATAATTTAATCATTATTTAAAAATATAATTAAGACAATTAATTGTTTTTACTCGATTAAATCCATCAATACTTACGATTTTTGAATAGGCTTGGCAAAATAAACGATTGCGTTCATATTTCAATTCCTTGTAATCTTTAATCCATTCTTCTACGGTTGGCTTTTGTTTTGGTATTGTACTACGCAAGAACTTCACACTGTCACTCGAGTAACTTTAATACAACTAAACGAATTGAAGACTCGACGCAAGTTAAATCACATACGGGGAATCCCGTGTAAGATGACACGGCACAACGGGGAATTCCAAAGCTTAAATTCGGATCGATGAAAAGCGCGGGTCTTAGGTCAGACGGTACAACGAGGAAATGTACAGAGGTGCAGCGAAATATTTTTTCATAATTCAACCAATTTTTGGGGAAAAGACGCCAAAAAGTTGGAAAAAGGCTTTAAATAGGCTTAAAAAAAAGAATAGGCATAAAAATTCAAAAAAGGCATAACTAACCTGGTCTTATTTCACTTATTTTTAACTGATTCGTAAAGATATTTAAATATATTTGTAATATTTGTTAATTTTGAGCATAAGCATATTTTCTATAAATCCGGTCTCTATTGATGACTTAAAAACTAACGTCAAACGTAAACACTACCGTTTGATATTCATGTAGATGGTGTGGTTGCTCGATTCTACAGAATGCTGGGCTTTATAAAGCGATCTTCTGAGGATTTCACAAACCACAACGCTATGTATGGTATGTATGGTGGAGTGAGGAGTGCGTATTCTATACGCGGCACGTAGGCCACAACGGGCCCCTTGTACACTGGCTCCCTCTAAGAGGTTTGAGATGTTAAATGCGAGTATATAACTCGATTTTTTTGGCTGATTCCGCTTCCTGACCGACCCCCCACCAAACCGGGCGTGCTATGGCACAGGCCCAGTGTGGGTTCGCCCCTGTCAGGTGCCGCTCCAGGATACCACCACATCCTCGTGGGATCCTACGAGGTGCCGGTGGCCTCCAGGGCGCTAACGCGCATTCAGCCATTTTTGTTCAAACCCCTTACACACATAGTGATAACGACAGCCAGAGATGAACGACTGGTTGCCGGGACCGACGGCTTAACGTCCCCTCCGAAGGACGGGGGGCGACCCAACGTGATTACACCGGGATTCGAACCCGGGACGTCTGCGTGTTAACTCGAGAGTTAACACGCTGAGCCATTGCGCCCCCACCACAACGCTATTATAAGTATGTATAATGCATATGTCAACAGTATCTTAAACTTTGGTAGCGTAATCTGGAATCCCCAATACTCCGCTTATATTACTAGGTTGGAAGGAGTCCAGAAACGGCTAATTAAATACTTGTGCTTTATAGCACAAAGCAAGTATACAGTGACTGTCTGGTTGTGAAATGTTCGGATTGCTAACGCTCTCCCAACGGCGTGCGTATAATGATATATGCTGCTTGTACAAACTTGTAAATGGTTACACTGATTCTCCATCACTGTTGGCGCGAATTGATTTTCACATTCCTCCTCGTCAATTACGGTATGACTTTCTTTTTTATATGCCCACTCCACGAACAAATGTATATCGAAATTCACCCATTCTAAGGATGGAAAGAACCGCGGATCGCGTAAGTTGCAATTTTTTCTGACTGCACATAATAATAATAATATTATATAATATATTTCCATCAGACGAAATAAATAAAATTTAGTTTGGCTTATTTAAAATAATAACTTATTTATTTTTCTGTTCTTTTAGTTATTATTGTTAATAATATATTGAATTTTTAATGTATTTTTTTTGCTGTAAACGTGTAATTAATTATGTGGAGCAACTTTATTGGGTTTGTCCTGTTTTTGCTCCCCAATATAAATAAATAAATAAACTTGTGCATAAACTGTATGTTGTTATCTATTTCAAAATAAATTATGGTTTTAATCAAAAAATATTTCATATAGTTCATAATTTGTTTATAAATAATTAATTTAAAATCGATTATTTTAATAACTTTTCTTAACAATAATGTTTGCTTAAGCGGTACATTAATTTTCCTTGGAACAATAAGTTAACCTTTTTCTCTTTCAATTCATTCGATTGTATTGATCCCCTTTTATTACTGCAGTAAATGCATTAATAGAGTGTCCCTTGAATAATTGATCTTACGACGATCATAATTGATTATATTTTAATGCTCTTATCTCTCTAGCAATAGATTCCTGAATCAACGCCGCTATTTTCATTCCTCCCAACCAAAATGTTAAAATTAAAAATATTCGGTTATTATCTATTCGAACAAAAATTACGCGTATATGAGAGTTGGCCCACATCGCGAGGACTCCGAGGATTCGGTCCAATAATTTTAATCTTAGTCAATATTCTTTGGGGCGTTTATCTATTCATAATTGAAATTAAAAGTAGGTGATTACTAAATATACCTACATATTTTTCACGTTTTTCTTTGTAATTTTTAGAATGTCAAGATACTTTTGGACCATTTTTTATTCACACTGAATACCTCTTCGGTGGTGTACTACTTCTTTGCATTAACATCCAATTCAAGGATCTCAAAATTTTATTTACATCGATTCGTTGTTTAGGATATCTCTCTTCATACTTTATTGTAATAACTTTCATTATGGTAGATGACGACTGTATCGTATTTAAAAGCACCAAATATTGTTCAATATTTCCATACTACGTCCCATTTGATGCAAAACGATGGCAAATAACACTGATAATACTATTTCAAATATATACAATTAGTATGTCGCTAAATTTTTTGTTGGATTTAATGTTGCTATATTGTTATTCGCTGGAATTGATAGTTGGGCATATTAAACATCTTAACAAGATTATTGACAAGGTCCATTTTAGTAGAAATAAGAAGAACAACTTCAATACTTTACGAGCTATAGCATTTTATCAGCAACACATTCAAGTATGTGTTAATATCATTAATTTACATTTATAATTATATGATAAGTATTTGCTATAGGATGTTCCAAGTCGCTTACAATTTATTTTCAAGCTCTTTTGTACCAATAAAAATCTTGAGTTTGGCGTGTTTGTCGTTATCCGATAGTGATTTCTTTTTGGTTTGTATTATTTAACACAGTAGCACAAAATTTTCAGAGAAAAAATGTAACAAGCTGGTAATGGTATTCACCTGCTCATTATTGTTTCTGTCGTATAAAGTAGAGCAAAGACTCACCACAGTGGTTTGTATAATCAATTCTCTCCATTCTAGTATTTTTATTAAAGTATTTACCTTGTTTTATGATAGAGTAGTAAAGTTTCCGACGCAATTTATAATTTAAACTGGTATGAAGTCGACGTTTCGACGTGAAAGTACGTTTGGTTTTTGCCAAAAAGAGCTCAAAATTGAGGTGTCATTGTTTCGGATCTTATCGCATACGGCTGTAGCTAAGGTAACAAAAACGACTTAATAAATGCAAATAGTGAATGATATTTTTAAAGGAGTGCTAGAAAGTTTATATATACATTAATTGGATGTTGAAAATTACTGCATTGAAAAACATTAAACTTTAAGAAATCACAGGCTTTAAACTAAACAATTATTACTAGGACTTTTCGAAACAGTTTTTGAAAAAGGTTGCAACATGGCATCGGAAACATCAAATATGTTTTCAAAAAACGCACGGCAAAACTCGAATGCTTCTAGTGTTAGATCCAGTATTGGTTCTAGTAATAATTCTAGTGTTAATTCTAATTTTAGTTCAATCAACACCGGCCGTGAAAGCCTTCGTACTTACACATTGGCATTATTCACGAGGATTAAAAAACACTTTTTATCTTAAATTAATGCTTAAACTTGTATATTTAAGTTGTTTTAAATGTTTTTATAGTTATCTTGTTGTTTTACATAAATAAACAATATATATTTAATTAATATAAATAACTTTTTGAAATCTTTTTTTCACCAATTATTAATTAGGGGTTTTTTAAAAAATTTACTTCTGGTGATATTCAAATTTATTTATTCTAAACTAGTTTCGAGCTGCTCTTCTTCAGTAGATATCTACAGGTTTACAACATATGATACATAAATGATACATATTAATACAATGGTGAAATCTTCCGTAATTATTAAAGAATTAGAAAAATTAATTGAAATTTTTCAAAATGTATGTCAAACATTATAATGTGACGTTAGTTGGTAATACAAAACGTTAAAATAAAATTTGAAAATTTAACAATGTAAACGACCCAAAACTGGATTATTATTGTATCGCCAAACACGGCCATCAAACACATAACTCTTCCCCTTGTACATGAAATAGTTATTTTTGTTTGTGTTTTTTATTTTTGTATTTTAGGTATGGATCGTCCCGACCAAAAACCAATCTATAGTTGCCTGAGAGATCCATACCTAAAATACAATCTACAATCTAAAATTCCTGCATTACATCTCCATTCTAAACTAAACAAGTATATCAACATAAAGATATAGGTATATGTACATATCACAGGTATGCCAGGATCCATGTGTACAATACATACATACATACATGTACAGTAATGTAGAAATAAAAAACAGTAATTGTTTTTCTGAAGAAAAAATTATATTTTTGTTCTTGACTACCGGTTTCGAGACAGCCTGTCTCGTCTTCAGGTCCGTCGCTACAATAAAGGAATTATATCAAAAAACACTTATTTTTTAAAAAATAACATTATTGTAAAAATTTTAAAACGTCTATATAACACAAAAAAATTAAAAATATTTACCGTCAGTTTAGTTTCGCAGTTTTAATATATCAAAGAACATTATTACTTTTTTCAAAAAACACCTGTTGTATTTATAGGTTATGTCAGCAACCAAAATTGTAGAAAATAAGTGGAGAAATGTTGACTTCAATTAGGTTTTTGTCAACAATATTGAGATGAACTTTTTCTTCAAAAAAACGTGGAAAAGATATGTCTTGGAGATCGTGTGTGGCTTCTTAACATCAAAAGATGAACGTGAACAAGGAACTGTTGTGAGAATGGCGTGCGTGGTTTTCTTCTTTTCTTCTTTTATGAGCGTGTGTATATGGAGCGGGATATTTGAATTTTTGTCATAATTGGAACTGATTGAAAATGTGTGAAGTATTGCAATCTATGATTTCGTTCATTAGTTTTTTATTCTCTTTGTTATATTTATAGATCTCCCACTCTTCACAGATGTCTAATTTTTTTGATTTTTCTATGTTATGTATAATTTTTATTGAGTTTTTATCAATTTTTTGTCCTGTCTCTTTTATGTGTTTGTATATAGAGGAATTATCGTTTTTCATGTGTTCTGTCATTCTTATTTCTATGTTTCTTCCTGTTTGTCCTATGTATATATCTCCACATTGTGGACATTCGACTTTATATACACCGCTCTTTTTATTTTCTGATGTTTTTTGCTTACAATTGATTAATCTATTACCCAGCTTTGCACCGTTTTTGTATATTATGTTTATGTCATATTAGCTTAGGTTTTTCTTAATTACTCCAAAATTTTTGTTATATTCGATAGATGCAAATCTTTTTTGTTTTTTGAAATGTGGATAAATCTGTTTTAGAATATTGTTTTGGTGTATATATGTATATATGTACCAAAAAAAATAATAAAAATAATTAAATGAATCTTATTAAATTAAACTCCTACTTTGATGTTAGTTAGAAAAAATTGATAACCACAACAAGATAAAATAGACTACTAAATAGAACTCCAATTCTAGGTTATCACAAACAAACAAAAAAAAAGTTAGCGAGCCTTAAAAAAAATTAAACTGAAAATGATCAAGATACAAAAAAAAAGAAAATATATATTAATTAAATGAAAATTAATTCGCGCCTGGACCCTGTATGGTTGAGCTCAACATAAAGTCCAAAAGAAGCAAAAATGCTACCCGAAATAAAACAAAAATTAAACTCGCAAACAAAATTACAAATATTAAGTGAACCCGAAACCTAAATAATTAACGATTTAAAAAAAATAAATTTATGTACTAATATATTCTTGTAGATCTCGAATGAAATTGGTGATCATAAATCTGACCTTATCTCTGATGTCCTTAAATGGTTGAAAAAAAATGATCCTGTCTCTGTCAGCAACACTTCTGCTAATAAGTTGAGGAGAAGGAAGGGTGTTGTTGAAATCCTCCCCAAGTAATTATGGTTTACGTATCCACTATCGGATAGATAGAAAATAAACTTCCGCGGAACCAAATGGACGCAACCAGAAAATTGCTCCCCTCAATAAAACCTGGTTAAATAAATGAAAAATAGAAAACTTGTTTCGTACAAGACAATCTTAAGAAAGTAGATAGAATAGTTGTTTCTTTTAGCAGTTTCTTTTTTACAGAAAAATAGTTTTAAGATTAAAGAGATTTTTTTTATATGAATGAATAAGAGAAGAATGGGTGAGTGAAAAGGTTTATGAGCTATAAGCTAGAATAAAACATGCTTACCTCAGTTGTTTGAGTTTTTTATCCAAGAAAATTTTAAGATACCAGGAAAATACACTTAAATTCGGATTTTCCGCTGTATTAATAGGAAGTGAAAACATTTTTCCCCAAAAGATATTACGGGTGATGAATCCCAAAAATATGGAAAATGAAAAATTTAAAAATCCAAAATCACTAAACCACACCAAAATTTTTTAAAAGAACTATGTTCTGCAGTGCAACTCAAAAAAAATTACACCTGCGAGAAATCTCTTAATTCACAGCACCCTCTCACAAGGAAGAGATGAAGTAAGAAAATTACAGATTTATTATGATAAAAAGGAAGTTATGGAAGTACCAGAAGATGTTGCTGCAAAATAATTTTTAAATTAAACAAAATGTGAATTAAATTAATGTAAATAAACTGAATACAAAAAAACTACCCAATTTTATACAACTCACCATCCAACATATTAACACAAGACGCCACATTAAACATTTTATAACAAATGAATTTTTGGAATGTAACATAGTGCGACGACGGAAGATTGTGGCCTTACTGTGGAAAATAGCAAAAAAAATAAGTCATACATTACTATCAAAGCTGTATGAATTAAAATTATTTTCAACTATACAGGGTATTTCACAATTCCAGGACCCTACTCAACTTAAACTTCATAAATGGAATCCTATATATCTATTTACATAAGTTGATTACCTGTCTTAAATACTGTAAATGCGTACCTTGTTTTCGAATTTTGTATGCGAGGTTTCCAAATTATTAATCGTTTTGTGAAAATTGTTGAAAAATTTTTCTTAAGCATATGGTATATTTAACATGTGTACTTTTTGAGATACACTATCAGACACTATTTCAAAAATGTCAGCATAAACTTGATTGTTTTCACAAGAAATAAACTATGAATGCAAGTAAATTTATTTTCAGTCAACTAAATGTTAATAAATTCCATTATTTTAAATGAATACTTTTAATTTATTATTTCCTTAATGATAGTTACAGTTTAAAATTTCTAATTAATCGTATATAATACATCAATAATATGATAGTCAGCATTTTTGTAACCAAGTGCCGATTGTCATGCTGTAATTTAACAGTTTCTCTACCGTAACGCAATGAACTCTACCATATGCGTCTAGATCGTTAACAGAAACATATGAAAGATGTAGGCAAATGGAAAAAGAAGCATTGTCGATACTTTATGGCTCTAGAAGATTTCATCAGTTCATTTATGGTAAAGAAATTTTAGTAGAAACAGACCATAAGCCTAATAAAGGGCTTGTTTACTTAAACGATATTTTATTTTTATAGTATCTACGACTCTTCGGCGTACGTTCTAATTCTACCACTTAGTTAGGTTATATTGACTTTCTTTAGGTTATATTCGCTACATTTCATTTGCCCTAATTCTTTTGAATTAAAATCATAACGTACAATCATAACAACTACTTTGATTTTGTTTATAATGCAAAACTCAATCTTAACACACCCATTGTAAACAAAAAAAAAACAATAAAACCTTAAACTCTAACAATTAGTTTATCTCTAAATCCCTCAAATTCAACACTTTCTAATGGCTTAGTAAAAATATCTGCTAAATTATATAAACCATTGCAATGAATTACCTTAATTCTTTTTCTCTTAACAATATCATGTATAAAACGAAAACATACATGAATATGTTTACTTCATCTGTTTAGAATTACATTATTGATCAAGTTTATAGGTATGTTCCTTTTAATGCTGCCAGTACGGTCTTTAAAAACAAACCGTAACTCTTTCTAATAATAGTAACTGTATTTCCTTTCTTATCACGCGGGTCCTTTTACATATATAACCTCTCTCCCTTTTCCTACAACTCAAGTGCTCATGGGAAACTATATTAGCGAAATCTAACAATACTAACAACAACTAAATTTTAATGTTTTTATCATAACAGTTTCGGCTATCTTGCCTTATCGACGTCCTCGTTGAACTATTATTAGCATTAAATTATAAACAAATTAAAACTTTGAATAACAAGAAAAGAAATATAAATCAACAGTATATTATTACATTATCTGACCAACCAAACTAATTTCACTCTATTTCAGGGTATTCTGCTTTTAAACTTGTCACTTATTAAAACGCACCGATTTTAAACGATCTACCGCTTTAATTCCTTTGTATAAATCGCGCTCTTTGTTGTTCTCCTTCAATATCCTGAATCAAATATCGGTCATTGTCCAGTGGTTTAACAATTTCGTACGGTCCCCGATATTTTGACTGTAGCTTCCTGCTAGTTCCCGTTGATGGAGCATCGTTGCGTACCAGCACTAGATCTCCATATTTGAATTTTTCTGCTTCTTTGCTCGTTCTATCGTATCTTTCCTTCATCATGATTCCATTTTCTTCCAATAGTTCTTCAACCGGACGTTCTTCCCTTTCCTTCAGCTTCTCATTTAATTGAATTATTTCTGCCGTTAAAGGATTTTCGTTTAAATCCTTCGGTTTAAATTTAAGTACCAACTCGGATGGAGTTCTTTTAGTTACACTATGTTTCGCATTATTGATTGCCCATTGCACCTCAAACATTTTCATACTCCAAGCTTCCCCACTTATAGTTTCTGTACTTGTGGCTAGACAAGAGATGATCATGCTATTTACTCTCTCCACCTTTCCGTTACCACGAGGGGAATGTGATCCAATTTTAACATGTTTTCGCATAGTTCATGAACTATGCGTTCTGGTTTTCGGGCGTTTAGCCTTTAGAATGGTAAATTTACTGAAACCATCGACTGCGACAATCGTATATTTTTCTCGGGTACCTTCTTGAATCTGGAACGGTTCCAAACGTCTTTCCTTTATCTAGCGGATGTAGCAAACCAAACATCGCATTATCAGGGTTGTAACTTCATTTTTCATGCCAGGAAAATAATAATTTTCTTTTAACTTCGATAAGGTTTTTTCAATCCCCAGATGCATCAATTCCTTATGAGTCTCGCAGATTAACTCAGTTCTCAATGGTTTAGGCACATATAATCAAAATTTCCGTTCTTACATCGGTAAACACGACAATTTATTATGTAAATTTTTCATGAGTTGCTTTATCTCCTTGTTCTAGTTTTTTTGAACCTTCGCGTTTTCTTCACAATCTTTTTGCATTGCCGCCTCCTAATCAGAGGTTATCGTAATTCAAATAATTGGTAATCCCTTTAGTTCTACGTCCTCCGGTTCTTCCATGGGGTTTCTACTCAAAGCGTCAGCTACGACGTTACTACTACCTTTATGATACTCTATAGTATAGTTATACTTTCATAGTCTTATAAACCATCTTCCGATTTAATAAAAATGAAAGGTGGAGTTACGAAGACGTCAGTTCAGAGAGTGCTCTAAGCGTATTGTTTACCGATGAATCAAGTTTTAAATTGTGTGGAAATGTCAATAAACATAACCTACATAGGATGCGAGAAGGAAAACAGAGACATGTACGCAAACTTTATTCAAAATGAATTAGACAATTATTTAGAGGACATTCCGTTATTAAATATGGCAGGTAATAATATGTGGATACAACAAGATTACTCCAGAAATGGAACAGATGCTATCCACCAAAAATTTCCCGAAAGATGAATAGGACGTAACGGTCCCATTTACTGGCCAGTGCGTTCACCGGAATTGACGCCGATGGATTCCTTTTTGTGGGGTATGGTGAAAAACATTGTTTATCAAAGAGTACCAACAACTCGAGAAGATATGAAGCTACGTTTCAAGAAATTAAACGACGGCACTTTGCAGATATTGTGCAACATTCATTTAGACACAGGTTAGAAATGTGTATCAATCGATATATAAAAATAATGGATAATATCAATAGATATCATTTTGAAAATATTATATAAAATAAAGGAACTTTTTATTACTAATGTTATTGTTTAATTTTTTACAAATTAGGTGACAATTTTTTCCAGGTAAAAACGGCAATTGAAGCTTTTTAACAATACAGTAACAAATTTACAGTAACAAATTTATTAGTACAAATTCATTAGTAACAAATTTTACTAGATTGATTAAATTCATTTAGATACTTTAATATTAAATTAAAAAATTATATTCATTTAAAAATTAAAATTTATTAATTTATTTAATACTAAGCCTCACCAGGTTAAAACAAAAAATAATCATTGAGCTGGTCGGTTGGTTTATTACCCTACCGTCAATAAACAAACGGCTCCTAGTAAGGGTAGTAGTCTCGAACCACGGTACCATAAATTTAACTGTCATTTCATTTTTCTTCATTTTTATCCAAAATAATGAATGAATCTAAAATTTTTTTGTGTGAATTTACTTTACTATCACTCCCACACAATATGATATATGAATTGAAAAACAATGCCATAAATTTTGTCATTTTTGACATTTTTGTAAATTATTCGCAAACCACCTGCCCAAGTAGGGTGGTTTAATACATACCGAATTTGGAGTTTCTATCTTGAAATTTAGACGGCAAAAAAAACCGATGCCAATACCACAACCGATGGGACACCTGTATGTGAATAGACAGCGTCTGTCGGTGTCCGCCACGGTGCGTATCTGACTCATTTCATGTTTGTGGATATATACAGTCATACCTGGCGATATCGTCTCGGGTTTGCTAGATAATAGTAAACTAGAAGTACATATATGTATATACTTCATTCATATATATACTGCACTATATACTTCATTGTTGTTCAACTACAAGAAAATTGTTAGTGATTTTTTTCCTTTCCAAATAATTTTATATTAATGGCACGGTTGTTTGTTGCATGGCTGGCACTGTGATTTCGTTTTGGCTGACTGAATTTAGTCATTGGTGCTGCTTATTTTTGTTTTACTTTTATTTTTTATCTGTAACTCAATTCAAGTAAAAATTGATGCTGATATTGGTGCTCATCTGATTCTACTTCTCATTCTTTTTTCTCTTGTAATTCTTCTCTTGTGTCGACTTCTGATTTTATTCTCGATCGTTCATGTGAGGTTGATGAAAACGACATCAGTACTCATGCTGAGATACTTCTAACTGATTTGTTTGACGGTTTAACAAACTCTATCTCCGTGTGTCATATTAATGTGCAAAGTATTACTGCTCTGTATATTGTTATGGCCAGTGAAACATGGTTTAAACTATCTTTCGCCTCAACAATTGTCTCAATTCCTAATTATAATCATTTGCGAAACGATCGTATGTTTTCGCGAAGTGGACGAGTAGCTTTATTTATAAGAACACCCTGAGTGCTACGATTGTTGAATCCTCCGATTGATCAGTTCAGGGATTGAATTCAGGCTTGTGGAATTGAAAAGTTCCTATGACAAGTAATTACTTGGTGTTTTTACTACCCTCATCTTGTTAACTATTTTGATCAATTGAAGAAAACCCTTGAGAAGCACTCTTTTAATTATAACAATATTCTTTTGATGGGAGTTTCAATACATGTCTGCTAAAAAATGACTTACGCTGTGGAAAACTACGCTTTACTACTTCGTCATTAAATGTATCCATCCTGCAGTCGATGTGTAGAAGACTGATTGGTTCCCGCTTTATCGAACGACCGATATTGATGGTAGGTTGCCTACACCAATTCTAAAATTATTAATCTCTTTGACAGGTATGCTCCACTCAGGCGACGCAGAGTGAGACATCCGCCTACAAACTGGTTAAGTGATGGAATAAGATCACTTATGAGAGAGCGCAACAGTGCAAAGCTTATATTTAAACGTATTCCAACTACTACAAACCGTGATAACTACAGGATCTTGCGTAACCGTTGCAAACACCAATGTATGAAAGTAAAAAAATTTAATTCCTACCGGAAATTATTCAATGCTAGCCCGAAAACGTTTTGGAAAATTATGCGTTCCTTAGGGGCAGCGGTTGGAGACTCACTACCAAGGTTTTTTGCTGACCTCCTGATCATTGATGGGGAGACTAAGACGACTACTATTATCGAAGTTTTTGCTTCCCTAAGTCCCCCTTTTTCTCCTTTATTCTGGTCAACGCAAGAAGTCCGCGTTGCCTTGAATTATTCTAAGTCTACCAGTGTGGGAGCTGATAAAGTTTGTCTCAAGCTTCTTCTTCCTATATTGGACAGTGTTCTTACTCCTATTACTCACATTTTTAACTTTTCACTTGAACGATCCTTATTTCCTGCAATTTGTGGGGAGTTTTTTTATCCTATTTCCATTTTATCGGTTCTTTCAAAAGCTTTCAAATGCCTTGTTTACTTACAAGTTCAAGAGTATTTACAAGTTTTTAATTTGCATAACGAGTTTCAGTCGGGTTTTCGCAGGGGTCATAACTCGACTACGGCACTTATTAAAGTTACAGATGATATTAGGTCTGCATGTGACAAGCCTTGTGTTACTTAATTTCAGTAAGGCATTTGATTCGGTTGATCATGATCTCTTATTAGCGTCACTGGCTGCCCTTGGATTTACTTTGTCTACTTGTGATATTAGATGTGGTGTACCCCAGGGCAGTGTGTTGGGTCCGTTGCTCTTTTCAATTTTTATTTATGCCATCACCCATTGCACTTCTTGTAATTATCACGTATATGCTGATAACATCTAAATTTACACTACAACAAGTATTGATAAATACTTGTCCGGAAGCAATTACACTACTCAATCTTGATCTTTCTAATATTTTGGATTGGCCTAAGCGTTACAGCCTTAAATTCAATACTGCTAAAACTCAAGCAATTGCGTTTGGTTGTCGACCTTTACTTGCGAAGCTTCATGATATTTCATCCATTCACTTATTGCTTGACAGTAACGTTATTCATCTAACAGATACGGTTAGAAACCTTGGGCTGGTTATGGACTCCACAATGTCCTGGAAACCTCAAATTCAATCCGTTTGCATAAAGTCTACCATTGTTTCCACTCGAAAAACTCCGCTGTTTCCTTCCTCCCACGGTTCGTCATAATCTTTGTTATTCTGTTATTTTCCCCCATACAGATTACGCTGACACGGCATATCCTGACCTTCGCTAACACTCCGAAAAAACTGCTTCAGAACAACTGCATACGGTATATTTTTGATCTTGATAGATTTCAACACATAACTCCATACCGTAATTACTTACAGATATTAACCTGTCAGAATCGTAGATCATTTCGTATATTGACTATGCTATATAATATTCTTTATAATCAAACACCAAGACCATGCGCTTGTCGTCGCATGGTTTACCCACTAGATCTCAGTTTGATTCTCTGCTTATGTTCCCGACCCATAATACCGAGCTTTACCATAACTCGTTTACTGTACAGGCGATAACAATTTGGAACAATCTGGAACAATTTAATGTTGAAGCTTGCCATTCAATTTATTTTTTTTTAACACAGTATACAGATTGATTGGGTCGTATTTGTACGTAATTGTACAAGATGTAGAATTATGAAAAAACGTAATGTTGCCAAAAATTAAAGTTATTTTATATGTAAAAACAATGAATATAATGCAACTTCTTACTTGCTTATAAATTAATTTATTCGGTACTAGTTTCGGTGTATATACACCATCATCAGCCGAGTCTACATTAAATATAATAGAAATAAAAATAATTATTTATAATTAAAAAATTATCCAAACGACAAAAATAACTCACCGTCGGTACAATTTAAATCTACATAATTTAGATAACCGCATTAAAAGAATCAAGTATCATTAGATAAACAATCACAACAATAAATAAAACTAAACAGAGAAAAGTAGGTCGAAATGACAATAAAAACGACTAACAAACCGACGAGTACGCGAACACAGAAAAAACGTATGTACGGAAATCTTTTGTAGGAAGTCCATAATACGACCTATATAATAATATAATCTGAAATATCTAAAATACACATTTATGCTTTAATAAAGGTAAACAAAGGTTTATAAATCATATCTAATTGATCGTTTAACAAGTTAAGCTTCCCCTCTTTTTTACATTTATCGATTTCGTAGATCTCTAGTAAATCCATCTTGTAACTCTTATCACATTTGTGTAGTAAGGTAGTTTCTTTATAATTAATGTTGTGACCTGTGTCAGTTATATGTTTTTAAACATTTGATTGTGGTTTTGATTTATGTTCTTGTATTCATGTACATAATTTTTGCATAATTGCCACACTTATTTTGACCATGGTAAGAAAGAAGAGTCAAAATGGTGTTGGAATTGGAATATGCTAATGTTGTGTTATATTTAGAAAAAATTTATTTGGCCTTATGTGTTATGTGATTGTAAGGTACTTGTTTTGAATTTAATAAAATTTCACTATTTGAAAATGATCACTGATAATCACAATTCAAATCTCTCGATCAGGTTGAATAAAACTCGTCAACAAAACTCGATGACAAAAGACAATTTATTTTTAAAAAACAAGCACACTTTATAAAATTATGACAAAACACAGTTGTACATGAATACATGATTAAAAAAAAGAAAAAAGATTTGCGGGGTGTTACTTTTGAATTAGAAAAATGAAATTGATTTTCTTTTGTGCGTGTGAGCACCTTGATTATAATTTTTAAATTCCTCGCGCGTGCGGGCGCGTTCGGAACATTCCGCCGGCCTTGCCGAAGCTCGTCGGCAATACTAGAACCAAATCGAAACAAACCGAGCAGAAGTCCGTTAAACAAAGAAAATAAACCGTTGCGTTTGAAATGCGTTTGCTGCTCAGAGCGTCCAAAATGAAAGAAGTGACAAAAGTTTTGAGTTTAAAGACCAAAATTATGAACTTTAACACAAAAAAAAGGTAAGAATAATGAATAATTCACAACAAAATTAAAAAAAAAAGAAAATTTTGATTACAACTTGAAATTAACAGGGGAGAACAGACAATTTGACAATGGGTCGCACCAATGTTGTGGTGGATGTTTTTATGGTTGCAACCCGAATAAGTCCA
This sequence comes from Onthophagus sagittarius, assembly GCA_036711965.1. Classification (NCBI taxonomy): domain Eukaryota; kingdom Metazoa; phylum Arthropoda; class Insecta; order Coleoptera; family Scarabaeidae; genus Onthophagus; species Onthophagus sagittarius. The sequence continues at coordinate 726,049 of JASERS010000011.1, read as the reverse complement.
TCAGCCTCCGGATGCAATTCCACAACTCGCGCCATCAGCTACTTTGAAGGAGGTAGACGCTCATCCCTGACTAAGACCAAGTCTCCCACAACAGGTAAGCTTCGCCCCTCGAACCACTTTGTAGCGTTCTGGATTGACTGGAGATAAAACTGATGCCATCTCTTCCAAAAATCATCAACCATCCTTCGTAATAATTGAAATCGGGTTAGTCGTGAGAGTTTTTCATTCAGTAACGATGGCTCTGGGATTACAGAAAGAGAGGATCCGATTAGAAAATGTCCCGGGGTTAAGGCATCATAGTTATCGGGGTCATCAGTAATGGTACATAAAGGTCGAGAATTCAAAACTGCTTCGATTTGTACGAGGACTGTTGTAAACTCCTCGTAAGTGAGAAGCGAAGAACCAACAACCTTTTTTAAATGGGTTTTTGTAGATCGTACTCCGGCCTCTCATTTTCCCCCAAAATGTGGCGCTGCTGGTGGGTTAAACCTCCATATCGTTCCATTCTCACACAAAACATCAGCAATTCGTTTCCATTCCGCTGAGGCAGCACTAAATAGGGATCTGAGTTCAATGTCAGCACCGATGAAGTTGGTTCCGTTGTCGCTAGAAAGGGATTGACAGAGTCCTCGTCGTCCCGTGAATCGCTTGTATGCCATGATGAATCCATGGGTCGTATAATCGGTAGCTACTTCCAGGTGAATTGCAGAAGTAGCTAAACAGACGAACAATACTTTTATATGTTTTACCACTTCGTCCTCTTAATGTTGTCAGTTGGAATGGTCGCGCATAATCGACTCCCGTGTGAAGGAACGGCCTTGCTTCTATTCGTTGTCTGACACAGATGATACACCGATGTATGAAAGATCGAACAGGGATACGGCCTTCGACAATCCAAAATTGCCTCCGGATGGATGAAAGTGTGTGCTGCGTCCCTCCGTATAGTGTCTTCTGATGATGAGCGTCGATAATGAGAGTAGTTAGATGAGATTTCTTCGGAAGAATCATTGGATGTTTCTCGTCCCAATCCAACGTCGCGAACCGGAGACGGCCAGTGATCCGCAAAATGTTGTCATTATCGAGAAAGGGAATTAGTCGGTATAAACAGCTAGATTTGTTTATTATTCTTTTCTCTGGGAGAGCGCGAATTTCTGTCGGAAAGTGTTCCTGTTGTACTTCTTTAACCCAATATAAAAGATATCGTTTTATTTCATGAGGAGAGAGTACGTCTGAAACAAATTTAGTTTTATTTTTTGTTATTGCACGAAAACACCATGATGTTATTCGTAAAAGTTTGGTTAAAGATGAATATTTTTCTTTAAGGTCCCAGCGGTTGGTTGTGGCGACATTGCTGGAAGCAATGTTTCTTTTTTCTTTATCTGCTTCCGAAGACATTGAAACAGGATGTGAAGGCCAATGGTTTGCGGTTTTGCTTAGCCAATGAGGACCGGACCACCAAACCGTTTCCTCCTGAAGGCGACGAATTGGAACTCCACGCGAAGCAAGATCCGCAGGGTTATCTTCACCGGGAACATATGACCAATGAGCTTCAGGTAGATCTTGTATTTCGATTACTCGATTTCTAATATAATCTTTCCATTGACTTGGGTGGCTTCGTATCCAAGAAAGGGCGACCGTTGAATCAGTCCACAGATGTATAGGATGGTTACCGAGCTCCAGAGCACTCGCGACGCGTCTAACCAACCGCACCAGAATTACCGCCGCGCACATTTCGATTCTCGGAATCGACACTACTTTTAAAGGAGACACTTTGGTTTTAGAACACAGAATCATTACCCGCACCTCTGCCAATTTTCGACTCGGAGATAGACGACCGCTCTGTACGCGCTATTTGACGCGTCAGAAAATCCGTGAAGCTCGATACTCCGAGAGTCACGATCGTAATTATACAACGCGGAACGCGAATTGTATGTATTTGATTAATGTCTTGTAAAAATGAAATCCATTTATTTTTCAAATTGGTAGGAAGTTTTTCATCCGAGTCGAGACCACGTACCCAAAGCTCCTGCATGAATATTTTTGCAACGATAATAAATGGTGATAAGAAACCGAGGGGGTCGTAAAGTCGCGCAATATATGAGAGAACCGATCTCTTTGTTGCCTTTGTGTTAATTTCCGCGAAATCATCGATTACGAATAAAAATTGATCCGTGTTATTGTTCCAAATCAATCCTAAGGCCTTCGGAGAATCGTGATCGTCAATGGAAGCTGTGCCGGTTACTGAAACGTCACTTATGGGTAATTGTTTAAGCAGTTCGGGATTATTAGACATCCATTTACGCGCATGGAAGCCGCCGGCCGTAAGAATACTAGTCAATTGCGCGATACCGTTGGTTGCCTCGCTTAAATTTTCAGCGCCCGACAAAATGTCGTCGACATAAGTGTTGTTTAAAAGAATTTCCGCACCGCGTGGATATTTATTTAAATGTTCGTCAGCTAATTGTCGTAGGCAACGAATTGCCAGGAATTCAGAATTCTCCTCCTGCTTCCAAAAACGTTGAATTTCCTCTAGTAAATCACGATCTATCGAGCATTGAAAGCCGCCATACGAGGCAGTGTCAATAGATTGTGAAGTTTCTCCCATGGAACCGAAAAGAATCCATCCATACAGGGTTTGTTGGGCAACCATGAGCCCGTTATTAAATTTAAGTATGTTGTCTTGTTGGATTTTGGTGTAAAATTGAACTCCCAAAATCAGATCGATTTTGCGGTTCGAATCGAATTCGGGATCAGCCAATGGAAGATCTACAACATCGACCGGTATAGATTTGGAATGTTGTTTTGGAAGATATGTGGTGAGCCGAGGTAAAATCAAAGTTTCTTCCTCTAAGGTGATAGACGGATCATATTGCGACGTTAACCGAACCGATACTATCCCGTTAGAGGTACATGTCTTTCCGGAACCCACACCGTTGATAGGAATTGTAGCGGTACGACGCGGGAGATGCAAAGTTTGTACCAACGATTCACTAATGAATGATACCTCTGATCCTTGGTCTATTAAAGCTCTGACAGTTATGAAGTCACCGTCAATTGAACTGACCTGAATCAACGCCGTAGCCAAAAGAACTGGAGCACTGAGATGAGAAGAATGAACCGAATGGCTTGTCGATGGCTGAGAGGTATTTACTATGGTTGATTGTTTTGCAATATTTGTATAAGTTAATAGAAGCTTTTCCGGTAGAAAATCGTGTAATATTATATGATGTGCTTTTTTACAGTTAAGACATCTAGCGAACACGCGACACGCGGACACAGGATGATGACCCAAGCAATTAAAACAAAGTTTGTTGGTCATCACATATTCACTTCGTTGGCGAGGCGATTTTGCAATAAACTGAGAGCAACGATACAAACGATGATCGTTTCCGCACAGCACGCATTTTATTGTTACTGGTGAGGCGTTATGCGATTTAAAATTAATTGGTTTTTGTCTTAAACTTTGAGGATGATACGAATTTTTTCCTTTTTCAGAAAGATTTTCAATTGCTTCCAATGTCAAAACACGCGCCGAAAGAAAGTTCATGAAGTCAGTAAACTTAGAAGGATTGCGATGGTCACTAACTGACCTTTCCCATTCCTTAATAGAGTCTGTATCGAGTTTTCGCACGATTAAATAAATTAGAAGGCAATTCCAATGCTCGACAGGGCAACCCAGCGACTCCAAAGCACCAAGAGCCTCTTTAACTTCCCCGATCAACCGATTCAACTCCACGGACGATTCAGCCTTCAAAGGTTTAGCCGTAAATAGCACCGAAATTTGATTATCGATAAGCACTCGTAAGTTTTCATAACGATCCACAAGGAGATTCCACGCGCATTGAAAATTATTATGTGTAACGGATAAGGTTTTAACTAATTGAGCAGGTTCTTTTACAAGACTCATTTTTAGATATTGAAATTTCTAAACTCCGCTTAAATCGGCGTTATCATTGACCATTGTAACGAAGAGATCACGAAACCGAGTCCAATCGGCGTACGAACCGTTAAAGATAGGAAGATTTATGCGCGGAAGCTGTCGCGTGCGCGACGATACAGCTTCTGTAGGAACGACCGCTGTCGGAGTGACGCAAACATGCGCTTCAAGTTCGCGAAGCATGTCCATGAGAACACCTTTGGACTCGATGTAGTTTTCTTCGCAAACAAAGAAAAACTCCTCGGTAAAATAAACCGTGTCAGTATAATCGATGCGATGCTGACTTAACAATAAGTGGTTTTTCTTAAATTCACTCCAACAATCATTTATTCGTTCGAGACGCGCTTTTAAAGCCCCAACCGTCCACTTAGGAATTGCAAATTTCTTGACATTGTCTAAAACACGCGAGATTGAAACAATAAGTTCGTTCTGCCGTTCGAAGACCGGCTCGAGTTCTTTTCCGGAAGTAGATTTCGCCATGGTTTTACGCGCGAAATAGAAGAATTTGAAGAATTTGTTAAATCTTAAATAAAGTAATTTTGGCTTTAAACTCACCGATGTCCTGTCCTTTTGAATAATAGAAAAAATAAAGTATATCTTCAACACAAACCGAGCACACGGCGACGGTAATGGCCGCCGCGCAAACCGAACGAATTTTATTAAAGTCTTTAAATCGGACGAAATCGCGGAGATCCGGCTCGCAGGACCAAAAAATAATGTTTTGAATTTAATAAAATTTCACTATTTGAAAAATGATCACTGAAAATCACAATTCAAATCTCTCGATCAGGTTGAATAAAACTCGTCAACAAAACTCGATGCCAAAAGACAATTTATTTTTAAAAAACCAGCACACTTTATAAAATTATGACAAAACACAGTTGTACATGAATACATGATTAAAACAAGAAAAAAAGATTTGCGGGGTGTTACCTTTGAATTAGAAAAATGAAATTGATTTTCTTTTGTGCGTGTGAGCACCTTGATTAGAATTTTTAAATTCTTAGTGCGTGCGGGCGCGTTCGGAACAGTACTGATCTAAAGTTGGCATATACTCCTGCACCTTTGTCAGCTTTCACAAAGTCACTATTATTTTGAGTGGATGGTTTATTTTACATAGAGATGTTTTAAGTTACATATCATTTAAACATAATTTTGGTTGCAATTTGTTTATTTAATTTGATTTTGCTTAATTAACAGTTTTTTTAGCGACAATTCTCCGAAGATATCCTTTTATAATTTTCCTTTCTTTCTTTTCCAATAATTTAATTTCTTCTTTAAATGATGGTGTTGCATTTTCTTTATTTTTCGACTTGTGCGCAAGAATACTTTTTTTCTGTCAATTTTGAGGGTATTTATCTTGTGTAGTGGGTTTTCTTGGGCTCTCTTTTATGTCAGACCAGTGCGTGTACACACGTAGTTTAAAAATTTTGGTTTAGCCATTTTGAGTTTTTGAAGTGTGGTGATTATTTTTAATCCAAGTTTTTGGGATTCATCTACGTCTTGTGCAAATTATTGGCAACGTTTTCGAACGTCCAATTAACGGATTCATCCGGATTTAAACGTATTTTGAAATTTTCTAACGTTTCTGACAAAACCTCGAAAATCTGAGGTAAGATTCTCTTTTTTTAACTTAAACCTATTTTCTCTTACACCCTACACATGCATACCTTCATTTATTCATACATACATCCTTTACCAACAAATTAATTAAACTATCATCATCTTTCACATTTTTCACATTATTCATCATTCACATCCTGTCTTTCATTCTTTCTATTCTTTTATTCTTCTAATTTCTTCTATGTGTTCATTTAACGTTTTAATTGAGGAGCATATATTTTGCATCCAATCAGTCCTATTTCTGAAACAGAAGTTTAGTTATTTTTTTGGAGAAAAGAAAAATCATTTTCGAAGTTCTACCTTTTCGGAGGGGTTCTTTCTTAAATTTTGGGGAATTTGGTTGGAGTCATATTGTCCAGCAACCTATCAACATCCTTTTCTTAAATCGGAGGAGATTGTCGCTGTGAAGTTTGTTTGGAACATCTACGAATTAATCAAGATAAGGTCAGACCTAAGCATTTAATTATTGTTTACCATTTCCAGTTGTACAATTATTGTGAACCGGTATAGTAAATTCTTTTATAATTATTACAATTTACATTCAAATCTCGTTTTCAATATAATTTTCATTTAAATAAATTGAATATATAATATAACGTCAAAATCGGACGTTAACAAAAAAAAATCTATTAGTGCAAAAAATAAATAAAAAAAAATACCGAAAATGACAAACGCAGAATATGTTTACACCTTGAGACGCACGCGGGTCCTCGACCGGCCCAGTGAAGAAGGGGAGGGATATTTGTATGGCGCCACACAGTTTATCCCGCGTGATACACGAACTGTGACGCGAGTTGGAACAGGTTATAAAATGGTGATGCAAACATATAACCATTGAGGTCTTATATATATATCTAGAGTGCGTATGCTGTTGTCCCCACCACGCCAAAAATGATTCCCGAAATATCGCCATGTTAGATGTACCAAGTTAGCGGGAATTTCGAAATTCTTATATAACTTATGCAAGAATTTACATTATTATAAACTGAAAAGACAGAAAATAATAACCAAAACAAAACACAATTATTGATAAATAATTATGAATTATATATTGTAGAAGAACTTAATAATTTTTAACAATAACCCTTATAAATTAACATAAACTAAGAAAATATTTAAAAAAATCTGATTGATCACCTTAATTTTTATCTTTATAAATATTTGTTAGCTTGTTTTAAAAGAACTAAACATTCCTTAATAATAAACTTTACTTAAACTTCACTTGTTAATTTCAAATCAAGTAACCAGAAACATTGTGGACTGTAGTAAATAATCTCCCAACCTATCAAATTATAAATATATATATCGCACACCTAGTTCAATAGTGCCATAAATGCAAAAATTGCATATTTTCACTTAAGACTGTATTGCTACAGTTTATTGCACTCGGTATGCACGGGTATATTGTATTGTACTTCTGAACAGAAAGCATAACAATATTTTCATATATTTATATTCTAAAATATTTCAAAAAGCTGCACAGATAAAATTGTTTTCTTGATTTTTGTAGTTTTCTAGAAGTGTACATACGGCATTATTGAACTGGATGTGTGATATGAAACAAGAATTCGAAAACCTTCAACAAAAATAAAATTTTAATAAAAAGAACAAAATAAAAGAAACTTAAAACAATATTGTTACTGATTATGAAATAATATTAATTTGTTAAATTTATTTCGGAGAGGACGACCTTTTGCATTTAAATTAAAACATTTATTTATGTAATTTAATCTTATTCTGATATATACTGCAGCAATTTCCTTTATCAATTGAATTATATGTTGTGAGGGCAAGTCTTATGGTTATAATTCTAGGGACAATAGCGACTTGAAACTATTGCTAAGTTCAGGTCGGTACATCCAACATGTCTGACTTTCTGATTGCCCCCACCACCACCACATACGCACTCTAGATATATATATAAGACCTCAATGCATATAACACAACACAACAAAAATATTCAAAAATACATGTAGATTATGGATAATATAGGTAAGTAAAACAAAATTAAATTCAAATAAACAAAACTAGAATTAAAAGAAAATAATACTCTAAACTTTTGTAGGTTAAACCAATAAAAACAACAAAAAAAAATATATTAATGTTAACGAGGTCAACGACAAAAATAAAAGTTAAAAAAAAAATCAAAATTTGAAAGAAAAAAAAAATGAAAACTAAAAATTAACTGGCGCCTAGACTCCGTAGAGTTGAGCTCAACCTAAAGTCTTAACTAAAAATCAAAAATTCAACGCTAAACAAAATAAAAAAATACTCGCTAACAGAAACTCACAAAAAAAAATAATAAGAAAACTGAATAAATCGACTGAACAAAAAAAACTAAATTGATCAAGATTTTCTTAACAAAAAAGTATACTCGAATTTACAAGGTTCCTTTGACATCAGATGTAATAAAAAAATTAATGTTGATCTATCTGACCTTGTATCCCCCTTGTTTTGAACTTGTCCTCTTCAGCAACACTTCTGGTTCAGGACAGGTAAGGTTGTTCAGTTGTTTCTCAGGTATGAGAATGATGAAAATGCATTCAGGAAGCAATGAAGAAGAAACTTCCCTTGGGCAATTGGTCCCACCAAGAAAATAGTTCCACCAATAAATTGGAAATAAAAGTTCCCAAGGAACGAAAGAAAATACTAAAAATTTGCTCCCCTCGATAAAACTCGATAAAACCTGGACAAAGAATACGAAAATGAAATATAAAATATGATTGTAATTAGGTTTAGGATAGTTTGTAGTATTTCTTTTTTTGTAGAAGTAGTTTTAAGGTATAGTAGAAGTAGTTTTTTTTTGTTTTTTTTTTGTAAAAGTAGTTTTAAGAAATTGGTAGAAAGATTTGAAGTATTGAAAGAAAGTGTGAATTGGTGAAAGGGATGTATGCATTATTTAAAAGAACCTTAGAGAAATGCTTACCTCAGATGTTCGAGGTTTAATTAACCAGAAAATAAATGTTGTAATTCGAAAATACGTTGAAATCCGGATATACCGAAATATTTGTGAAAAGAAACACACTTTTCCAAAACTTTATCACGGGTGATGGATCCCACAAAAATGGGAAATAGAAACTCATTCAAAACCCAAAAATGGCGAAATACTTCTATATAATATCACACGCAAAATAACGTTATCGAACTGGTAACAGAGAAGAAGGAGAAAATATATTGAAAGGTCTTTTATACCAAAAGCAATATTAAAAAAATTACACCCGCGCAAATAAAATTTGGCAACCCCCTCTCAGAGAGAAAAGAAGAAATGAAGAAAATTTAAGAAGAGTTCTAGGAGAAAGAGGGAATAAGAAGGAAGATCCAGAATGTGTTAATGCAACTCACAATCTACAACAATTAAACAAATCACCAACACTTAAACGAAAATTTTGGAATGTAACAATAAATTGAATAAATAAGTTAGATAAATAAGTTGAATAATTTCTTAGTTAAATTAATAAGTTAAAAAAAATTGCTCTTGTAAAATTTTTGGCGTACGTTAATTTGTTTTTGGTTATTCGAGTTAATTTTGATTTATATTACGACACCACACTGATATCAGGGGTACGGGTTGTGCGCGTAATTCGATTTAATTTCTTTAGTTTTTTTATTATTTTCTTTTGAGCGAATTACTCCAGTTATTAATTTGTTTAGTAATTTCAGTACGGCAATAATTCCTTCGAATTATTTATTTTGTTTCGCTTCGTATTTTCTGAAAAACAAAGATTATTACATTTACAACAATAATACATATATTTTTTTACTTACCTTATTTTTTTGTTGTTGTTTACGAATAAATTCTTTTTTGCAACTTAAAATATCTCGAATTGTTTATTTGTGTTTTGTTATTATTTTGTTTTGTTGTGTCTATTTGTGTCGATTACAACACTAACACCTCACGTCACAGTTCGTGGACAACGCAGGGTTAACTGTGTGGCGCCTTAGAAATAACCCTCCCGTCTTCACTGGGCTGACCGAGGAACTGCGTCTGTTATTTTGTAATTCGATTGTATTTTTATGTTTTGTGTGTTTGTAAGGTGTCACACCCTTCATTGAGTTACTACGGATGGACTTGATAATATGCCATTCTTCTTTTTGTTTTTCGTTGTAAGGTTGTTTCTTCTTGGATTCCTTCGAGATAAAAGAAATGAGATCATTTTTGATGGCATTGTGTTCTGGATGATTTTTGATTGCAACATCGAAGTCTATGGCAATGTGGGATAGAATAACTTTAGGCTGCAGAGCGTATTCATGTTCCCTATTCAGTAATGTAGTTTCTCGTTCATCGAATGAAATATTAGTAAGGTTCGTGAATTGTATTAGTTTTTCGGGGATGATGACCTTATTGACTCTGTTTGATCCAACACTGTTTTTCTTAAGGTTGTTTATCTTTTTAGGCTTCTTCTTAAGATCTTCTTGTTTAATGATCAGGGCTTGTGCCTCTTGTATCAATTCTTCAATTTTTAGCTAGTGTAAAAGTTCTCTTAATATTCTATGATATTTTGCTAATTTTTCATATCCATAGCTAAGCGCCTTAAAATGTCGCCGCTTTTCTGTTCGCATTATTATTTCTGTTCGTTGTTTAAGATTCTTACACTTGATTCTAGCGAATGATTGAATTATATTTTCTTTCATACATGTGTTGATAAAATTAATATGATTTTTTGTTATTTCCAATTTAATGTAGACTTTTTTGAAACCATGGATTTCAGTCACACAACAGCGGCCGCTTTAGCGTATATGGCCAAAACAAGTATGTCATATATTACCATTTGTATTGCCATTTTTTTTTTAAATAATCATACTACTTTTATAGATGCCACTGATGTTACGGGAGAAATAATAATGGAAACACGTGCACATGACACAGTAGGTATATTAAAATTTTTTGATGGACTGTTTGACAGCCGTAATGGAGGAAGCCGTAGACCACCTCCTGGTAAACCTCTCCGTGGTGCGGTTTCCCAATTATCGAGCCATATTAAGTTTTGGAACGAGTCAAGAGGTAAGTATTGCACATTAATGTATTATACAAAACACTAAACATCATTATGAATGAAATATCTCTTTGATAATAATTATCGAACATATTTTAATTCAAGTATATATTTTCGGATATACTTCAAAAAATGTATTTTCAAAAAGAGGGGTCCACGCAAGAAGTGGTACCCCCTAGTTAAAAAAATTTTATATTAAATATCAACGGTTTCATTGACTTAACCCATGAACTCTTGGCATTGGGTATAACCTATTACTTTCCTCGCACATTGAACCAAAATCCTCTTGAGAATTATTTTGGACAACACAGAGCCCGATCCGCGCATGAGAGAAAAAATTGTAGAGAGTGAAGCTGTAAGCCAATGTATATATAGAAGAGAAATTGTTATCAGTAGACCAATTGATAATGCAGCAATTGGTTATATTGCCGGTTTCATTTCAAAAAAGCTTTTAAAAAAATTTGCATGCAATTTTTGCAGATTGCATATTATTAACAAATATGAAACACATCATGCTTTTAGATGTCTACTATATTGTCAAGACTCTTTTATTGAAACATTGGAAAAATGTTATAACATTTCAAAAATGTTATTCTTAAAATATAAATTTATTAATAATATTAAACGCACGATTGTCTTATATTTAAAAAAAATATGTTACATTTACATTTATGTGTGAGCATAAGAGTGACATTATTGATTATATATTAGATAACATTGTAGCTATTACTATACATTGCCTGTGTACCGGATTAAATCGTATCATGTGTGGAAACGATACAAGGCAATGCAATTTTTCTACAATTTGTATAGACAGGCAAGGCTTATATATAGTAATAGATATAGAAAATAAAAATTATTTAGTATAAAATACTTAATTTTCTATTTTATGACTTTATTTATACATCTATTATTTTCAATTGTGAATTTTGTTAGTGTAATTCGCTGAATGTGTTACTCTATATAATTTTTTTTTGCTTACTCAAATTTACGGGTATAACAAAAAAGATTATAAAAATAAGGAGGTATGCAATAAGCGAATTAATAGTTATTCATGTACCATGTCAGCAAAGTGAATTTTTATCGAACGAGCCTGAGTGAGCCTGAGCCCGAGGTGAGCAAAAGGCGAGTTCGATAAAAACACTTTGCTGGCGTGGTGCATACAACATTTTATCGCCAACCGCAAAATTTAAGATATAATGATTCTATAACTTGCAATATTTAAGACACATATTTTGACAGATGTTAAAATATATGACAAACGGTTGTTTCATTAATATAAATCGGCAAAGATTTATAAAATATAGAAGGTCGGTAGTCCAGTGGCAAGTCGCTCAGCTGTCATGTCAAAGGTATCGGGTTCGAATCCAGTTGTTTGCTCAAATTTTTTCAAATTGACAGCAATTAGCGGCAGGTAAATACTTTGTCTGACTCATTTGCGGCAGGTAAAGTAATTTGTCTGGCGCTAAATGCTGTCAAATTTGACAGTAAGATAAAGCGTCACTTTACTGCCGCAAATGGATGCAATAAAGTATACTTTTGCTGCCGGTTGGCGATAAAATAATTTAAAAAATTATATATTTATTTATATAATTAAAACTGCTGTCAAAAGTTTCACATCGAGGGGAATAACTCAACAGATGGCGCTTACGCGGTAACAAAAAGAGATAATAGAGTTGCATATCTATCTTTCCTTCTTTATCTATGAACAACGAGTTGTGTCAAATTGTGACACTTTTTGACGTTGTCATGCTCTTAATTGACTGATAAACAACCAATTATGTCAAATTGTTAATTGTCATCATTACGCATAAAATTAATAAAGTTTAATAATTTATACAAGTGAAATACTTAATTTGGTTGTCCATGTGTGCTCTGTACCATTCTTTAATTAACCCTCCGTCTACAACGTACGGGTCAAAATGACCCGTACGCACATGCGTCAGAGGCAGTTGTTGGGTGGGGCTTGAGGCTTTGAGTAGCTGTTCTCCTAGTGTTTCTGGAGATGCGTACACGGCAGGAACTCTTGTCACAGGTAAGTGATCTTGTAATATTCGAATATAATAAGACAAAACTTGGCCTGAGTCAATATGATCCCACCTTGTACGATATGTTCTTTCACTTTTAGTTTAAAGTCATTTTTTTTTCTACAAAATTTTATCATTTTCTACAAAGTTATCCGTTGATTTCTTTAAATATTTTTTTAGAACCTTCTCTTCAGTTATGGAAAACAACAGTTTTATAGCTGAAGAAATCCGACGAGAACTCGAAAGTCTGAATGGCCTCAATTTTGATGATGACGAAAAATACTTTTGTACCAGATGAATTTGAGGTTCTTCCTGAAGACGACGCTAATTCAGTGGATCATTTTGAAGATTTAGAACTTGATTTAGACTTGGAATCAGAACATGAAGAACACAGTAGACAATTTGTGCTGGACGATCTGGACGAAAACTAGTCTTTTACCTTCCAGAAATATCAGAGTAACTTCAAAGAATATTATAACCCACTTGCCTGGTGCCAAAAGAGAAGCTCAGAACCTTGTTGATGAGGTATCATTGTTGTCCTTGTTCATCAACCAAGCCATGATTGACATCATTGTACAATTTACTAATGAAGAGATAGAGACGTTGTGAGAAGCTCAGTGAACGTAAGATCACAATGGCTGGCACATTGCGCAAAAACAAGCGAGAAATTCCCCCATCTTTCATTGCAATCAGAGGAGTGTCATTAAGTACTTCGCACTTCCTCTATCAGCCTGATAAGATGTTGGTTTCGTACCAACAGAAAAAAAATAAAAACGTAATTCTGCTTTCATCAATGCACGATACTGGAACTGTGAACCCAGAAACGCAAAAACCTTATATTGTGGAATTTTACAACTTGTTGAAAGGTGGTGTTGACGTTTTCGACAAGTTGTGTCACAGCTATTCAACGAAAAGGGGTTACAGACGATGGCCAATGCTCTTTTCTTTATGGAGTATTTGATGCTGCAAGTATAAATGCCTCCTATTACAGACGCAGATTCTTGGAAATGTTCTATATATGTAAAGAAAATAACTCCATCAATTTTCGCTCTGATGTACAAAGGGTGAGTGACATCTACTGCCATTTAATCAACTCTTGTGACGAGTACCACCCTTCCCCTCGCGGCGACCATTCCATTGGTGCGGTGTGGTTCTGACATTGTGTTATATACGGGCTGGGTTTTGAATTTCCCGGTCTTCTCTCTTTCTCTCTCTCTCGAGTTTCTTCTTCTTGTCTTGGAGATTGGTACCACTGCCTCTTCTTAAGTAGGAGATTTTGATTCTTCAATCCCGTTAGCAAATCGAGTAAACTTCTACTTCCAGGATAGGATTGAGGACAAAAAGAACGCAATTATTTTTTCATGACCAATATTTCGCTTCCATTTATTGAAGCTTCTTCAGGGTTTGAATTTCTACAAATTAACAAGCTTAATTAAAATAGCTAAAAGCTTTTTTTTACAAAAACTTACTAATTGAACTTGAAATGACTTGATATGACTCTATAGGCGAACACTCTTGAAAATTAACCACCATGCACAATTAATTTTCATTTAAGAACCATAAAGGTCGAACATCAGTCAACCACTATGCAAAAACAAGTTTAATAAAACACGTGTTCGTCGTGAAGCGAGAAGACGTTATAAAAAATTTAAATTTTAAATTTAAAATTTGTCCTAAACACAACTAAAGTAAAGCTTCATCAGAGGGTCCAGGGTCAAAGTTGTTTTTATGTTGTTGTAAATTTCAAAAATTAAAAATTTTTTAAAAATTTGCTAACGGGATTGAAGAATAAAAATCTCCTGCTTAAGTTTTAATCAACAGGTTATTACGGGTTTCTACAGTCAAATACAGCTCACCCACGGACAACAAACGAAAAAGTACATGAAGTCCCTTTCGAATTCTAACATCAAATTGGCGAAATTGAAAAATCGACTTACTTTCCTCATCAAATGTAGAAAGATTGGCGTCGTACCTGCACACATTACGGACGGATCGAAGAACCTTCGAAACCTCATCGACGGAGTTACTGGTTCCCTCCAGTACAAAATTGGTGTTTATACTGAAAGGTTAGCATCTCGTGTTTTAAATTTTGAAATAAAAATCACTTTGGTTAAGTTAAATGATTTAAATAAATTGATTGAGGGTTTAATGGATAAGATTAAATAAAAATTGCCTCACAATGTTTTCTTGACTTTCTTAGATAATTTGAAAATTAATTAAAAAAAAAAGTTTAATAAAGTAAAAACCTTAAATAAAAAGAAATTTGACAGATTTTATCGGGATAGCGTCGACGAGTTTAGAAATAAGTTGTTACTTAAGTTAGATAATTGGCTTTTAAACACCACTAATGTTAGTCTATCACTAGATATAAAATGTTTTTTGGCTTTGGGTCCTAAATTTGTCACTCCGATTAATGATAAATGTTTTTGCACTAAAAATGTTCTTATGGAAGTAGAAAGTATTGTTAACACTTTGTCTAACAACAAAAAGGATATTGTAAGGGCGAGAGCGGCTAACATTCTGACGAATTACCTCACATCTGATGTCGTTCCTTCTTGGATGGAAGCGTTTTTAATTAATACCACGAACCAAACTTCAAAAAATTCCTTAAAGAAAACCCGAGTTTGTTGGTTACGAAAACAGACAAGGGCTCCATTACGGTGATCATGGACAAAACAGATTACTTAAAGAAAGCAGAGGAAATGTTAGAAAACCCGAACACGTACAAAAAAGTCCAAGGAAACAAAGACATGACAAATATCATTCAAACAAGAATTAATAAAGTGGTAAAGGATTTATTAAATGGTAATGTAATTAGCGACGTACAATTTAAACAACTTACCATGTATAATACGGTTCTATCTAAAGCATATTTCCTTCCAAAAGTCCACAAACGAGGAATTCCACTTAGACCGATCATTTCATCAGTTCAGCAAATTATGGTGTTGCGTCGGTGTTCGCCAGAATGTTGACAGTTGTTTTCGACCCATTGACTAATTATAATGTGAAAAATATTTTCGATTTTGTCAGAGGGTTGAGGGGTATGGTGTCACCGGAAAACTTTATAGTGGTTTCACTTGATGTGGTGAGTCTGTTCACAAACATCCCGGTGTCTTTGGTCATTAACATAATTAAAGAAAATTGGCATCTTATATCAGATCAGTTTGATGTCAACCGAGACTCTTCTCGTTTCTCGGAGCCCTCTCATTCATTTGTAACAACTCCTTTTTTAAATTCAATGGTAGTACATACCAACAAATTTTTGGTACTCCTATGGGGTCACCGATTTCACCTATTTTAGCTCAAATAGTCATCGATCATAGTCTAAACAAAATTATACCTCATTTGAATTTTAACTTACCTTTCATTAAAAAGTATGTCGATAATATCATTTTGGCTATACCGAAGGGCTCCGAGGTGCAAGTCTTGGAGACATTTAATAGTTTCAATAGTCATATCCAATTTACTATTGAAATGGAAAATAATAACTTTGTTCCTTTTCTTGACACTAAGGTAATCAGAAATGTTGACAACAGCATTATGTTTGACTGGTATAATAAACCTACGTTTTCAGGTAGATACATCCAATTTAACGCGTTTCATAAACTTAAACATAAAATTAATACTGTTCTTGCAATGAAGCACAGAATTGTTAACATTTCCGAACCTCACTTGATACAGACTAACTTGACTAAGTTAAAAAGCATTTTCTTGGATAATTCATACCCACACAGACTATTAAATAAATTACTCTTTAATGCCAACACTAACAACATTAACGAACAAGTTCAAACACTATCTAACGAAACCATAACATATAAGAAGTTGACGTACATTCCTCAATTAACTGATAAACTCATAAAAATGTTCAATACTTACTCACCTAACGCAAATTCAAAAATAGTAGAATATTATCCATGCAAACTAAATAAAGTTTTTTCGAAATTAAAAGATAAAATTCCTGTTCAATATCAATCTAATGTAATCTATTGCGTATCAGTGAGAAACCAATATTTTCCACTCACTTTGTATGTCTTTCCTCACTCGCCTACGGCTCGTGTGGAAATCTGACATACGCGTGAGTGAAAAACCTTAGTTTCCTCACTTGTACTGTAACATACTATTATTGTTTTTACGGCTCGTTCACCGTTCATTGTTTGTTTTTGGTGTGATAAACTGCCATCCCAACTTGGCCATTACTCTGGGTATAACATACAAGAATGTTTTTACGTCCTTGGTTCTGTTACCAATCTTAACCTCGTTTATGTAAGTAACGACAAGGGCTCAATAGGTTATGTTATACATTGCAATTGTATGTTATGGTAAATTTACGGTTGTAAACACCTTGCTTTCTTTCTCACTTTATAGCGTC
Source organism: Onthophagus sagittarius (assembly GCA_036711965.1). NCBI lineage: Eukaryota > Metazoa > Arthropoda > Insecta > Coleoptera > Scarabaeidae > Onthophagus > Onthophagus sagittarius. The sequence goes on along the minus strand of JASERS010000011.1, from coordinate 709,096 downwards.
CTCTGATGAACAATTTAATAAAATTCGAAAGCTAAAGTTACAATAAAAAGAGGTTAATTTACCCAACCTTTGGTTGAATTCCCAATAATAAGAAATAATTTCCTAAAAATTGCACAACCGATAAGTGAAATCAGTATAAATGCTTTTGTACTGCATCGGCTCAATAACAACGCAGTCACAAGAGTCAGCCGATCCGACTTTCTAAAATCACTGGCATTCTCATTGACAGAGCCCTTCATGAAGTTGAGAGTGAACAACCCAAGGTTACCAAGAAGTCTGCGAGCAGAAATAAGAGCAGTTCTAGGACTTTCAGAGCCTATCCAATCTGTCCCCCCACGCCTGGCCCTGCCAGCTACAAGAAAAGGATGCTACAAGTGCACCAACGACAGGAAAACGTACAAAAGCTGCGATATATGTGCCTCGCCAATTTGTAGGCAACATGAAAAAATAAAATGGCTGTGCGTCCAATGTGAATCAGAAGAAACTATTGAAAACTGAAAAAACGGTACCTAATCTAAATTATGTAATACCTAGTAGTAAACGTAAGTAAACTTACGTTTACTTTCTTTTAAGTAAATCTAAAATCTCAGATTTACCTATGTGGATTTCGTTTTATTATTTTGTTCCTTGTGATAATGCGTTGCATTCCTAAAGTTACTCACTATTTCTTTACACACTTATAAAAATTGACAATTAAAATATATTTAAGGTCGAAACTATTTTTTTTTGTCAAAGAAGGATTGATTTTTTTGCTTGTTTTTTTTTTCAAAAGTATTTATTTTGTAAAAATTTGCTTTACTTATTGCCTAACAGGTTAATAAAAGTATTTATTTAAAAAAAATGATTTTAATGCCTTCTAAAATGTTAAAAATGACTAAAAAGTGAGTTGGGCCAAAAGACCCGACGTTGTAGTACATGTCCTGGCGTTTCAAGGTGTAGACGGAGGGTTAATATCCGGTTTAAACAAAATGTTGTTCCTTTTAAGGGTTTATATTTTGCTGATAGTGGTTGAAGAAAATTAGAGTGAGTGAAAAAAATTTTCACTCACTCGTTGCTACGAATGTTAGCAGAGTGAGTGAAAACAACAACTTTCAACACTCAAGGATTGAAAAAATATTATTTGTTATGGTCACACAACGCTAATTTCTTTTCTTTTGTATATATTGTAAATAATTATTGTCTTATATTTCATGTTTTTTCTTGTATGTATATTTTCATGTAAAACCCGTTTTGTCGTTTTCTATAAAAGTGTGCCCGTCAAAAGATAAAGTCACTTTGTTGTCCAGTTTTCGAGTTATTGCAACCCTAACCGAGAGACTTGGAATTAGAAAAGATTAAATTCGCAAGTATACACAATTTTATTAATTTCAAAAACACTGAGGGTTGTCTTTAAAGGACTCTAGAGCCGCAGGAAGCTTTTCGGGCCGGGCTTTATATAAACTTTTCTTCAAGATATTAGATGTAGAATCACTCCTTTCAGTATATAGACGCAATTTCCGGGCATTCTGTATAATAACCTTCCAGTTGATTTAATGCGGATGAACATGTTTTTCCAGATCCAGTAATTTCAAACAATTATTTTTATCATTATTATAGATGTGAATAAGATTAATACTAGCGATTTGTACTTTACTTCAGATGACTAAGCTGTGCTAATATGTGATCAATTATATACAAGTGTCTCTGTAATGGGTGTCGATTTCAGCCAACATATCCATATCAAAAGATGGTTCGATTAGTCGCTAGACGACTTCAAAGTTAGTAAAAAATCCTTTTATTAAAAAGCCATGTGTTTAACAGTTATTGTTATTTTTTTTCTGAGCAAGCGACAATTACATAATTAAAATTTCTCATATTCCATCTAGTTCTGAAACTTTTTTATAATTTATAAGATTTTGATTGCATTAGTGGTTAAGCCAGAAAAATGGAATGTTTAAATATCTGCATCCCTTATTTAAGTCATTGCAATTATAAAATCTTCGTATTTGGCAGTGATTTCTCTGGGCGGCATTGAATTGAATAGTCCTTGTCTCTACAGATGATTATGAACAAGAATTACGAAGAAAAATTCCCCTCGTATTTAATTCAGTAAATAATCCTTATTTAAGTGCCAAACACATTGAGATTTTATAGTCAAAATGTTGTAGATAATTTTATTAGAGACATAAAAGTTTTGGATCTAAATGGGCTATCCAGAAATTATAATTATGTTAACGTCGCATACGCAGAGAAAAATAAGGACTAATATCCGTGTTTCTTTTTTTCCGTGTTTTTAAAATGTTATCCAAAACCATAAAAAGACATTAATTAATCCTAGAAACTCACGTCCCAAATATGGTTTAGATTAATTAACGCGTTCTCGAACTATAAAGAATAAACTTTTACGTCCTCTAGCGCCGAAACGAAACAGCTAATGATCATGCGTGTTTAAAGATGTACGGCGAAACATCTTCAAGAAGATAAATTTATATAACCTTTTTCTTTTTTTTGTTAATAAATATCTGCATTTCCGTATTTCAGTAGTTCATTATTATTCATTATTATTTAGTAGATTATAGAAAAAATGTTCTCGTAAGTCGATGGGCTACGGTATTTTAGACCAAATCCTTAAGAATGATTAAAATTCCCTATTACTAAAAACTTACGAATACTGCAACCTAAAGTAGTTCTGACGAATCAGCTAGGCGAAATACCTTAAAATAATGTTTAACTTACTTTTAATTTCTGTTAGGAACGGATAAAAGTAGATAGATAATGCCGATTCTGGAGCGGAAGTCCTCCGGGAGAATCGGAGGATCGGGCGACGGTGGCGCCACCTAGTGGTGAGTAGTGGAACTAAGCATGTGGCGGGCGGTGGAACTACTAAAGTTAGTCCTCAGAGGATCGGTCGATGGTGGCTCCACCTATCGGCGGGGGACCGAACTTCTGAAAGTAGTCCTCCGAGGATCGGTCGACGGTGGCGTCACCTAGTGACGGTCGGCCGAACTTCTGAAAGTAGTCCTCCGAGAATCCCCACAGAGGAACCTTCCTCAAGTCCCGGTTGACGGTGGCGCCGCCTGGCGGTGGGCGACGGAACTTCTGGAAGTGGTCCTCCTCAGAGGATCGGAGGATCGGCCGACGGGGTGGCGCCAAACGGGGGATCGTTAAGGAGAGAGAGAGAGATAGGTCGCTGTCCGACCGACCGACGTTTCGATCCTCCTCGAGGAGGATCGATCGACGACGATGAATTGCGTAATATTACGCAATTCTTTTTTGCTAAGTGAGAATTCTGAAGCGGAATTTATCCGCGAGGAATGAGAATTCTGAAGCGGAATTTATCCGTGAGAAATAAGAATTCTGAAGCGGAATTGATCCATGAGGATCGAAAGGATCGATCGATTGATGGTTCCCCCACCCATTCCCCGAATCGAACTCTATATGTAGGGTTGTTGTTTGAATTTGGTGTGCAGTGAGTTCATGAACAAAGTGATTTTACAGTTATTATTTTATATTTGTTATCGATTTTTAATTCTTTCGCTTTAATTTGTTCTTTAAAATTGGCTTCACCAATCGTATTTAATTCTCGTAAATCCATTGTCTGTGTTATAGGAGCACAAAATTACGTAAAATAAAAAACTGTACGACACTTCTTTTGCATAAGAAGGTTACAGTACTAATAGTAATAGCAATTAAATATCCGTTTTTATAACAACTATAAGATTCCCCCACACTCATCCCCTCTCCTTAAAAAATATATTTTAGATAACAACTACGCATTTCACGGTAAATACAAGGTCATCAGAGATGTGCGGTAGGTGTGTTTATTCGTTCATCTTTATTTTTTTTAAATTAAGTACGTTGTAATTGGTATATATAACGTATTAATTAAGGTATTTGGTGTAGAACATCATGGTTTACACTATTATTTTATTTTACCCTTAGAAAATTATATTAAAAAAAATATATACATACCTACAAATTAACGTATATTTTAGATACATTGTATCATTATAAATAAGCGTTTCATTATAATAACTACAAAGTCGCCAGAGATGTGTAGAGTATGCATATCTCAAAATTAGGTCAGCAAAATGTGCTAACGGAAACGCATTATGCGCTCTGAACTTTATTTCTCTTCAGTTGGTGGTTCAGATAACACCTTTACGTGTTAAAAGTTAAAAAAAGTGTTTATTTAAAGCAATTAAAATGGATAGTAGTAAGTTTTGTGTATTAATTTTTGTACTTATTTTTGTTATTATTTTTTTAATTCAGTTTTAGAATTTGTTACAATAGTGGCGAAAACTTATCACCCAAATGTAAGATTTTTATTATATTTTATAATTTATTATATTGTTTATATATTTATTTTCTTTTTAGCCGAGAATCTATAATGTAGGGCTAAATGCCCTTTTTAATATAAAACACATGTGGGGGAATAGATTAATAGTTGCCTACAATGGGAACTACGAAGACACTGATTATTTAATCGTGTTGGGGGCTTCTTCGATAACTCAGTTCTATTACTGTTACTTCAGTAAGTTGTAAATATTAATATCTGTATTACTACTTCTATTAAAATTTATTCTTTGAATTTTATAGACGCAGTTCCCGAAGGACTCCAACATAAGTCATAATTAAAAAAATTTTAAAAATTAATATATACATATATATCTATTTTTTAGATTACAACGAGGACCTTCTCTAACACAGACGAGGACCTTTTCAGACATTTTAATTCATTTTTTAATGATTTTTAATTAATTTAAAAAATAAAATGTAAGTTAAATTAAAAAAAGTTGTTTTATTCCTTTAGAAAACGATATAAAATGATCACATTATCTAGAGTACAATTGCTTAATCTATTTTTCTTATGATTAACACAACAAGAATTAGTTTTTATTAGCTTAGGTACATTAGGTTCATTTTCGATATTAACAATTTTGTTTACATTTATATATTTTTCTAAAAATTTCTTTTTTTGATAACCCTTAACATAAACGGTAGTAAATTCATCCTTAATGTGTTTATTTAATATTGCTTTAATATTTTCTTCTAAATCAATATAACCTTCATTGTAGCTTATGTTTAATAAATTGCTTTCTATCCAAAAAACGTGGACGTTTCACTTTTGACGATAAAAGTTGATACGGAGTCGTAGGTTTGAAGAGAAAATTGAATGTTTCGCTTCCATCGGTTATGCTCATTTCCTTTGGTGTAAAATCGGGTATGTTAAATCCTTGTATATCGATCACTAAAACGTTTTCAGTTTCTTCCTTCTTATGCGTAGAAAATCTTTCGTTATAAATTTTTGAACGATGTGAAGGTGACAGGATCGGATTCAGTATTGTTTGCAAGCGATTAATGTTATCTGAAAACCGTTGTCGATCAATCGCACTAAATAACCAAGGCGAGCTTCTATCCTCTTCTTCAAACCACTCGTACGTTATTGTAACTCCAAAAGTAACCTGTTTACGAGGCATATTTTTTTGTTTTATTTTACACAATCTTCCGGACGATACCACCCAACGGTTCGTACTGAATGATGTCGTGAAGAATCAGACAGTAAGCAACGGTTTCCGGATCAAATGACCTTGAACACTCGAGTTCTAATTTAATGTCGACGGTACCAGATTTAAGTGATTCATTTTGATTCGAACAATCTATGACGAAAAGCGTATTAGCTCGCCTGAAAAGCGGAATAATTACGATAAGCGATTACGTATCGCTTTTCGTTCATTTCAATGTTCATCGCATTATGCGGATAATTTTCCGCGTTCAAATAAAATTTAATATTTGTAATCGAAGAATGATCAAAAATTGAGGCATCCTGTTTAAAATTATCTTTTCTATTATTTTGGAAACCGATTATAACGTAGCGCGGTTTTTCTAAGTTTATAGTCGTTTTTACAGGCCATATATCGGTTTTGGTTCTCCGTAAAGCCGGCAATTCGCACAATTCCCATTTTCTAAACGGAATATAAACCGGTTTGTTATCACGTAAATTAGATAGCAGTTGAAGTCGCGTTTCATCGTTAACGGTTACGTGTGGCACGTGCCATTCGATCCCATTAAAAACCCATTAAACCAACCCCATTCGAACCCATTAAAAATTTTAACGGAATGCTTGCGTTAAATCTAGTCTCTTTGGATGTTGGTTGCCCCTGATTTAAGGGGCTCCATCCAGCGGTGATTAGAGCCTTCGAATCGTTTTCATTGTACGAAAGTAAGCCTTTCATAGTTGTCGTTATACCGGGTTTACTACATCGATCTATTTCAACACCATTGGTTTCATAGCGAATTTGTTCAAAAAGGAAGGCATAGGCGTTGTTTGTTAACTGACATTTATCCGTAGAAGTAGTATCTCCTCTAACAGTAGTAAATTTACCCTGGATGTAGATTTCACTTTTACCGGGCAACGTGTAAATGTCCTGATGTGCGATGGATATACGTATTTCATCATTTAAATTGAAATTATTATTCCTCGGATAGTAAGTGTGAAATTCCTGTTTGGTTATAACTTCATCAAAATTAGGATTGTCGAATATTTTCATTTTTTCCATTGTTATTAACCTTTAAACCGAGTGATTGAAGAAGCGTAATATTTTCAGATGTTAACTGCGTGCGAGATGGACGATTAATGCGATAATTACATCCACTTCCCTCTTTTAAAGGAATTAGGTCGGAAGTAGTACGTTTTTTTTTCGTTGTTAAATACCAAACCCATTATTACGACGATTATTATTATAATTATAGTACCTTTTTAAGCTCGAGTCTCACGACAATTGAAGCGTCCAATGTAAGAACCAGCCAAGTCCATTTTTCGCATTAATTTATAAAACTACGCTGTCATGTCCATTGTGGTCTGTCGCATCTTCCTATGCAATAACTGGCTCTGAATGCGCATAAACGTACTACAACTGGGCATTGGTGGTTGTCTATGATATTAGGCTGTGCAATAACCGGTCAAGTAATGGACATGGCTGGTTCTTGCACGGTATTTTAAGGCGGCTTATGTCACGCGTGGTTGTGACTCAGAATAAGTGCGGTTTCCGGTTAATGTAGTTTTTTGGCATTAAATTGAAGTTTAACCCGGGATTAGTCGCTGTATGAGATTTTCTCTCACAGTTTTAATTCAATTATTACAAATTATTTTCAACGCAAAACTGACTCGTGTCGTTCTAGGTACTTTTCTGAATACTCCCACCCCCTTTATTGGCATAACCAGTTTAAACAAATCGCGTCGCATTAGTATTGTACAGAGCTTAATAGAGCAGGTTGCACTTTGTGTGAGATTTTCTCTCATTACGCGACAAAGCACGTAATATTTTTGGAACTGTTTTTAGATTCTCGGTTAATGTTTTTGATTAGTGTAGTGCAATGAATCGAGGAAAAAAACGTGTCGAACTTGCACTTCTAAAATGTGAACAGGAAACAACAAAGGTAAGCATAGATTTTTCTGCTTTCTCTATCAAAATTAGTAAAATTGATACTATCTGAATGACTTTCGTGGTTATCTCCCTATGTTTCTTTAGACTAGAAAATGACAAAAAAATGCCATGGAACAATTTCACTTCCATTTCGTGCTTGACCTTTTATTATATTTATTTTTGAACTGAAAACTAAAAAATAAACTCGTTTTAGATCAAAATGAAGACATTCAACCTCTTCAAGATTATATTGAAAGATGTGACGAACCAGAAAGCGACGCAGAAAGCGAAAGGAGCATACACAACACAGATACAGACCAAAGCGATTGTGAAGAAAATGAAGGCCTTGAAGGAAAAGAAAGCTTTGATGAATGTGGTGAAAACACTCCTGATACCTTTTTCCAAAATGCTCCAATTTTCAATGGTAAAGATAAAGTAACAAAATGGTTGAAGCACGCCCCCACTATTAGAGGTCGTACACGAAAACATAATTTGGTAACACATATGCCTGGTGTAAAAGGCTTAGCTCGTAATGCAAAAACGCCGCTTGAATGTTGGAGACTTTTCTTTCCTGTCGCATCGTTTCAACAAGTGGTTGATTGCACTAACGAATACCTTAAAATAAAACGCGAAAAGTATAGCCGTGAAAGAGATTGTCCTGACACAAATTCTAACGAACTTAGTGCTCTTATTGGTCTTCTACACCTAGCTTACCTAGCTGGTATAAAAAAAGCTAAGAAGGTTTTACTCGGATGTTTCTATGAAGAAGAACTACAAAAGGCAAAACACGAGGACGTCTATTTAATTAAAAAAATATTGCGTCGTAAAGGAAACAAGCTGTACGTGCAGTGGTTAAGTTTAGATAATGATATTTATCTAAACTTAACCACTGCACTTAACCACTGTTTAGTTTACGCGGTAGTTTCAAATGGATCGATATAATAGAACCAATAACGAAGAAATATAATTCAACTATACATAGAACTATCCGAACGAAACCCTGTGATGTGACCGCAAAACACGAAAAACATCTGCTATCTTCCGTTTACTATACCAATATTAATAATACGAACAAAAAATCGACATTTCAATTGGGTAATGTAGTTCGTATAAGTAAATATAAAACAGCATGTGAAAAAGGATATACGCCAAACTGGTCTACGGAATTGTTCAAGATATCCAAAATAAATAACACATCTCCGCAGACGTATTTACTGGAGGACATAGCGGGGAAGGTTTTACTCGGATGTTTCTATGAAGAAGAACTACAAAAGGCAAAACACGAGGACGTCTATTTAATTGAAAAAATATTACGTCGTAAAGGAAACAATGTGTACGTGCAGTGGTTAGGTTTAGATAAATCTCATAACAGTTGGATTCCTAAAGCTAATGTATTATGAAAAATAAATAAATAAATGTAAATGTAATATGAGTTTTTTGTTTATTTTATACTTCTTCACTATGTAAGCAACATTATTTATAAATAGTATCAACGATAACGTGAGCGAGGTCACCACGCGCTCCTGACTTCTAATACTGCATTTATTTGTTTTCTTCAAATTTAAAACCATCACCGTCGCCATTACGACAAGAAGGACATCGATTAAGTGGAGGTGAACATCAATCTACATGGGTACTTTGTGTTGGAAGATTAAAATATTTCCAACATGGTCTAAAAGTTTCTAATTCAATTTTTTGTTGTGGCGTTAATAAACCCCATTTATTTTCCAGCGATTGGCTTCGAACTTTGGTTTGAAGTATGTAGACTGGAATGTATTGAAAAAGATTCGGTTCGATATCCTGTAAATTTCCACCAATTACTTCTAATATTTCAATAATATCCCCACTTTTATTTACAACGGTTTCCATACTGTCAATATATCATTTGCAATATGCTAAACAAATATTTTTATTTATTATTTTACACTGGCCTAATTTTTAATAGCTCGAAATCGTAATGCACACTGAAAGCAATCTGTACCGCTTCCAGCATATAGAAAGCATTTGCTGATTTAAACTGGTGTGATATTAATGCTTTTATATTTTCATACAAGTTCCCTTCCAGTTTTAAGCATTCCCTCAACACGTAACTATAAAACTGAGTAAATTCGCAATTTTCCAATAAAATTAATTTATTGTTTATCAACTCTTTCATTTTGTGTAAGTTATTATAACAGTCGTCTTCAAATACAATTTTCTTTCCTCTACTTATAAGATGAATTTCCTCTTTTCCTTTATCAGTGACGAAAACTTCCAGTCGGTGATTCATTTGATCAATGGTACCTAATTTTTGATCCATAAAGCTCTCCCTTTCATCTTTCGTAAAAAATATACATCTAGTTCCATATGTTATCTTTATAATTGGTATAATGCCACCCGCTAGACTTAAACCTGTACGAACACGTTTGGTTCCGGTTTTATTAAGCCCATAACTAGCTTCTTTCTTTCTTAAACTGATTTCTATAAAGCGATTGTAACCGCAAGTGGGTACATCTACTGCATTATCAAATTCTAACTCTGATGCTTTTAAAAAGCTCATTATTTGTTTATCATGTAGTTTACACTTTGTTCACGAACTTACTGCACCAAATTTGGGTACAGAATTCTTCTTTGTAATTAAAATAAATTTCGGGATTTATGCGCTAGATGATGATTACAGCATTCTTCTTTATCATTAAAGTAAACTTCGGGATTTTTCCGCTAGATGATGATTATAGAATTCTTCTTTGTCATTAAAGTAAACTTTGGGATTTATCCGCTAGATGATAATTATAGCATTCTTCTTTGTCATTAAAGTAAACTTCGGGATTTATCCGCTTAAAAATTGTAATGTAAACATATAACTTACTTTATTTACAAATACTTATAAAAAAGGGCAGAAAGGCCACGGCTCAATAAGCTCATGGTCGATAGCCAATAAAGAATTGGTTATCTCGGTCTTTCTCTTAAACACGATACATTACATAAAATATAAAAATAACAGGTTCAAGTATTAAATGATTCCTTTTCCTGCTTTAAAATACAAGTTTATGTATATAGTATAAGTATATTTATGCATTAAGTATATAAATATATTAAGTTTATTTACACATTGTCATAATATCTCCTCCGTTTTTAATAATAAAATGGCATTCGACTAGTGTAATAAATAATAAATATTTTATAGTTAAATTTTCGCTTAATGAAGGTATGTAATTGCAAATATTATATTTCTTTTGCGTTTTTAGTTTATTTCGTTGTAATTGTATCGTTTGTATGACTTTCATATTACAATTTAATTTTAGATTTTCTTGATAATGAGCTCGAAACGTTAAAAAATTTTACAATGTTTTAATTTTTTAAATAAAATTGAAAAATAATACTGAGACGTTGTGTTTATTATAATTGAAAAAATAAATTTATCTTTAAATTTATTAAACGCAAATTATTTTCATTCTTTATTTCGAAGGAAGTAAATGACTGTACACATGCAGATTTACCACGCGATGTATGTAAGAAATATTTAATTTACGTAAATATCCATGTTTATGCATATTATCAGTTTTATTAAAAAAATTAGAAGATAAAACTTTTTTTACAATATTTTAAATTGTTTAATCGATTAATAACCGTTAAAGATAATGTTGTATTATAAACAAAAACTATAACTTTGTTGAAAAGTTAAAAAAATATATATGCATAAACATTCAATACAACAGCAAGGTCGAAATTCATTTTAAACACCCTTAAACTTTAAAAATTAAATTACGTCTTTTAAAAGGGCCGTTGAATCAAAAGTTCTGGTAAAACTGATACATATTCAATACAGATTCACCACAAAAAGTTACGTCCGAATTCTTCGTGAAGAGCCAACTGCGATGTCTTCTTGTGAGTGATGTGAGTAGTATATTAATGCCGATTCTGGAGCGGAAGTCCTCCGGGAGGATCGGAGGCACGGAGGATCGGGCGACGGTGGCGCCACCTAGCGGTGAGTAGTGGAACTAAGCATGCGGCGGGCGGTGGAACTACTAAAGTTAGTCCTCAGAGGATCGGTCGATGGTGGCGCCACCTAGCGGCGGGCGGTCGAACTTCTGAAAGTAGTCCTCAGAGGATCGGTCGATGGTGACGCCACCTAGTGACGGTCGGCCGAACTTCTGAAAGTAGTCCTCCGAGAATCCCCACAGAGGAACCATCCTCAAGTCCAGATCGATGGTGGCGCCACCTATCGGCGGGCGACCGAACTTCTGAAAGTAGTCCTCTGAGGATCGGTCGACGGTGGTCTCACCTAGTGACGGTCGGCCGAACTTCTGAAAGTAGTCCTCCGAGAATCCCCACAGAGGAACCTTCCTCAAGTCCCGGTTGACGGTGGCGCCGCCTGGCGGTGGGCGACGGAACTTCTGGAAGTGGTCCTCCTCAGAGGATCGGAGGATCGGCCGACGGGGTGGCGCCAAACGGGGGATCGTTAAGGAGAGAGAGAGAGAGATAGGTCGCTGTCCGACCGACCGACGTTTCGATCCTCCTCGAGGAGGATCGATCGACGACGATGAATTGCGCAATATTACGCAATTCTTTTTTGCTAAGTGAGAATTCTGAAGCGGAATTTATCCGTGAGGAATGAGAATTCTGAAGCGGAATTTATCCGTGAGAAATGAGAATTCTGAAGCGGAATTGATCCATGAGGATCGAAAGGATCGATCGATTGATGGTTCCCCAACCCAATTCTTTTTTGCTAAGTGAGAATTCTGAAGCGGAATTTATCCGTGAGGAATGAGAATTCTGAAGCGGAATTTATCCGTGAGAAATGAGAATTCTGAAGCGGAATTGATCCATGAGGATCGAAAGGATCGATCGATTGATGGTTCCCCCACCCATTCCCCGAATCGAACTCTATATGTAGGGTTGTTGTTTGAATTTGGTGTGCAGTGAGTTCATGAAAAAGGCGTCTTAATGGACAAAAAATATAACAAAAATAAACAATGAACTCTTTAAAGACATCAGATTTAGAATTCGATAATGCAGTTATTGTACCCACTTGTAATTATAACCAATTTATAGAAATCAGTGTAAGAAATGTAGAAAAAAATATCTTGAAGGAAAAGCAATTAATCGGTGAATCTAGTTATGGGCTTAATAAAACCGGAACCAAACGTGTTCGTACAGGTTTAAGTCTAGCAGGTGGAATTATACCTATTGTAAAGATAACATATGGAAGTAGATGTATATTTTTTACGAAAGACGAATGGGAAGACTTTATGGATGAAAAATTAGGTACTATTGATCAAATAAATCATCGATTGGAAGTTTTCGTCACTGGTAAAGGAAAAGAGGAAATTCATCTTATAAGTAGGGGAAAGAAAATTGTATTTGAAGACGACTGTTATAATAATTTACACAAAATGAAAGAGTTGATAAACAATAAATTAATTTTATTGGAAAATTGCGGATTTACTCAGTTTTATGGTTACGTGTTGAGGGAATGCTTAAAACTGGGAGGGGGCTAGTATGAAAATATAAAAGCATTAATATCATGCCAATTTAATTCAGTAAATGCTTTCTATATGTTGGAAGCGGTACAGATTGCTTTCAGTAGTGTGCATTACGATTTCGAGCTATTAAAAATTAGGCCAGTGTAAAATAATAAATAAAAATATTCGTTTAGCATATTGCAAATTCTATATTGACAGTATGGAAACCGTTATAAATAAAATTGGGGCTATTATTGAAATATTAGAAGTAAATGGTGGAAATTTACAGGATATCGAACCGAATCATTTTCAATACATTCCAATCTACATACTTCAAACCAAAGTTCGAAGCTAATCGCTAGAAAATAAATGGGATTTATTAACGCCACAACAAAAAATGGAATTAGAAATTTTTCGACCATGTTGGAAACATTTTAATCTTCCAACACAAAGTACCCATGTAGATGGATGGTTAAGATAGTTATAGATGGTTTTAAGTTTGAAGAAAAGAAATAAAAGTAGTATTAGAAGTCGGGAGCGCATGGTGACCTCGCTCACGTTATCGTTGATACTATTTATAAATAATTTTGCTTACAGAGTGAAGAAGTATAAAATAAACAAAAAACTCTTATTACATTTACGTTTATTTATTTATTTTTCATAATACATTAGTTTTAGGAATTCAACTGTTATGAGATTTATCTAAACCTAACCACTGCACGTACACCTTCTTTCCTTTACGACGTAATATTTTTTCAATTAAATAGACGTCCTCGTGTTTTGCCTTTTGTAGTTCTTCTTCATAGAAACATCCGAGTAAAACCTTCCCTGCCATGTCCTCCAGTAAATACGTCTGCGGAGATGTATTATTTATTTTGGATATCTTGAACAATTCCGTAGACCAGTTTGGCGTATATCCTTTTTCAAATGTTGTTTTATATTTACTTATACGAACTACATTACCCAATTGAAATTTCGATTTTTTGTTCGTATTATTAATAGTGGTATATTAAACGGAAGATAGCAGATGTTTTTCGTGTTTTGCGGTCACATCACAGGGTTTCATTCGGATAGTTCTATGTATAGTTGAATTATATTTCTTCGTTATTGGTTCTATTATATCGATCCATTTGAAACTACCGCGTAAACTAAACTCTCTGTATAATTTGTTTTTAATAGTTCGAATCACTCTTTCGACGATTGAGGCTATCTTGGTGCTATAAGCTGAATAATGGTTAATGCCGTATGTTTGCATTATATTTTGAAATTGTCGATTATGGAATTCCTTTCAGTAGTATAGATTAGCCGATTCTAGAACCTCCTCCTCGAACCTGCGTCCGAGGAGGAGGTTCTAGAATCGGCTAATTGTTGGAGGAGGAGGAGGAGGTTGTTGTATCTACTAATTTTTGGAGGAGGTTGTAGAATCGGCTAATTGTTGGAGGAGGAGGAGGAGGAGGAGGTTCTAGAATCGGCTAATTGTTACAAACCTACTAACCTTAAAAGTTGTAATGTGGGAGGAGTTTCCAATTAAGTTTTAATTATTTGCAACCTCCCCCCAAGTGACACCTTTAAATAGGGAAACCAGAGAATAAAATAATAACGCTCTGTTGACGTGTTAAGACATGTTCGTAGATGGTTACTCTTCGTCGTCTTCCGATAGAATGAAAAATAATCTTGTAATATTTACTAATATATACTAATTAAAATGATTATCCCATCCTACCTGATTTGGATGATATAATGTGAGAGGGTTTAAGCGACTAATTGAAAATCGTGTATATCGAACTTGCTTGCAAAAAGGTTTTAAATCGGCCGTAATTATTAAATAAGAGTAGGGTTTTTTATAAATTTATTCAGGTAGTAATACTGCCCAAGCAAGTTTATGTAAAAAAATATATGCAGATAAGAAGTGCTGTTTTGCTCGAAGAAAAGGAATGAGTCATATTTACCTGGCATCATTTGGGTTCATTATGTTCACAAAAAAACCTTGTGCATAAAACTCCTGCAAGAATTGGGAGGAGGTGGAAAGGTTTATAAACGGTGGTAAAGTATCACAGGGACGTAGTTATTCGTTGAGAAGTGAAAAAGAATAAAGTCCAAAATGTTGGTGTGTAATAATTGCGCAAAATGTTTCACCCGGTCCGATAACTTGAAGAGACATCAGCGGCAATCATGCATTGGTAAAAGAATCAAACTTGAAGAAATATCTAAATCAAATATGGCAAAATGTGATGCGTACGATAAGTACGTAAATAAGCAATGTTATTCTGCACATTTGCGCAGTAATGAGCATAAACGCAATGCGTTTGTAATAATTGACGATGGAGTTGAGAGAATCGCTGGGGCATTTGGCTATAAAATAGTAAGCTATAGAATAAACGAACCGGGAAATTTTGTGGATTTGAAGGAATATTCGGATAGAATTCGTGAAAAAATCTTAAATCTAATTCAAAGCGCTATTGATATTCATGGCAGCATTAAATTAAATCTAGAATGTTTTGGAATGTATTGTTTGCAATCCAAAGAAGATTGGGAAATAAAATCGTTTAATACAAAAAATAAAGTAGCATCTTTAGCGACAGATTTGTATAAAATTTATAATGACTTCATCGATGAAATATCATCAAAAATGTCGGAATTTCAAGAACGTGATTCAGGTAAGCGCTCTAAGGTGCAAGGTTTGAAGAATACTAATTAAAACAATTTGTATACAGGGTGGACACTATTACAAATACTGTATATGGAGGTTAATCTCAACAAATATAACCCCACAAGAGCTTCGAGCTACATGGATCTGCCGTACCATATAAAAGCTAAGCGTGCTGTAATAAATATCCAAAATGCTGATGATGCATGCTTTGCTTGGGCGTTAACATCAGCAGTGTGTGAACCGAACGGTTTACCACAGCGGACAACTTCGTATCCTCATTATGAAAATTGTGGCTTTGACTATTCAAATATAACATTTCCGGTTAAATTACGAGACATACCCGAGTTTGAGAAGCAGAACAAAGTTTCGATAAATGTCTATGGTTTAAATGAATATTTTAAAGACGGAGTTATGAATTATGATATAATCACCATGTACATATGTCGACAAAAGGAAGAAAGACATATAAATTTATTATTAATATCGGATGATCTTGGAAATAGCCATTACTGTTGGATAAAAAGTTTATCCAGATTACTGTCAGCACAAGCATCTAAAAATGGTCAAGAAAAATTTATTTGCGAGGGATGTTTGATATTCTTTTCAACAGAGTGTCAACTTCAGCGACATCAAACGCACGATTGCGGCAAGGTAAGAGCAATTTTACCAACAACAAGTATTAAAATAAATAAATATGGAGAGCAAGAACAGGAGAATGTATTACAATTTGAAAATTTTGAAAAACAATTAAAAATACCATTTGTAGTATATGCAGACTTTGAATCGTTACAGAAACCAATCGTCTGTATCGAGAATACAGAAAAGAACAATGAGAATTCATACTCCGTAAAATGTTTTGAACACGAGCCGTATGCGTTTGCATACGGCTCGTTAAATGTTCTTATGATGATTCGTTATCGAAATTTGAAATATATCGAGGGCGTAATGCAGCACAAATTTTTATGAACAAGTTGGAGGAAGATGTTTTAAGTATATACAACAACTATTTAAGCAAGCCAAAAGAAATGTTACCATTAGAAAATCTAGAAAAATTAATACATCATATGGAAGATACGTGTCACATTTGTTCGAAAGAGATAAAAACTGGCAGCAAAGTATACGATCA
Source organism: Onthophagus sagittarius (assembly GCA_036711965.1). Lineage (NCBI taxonomy): Eukaryota > Metazoa > Arthropoda > Insecta > Coleoptera > Scarabaeidae > Onthophagus > Onthophagus sagittarius. The sequence goes on along the minus strand of JASERS010000011.1, from coordinate 692,470 downwards.
TGACCACCTCACCGGCTTATATCGAGGGCCTGCACATAGTGTGTGTAATATAAATTACCAATTACCAAACTTCATACCAATATTTTTTCATAATCTTTCAAATTACGATTGTCACATGTTCGTAAAAGATATGGCGTTAAAAGAGGAAGATGTTGAAGTTATAGCACAAAGTAAAGAGAAATACATATCGTTTTCAAAAAAAATTGTCGTAGGAGATTATGTTGATAGCAAGGGAAAGCTAAGAAGAGTGTCGATGAAATTAAGATTTGTCGATTCATATAGATTTATGGCTTCATCGTTAGAAAAATTGGGATCATTTTTGGAAGATAATCAATGTGTCGAAATCAGAAAGCATTTTAAAAATGAAGAACAGTTTCGATTAGTGCGTCAAAAGGGAGTATTTCCATACTGTTTTGTAGACTCATTCGAAAAGCTAAACTTCAACTGTTTGCCAGATCAAAAAAGTTTTTATAATACATTATGCGATGAAGAAGTAACTGAAGAAAATTACTGTCGAGCACAAAAAGCGTGGAAAGTGTTTAATTGTCACACTTTAGGAGAATACAGTGACATATATCTAACGTCGGATGTTTTACTTTTGGCGGATATATTTGAGAATTTTCGAACCATATCGATTCAGAACTATGGTTTGGATCCGTGTCATTATTTCACATCACCGGGTTTCGGTTTTGATGCCTTACTACGCATGACTAGGGTAAAATTGGAATTGCTAACCGATATAGATATGTTGCATTTCTTTAAAAAGGGTATTCGCGGTGGTTTGAGTATGTGCAGCAAGAGAAGTGCTGAAGCAAATAACAAGTTTATGCCGGAATTTCTACCCAATAGAGAAACATCCTATATTTTATATCTTGACGCTACAAATTTGTATGGGCACGCGATGAGAAGAAAACTTCCAACCGGAGGATTTCGATGGCTGTCAGATGAAGAGATCCGTAGGCTAGATATTGACAATATGAATAAAGATTCAGGAAAGGGTTACGTGTTTGAAGTTGATTTAGAGTATCCGGAAAACTTGCATGATGAACACAACGATTTACCATTTTGTCCTGAACGAATTGTACCTCCAGGCTCAAAAAATGCAAAGTTAATAGCAAATTTATATAATAAATCAAGGTACATCATTCATTACATGAACTTAAAGCAATGTGTACGGTTTGGTTTGAAGTTAATAAAGGTTCATAGGGCGTTAGAATTTAAACAATCAGAGTGGATGCGGAAATATATTGATTTCAATTCTGAAAAACGTGCGAAAGCGACAAATGAATTTGATAAAAACCATTACAAGTCGATGAATAACAACGTGTTCGGTAAAACAATGGAAAATGTAGAAAAGCGGGTAGATATAAGATTAGTTACACACTGGGAATGTCGCCATAGGAAACCGGGCGTAGAAGCTCTGATCGCTAAACCAAATTTCAAATCTTCAAAAGTATTCAATGATAATTTGGTAACAATTCAGCTGAATCTCGCAGAAGTACGTTATAATAAACCGCTGTACGTAGGATTCTGCATATTAGAGCTTTCGAAAACGGTAATGTACGATTTCTTCTATGGTTATTTAAAAGAAAAGTATGGAAACGACGTATACCTCTTGTACACCGATACGGATTCGTTGATTCTAGAAATATTTACACCAAACGTATATGAGGATATAAAAGAAAATATTGATGTCTTTGACACGTCGAATTATCCGTTAGACAATATACACGGTATACCCCGCGGTGTACCGGTATTGGGAAGAATGAAGGATGAATATCCAAATAGGTGTATCACCTCATTTGTTGGAACAGGAGCCAAAGCTTATTGCATAACTTTGCTCGACGATAACGTAAAGAAGGCTAAAGGAGTGAAAAAGTATGTTATTGATAAACATTTGAGCGTAACCGATTACAAAGCTGTGGTCGAACGTGGTGGATTGATACGTAAGGAAATGTACGTATTTAAATCGGAATATCACACAATGTACACAGAATTAAAAAACAAAATCGCTTTATCATGTAGTGATGATAAACGGCACATATTACCAGATGGTTCTAGTACATTGGCTTGGGGGCATAAGTCATTGAATGATGCAACACAAAATATAGATAATTAAAAAATATAATATAAATAATCAATACAAAATAATACATATACTGTAATCTCAGATAGTAAATAAATTATTTAACGTGTATTAGTAATTGTTTTATTGTTTCTTAAATAACGTTACTTTTTGAGATCCAAGAATTATGAGACGGTCCCAAACCCAACCATTTAACAAGCACTTGTTGTCCTTTTCGTCTTAGCACTTTTTCCACCAAGTAAACGTCTGGATGCTTAACGTTTTGTAATTCTTCTCTATAGAATCCGCCAGAAATAATTTCACCGGAAGCATCTTTGAGAAGGTATGTTGTGGGGTTAGTATTACGAACGGTATGTATAGTAAATACTTCGTTAGACCAATTTGGAGTGTAGTTTTTGGTGAAGGCGTGTCGATGCTTGCTTATTCGTACGTAATCACCGACTTTAAATCTTTTTCTAATAGGGTCGACCGTCTTTATGTAATTGTAAACAGATTTCAACAGAATTGAAGCATTTCTGCTGTTTACTTCGCTTGGTTTCATTCCTATCGTCCGGTGCTCTCGGTTGTTATAATCCTGAATTAATTTAGGTAGTATTTCCAACCAACGATAATTACCTTGCATACTAAATTCTTTCCACATCTTTTCCTTTAGTGTTCTATTGAAGCGTTCGACAATTGAACTCTTTAAATTAGAAAATGTGCTGTAATGATTAATACCATAGCGTGTCATAAGGTTCTTAAAGTTTGCGTTATAAAATTCTGTTCCGTTATCTGTCTGTAGGTTCTTCGGTATATTGTTTCGCTTGTCTAACAGAATCGTTTCCATAGCCCGCGTAACTTCCTTACCCGTTTTGTTTTTTAGTGGTACAGCCCATCCGTACTTGGAAAATGCATTAATAACGGTTAATATATATTTAAAATTACCATTAGCTTTTGAATAAGGAATCATCTCTACCAAATCAGCTTGAAATAAGTCCCTTAAACCCTTTATAACAACACGCCTGCGTCTGTAGTTTTTCCGTACTGGCGCGTGCAACTCATTTACAAGGGATCTCTTGATATTACTCATTTTGTGGACAATTCAATGACTAATTCAACACTAAATGGATGCTTCAATAAAGTGGGCGTTACTGTAGGCTTGCATACTATTTTATTCCCGAAGGATAGATAATTTAAGTCATTTGGATCGAATTGCTTCCCATCAATTATGAGTTGTACGTTTCCCTCAAATCGGGAAGAAACAATTTCACCAACATAAAAATAGTTAACATACTGTTTAACGTATCCTAAATTTTGAATAATGAAATAATTATCAACCTTATTTGTAGTTCCATCTCCGCTAAATGTTAATATAATTGACGGTCGTAAATATCGACGCTTCTTCAAATGAGTAACAATGTTGTGACCATGTACATGCTTACCAAACTTATCGATTACCATACTGGACGAGTGCTTTCCGAACCGGTTTAAACTCATCTTTCCTACTTCATGGTCGCTGACGTTTTAAAATAGAAAGTATGAAGCATGTATATTTATGATTTAATGTATAATCTTTGCCTCTGCTAGTTCAGATATGATAGATGTAATTTCGTTGACATGTGCGGAATTACCTGCAGCTTGAGAAGCCATTAACAATCGCAATCTATTGACCAGCTCATTGGGATCGTCCCAGTACTCGTACTCGATAAGAGCGTGAGAAACAACTTGTTTCTGCAATGTACCACCCAAGGTTTTTTTCTTAGGATTCGGCCAGTACCTCGCCCAATGCACCCTGGGTTTGTCACCCTCCATGATAGGCTTGATAATATCTTGAAACTTTTGACTTTCATCCTCCGTGGTCAAACCTGCCTCTGGAATGTAATTCATGTAAGCTGCATTCGAACGTTGCAAGATATCTTTGTAATTGCGCACATCTTGAATTGTAAATCTGCCAGGATTGTTTTTAAATAATAAATCATATAATCCAGTGGTTCCCGCATATTTAAATTTTCCAACGAGAATATCCTTGTCGTCAAATTCAACAGGGCTAACACCTATGTAAAAGCCTTTCGGAGTCTGACGAACACCGTATACTTGATCATACTCATCTGCCACATCCTTAGCCAAACCAACAATATACCTTCTGGGTAAAGGATCAAACATATCCAATGCAGCTTGTACATCGGGACTTGCCAATTGTTCTTCCAATTCATCTTTAAATCGTTCCACTCGATCTTTTCCGTAGGTTATAAGGGCTGCAGTATCATCGCTGGAATCTGAATACTCTTCATCGATATCCTCACCCGGTTGACCTTCAAATATCTCTTCTTGTACCTGGAATGATGGTATAGTTGGAGTAGAAATTACTTTTTTCTTTTCAGGAGTAGAGGTGATTAATTTTCGGCGTGTAGGTTTCAATGGAATTTTAGGTTTTTGTGTAAAATGTTCATCCTCGTATTTGGATGCTATGTCAGAAATGTCGTCCGTGAAACGTTCCATTTTAGAGATCTTTTCGGTCTTCGGATACAGACGTGGTTTTGAATCGGATAACAAACCAACTGTTTCTATTTTTGCAGCAATATCTTTTAATGGTTTCGTAATCGGAGAGTACGCCGTTTCCGTCCGAATTCTTGATTCTGCTACGTCCTCTTTTAACGAGCGAATTTTGTCTCGCAAGGCTTCGCGAGCAGTGATAAGTTCCGCAGCAAGCGTCTTCTTCATAGTGGGATGTACTTCAACGTAATGAAGTAAGTACTGTTTAAATAGACACTTTTAAACTTCAATGAATTTGTCAAAACCATAGCGGAACCGACCGTTAGACAAAGTACAGTCCAGGTCAATTACTAGGACACCATGTCTATTCTTCCAACAAGCATCGGCAATTCGCTTTAGATTATTAAATTCTATATCAGCCATTAGATGATCTTCGAACACGTGTTTTAAATTTGTTAGGTCCTGTTTAAACAACACCAACAAATTGCAGTTGTCACGAATTAACTGTTTAGGAATTGCGCTATAACTTTGACAAATCAAGAAACAATCAATATTCTTATGGCGACCATATGAAAAAAAATCCTTAATTACATTCTGACCAGTACAAGGAACATCGTCAAATATGACTACCGAATATTCTTTCACTTCTTCCGGAGTAATAAATGAATCTATATTAGAAAATTCATAGTAACCACAATCTTTTATAGGTTCTAACAGATGTCTCAAAAAATCATACTTATTTTGGTACAATGAATTAGAACATAAATATATGTTTAGGAAGCGCAGGCCATTACGAGCAAGTAAAACCGATAGCATGACATTCGTTTTACCGACACCAGACGGTCCCACAATTATACCTCGCTTACACTTTCCGCCGAACAAGTCACTATGTCTCACAAAGTATTCTTCGGCTGCACCTTTACTAAAATTAATTATTGGTAGAGTTAGCGGTTGCGATGAACACTTTACCTTCTCGACAATCATTACTCACGACCTACCGCATTCAAAAGTTAACAGGGTAATACTGAACTAAAAAACATAACTCAACATATAAGTAATAATAATATAATATGATATAATATGATATAAAATAATAATAATAATAATAATAATAATAATAATAATAATATAATAATAATATAAAAATAATAATTAGCCACCTAGGGGTGGCTAATCCCACACCTCCTCGGGTTCGTCAGGGGGTGCAACCGGCTCCGTCGGTGTAGGCGAGTGGATGCATCCGGCCAAGGGTCAGGCGGTTCTGTATTGCGCGGTGGCAGTTCCCGGTATACATTTACCGCCTCTATATTTACCGTCGTCGCTTTTATTGTCGACGACTCCTTGACCGCTTCTTTGAGCATCTCCATCTCCGCTCTTAAATGATTTAACTGAAAATTTTAAATTAGTAAAACATGTATATAAATATGAATAACTAACGTACTACATCTTTCATCCCTCTTATTTGGGCATCCATCACGGCCGCCCTCCTTTCAAATATTAACAGTTTGGCCAAGGTGCGAGGGCTAATAGTGGTCATTCTGTTAAAAGATAATGTATTAGCTATAAAGAAAATAATTTTAATAGGTTACTGTAGAAGAGAAAGAATTTGTTTGTCCTTCGCAACCTCTGCAGTCAAATCCTCAATGGTTTCGTTAAGAGAAATTTTTAGAGGATCATCATCAACCATAAAAGACGTCATCCCTTCTTTAAGCCGCAATAAATACACTAAAGAATGATTTAACTCAGTAACCTTTTGTTGAAGGTTATTGCTATAATTTCTGTGTAATAATTTGACATCTTCCAAAAGCAAGCTTTTAGTTTTTTCCAATGTAGAACTTATTGCAGTTGAAAAAAGGTTGCCTAATACTTCTGAATGTACAGCAGAAGATGGAATGTTAGAGGTAGGAGGTAGAGTACTTGTAATCATTGTGGTCTGTACTTTTGGCACATTACCGATCTTCGAAGAAGAAGAAGAAGAAGCAGAAGAAGGAGAAGTATGGCTAGCGACAACCAAGGAATCTTTCTTGTTTAAAGGAACTTGAAGAGAGGACAGGTCAGAAGTCCTTACTGCGCAGAATTGTGATACCGCCATTGCATTAAGAGAGTCGTCAGAAATGTGCTCGTTAATGCTGGAGGCGACTTTTCCAGCGTCAATTATAGACGCTTCCGTCGGTTCCTCATCAGAAGCACGCTTAGGTTGTATTGATCTTGAACGAGCACGTTCCCGTCGTTGCTCTCTATATGTATCCTTCGGTAACCACAATCCTACACCCTTCTTCCAATGCTCACGTTTCCTTGAATTCTGACGAAGTGACAGACTTTTCACTCCACCGGTATTCGAGGAAGCCGTGCCGCTCGGAACTGGTAAGGGCGTCTGTGCTTCATCTGTAGGTTGGACGACGCAGGAATCTCTAGCCTTCTCAGCAGAGGTTATGTCCAACAACTCAACGTTGAAATTATTTAAAATTTCAACCTCTTGGCTGTTAGAAAATCCCGGTTCTGTCAAATTAATTTGACTGAAACCATCTTGAGACATCTTAATGAAAAGAATTTATTAGTTTAAATGAAAATAAACAAGAGAAAAAATTAATCTCTACTTACTTTGGCGATAGATGTAAAAAAGTTGAAAAAAACTTGTAGCTGTAAAACGATATAAAAAATTAACTTTTGTTTGCTGATGCTCGGGATCGAACCCGAACAATTTTGCTAAAAGCCAAGCGTCCTATACGCTAGGCTATTGAAGGGCACGAGATAAAGTGCTTAATTACTTTACTTACATTGACGAGGGATGTAACGGTTATAGTGGTAACCGTGAAGCAGCTGCAAAAAAAAAATATATGGAATATAATAATAATTTCTTGCCAGCGCTCCGAATCGAACCCGAGCCATCTGGTCGAGAGCCTGACGTACTGTACTGTTAGGCTATCGAAGGAATCGGCTTGAGGTGTTTAAGATTACTTATAGTTTACGAACGCTCAAATTATTCTACTTACATTGACGATAGGCGATGGAATTGTAACCGTGACGCAGCTGTAAAAAATATAGAAAATAATAAAAATTTCTGCCAGCGCTTGGGAACGAACCCGAAGCATCTGGTCGAGAGCCTAACGCACTGCACTGTTAGGCTATCGAAGAAATTGGCTTAGGGTATTTAAAATTTAGTAACATTTTCACCAACGCTCGGGATCGAACGTTTTAGAAAGTAAAAGTATAGTAAATTGTACTTACCAAAAGGTTGCGCTGTTAGTGAACAGTGGACACTAGAAACTGGACACTAGAAAGTGGGAACTAGAAACTTGACACTACAAAGTGAACAATAGAAACACTAGAACAGTAGAAACACTAGAACAGTAGAAAACTGTGAGGAATTGTTGTTCATTCTTCCTTTTTATACAAAAAAAGTAGGTTAGTAGATGTGGTAGGAGGCGGAGTAGGGGCGGAGTAAGGGGCGTGGTGGGGAAAGGGGGCGGAGTTAGAGTGGGGGAACTTTTTTCCTGGTGCTTTTTTGGCCGGCACCGGGGGGGGGGAACTAAGCACCCCCACCCCAAAACCCCACTCCCATCCCTACTCTTCCCTTTCCTCTTTCGGGAGGAGTTTAAGGAGGAGCTCCTTTTAAAAGAACTCCTCCCCTTTTCTTTACCATTTTTCCTTCCCTTTTTTCCTTTCTTTTCTTCCCTTTCTTTTCTTCCCTTTTTTTCCTTTTTTCTTCCCTTTTTTCCTTCTTTCTTTCTTCTTTCCTGCTTTTCTTCTACAAACCCAACCCAACCCAACCCCCCCCCCAACCCCTTTCATTATTCACCCTTTTGTACTAATAAAGACGCAACATTTTTTCGTTATACAAGAGAACCTTTATTTCGTTAAACAATTTACATATAATACATATACAAATTACACATTACAAAAACCACAATTTCCTCGGGTTGGTGGTGGTCCGTCAATATGCGTATCCATATGATCCATATTGTAATGCTTGAAACAAGGTAGCTTACATTGCAGTCGTTCTTCATTTCTGTATTTCGAAGGTAATTTGAACCAAACAGCTGCAAGGTCCAATGGTTTCACTTTATCCAAATAATACTCCATTGGTAAATAACAAAGTTCGTAATTTTTTATATTCACAAACGATAAATCCCTTTCATATCTTTGCATAATGTCCCACACTTTATTTATTATGAAAGTTGAAAGCCCCAACCGCGTAACTAAACGCCAAATACGTTCCATCTCGAACTGTACGCTGTTCTACGTTTCTCAGTTCATTTATACCCTCAAATTTCTGAAGATGTATGAAAACAAGTAAAAAACGTTTGACAGAGAGCACATGCTTGGTGTCTTTTTATGGAAGGGGCACATTGGCAAGCCAACCTCTAATTTACATTCGTGTTCGGGCAATTCTTTGACTGGTATCGTTACAATTCTTTTTAAAAAACATGCTTTTTCATGCCCTTTTACGTAAACTACTTTTGCTGATCGACACAGATAATAAACGATGTCATCGAAACTGGATACCGGGACAAAGCCGACATTCCAATCGATGCAGTGATGATAATTCATTAACCAGTTGGCCGTATTGCGAAATTTGGTAGGTAAAGATGAAAAACTTCGAATTGGTTGGAATATGTAATGACTTACACGGTTCTTATTATCATAGGAGGCCAATTCCTTAGGAATAAATTCTTCATCATTAACCATAAAACCTTGAATATCAATTATAATAAAATCGTTTTCGCAAAGCATGCTCAATCCACTTTTAGACAGGCGTTTTCTTCGACGTTTAGACAAACACTAATTGATTATGGTTAACAAACGTTACTATATCAGTTGCTTGACAATTTTCGTCAGAGGTGAATATGTGAATGCTCTGTCATGTAATATTAACGCGTAGGCCGTAGTGCCCGCCGGAATCGCAGCTTTTGTTGAATACTCAATTTTTATTTCTACACCACTTTTATGTACTGCTTCCTGTTGGTACGTACAATCGATTCCAATTAACGGAGCATACGTTTTAAATTCTTCGGGAGAAAACAAAGGCTCGCTTTCTTGATAGTAGTACGCTTGCTGGAATCTTGAATACATATCATATAACACTGCATAATGATTATTATCAAAATCTACATTCAAATTATCATACGGGAAACGTTCGCCGTTCAGAAATATAGTTAAATTTGTTAAATTGATGTTATCAAACAGAGACAAATTTCCTGTAAAAGCACCCTTACGATTAATTTGAAATCCAATAATTATAAACCTCGGAGTTTCTAATTGTGGTGCTGTTTTTACTGCCCACGTTTGCTTCGTAGTCTGTGGTAATTGAGGATATTCGTGTATTTCCCAAGAGCGAAAAGGAACGTGAATATCCAAATTTCTTTCAGAAATTTTAGTTAATGTCAACTGCTCCCTTAGGCCAACGACCACGTGTGAGACTCTCCATACAATCTTAGTAATAATCAACTTAAATTTTTCATCGACCGGAGCTGTTGCAGGTTGGAAAATAACGTCGGTATCATCGTGTCCACGAATTAATACGAGCTCCTGCCGGACGTTCATCATAATTTTTCTAAAATCTTCAGCAAATCCCAACAATGTTTTCAATGGAACGCTTATACCGAAATTACCATTCTTGTCTAATGCTTTCGAAATACCGACTTGACAATTCTCACCCGGTGTAATGTGCCAGCCGACGTTCTCTAATTTTATAACCTCATTCCGGGTACATGAAAAGTATCCCTTCATACAAGATGTTATACCGACATTTCGTACGCTATCCACTAATATTCCATTTATAAGATACCTAATGTCGCTAAACATAAATGCAACAGCATTGCTAACCAACTGAGCTGTTGCACTAGCATTTTTTGTTACACTACCATCCGCAGCGATTTTACGAACGCTGCCTTCGACGTATAAATAACTCTCGCTCGGTAAAGTGTAATTATCTATTTCTGGAATTGAAATTCTTATTTCATCGTTGTTATCGTATGTCGTCGAACCAAATGGTTGATGAGAATGTAGTTCGTAACTCACAATTGATTGATCAGATTTTATTTTATCAGTCACTTTTAATATATCCATTACAATAAAACTTCGTATCCTAGTTGACTTAAATATCTTCGATTGCTAGGTGTTAATCGACTAATGGACTGTTCTCTACTAACGTTGCGCTCTCCTACAATACGCGCTTTATAGTTTCGACCATTGTACGTTTTCCCGTTTCTATCTCTTCTTGCCCACCTTTTCCTTTTACTTTGATATACTACAGACATAGTCTTTTCAATTTATGGATTTCAAGTGAACTCTCACGGTTAATTCCTCTTCTCTGAAATCAACCAATTTTCCGTCCTGGTCTAGTATGCGTACTGTTACACTACTAATCACGTTCGTTGAAACCGGCAAATAAATAGGCTGCTGTGGCGACTCAATTATTTTAAAACCTGCCGGAACGTTTGGGAAGAAGTGGTATAAAACGTGAACGGGAACTGCGTTGTTGTACGAACCTGTCACCAAGTTACAATAAATTTGTAAAGCGTTTGTTTTGTTTATGTTTACAACGTAATCCGAATACCGTTCCGTATGTTTAGGCACTATTCCAGGCTTAAAGCCCAGTAGGGATCCTATTGAGTTATCGCACGCAAAATTAATTCTTCTAGTACTTTTTATACGAACGTGTTGAGTATTATTATTTCCCGTAATGTCTATAAAGACTCCTTTAGCGTGTCTCCTCAGTAACTGTTCATTCACAACTCCGGCAAAATCATCAATATCGTACGTTCCAACTGGTATTTCTATATTGTTTTTAAAATTATCTGTCTTTTCTTCGTATTGTAAAATATTGTTACTTTTATCTACGTTTGCCAAACTATTGAACGTTTCGAAATTTAAGAGAGCCAACTCGTACCTTCCTGATTCATTCAAATATATTGGAGGGTTCAAATTACAAGATAACTCCGAAGATTTTCCAGACAATGTAAATGTGTAACTTGTATGTCCTGCTTCTTGCTTCATTATGTTTCTAACTGAACATGTTTTTTACCTACTACATGTTTTATTCATTAGGAATTTCAAACATAATTCACCACAATTTTTCTCTGAACCTCTTTGATATTGACGATAGTTATATTTTATCACATTACCCCTACCATCTGATAACAAATACCGTTCAACTTCTAATGGTGGTCTTATATCACCGTAACTATCAAAATACTGTATGTCTTTACCATCCTTCTTATATGCAATCCAGTGTGTACCTCGCCCATTCGAATTGTCAAGATTAACTATACATCTTTCTTCTTTTTTCACGTGCTTCGGAAGATCGTCTTTCATAAAAACACCGCGAAAATTTGGAATTTTCAGTATTTTTACGAACCTTTCCAATTCTTCGTTATTTAACGCATGACGAGGTATCTGAATTAGTTTTTTGAATTATTTGTAATACCACAACCTTTTTTATACGGTTTAATATAGAATCCTCTCCCTGCAACGCTAGCCTCTTTTCTATCGACGTATAAACCACATCCTTTCTTATATGGCTTTATATAAAACCCGCTGCCTACAGGTTTAGCTTCCAACGCCCTGTAGTGTCTCTGATCTTCTTCCAAACGTTCCTTAGCCAACTTTGCGTCAGTTACAGTTTTCGCAATGGCAGCCGCCCCGCCACCGAGACTACCTAGAGCTCCCAAAGCGGCAAATAAAGGTACTAATGGTAGAAAACCTCCCTTTTTCGGGATTCGAATTATCCTGCCCCTAGGCTCAGCAATTTTTCGTCGTTTACTTTTTAATGTTCCGTATGCAGCTTCCACATTCGCTAATAGATTTTTAGTACCGGTTTTCGCAACTGCATTACGAGCAACCTTGACCGCTTCTGAAAAAGATAAAGCTCCTCCACGCTTTGAACGCTTCAATTTTCGATCTTTCTTCCTCACCGATCTTTTTCCAACACCCATGCCTATTGCTACTTTGGCTTTCATTAATGCTGCTACTGCAGATGATGCCGCCTTTTCACCAAAACTAGAGTCCTTACTGAATATTCGTTCCTTCGCCGCTTTACATAATTCCTTATCTGCACCGTGTCTGAATTTTAAATCAGAACTGTGTGTATACGCGATATCGTGTTTTTTACACGCTTCGTCCAATGGATTCACACCGTGATCTCCTCTATTTAATCTTTTTTCCAATTTCGTACCCGGCCCACAGAAATTATATCCAGGCAAGTGTAGTTCTATCGGAAGTTTATCAATCAATTTATTGAAAAAACCGTGACCAATTCGTTTACCCCTCAAACGCCTACTGCGACGCTTCGATAGTGTCGATGTCATTTTATATTTTTTTCACGCGCGGTCCTTCTTTCTCTACACAATTATAAACAGCAAATGAATCACCGCTTTACTATCATATGCTTTATATTCTTTATTAAGGAGCATATTATACATATAGCTACTAATTTATAATACTGAAACGCTCTCGATACATCTTCAATCTATGTTCTACACTTAAATATTTTGCTAACAACTCATTTACGGTTGAATCGTAAAATTCGTATCAGAGACGCCATTTTGGACGCCACCTAAAAGAGCATGGTTTTGGCTTCGGCGTAATTTGTGATATCCTTGACTGGGTCGCCCTCTCGTCGATCAACTTGGTGACCAACTGTACATCCATCACTCTCACTTATCAACTTGCTCAACATCTTGCCAACGTCACTGTAACTAGATAAGTACCCATCGACACCCCAACGACTTTGTTTACTCAATTTGTTTTGTTTTCAAAAATAATTTGTTAAATCATATTCTGAATTGAATTTATAAATTTTGAAAATATTGTAGGTGTAATATTTCATATTTAAAAAAAATAAAACTTGTAAATCATTAATTGGATTTTGTAACATTTCATAATTTCATTTTTATTATTAATTGTTTTGTTCACCTGTTCGCTCGTTTCGTTTGATTTCATTTTTTTTAGACACCGAGGTAGTGTCCCATATATTATTGACTCAGCTGACTCAATTTTTGTGTTAATTTTTTTTCAGGTTTTAATTTTGATTCTATTTTGGGAGAATCGTTAGAGCGGTCAGGTTTCTTTTTTGAATTTGTTGTTTAATAATTTTTATTATTGGTTATAAACCAAATTATTTTTTTTTTGAACTTACTTATTTTCCTTATATTAATAATTATTTTTTTATCTATTTTGATTTTCAATATAGTTTTGAATCTCATTTGTATGAGTTTGTCTTTTGTGAATGTTTTGTTGAAACCTCGTGACTTGATTTCGAACTTAGTTAGCTGTCCGAGGAAAGCTAAGTGGGTAGGTATCGGTATAAGTTCGTGGCGCCCTTTTATTAACATCGTAACCCCCCCGTCTCCATTGAGTGAGCTGGAGCCCGAACCTATCCAATGTACTTGGTTTTGTTTTGTGTTTTGTAATTTGAACTTTAGCAGTAGTCTTTTTTAATGCCACAGATAGTTAAATCCAAGAAACCTCATTCTCTGGCTGAAACTTTAATTTTACCTGTCTGCAAAGAAGTTGTCAAGATTATGATTAGCCAAGAAGCCGCTAAGCAAATCGAGAAAATACCTGCGTCAGCTGATACGATCTCACGTCGCATTAATGATATTTCTAGCGACATTGAATTAACGTTAATTCAAAAATTAAGGCTTAGTGAAATATTTGCGCTACAAGTCGACGAGTCTACTGATACCAGTGGTCACGCGCATCTCATCTCAAATGTGAGGTACACAGATGGGTATGAAATAAATGACGACTTTTTATTTTGTCTGCCACTACCTGGTCATACCACTGGAGAAAAAATATTCAAAGTAACAGACCAGTACCTCAGTGAACATAATTTGGAATGGCACAACTGCATAAGCATTTGCACAGACGGAGCAGCAGCTATGACGGGAAAAATTAAGGGATTTATAACAAGGGCTTCTGAAAAAAACCCCAATATTAAAAATATACATTACTTTTTACACAGAGAAGCACTGATGACGAAGTCTCTGCCTGATGAGTTGTTGTCTGTCCTACAAGAAGTCATCAAAATTGTCAATTACATCAAGTCGCGACCGCTGAACTCTGGTTTGTTTAATGCAGTGTGTCAGGAAATGGGAGCGGATCATCAGTCACTTCTGTTACATACAGAAGTAAGATGGCCTTTTCGCGGAAAAGTGCTTTCTCAGATTTACGAGCTAAAAAATGAGACCCAGACGTTTTTAGAGGCTCAGGGTTCAGATTTTTAAACTCTGTTTAAAAAAGAAGAATGGGTAGCAAAACTAGCATATCTGGCGGACATTTTCGCTAATTTAAATGAGCTCAACAAAAAATTCAAGATAGGAATTCTAATATTTTATTGTCATTAGACAAGATTGAAAGCTTTCGCGCTAAGTTGGTGTTTTGGATCAGTCACGCTACCAATGGTAGCAATGACATGTTCCCGAATGTCATGGCTGTCGATTCAGAAAAAAAGGTACAGGCTTTGATAGTGAAACACTTGGAGCTGTTAGTAGCAAAAAGGAACTCTTATTTTCCTAAGTGTGACGTGCAACCTATGGACTGGATACGAAGTCCATTCTCAGATACCATTTCCCTTGGACTCTTACCAACAAACGAGCAGGAAGAATTCATGGAGCTAAAGACTGATCGAACATTAAAACTAAAATTTTCCGAAACAGAGTTAGCACACTTTTGGCTGCATATAAAAAATGAGTATACTCTGCTTTCAAAGTGTGCTATTGCAATTCTCTTACCATTTACTACGACTTACTTATGCGAGTTAGGGTTTTCGACTCTCACTATAATTAAATCAAAAAGAAGGGAACGCCTGAGGACGGACGACGAAGAAATGAGAGCAGCCTTATCAACGATTGCTCCAAATTTTGATCGCTTGTACTCAGTTAAGCAGGCTCACGTTTCTCATTAAACAACTGTTTATATTATGTTGATTTTAATAATAAATAAATATTAAATAAAGATTGGCTTTTTCTTTGGTGTACCTCTAAAATTTCTTTATTCGGTAGGTATACCATGAACACATAAAGTTTGCGGAACACTGCTCTAGTCCATTTACATACTGTATTTTTGTGTAATAATTTATTCAATGGGTATAGAATTGAACTCAAATTTGGAATGAATCTTCCATAATAATTAATCAACCCGATAAAAGCTCTAACCTCCTGTAGTGTTTCTCCCTCTTTTTGCTTAGTGGATTGTAACCGAAAAATTTCCGCTACTTCTAGTGGCGCCGGTGAATAAAAAGTTTGTAGCGTTTCCACACTTTCTTTGTACTTCTTTGTATCGGGTTCTTGTGGAGCCATTTTATCACACAAAATGTCGTATGCTTTCGCCCCTATATAATGCAGTAAATAAAATACCTTCATGTTTTCCGGTGTTTTAAAAACTTTAAACGCTCCTTCCAACCGTTGGAACCATCGTCCCAACGTTGTTTGAGTTTGATTGAATGTATCAAAAGTAAACGTTTTAACGTTAACCGTAGTGCCGGTCGTCATTTTTCTTTTATATCAATCAGTTTATCTGAACTTCAATCACTGATCCGATCCTCGTCGCCACTTTGTTGTGTTTGTACGGTTTAAATAAATAATAACACCTTGTAAACTTGAACTCATTTAATTCACATTAGTACACTCTTATTTTTATTATTTTTACTTGCTTATTCCTACACCCTCAGTTTTACCCTCTATGCGCAAACCTGTACATCTATATATTTCTTACGCGGGAAATATAACTTATCCAACACAAACATTGGCTATTACATGAATATCGATGTCCCTAAAAGTATTTTTGATCCCTACAATATTTACCAATTTCTAATCTAATTTGTTCAGGTCAAAGTATATACTGGAAATGCATAAGAAACTAATAGAAATTTGTCACGAAGATGTTATTTGGTCAAAAACGATAATAAAATAGAACAAAGAAATAAAATATAATATAATAGACTAGCATGAATAAAATTATCAAAAGAAAAATAATATGAAATAAAACAATTAATTAAAGAAAATTTCAAAATGAACAAACATTACCGTCAAAATTATTAACTGATTGAAGATTAGAAAATATCTGAACAGAATTATCAATTGAAACTTAATGAATTCTAATTTATTAACAAAAATTGCCATGCTGAATTTATTAA
The DNA here is from genome assembly GCA_036711965.1 of Onthophagus sagittarius. Classification (NCBI taxonomy): domain Eukaryota; kingdom Metazoa; phylum Arthropoda; class Insecta; order Coleoptera; family Scarabaeidae; genus Onthophagus; species Onthophagus sagittarius. Next base: position 675,773 of record JASERS010000011.1, on the reverse strand, counting down.
ACATAATTTACCTAACAAAAGTTATCAGTTAATTTCATTTTATTAGACATACCAAATCAATAGAACGGAAGCTGTTAGTAAATTTGCACAAAACATTACTTACAAGCGGTTAAATGCCTCATCGTAAGAACGGGTTTAATGATCTACTGTTACTATTACAATTGGTTACAACCCCACCCTTGGTCTCTGATTTACCACCGAAGATGAATTTCTGTCGAGACTGTTCGAAACTGAATTCGATTTTACTCATCTGAGATTTTTATGCCTTTCTTTCTGAGCGCCCTTAATCTAAACAATCATTTTCATTGATTGTTGATTTTCGTTGAACAAAAGTTGAAAATCAATTCTAGAATCCATTAGTAGATCTAATAAAACAAGCAGTTCGCTACATCACTTCCCCCTTAAAAAAGAATGCTATTTGATAGTAGCATGTCTTTTCATTACACCTAAACAAACAAGTAATAAAAACTGCGATAACGTCGACGTTATCAGCAATACGGTACAAGCAATAACCAGAGCTACATAAGTGAAACAATAAAATATGTATCATATCTATAATCCCATTATCTACTTTTTCTAATGAATGTAACTTAAAATCGTATTTTTATACAAAATTTTGAAATTAATCTATATGTTAAGTAGATTAGTGTGTAACGTATTTCTTTCAACGGACTCAACCCGGAATTTCAAACCCACCCAATACTCGATGTTCTACCGGAATTAGCAAAATTGGGAATAATTTGGACACTAATATGGAATAAAAAAGAAATACTTAATTATGTTTTATCTTTTTTTTGGGAGGGGAAAGTCATTTATTGTCATCATTCGCTTGATTTAATCGCGTGACGGTAGCGTGGGACTTCCGTATTCGCGGTTTACCCACTAAAAATCCCTATTGTTTCAACGCCATCGTCTCAACACCAACTCGCTCTTTCATTTCGTTTTTCGTCTATATTTCAATCGTATTTCTTCTTATATTACTATTTATGTTCTTATTGCCGTATCTTTTTTATATTATCGTCATATCAATTTCACCAATCCCTTTCGCCGTTTCAATTTCAAAAATCACTATCACAATCATAGTATATAATATTACATCGTAATTCACACCACTTATTTCACTATTACCGATCACCGTCAATGGTCTACATTGTACGTTCAATCGGTTACGTAGTTTCCAGCAGGACCGGAAAGCTTTATGGACGGATTTATTGGCTTACTAATACGTAACCATAAAGACGCACAAATGATTCATCGATTTATTTCAATTCACTACATCGCCCTTTATACTCACATTTATGTACATACATTTACGAATAAACTGGTTCAATAAATTGCTTTCCGTTCGATATATCGTTTATGCTCGGTATAATTGTCTTCAGTAGGTATCGGGAATTGAAATATTGTCATGGGCCTGGGCAATCTGGAATCTTTTACTTGCACTTTAATCTTCAGGATTCTAACGATTTCGTTTCTACGCGCCCCTGTTAATATTTCTATTATTTTGTGCCGTTGCAAAGACCACCGTCCAAATCTAAATTTCGAAGTAACATTACTGCTGTACCTACCTTCAGGCGTAATTCGTACGGAGGCAACGACGACGATTTTACCGCATTTAAATAATCTAAGGGCACATGAAATTCGTCTCCTGGTTCTGCGTGATATTCACCGACGCTAAAATTTGTTTTATGTTCGCGTACGATCGATTCCAAAATTTTCTCATTTACGTTGTAAACAGATGCATTGGTCAGACATAATATCGCTCTGTTTGATAGTCTTCCATAACTCCTTGTTCGAATATTTTCGGCAGCAACATGTCCAAATTGGCTGTTAAACATTTTTTTGGTATCTCCCGGCATGTGAACGTGCTGTAGTTTATCTTCTCCCAGTTTTAACAGCCATTTGCGAAATTCTACCTGATTGGGAATCACTCTCATATTCTCCGTTAATTTTATGTGATGCATTGTCGACCACAAGTAACTATTAATTAGCGATTGTGCTAATACCTCGATATTTCTCGCTCTCAGAATAACGGGTAATAATATAACACGTAAGATAACACTTGACGGAAGTCTTCACCGAAAACGCATATTTTTCCTCCCATCAGACGATCGGACTGCATATCGTCTTTCAAATATTTGTCAATAGCGTGTAAAGCGAAGATAGGCGACATCGGCGCTTCGTCTCACACAATCAACTGCGTCTCTTATGAAGGCCGAGTCAATTTTCATGAGTGAACTGAGAGTGAATTTTCATGTAATTGAATGGGTAACTTAAATGCTCTATAGACTGTTTTCCATTTTATAAAAGTACTGCCGCTATACCCGTCCACGCTACCGTAGTGCGATCGCGCACTTTCTATATCTACGTCGGACATATTTTAATAATGGTCCGTCTACGTAAAACAAATTATATCGAGTCGGTGATCCCACCATTTTAGATTCGAATGCATGTGTCACATCGTTGAATATCCGTAATTCATCTTGGCTTAGTCCGGAGCCTACGATATTACAGGTCGTACTGTAATGGTGGGGAGACTCGAATCTCGGGGCACGATTCTGAATCTCAGACGAAGATCTCACTAGATGTCGCTGATGGCTAATGTAATAGCACTTTTCGTAATCGTAAATAAACATGGTAATATAGCCTATAAATGTATCGTGATTGTGGTTGTAATATAATCTTATATGTAATAGTAATATCAATGTAATAGTTCCGATTAAAATTGGTGTAATACGAAAATGTAATATGCATATAAAAGAACAGAAAGGAAAGCATATACATGCAACAGGTAAATCCTTTCAAAAATTAAGCATTTTATAAAAAATAGGGTCTTTAGAATTAATAACTATTTTTTTTAATAGGTAGAAAGGATAATTCCAAAGTGTAATGAAAGAAACGCTTGCCATTTATTAAAACTCTTTTAGAGAGCAGGTAAAAGTTTGGTGTTCTAAAATTAGAATCAAAGACTCTTTGGAATGCAGGTATAAAGACCTTTACTACCCCAATCCTCTTAAACCTAGGGGCTTTCAAAATAAGTTTAAATAAGACTTTCATTCCTTTGCTGTTTGTCGCTTGAGTATTTTACTCCTGCCCTCAATAGTTCTGTTTCTTGTGTGTTTATTCTTGGTTCATATTATTTTTAGTGTGCTTTTATAAGTTAATAGTTTTTTTAATGGTTATTAGTTATTTTTTATAGTAGTTATTGTTTATAGTCATAATTTCTTTTTTTAAAGTAGTTATTTTTAGTTAATAGTTTCTTTTTTACTTGTAGTTCTTTTTTGTAGTTAATAGTTTTTTTAATAGTAATTCTTAGTATATATCCTATCCTAGTAGTAGTTGTAATACCATTCTTAGATAGCAGCATTTTGTCATGTAAGTTACACCATTATTGTAGTATAAGTTAGTTTTAGAGATGAAAAATTGTTTTTGTAGTGTTATCATTTATCAAAACTTCAAAATGAAAAGATGCATTCAGAGGTATCGCAATTGTACGGTTTTTGGGTGTACCGACACTACTTCTAGCCGACATATGTTCCCAAGTCCACAAAAAAACGAACATTTGTTTGATGAATGGGTTACAAGATGTGGTAATCAGAAAATTTCCAATCTACCACCACAGATTGTGTATAGATCATATCGTGTTTGTCATCGTCATTTCAAGGAAAGTGATCGAAGCAGCAACATGTATTTGAAACCATACAGCATACCTAGTCTTTATTTGACAACAAAAGGTATAAATTACATTAGACACCTATTATTATTGGTTGCCTGTATTATTGGTTGCCTGTTAATTAAAAGTGATATTATGTAGGTATTTAAATTAGTTATTTTTTTTAGATGCTGATCTCTTTGCTGATGCTTTAAAGCAGTCTCTACTGTTTCATGATTACAAATGCCAACCATCTGAAGATGAAATGAAATCACAGAAACCTGATGAAACACAGGATATATCTGAACCATCAACATCAAATCACGCTTACCTAAGAGGTTTGTACTATACATTTATAACCATATTGAGCCTTAACATAATATGTTTTATATTATTCTCATAAAGCTGCTAAAAGATGCATAATATAAATTATAAAGTGGTTTCTTTGTGGGGCAAGTTTGTCTTATTGGTATGGTTTTTATAATGTCATTTTATTTCTATTATTTTTGTATTACTTCATAGTCTTTATTATTTTATTATTTTTTAGCACCTGTATCAGGATTATTGGGAACAGTTGGTGTTCAAAAATCAAAGCAATTATCACCAAAGGCCAAACAATTATACAAAACTAGCACATACCTCAAGAAGAAAGTTTCTATATATAGACAACGTAATGGTTTGTTGAAAGAACGGTTGAAAAGCGCAAGAACGCAGATTAATGTGAAAAACACTGGCCTGAGAAAAGAAGCAATTGATTTTTGTTTAGCACAATTGAACAGTAAATCAAAGAAACCTCGTGGACGACGGTATTCTTATGAAGAAAAATTAATGTGCCTTGCACTTTATAAACATTCTGGCACATCATACAAATTCTTGTCAAAAATGTTTCATTTACCATCAAGACGGACCATTATGCGGTTGCTTTCCAATATTCCAATAAGTAGTGGGATAAACGAAAATTTATTTAAGAATTTAAAAAAGGCCGCACTAAAATTGAACTCATTACAACGCCATTGCGTTCTAATGTTTGACGAAGTGGCATGAAACCAAATCTAGAATTCAGCAAATATGCTGATCAAATTTATGGTTTAGAAAATGGAAGAATAGTAGATCATGCATTAGTTTTTATGATCAGGGGAATTACAAAGAAATATAAACAAACAGTAGCTTATTATTTTTGTAAAGGAACAAATGGGTAGATTTGGAGAAAGCGTACGAAATTGATTGTAGTAGTGGCGATTTTCGGTTAATGCCAAAGATCACAGAATATTGATTTTTTTAGGCGCTACTGATATTAGCGGTTCCATCAATATGACTTCGCGAGCCCAGCAAACAGCAACAGTTTTGAAATTTTTTGATCAACTATTTGATAGTGTCAATGGGGGAAGCTGGAAGCCAACTCCTGGAAAACCGTTACGTGCTGCAGTAACACAAAAGTCAAAACATATAACATTTTGGAAGGATGCAAAAGGTGATTATAACGCATTAATACATGAAACAAACTCACAATAAGATTAGAATATTATGTTAGATAATTTAAGTGAATTTCCAAGTTAAAATGAAAATTGCAAATTTTAACCAAAGTTTTTTTTTGTTTTCAGAGAAAATGAAGAACATGTTCTTCCAAGGAGAAGGAAGTACTAAGAAAATAGTCCCACTCAGTTTAAAGAACTTTATTTTAAATTTGGAGGGTTTCATTGACGTAAGTCAAATATTATTTTCTCATGGGGCGTCCTATTATTTGCCACGCAGCCTCAACCAGGACCCCCTGGAGAATTTTTTCGGTCAAGTGCGTCAGCGTAGAGGCCGAAATACTAACCCAACGCCAAAGCAATTTACAGAAACATTTAAAAATTTATTAATAAGGAAAATGGTTAACACCCATTCAGTGGGTGCTAACTGTGAAGAAGACTTCGATTCTTCTCTCTTCCAACTGCGCGAATATACAAAAACAACACAAAATACAGTCGAGGAAGAAATAGTAGAAAACCATGATGTCTATATTCTTATAAATAAAATGGAAAAATATAGAAAAAGACAAATAGATTCCGCAACAATTGGATATGTAAGCGGATTTATATCAAAAAAATTATTGCCAACAATATCATGCCAATTTTGTAAACAACACATTATTATGAACCAACACGATGCAGATATACACATGTATCATGAATTTACAAAAGAAAAAGAATTTCATAAATTCCGCACATTACAATATTGCCAATCATCGTTTGTTGAGGATTTGGAAAAATGTTATCACATTACAAAATATATCATTATCAATCAATATTTAATAAGAATATTAAGAAAAACATTACCTTTTATTTAAAAAAATATGTGCACAAACACATAACAAATAACAAATAAACGCACCTACCGCACATCTTTGATGACCTTGTATTTATCGTGAAATGCGTAGTTATTATAACACAAATTATCTAAAATAATTTTTTTAAGGAGAGGGGATGAGTGTGGGGGCATCTTATAGTTATTATAAAAACGGATATTTAATTGCTATTATTACTAGTACTGCAACCTTCCATGCAAAAGAAGTGTCTTACAGTTTTTTTTATTTTACGTAATTTATACTCCTAAAACACATACAATGGATTTACGAGAATTAAATACGATCAGTGAAGTCAATTCTAAAGAACAAATTATAGCGAAATATTTAAAATCGATAACAAATATAAAATAATAACTGTGCTTATAAAATAAGAAATTTAGTCGAATTGGAAGAAGGAAGTTTATTTCTACACAAACGATTTGTCGATTGGTTTGAGAAAGACAATCGAATAAAGAAATTTCAATCCGGACAGTACTGCATCATTATCAAAGGGTTCAAAGTCACTAAGAACGAGAAACTCCACTCATCGAATTTCAAAAAATATAAATATTCTTGTTTTAAGTACAACCAAAACAATTAATAAACAATTAGTTTATTGAACTAAAATTAGAACTAACACTAGCACTAATACAAGAACTATCACTAGGACTAACTCTTCATCTAAAACTAGAAACTTTCGGGTTTTGCCGAGCGTTTTTTGAAAAAATGTTTGACGTTTCGGATGCCATATTGCAACCTTCTTCAGAAACTGGTTCGAAGTGACAAAATCAGGAATTGTAAAACAATATAGGTCGAAAAACTAATTAATAATTAATTTATATTAATTACAAGCTAATTACAAACTAATTACTACGTCGCGTACGGTTTGAGAGTCGTGCTCGTCTTCACCACCATCTGTCATGTTTTGCTGAGTTCCCAGCCATCTTCTCTGTTGACATTGTTTTTATGTCGGCAGATTTCTATGGCTTCTTTCTATTTTGGAATACACTCCCGATAGCCAAAGACAGTTATAAAGGAGAGTTTTTATTAAGAACAGTTACCTTTATTAAAAGGAGAACAGAATTAAAAAGTCTTCCGATTTATGTAGATTAAAGAAATATCCGTACACTTCACAGAAAGAAAACTCTATTGAACGCTCGTCACGAAATATACACCGAATTATATGACTTAATAATAACAATAAAAAAAGAATTACGTTACTAAACTATTTGCATGGCAATTGCGAATTTTGAAAGTTTTAACACTATTAAGTATTTCGTGTATCCTGTGTATAATAATATTTTCTCAACTCATACAATTTTCATTCAATTTCAGTAGATTTAGTGTTTCGTATTTGGTATTTAGAAACTACTTCCTTGACTTCATTCACATACTTCTTCTCTACTCCATTACCAATTTCGATATTTGGGTCTTCTATAATATTTATGAACATTATATCCGAAATAATATTTTCAACTCTTTATTGTGTATTACTTTCTCAAATAATTAACCTTGTGCACATGCCGTTTTTATAACAATGTAATAATCGATTATCTAATAGTACTCTCCTGTAATTGAAATGTAATTTAGAAATATATACATGAAGCCGAGACAAAGGAAAACATCCATTAACATATTAATTATTCATTTATCATTAAGAATCGAAATGTGGTTTGGATAAATAACTAATTATAGGATTAAAATGGATGAAGAAGTATAATAATTAAAAAGAAAAGCCAACACAAAATAAGCTCTATAATATTTATCGATACACTTTGAAACAATTGAAGTAAGTAAGTTATAAATTAATAACTAAGTAAATAACTCACTATTTCAGTTATAGTTACTAATAAATTTCAAACGATTTTCCGTTTCACTACCGTTACTAACCAGTTATAGAATGCATAAACCGCCTTGTATTCCTATAAAAACCATTGTTTAACTATATTTAAAAACGTTACAGTTATGGGTGCAAATAACTACCTTAGCTAGTGAAGTGTGAGACAATTGACCAAACAGTGGAATTTCAATAGTAAGTGGATGTTGGCTCATACATAACAATATTACAACATCTTTTCGTGTTGAAACATCAGAGTCAAACCAATTGAGATTATAAATTGCATCGGCAACACTACCAGCCTATTAAAAATAATTTTACAAAATGTTAGTATAAAAAATTGATTCATACCGATGTGGTAAATCTTTGACCAACTGTATGGAGGAGAAATAACGCCAAAAAGTTTGCAATAAACAGACAGCAACTTATTAACTTCTTCTTCTAAAAATATTACACATTTAATTAGTTAAAATGATAATACGAAGTATCTAACCAAAATAAATTCAATAATAGACGTTGTCAAGCAAAGTAAAATGCAAGTTTTCGTGGGCCCAAGAAATTTACCATAGAAACTCCTAACGTGTGTGAACAACCTGAAACCCCAGTATATCACGAATATTGACAAAGTAACTATTATGTTAAGTTACCTGAATATTTCTTGATGATATAAGACAATCGGCCGCAACATCTTAAAATTTCGTTGTTTATTTTTGGTCAAATGTGTGTTATGAATCATGTCTTTAAGGTGTTCTATTCGGAGGGTTAATAATTCCAATGAGTAGCCGTACAATACCAGCGAGGATAAACTGGCATTTGATATAACTGCGATAGTATATATTTGAAATAAGATTATTAATGTAATTTCGTACTGTTTCGCCTCATATGGGATAAAGTATTCAAGAATAAAACAAATTTTAGTTTTCATAACATTGGTACAATCATTCTCAAGCATCGTATAGTATGCTACAATATATCCCAAAAAACATGATCCATAATGAATTATATTAACTATAGTTTTAACACTTTCTTCAAGAAATTTAAGCCTTTCAGGGAAACCAAATCGTTTAAAAGCACTTAAAAGATCTATCACTATGAACAAATCACGTCGATCTCGTAATAATTGAATACTATCAAACATAGTAACTGCACCCATTGCAATAAATTCCAACTGAAATAGTAAGTGTGAAATATTCGTCTGGTAATCTAAAATAATTAAAAAGATCGAAATAGAAAAATCATACACAACATCTAACACTCACTTTTAACTGCTATAATAAAGGGATAACATGCCCAAATTAAATGTATAGCAACCAAAATTAAGAGTCCGTATCCTCGCAATCCATAGGAAGTGGGCACATAATTTTTTGCCAAACTTTTTTCTATAAACCAGTAACCAATTGTTTTCGCCATTTTGAACACGATTATTTTAAAAGAATGAAAAGTTTACAATTACAATAAAAAATTGGAAGCAAGTCATCATTGGTTTAATTAAGAAATTGACATGAATTATGAAAAATTACTGTTTAATTTTATTATTCGCTTAAAATTCGTATGAATTCAAAGAGCAATTCAAAATAAATTAAAACAAATAAATTTGAAAGGAACATACAATTAAGTGCTCATCACACAACAATTACTGAAAGAATATTATTTGTCCCGTATAGACATTTAAATTATGATTAAAGCGCAGAAGCCTCATTCAGAGTAAATGAGTTCCCTGTGTGCGAATCGTCCAAGTGGTCTGTAATATCGATTTATTGAGATTGACTTATTTATTACTATTAGTTATTACGGATTAGATTTTATTTATTATTGTTTGTATAATTATAATTCATATAGTTCCCTAACAAAAATAAAAACTCAGATTCGATAGCATATACTATATATTATGATTCATTTATAATAACTGCTGTTCTATGAAATATTTCTCCATATAAAGGAACTTGTATTGCAAAGCAAAAAGATGTTAAGCACAACTTAACATCTCCCTTTGGTTAAGAAGCTAAATGCAGAACTCCTATTGATAAATACTTTTGTAAAATTCTTTTTAGTTCTGTCAACTTTTTAATTTTTGTTACCGAGATCGTTCCATCTATGTGTGACTTCTATAATTTTGATGATCGATAATACCGATTCACTAATCATCTTAATACTTAAGTGATTTATAAGAATATATCTGCTCTCGATTTAGGTATTGTTAAAAGTAATTTTTAGATTACCAACTTAACTTTGGAACTACATTAGTTTATGCCGAGTGTATCATAATGAGTGTGTTACTTGTATCAGTTAATGTTCAAACATTACGTCATCATGATGTATTATTTAAAATGATGTATTTATTAAGCAATTTTAAACCATTTGGTAAACCAAAATTGAATAAATTCGTCAATAAATTCGTAAATTCGTAAAAAAGATCTTAGAATTTTACTCAAAGCGATTCATTACGGAGGATATAATTTTGCGCATTTTGCTGTAGCAACCTATATATCGTTTGATGGATAAGTGCGTCGAATTTAAAAACACAAAATATTGCTTAATAATTCCATATTACGTTCCATTGGATGTGAAACCGTGGACAATAACGTTATTATTATTACTTATACTTTACACCATAAGAATGACATTTAGCGCTTTAATATCTAAAGTGATTATGTATTGTTACACGATGGAAATGTACCAATTCAATATGGATTTAACCTTCACTCGAAATCATTAGGTATAATGATTTCTTCAACTTTATCCACATGGCACGGATGGAGAAGTTGTCGTCTTATTTATCGGTTAATGATAGTTTTCGGAACATTAAACTCCGTAATCAAATTCCGAACACTAATATTAGCATCTCAGTGACTCATGAATTCATTCTTTTATAGCTTTAACTAGGGGGACAAACTGTCCGGTATCTCGTAAGCGTCATTTGGCTCGTGAAAAAGTATGCCGATTTGGCGTTCGACGATTTGAGAACCACCCCGATTAAACTGGACACAGGCTTCACAGCCAGGTATATCTTCATAAGAACCCATAATTTTAACCATATTGTTTAGTTCTTCATTTGTAATCAATATTATATTAGGTGTCAAACCAAGGTTAGGAGATTATGAATGCAATTATATCTCCTAGGATACCTACAGCAGTAATAAAAAATTGGTTTTCAGATGAGTAGCTGATGACACTATTTTTAAAAAATTACAAAAATGTTGTGTTTTTTATTTATTTATTTATTTTATACAATTTGGGGCGCAAACAGGGAGAACATCCCCAGCAAAGCGTCCACTTACAAAATACAAGAATACAATACAATTAATACAGTATAGTATTAAAAACAAGTAATATGAACAATTATAATCAATACAAAAAAATAATGCTTAAAAAGTATTAAAAAATCTAATTAAATACCAAGTGTTCCGCTACTAACGAGTCTGAATAAAATACATTTAAACGATTGCAACGGGATGGCAAATAGAGAAACATGATTGAGCCTCTGGTTATAAGTGTCAAGAATCCGTATAATAGGAGAGTTAGAATAAGCGTTTGTGTTAGGTGTTTGTAAACGAAAAGTAGTATTGTTCCGAGTAAATCGCTGTGGTACGTTAAAATTCACCACAAATAGCAGATCAGGAGCGTCAACCATGCCATTAACAAGTTTGAAAAGAAAAATCTGATCAGATAAAAGACGGCGCTGACCCAAGGGTAGTAAGTTAAAAGCTGAACAACGCATAATATAATCGCAATGCGGAAGATAATACTTACGCGCTAAGTAACGGACAAATCGACGTTGAACTGATTCGATACGGTCACGATAAACTGCGTACAAGGGATTCCACACTACAGAACCATAGCTCAACACACTGTTAACAAATACCATATAAAGAGACCTAATGCACTACAAGTTGGTGAAGTTCTTGCTCAATCTGATAACAAACCCCAGATTGCGCAGAGCCTTTTTCACCATAAATTCGATGTGCAAGTGGTATCGCAGTTTGGAGTCAAGCACAATGCCGAGATCCTTAACGTTATCAGTGGCCACAATAGCTTGACCGTTAAAGTTGTAATTAAAATTAATCGGATAACGCTTACACGAAAACGATATTTTTTGACACTTGTCATAGTTAAGGTGAAGTTTATTGATTACACAGTAATCATGCAACCGGTCAAGGTCCTCCTGAAGCCGTAGGCAGTCAAGATTTGAGCCAATTTTTGTAAATATTTTATTGTCATCAGCATACAACAAGAATTTGGAGTATTTGAAACAAGAAGCAATATCATTTATATAAATTAAGAATAATGTTGGACCAAGGTGGCTACCTTGTGGTACTCCTGATGTGATAGGTCTATAACCGGACAGAAAGCCACCAATCTTGACCGCCAGACTTCTATCCGATAAATATGATATGATCCAGTGAATAATACCATTTGGGATATTTAAGTATAAAAGTTTTTGCACGAGAATAGTATGGTCAATTTTGTCAAAGGCTTTAGAATAATCAGTGTAAATGGCGTCGACCTGGCAGTCCCCATTCAAGGCAGATTGGAGAAAGTCAACATAAGACGCCAAGTTGGATTCAACTGATCGCCCGGACACGAAACCGTGTTGTTCTTTAATAAGGATGTGTTTAATCGAGTGGCTAAGGTATTCGTATACAATTTTTTCGAAAACTTTGGGAATAGAGGAAAGAATGGATATCGGACGGTAATTAGATAACACCTGTCGGTCACCTGCTTTAAAGATTGGCACGACAAAAGCCGTTTTCCACTGGGATGGGAAAATACCTTCACGTAATGATTTCGAAAAAATTAAAAACAGAGGCTCAGATAGTTCAGTAGCAAATTCTTTGAGGAAGGTGCATGGAATACCATCAGAACCAGGGGTAGAAGACTGGGCAATATTTATCAAAATTTTATAAACCGCGTCCGCAGAAAACCAAGGCGAAACACCTGAGCCACTAGATATTTTAGTGCTGTCAATGGTACCATCCACAAAAACTGAGGAAAAATAATCCGCAAACGCACAAGATATATCGGTACCCGAACTTACGCTTAACCCATTGGTAGTAATCATGGTAGCAGGTAAGCAAGACGCGGAACCTTTTTTCGATTTAACAAAAGACCAGATTTTCTTAGGGTTTTCCGGAACCTCCACCTGAATGGAATTTAGATAAGCTTTATAATCAGCAGCTATTAGCCTTTTAGATCTTGAACGTAAAATAGAAAACGTTAAATAATCACCGTTGGAACCAGTGGATTTCCATTTCTTATGAAAGCGTAACTTTTCGCTGATTACTCGAATAGTAGACCGTTTATACCAAACAGGAAATCGTTTCTTGGGCAGAGTGCGCTTAGGAACATCTCTATCAATTACAAAATAAACGCGATCATAAAAAGCCTCAACCATGCTCTCGACGCACATCCCAGCAAATAAAGACTGCCAATCTATGTTATATAAGAAATTCCGAATATTAACAGAATTTGCCTTAGAAAAAATTTGGCTAAGCTTGGGACCATCTCTTAAAAAAGTTGTTTCACATAATAAAGAAAATTCAAAGGGTGGATGGTGGCCGTCAGGATCCACTAGTGGATCATTGTTGGGATGCACGCCCCGAACCCGTCCGTTAGCACACAACACAAGGTCTAAAATTCTGGCGTTATTGTTTACAACATTATTAAATTGACTAAAATTACAATATGAAAAAACGTTAAGAAACTCAACCGCGCGATGATCAAAACTTCCTGTCGGATTCAGCGTGATGTCATCCAGGCAGGCAGACCATGAGATGGTTGGTAGGTTGAAGTCACCGACAATAATGATCATAAGGTCAGGGTAAGTATCGCGCACAGTTGACACACTAGACAAGAATACATCCAGAGACCCATCAGCAGAGGGCGGAAGATAAACGCAGCACAACAGAAAATGCACCCGACCGCACTGCACCCTCAACCACAAGTCCTCAGCATCACTATGCAGACTCGGCATGGGAATAGCGTGAACGCCATGCCGAACAGCGACAAGAACCCCACCCCCGTCCTTCTTAACTGATGCCGTAGATTCTCTATCACGGCGATGTATGGCGTATGAAGAGTTGAGCAGTTCCCCGTCGAATACAGTACTATTAAGAAATGTCTCCGTAAGACAGATGAAATCCGAGCATAAGGTGTGAGAATTTAAGGAACAAGTGCTCAATTTGGATCGCAAGCCGCGAACATTCTGATAATAAAAACTAAGACCCATAGACTGAATAGTAGTATCAAGAAATATGACAAGCAACAAGAGAAAATCTTAAAGCTTCTTCAGATCCGTAATAGACTTAATGACCAAGATCTTAGCTCTATCATCTTTTCTTACGTGGGGTACACAGTTCCTCCAAGTGTCGCATCCAGTGTTGATTCTAAAACTGTCTTCAGTTTCCAACTGTTTCCAGTTTTTCGAGATATACCCAAAAATGTAGAAAATCGTAAATTAAAAAACACGGTAACGGTTCATGTTCAGTATATTTGTTTTTTTGCATAGTGTAGTTCTGTAGCTTTATGGGCGTGAAAGAAGAGATCTAGGCGAACATTGATGGCATAAATCGGACTCTCCGTTATTTTCCTACAGCCTAAAACAACTCAACAAAATCAAAATGTTTAATATTTTTCCCATTTAAAGTAATTATATATGAACAAAATTTCAATTTCGCGTAAAATTTCATTTTTTTCCATTTTCACTAGATTCTTGAAACATTGCTACGGACAATTTTTTTAAATAAAGGTGTATTTTAATTGTTCCAGGCAGTAGATAGAAAATGAGAGTTCTGGACCGGAAGTCAATCCTTAATCCTCGATGACGTCATCCGCGTCATCGACGCAATGACGTCACCACCCCTCCCCGACGACACCACCACCCCCTTCACCCCCCACCACCCTAGTGCCCTTTTATATATATATCTTTTTTTTTTTTTTCTTGGCGAGCGTTGGGATCGAACCTAGACTAGGTTTGGTCGAAAGCCGGGCGTCTTACGCTCTCGGCTACCGAAGGAAATTGGTTAAGACGTTTAAATAACGTTCTAGAGGAGAAGTCGTTCACTCTTATCAGCGAGCGGAAATGTGATAAATAATACTCACCAACAAACTTTTTTCTTTTTATAGGAAAAAATCAAAAGGAATAATAAACGCAAAAAAATAAATTTAATACATATATTGAAAATAAAAAAAACATACAGAAAATAAAAAAACAACATGAAAATTAAATTTAATACAAACAAAAAACATTACATTTTACTTAAGATCTACTTAACTATTAACATATATAAAACATACTTAAACTCTACTCTTAATACTATGATGACCCCAAGCTAATGTGTTTATACCATCGGCATCGACACATCGCTTGGAGTCATTGGGTGAAAGAGCCAATTTATTCTGCAAAACAGTAAAAATAGTGTGGTTAAAACTGCGAAATAATAACTGCTCCCGACACAAAACAGATTTCGAATTTAAACAATTTAAATAATTTTGAAAAGTTAATTTTTCCCTAACTATGGCCTTCTTAACCCCTTTCGACTTTTTGGTAACCCTCCCATCGGCAACCCGATTCGCATAAACTTTAGATCTCAAACCCACAAATTCCGTCATTACCTTTCCGCAATTTTCATCCTTCATCTTACCTAAAACCGCTTTATTTTGTAATGGGATGTCAAACCGATTATCAGGACCGTAGTTGGATGTGTCAAATTTATCTATATGTGATTTAACATCTTTATATACATCTTCAGAATTAATCAAAACGGTAAAACTGTCGGTGTCCATATAACATAAGCGAATTTTCTCACCATACTTTGGTTTCAAAAAATCATAATAAAAATTATACATTAGTAATTTTGAAAGTTCCAAAACCGTAAAACCAACGTATATAGGTTTGTCGTAAACGACATGAAGCCGCTCCATTTGAATAGCCGAAAACGATTCCGTAAATATTTTAATATTTTTAAAATTTAATTTTGCGATTAAACTTCGAGTTCCGAGGCGCGGTCGACCTGCGGTTCCGTCAGCCCGGATATCCTCCCAACTGGTTACTAATCTTACATCGACTCGCTTATCGACATTTTCCATCGTTTTACCGAAAACCGCGTTGTTCATTAATTTAAAAAAATCCTTTTCAAAATCATTTTTAGCCGATTGTCGTAATTCCGTATTTTTGTCGATGTAACATTTTAACCAGGGGGATTGTTTAAACGTTAAAACTCTATTAATTTTGCTAATAATAAGACCGTGAGCAACGGCTTGCTTTAAATTTCTATAATGAATAACGTAGTTTGGCTTGTCGAATAAATTTGGAATTAATCGCTTATCGCTCTCACATTTACAGTTTGGAGGTATTAAATTCTCCGCTAAAAACGGCAGATCATTATGCGCATCATGTAAATGTTCGGGATAAGCGATATCTACATCTAAAATAAAACCAAAGTCAGAATCATCTGGCACATTATTAATATTTAAATTTTGAATTTCGTTTTCAGCTAACCATCTAAAATCAGAAACAGGTAAAAATTGAGACATTGCCCACCCATACAAATTATTAGCGTCCCAATACATTAAGAACGTTGATGGTGAATTGGGGTCATGATTTTCCATGTATTTATTATTGGCTTTAGCGTGTCGTAGGGAGCATTGTGAAATACCTCCACGGATACCTTTCTTAATAAAATGGACCTGATCTATATCCGTTAGTAATTCCAATTTAATTTTTGTGAACTTTAACATGGCATCCCAAGAAAGTCCTGGGGCCGTATAGTAATGAGCCGGGTCTAAACCATAAGTTTGAAAACAAACTCGTCTGAATTTCTCAAATACATCAGCTGGTAACAGAACATCGGTTTTTAGATACAAATCGGAATAGTCTTTTAAATTTTGACAATTAAATTGTTTCCACACACATTGAGCATGGGAATACTCCTCATCGGTTATATCCTGGAATGTTAATTTGTTGAAAAAAGCGCTTTTAGGCGGTAAGGAAGTTACGTTTAATTTATCCAGAGAATCCATATAACCATAGGGAAATATTCCTTTTTTACTCAATAATCTAAACTGATCATTGTGTGGAAAAAATTTACGTATATTAATTAAATCAAATTCTCCAAGGTTTCCGGCTAAAGAATCCAATGATGAAGCCATAAACCTAAATGAATCTACAAATCTTAATTTGAAAAAAACATTTTCGGCTGTATTGGTTTCGTCAAATACTCTATCAACCAACACCCTCTTACTAAAACTGATGTATTTTTCTTTATTGTTCGGTAATACATCAAGTCCATCATTATCAGTATCAGCCATTTCCTTAATAAATAAATGGCAATCATAACCACTAAAATTGTGAAAAAATATCGGAATAAAATTTTGAAGTTTGAAATTTAGATTACAATTTGTATGGGCGGGGCCACGGTATTTACCGCTTATGTGACAATGGTCCCGAACTTTAACCTGTTCTAAATTAAATGGATTTTGGCAAATAAAACAATTTTTAGCCGAATCAAAATTCCGTTGCTCATCGGTCGTTAAAGACAGTATTGGTTTCACGGTTTTAAAATATTCTTTATAGATAAATTTGACGTCATCGATTAATTTAGATATAAAAACTTGTGGTGCATCCGGTCCCGTATACGTTTCAAATTTGCTGAAACTATTATCAATAGTAGAAACGATATAGTAAGCAAAACTGTACGGTTGATGCATTTCAATTTTTTCAGTAAAAGATTTAGAACTACTCTGTTTACAATAATCGATTGGCTTTAATATCGACTCAAAATCAGCGTATATAACAAAAGGAGCCATCTGAGTGAATTTAAAATTGTTAAATTCTAAAATATTCTGGGGGGTGTATAAGCCGAAAAAATTAGGTTTTGATTTTAAATCGGTTTTAGGTAAAACGGTCATTACATGATTGCAATCGTGTAGTTGATGTGCGTTTAACCGTTCTTGAGATGAAAATCGCGTTAAACATCCATCACAGAGATGTATAGATCCGTTACGATTCGAAATCTGGTTTGAAATTAACCTTGAAAGATTTTGAATTAAAACGAAATGACCTTTACCGTTTTCATATAAATAAAGCAAAGTTATATGAATATCGCGTCGCTGTTTAGTAAAATAAATTGGCCCTTCCACCGTGAATTTATCCTTACTACTACTTAACAACTCATAAACATTTATACTTAAATTATTTAATTTTTCAATCTTAACAATATCTCTTAAATTAACGGGGAACGTAATACCTTCTAAATTAAGGACGTCACTATAATGGGGGTAGCTTGAAGTCCGGTCCCGATGAGGTTCGGTGGGATGAAGAGCCGCCGTCAAACACCAAGCCAGGCACGCATCGTCCTCGTAGTTTTTGATGTTGATGCATGCATGTTTTTCGGAAATCACCTTAGGCAGACGTATGTATGATGATCCGGGTATTGGTTCAAATTTATTTATGTTGAGGAGGAGGTGTGATACGGAGAAAAAGGCCCATCCAGAGTCGCGTTCTTGAAATTCTTCGGTTTGCGTTACAATTTCCCGACACATTTCAACGTACGCCTCATGCAAATCCGTACC
Source organism: Onthophagus sagittarius (assembly GCA_036711965.1). Classification (NCBI taxonomy): domain Eukaryota; kingdom Metazoa; phylum Arthropoda; class Insecta; order Coleoptera; family Scarabaeidae; genus Onthophagus; species Onthophagus sagittarius. The sequence continues at coordinate 657,389 of JASERS010000011.1, read as the reverse complement.
TGATGAAATCACTTGAAATTTGCAGTTAAAGTTTTTCTCCGACATCACCACATCCTCATCCCCATTCTCATCAAACGCGGCTTTAACAAAATTCGCCAGAAACTCAATTTGAGCCTTTATTGAGGGACCATAACCATCAAGACTACCCTCAATCAGTCGTTTAACGGGCGCTTCCGATCTTGTTAGGAATGTTGGTATATCATCATCGGGTAATACATCAGCGATTCTATATGTGCAAACCCTGCCTTTAAAACATGACTCCAACCTGTCGACGCACTCTTCACCCTCGACCGGCGATGTATGCTCCAATCTGAGATGCGCTCGTAGGTGGGTGGTAGAGATGAAGGTCATATCACAAATTGGACATACATTGGGTGATCGCTTCTTGGGTGAAGGAGGCAATATTACCGATGATGATGATGATGCGCCCGTATTTTCCAACGACGTGAGCGGTTGGCGTTTCGGTGGAGGAGGTGATGTTGTTTTTAAAGGTGGCGGCGGCGTCATATAGCGTTTACGTTGAACATTTACCCCATGAACCGTTCTGAGGTGATTGTATAAATTATCAACTCGCGATAATTGTTTTTCGCAGATGTGACAGGTAATGTCCAATTCGCGCACATCGCCGTGTTTCACCCGTAAATGTCGGTTGAGGTTGTGTTTGAGGGTAAACACACTACCACACTTTTCGCACGGAAACATTTTGGAGAGAGTTTATGATAAATGTTCGCGATCGATGCTAACACTGAACTAATGCATCGCTGGACTTGTGATTAGAGTTATACTAGACGTTATCAGAAAGTGGTCATGTGATCCGGGGCGCGGCAGGAAGGTTACACGCGGTGATCACGTGATCAAGTAGAAGCTAATTGGGTGCGGTAGGAAGTTACACGATGTGATCACGTGATCCTGGGTGCGGCAGGAAGTGACTCCCCGGCTCGTGCTGATCACGTGATCAAGTGGAAACTGATGTGGAGTTTATTCTTTCCAAGTATTGCATCACATAGAAATTAATTTTCGATAAATTATTAAACATCTGAAGGCACACGCCTGAATGCGCGTGCGCGGCAAATTAAGAATATTTCGGGAATAATAATACAATCGCATGTGTTTAAAAAAATATATGTATTTATATATAAATATTAATTACATTTTAAAATATGAATATGTTACATTAATACTGATTACAATTAAAAAATAAAAATTATAAACTAAATCTATATATTAAAAAAATATTTAAAATCTAGTTAGTAAACAATATCGGATTTCTTGATCCAACTTCTTTCATCTAACCCAAACCACTTAACGTACATCCTGTTTCCTTTCCGTTTTAGAATTTTTTCAATCAACTGAACGTCATGGTAATGAGTCCGTTGTAATTCTTCTGTATAGAAAGCTCCTTTAATGTCATCACCTTTCAAATCTTGTAATAAATACGTGACTGGATTAGTGTATTGAATCTTAACAATTTTAAAAACTTCATTACTCCAGTTAGGAGTGTACCCTTTTGTGAACACACCACGATGTTTAGATATCCTTACAAAGTCATTCAAATGAAATTTTGTGTGTATTGTTTGATTTTGATAATATCTTTTTACTCCATTATAAACAGTACGCAATAATTTTTCCTCATCCGCTTCTATTGGTTTCATACCCGTAGTGGAATGTTTACGGGTATTATAGGTTAGTAAAATTTTCGGTAGTAAATTTAACCACTTGAAAGATCCCTGAACGCTAAATTCTTTCCACATTAAACCTTTTAAGGTTCTATTTAATCGTTCAACGATCGATGCTTTCAATGCGCTAAACGTAGAGTAATGATTAATTTTTAATTTACTCATAAGTGAGATAAAATCTTTGTTATAAAACTCTTTTCCTTGATCGGTTTGAAGATTTTTGGGTATATTTCCATCCTTTAAAATACTTTTCATTGCTTCAGTAACATCTTTACCTGATTTAGTTTTTACCGGAACAGCCCATGCATATTTACTAAAGACATCAATTACAACAAGTATATAACGATAACCTCTATTTTCTCGTGCATAAGGTATCATCTCTACTAAATCGGCCTGGTATAAATCTTTTATACCTTTAGTAAGTACATGTCTTCTTTTGAAATGAATTCGAGCAGGTTTATGAAGCTCCTCCGCTAATTTTCGTTTAATATCACCGGACATTTTACTATGATTTCAGCAAATAATAAAGCAGTACCCGTAGAAGCAGGGAATTGTAATCTATCACCTTTCTTCAAGTTGATGCCCTTCCATTTTGTGCTATCATAAATCCTATTGTTTACTCTAAGTGTTGCGTTCGATGGTGAAATATTAATGGAGTAAATTATTCCAGATTCAATAGGAAAAATATAATATTTTTTTTTATTATTCAACGCATAACTTATACTCTGCGAACTACTGGAACCAGTCAAAGTAATATTGAAGAAATAATAATGTTCTTCTTTTGGTAAGGAGGAAGAAAAAATGTGATGTCCGAACTTATGAACGGTCATAATGTAAATGAAACAATTTGTTGAAGGTTTACACAATTATACGAGCTTCACGCAGCTCTTCTATAATACTATTAATTTCATTACCATGCGATGTATTACCGGCAAGTTGAGAGGCTATTAATAGTTTTAATCTACTTACTAATTCATTAGGATCATCCCAATAAATAAAATTTGACCGTTGATTATTGTACTGTTGCATAAGACCTTCTCCAGTTGTCATACGAATAGGAACGCTTTTTACTCTACTCCGTCGAACAACTTTTTCCGTTGCATTTAAAATAGGTGCAATTATTTGACGATACTTATCCGACTTGTCACCGATAATTTGTTTACTTTTATCATGATTTTTGTTCAATGCTGCAGTTGATTTAAGTATTTCAACGTAATTCTTTTGATCATCACTGGTAAATGATTCTGGATCTCTTTTGAATATTAGCTCATACAACCCTTTTGTACCCTTATAGGTTTTATTTGCAATGGTTATATCGTCGGTTTTATTACTAAAGGATATTTCACTATCTCCAATGTAATACTTATCAGTTACAATATTAACACGAACTCCCTTCTTGCTAGAATCGTATTCATTGTTATTATCTCTTACATAACCCTCAATGTATGATCTTGTTAGAGGAGCAAATTGTTCCAAGTACAATAAAAATGATTCTTCAGGAATGTTCATAGTTTCTTGTAATGGAGATACGTCTCCTGCGACTTCTGCTGGAGTTGGTGTCGGTGATGGTGGTGGTGATGGGGATATTGTAAAAACATCATCATCATCTCTTAATACTGGTATTACTGACTGTTCTACTTCATGTTCGTGAAGATCGTGATGAGGTTCTGGTATCCGCGCTGAAGATGATTGTATTGCTTTTAGCACTTTCCTTTTCTTTATAGGAGCTACTGTTTCAAATGTCTCAACCGGTTGCTGTCCTTGATCAGATTTAGAGTCCTCTGTCTCTTTCTCACTCTTTACTTTAATAGGATGTTTAATTGTAGAAATTATTTTTTCTAAAGGGGTTGTTACTGCTTTATATTGCTCTTGAAGCAAATGTTCAGATTTGTGTTTCATCGCTTTTAACTTATCCAATTTCTTTTTTACATTAGCTCTAGTTTTAATAAGCTTCCGCGTTAACTGTTTTGAGTCCATGTTTTCGGTACAATGAATGAACGCTTTCTGACTAATACTATCCGATCATCCGCTTTTATCTAGTCAGTTCGGTTGTCCCATCATCCACCTGTCTCATTCGACCAACCGCTTTTATTGGTCAAATCGGTTGCCCGATCATCCGCCTGTCTTATCCGACCAACCGCTATTATTGGTCAGATCGGTTGTCCGATCATCCGCCTGTCATATCCGATCATCCGCTTTTATCTAGTCAGTTCGGTTGTCCCATCATCCACCTGTCTCATTCGACCAACCGCTTTTATTGGTCAAATCGGTTGCCCGATCATCCGCCTGTCTTATCCGACCAACCGCTATTATTGGTCAGATCGGTTGTCCGATCATCCGCCTGTCATATCCGATCATCCGCTTTTATCTAGTCAGTTCGGTTGTCCCATCATCCACCTGTCTCATTCGACCAACCGCTTTTATTGGTCAGATCGGTTGTCCGATCATCCGCCTGTCATATCCGACCCACCGCTTTTATCTGGTCAGTTCGGTTTTAACAGGCCGATACTGATTCTTCAAACCAAAACCCAACTTTCGTTTTACTTTCATTGCGTTAGTAACAAACCATGCGTTAGCTTTTTTCACCAATCGATGAATTTTTTGCTAATACTCTCTTGTATGCATCTTCTGCTAACACTTTATCTGCTTTATGTCGATTCCGCAAATCCGTGTATTCTGTATATGCTAAATCGTGTCGTTTACTCACTCTATCAAGCTCATTAATACCAGGATCTCCACGTATTAATCGTTTCGTGAGATTTGTTCCCGGGCCACAGAACTGATAGTCGGGTAAATGTAGCTTACCACCTGCCCGTATCACGAGCATGATTGATATAAAAACGTACACAATTACAGTTTTATATAGTAATGAAACCCATTACGATATCTACCATTGTTCATATCATCCTCCTTATTGATTACAACAAAGCCGAATCTATCTTTCCAACACATTGAACACATTTTCTTAAATACATTAAAGTTCATGTCGGTTGTTACATGATCATTATAAATATGCCTTAAATTTAGATCATCTTGTTTGAAAAGTATTAAAAAGTTTGCATTATCACGTATTAAATGCTTTGGAATATGCGTGTAACTTTGGCATAAATAAAAACTATCTATAGCCTTATGTCGTCCCATACAAAAATAATCACGAATAATTGACTGTTTATCGCAAGCTACATCATCAAATATAAAAACTGAATCTTCATTTGCTTTAGAAGGATGCATTATATCATCACTGCTGTTATACTCATAATATCCTATACCTTTTATAGGTTGCAGTAACTTTCTTAAATATTGATATTTGTTTTGATACAAAGTCTTTGAATATACATATACATTTCGAAATGATAATCCATTAGGATCCTGTAATAAGCTAATTATCAGATTCGTTTTACCAGAGTTGGAAGGTCCGCATATTATACAACGTAGATTATTTGGAAATAAATAACTATGCTTTCTGTTTTCCGGTGATGGATTATCAAATTGTCTTGTTACATCATCAACGTTTAATGTGTAAGGTTGTTTTATCACTTTCATGTTTATAACATAACTGACTTTTATATAAGCCTGAGTTTGATTATATACTGTTCATTTATCTGTTGACCATTGAAGTGTTCGGTCGATCATGAAGAAACGAGTAAGTGGAAAAGAGATTTCTTTTAACAGACCTCTCAAAAATGCAAAAATAAAATTAAAAAAGTCAAGGACTAATGGTTTGAAATCTGATGCGAAGTTAGCTGTACATACCGTGAAAGGTGTTACCAAAAAGAACCCTAGATCTAGAATTATTACGGTTCCTAAAAGCGGCGGTATACTTCCGCTCATTCCAATTTTCGCTGGTTTAAGTGCATTAGGAGCATTAGCAGGTGGCACTGCTTCCATTATAAGTGCTGTCAACAAAGCAAAGCAAGCACAAGCGGCGCTCAAAGAAAGCCAAAGACATAATAAATCGATGGAATCAATAGCTTTAGGTAAAGGTCTGTATTTAAAGCCATATAAAAAAGGATTAGGGGTTTTTTTAAAGACACGCCAACAAAAGTCAAACAAGAGCAAAAGGCGCTAACAAACCTTGACTTGATGCGTTATGCACAAGTGTTAAGGATACCTGAGTTTAGAGGGATATTCATGCGAGATAAATTACCTGTACGTATTAATAACAATGAAAGAGGTATTATTAACTTAGATAGTGTGAAAGGACCTGGCACTCATTGGACAGCCTATATTAAGAAGGGAAACGTAATCACTTATTTTGATAGTTTCGGCAATTTAAAGCCAAGTAAAGAAATTGTAAAGTATTTCAAGAGTGCTGAAAATAATGTAATCATTAAATATAATCACCATCAATATCAAACCTATAACACTAGTAATTGTGGCCATTTATGTTTAAATTTCTTATCATCAGACACAGTATAGTTCCAACACTCAAACGATGTGGACGTTTGATTTGATAGGAAAAACATCTGTTCTAACAGCAAATTATCATCCCTCAATAGAACTGAATCCTAAGTATCAATATGAACTGGCACTGGTAAGCTTTGATGGTTATAACTCAATTCCAAATATTGATGAAACGAATAATTGCTTAAAAATCGATAATGTGTTGATAACATTACCAACAGGATCTTATGAATTAAATCATATTTCGAATGCTATTAATAAGCAACTGAAAGAAAAGAATATTAATGATGTGACGTTTAGCCTACAAGCAAATGAGGATACACTACAAGCTGAGATCGCATGTAACAAAACTATTGATTTTAATGTAAATAACTCCATCTCCACAGTATTAGGATTTAATAAATCCGATGTACTAGATTCAACGAAATCCCCGCACAACGCTCAAAATATTGTAGATATATTTAAAGTAAATTCTATACAAGTACAATGTAACATTACACATGGAGCTTATCACAATGACATACCTGCGCACACTATCTACTAATTTTTCCCTACAGTACCTAAAGGTTATAAAATATCAGAAACTCCTCACAATTTAATATATATGCCTTTGAATACACAAGTAATTAATAACATTACCCTTAAAATAGTTGATCAAAATTGATTATTGGTCAATTTTAGAGGAGAAGTCATCAAGATAAGACTACATTTGAAGCTCTGCAATAATAATGGTGCTTAAGATTAAAGGCAATATAAGTACACAAAATCGAACCAACACGGCTAGTTCTCTTCAGACCGTGAAGCAGTTAACACATCAAAATAAACAATTTCTTGAATCATTGGGATTTCAACTAATAAAATAATATCAACATGAGTATCTTAAACGTTTCTGATAAAGTAGAATTTGATAATTCACTAATACGGATTCAGTACCACAATCATTTACCATACTCATCAAATTCTTTTAACAATAGTGATGAAATACGTATTGCGATTCAACAACAAGACATTTACACGTTACCAAGTCAATCACTTATTTACGTACAAGGGAAACTACTGAAAAGTGATGGAACCGTTGATAAAGATGCGAGAATGGCAGTAAATCCAATCGGCCATATGTTTAGTGAAATACGATTTGAATGTGGGGGAACTGTAATTGACAGAGTGAGAAATCCAGGAATTGCTTGTACATTAAAAAATCTTTGCTCATTAACAAGATCAGAATACTATCATGCCTCAAATGCAGGTTTCGAATATATAAATAACAAAGTAAATGAAAAGACAGGCGATTTTGATTTTTGTGTTCCATTGAAACATTTTCTTGGCTTCGCGGAAGACTACAATAAAATTTTAATAAACCTCCGTCTAGAATTAGTTTTAGTACGCAGTAATTCAGACAGGAATGTTATTGAAAGCCTCATACCTAATATGGCGATTAATATTAATAAAATAGTATGGAGAGTCCCTCATGTTTCTGTAGCTGATGTTGAACGTTTAAAGTTGTTGGAATACATAGAACAAGGAGTTGAATTAGAAATGGGATTTAGATCGTTTGATTTACATGAATATCCATCATTACCAAGGAGTAAACAGCATTCATGGACAATTAAAACATCTACACAATTAGAAAAGCCTAGATACTTAATATTGGGATTTCAAACCGATAGAAAGGATAATCCATTACGTTCTGCATCACTATTTGACCACTGTAATTTAACAGATATGAAAGTGTTTTTAAATAGTGAGAAATATCCCTACGAAGCTCTAAATTTAAATTTTAAGACGGGTCAATTTGCAATTTTATATGAAATGTACTGTAACTTCGCAAAGACCTATTACGATCGAGAACTTGCGGAACCAATATTTAATAGAGACGCATTTATAACATATACACCGATTATTGTAATTGATTGTTCACGGCAAAATGATAATTTAAATGTTGGAACCGTTGATATTCGCATTGAATTTGAAACGAGTGAAGATATACCTGATGCGACTTCCCTCTACTGTTTAATCTTACATGACCGTGTTTTCAAATACGTTCCTTTAACTGGTATGATAAATCAAATATAAATCACCATATCACTTGGATTACAACGGACTCATTACCATGACGTTCAGTTGATTGAAAAAATTCTAAAACGGAGAGGAAACAGGATGTACGTCAAGTGGTTTGGATTAGATTAAAGAAGTTGGATCAAGAAATCAGATATTGTGTACTAACTAGATTTTAAATAATTTTTTAATATATATGTAGATTTAGTTTATAATTTTTATTTTTTAATTGTAATCAGTGTTAATGTAACATATTCATATTTTAAAATGTAATTAATATTTATATATAAATACATATTTTTTTTAAACACATACGATTGTATTATTATTCCCGAAATATTCTTAATTTGCCGCGCACGCGCATTCTGACGTGTGCCTTCGGATGTTTAATAATTTAGGTACGTTCATATGAATGTTGTAATAATGACGGAGCTATTCACGAATATTAGATATTTAAGATAAATACTGAAATTTATTCAGTACATCATCATCCTTCCGACAATAAACATGGCGTAGATATGAGTCATTTTGGTCCCATAACTCAAATTGAAACATGCCCGCATTGTAGGCATGGTGGCTTTACATTGACTATACCTGAAACCTCATCTAAAACTCATTTATTTGCTCTAATACTTTGTGTGTTTGGGTAAGAAGGTTAAACATTAATCTTTTCATGTTTACTAATTAAAAATCTTTCTTCTAGATGTCTGCCCTGTGTATGCATTCCATATTGTATGGATTCCTGCAAGAACGTTAACCATTATTGTTTCAACTGTAACTCGTACCTAGGCACTTATCGAAATTAAAAATTATTATTACAACCCATTTAAAAATCGGTTGAGTGATTGAGGAAGCTGCTCCCCGAATTCAAGGTTATCTTGCGGTTACCCCTTTCTATTTTTAATTGATGGATGCGCGCGCATCTTTTTTACAATAAATGTAATAAATACCGGAAATATTTAAATTATAATTTAGTCTGAGGTAATCGTTCTTCCTGACAGGATGTCTCGTCTAAATATTTTGGGTTCATGCGTTTTCACACCAAAACGTTCGCTTTCATCGCTGCAGATTGATCGGCCTTATCCCATTGCGATGGCCAGGTGATGGCTTCTATGCCGAAACTATGGCAACAATAATAAAAACGAAAACCAAACCAGTAGTATTAATTTAATTGAACTGATTTAATCTTTCAACTGGTTAAACAATGGATCTCATCATTTCAAAATGTAAATATATCTGTTAGATAAAAATTAAGAAATTTTCAATAAATCTTATTTCTGGTACTAAAAGAGATTGTCGAATTTGAACCACTATGGTGATATTTAAGCTAGATACTGACGAATGGAAAACGAATAATTTTTTTATAATTCGCTTATAAAAATATTGTTCTCAATTTAAGTGCCTCACTCAATATAATTACATCAAAAGTATTTATTTTAGGCTTTTTCAATTCGCCCATGATTTCTTTACAAGAAATCTCGTTCCAACAAAAATTACCGTTGCAGCTTGCATATCAATAAAAGCAGCATATGTAAGTAAACATCACTGAATACAATCATACTGTATTGTAAGTTATATTTTCGAACGAGTTCAAGAAAGTCTACGTTTTCTTTAATTGGATATCGAATGTTACGACAAAAAGAAATTTTTCATTTTAACTTTATCGTACGATTAATCAAGAGTTTATAGAAGATTTACATTTCGAATAAATGATTTTAAACTTAAGAAATAATTTAAATGCGTAATTATTAGTACTAATTTAGTCTTAAATTAAAACTTAAATTAAAAGTGAAATTTAAATTTTCCGTTAACCTAGTTAAAATTTCCCGCCAAAAGAGCATCTTGAAAGACGCTGCGCTCTGATTGGTCGGATTTGAATTGTGGTCAGAACCTCTGAAGGGGATAGTGGTGGGGGAAAAGTAATTTCGGACCCTATGTTTAACCATATGTAATACACAATCTAATATTATTTATAATTATAGAGCTTCAATAAAATATGTCTTCAGTAGATAATAAATACCGATTCTAGAGCGGAAATGGCTCCCTGCTCCCTCTTACGTTATCGTGACGTCGCTGACGTCATCAACCGGAAGTTGACGTTATTGACATCATCATGACGTCATTGATGTCATCAACCGAAAGTTGACATCACCAACTCCATCATCCCTCTTCAATTCCCTTCATCAAAAGGCTTAAAAATTTAATACTTATAGTTTGCCTTATACTTTAAGCTCAAAAAGCTTAATTACAAAAGTATAAATGTCAACCGTTCGGTAGCTGGGGTATGTCCTTTGTAAATTAATCCATGCTTTACTGAATTTAGGAGCTCAAGTCCGTTGACGAGGTCTTTCCAAATAAAATCTACGTAAAGTTGCAGCAAATATACTCGCACGTGTTCCAATTCCACCAAAAGATCTTCATAAGATTTAGAAACTGGCATAAAACGTCACACCCGAGTTAAAAAGAATAAAGTGTTATTCTTTTTAACGAAGAAACGGAAACTTTAGGTTTATTTGCACATACACTTAAGTTATTTAAACCTTCTTTGGCATCCATCAAGTCTTGTGAAAGCATGTCTAACACTCTACCGTTCGGTGTGGAATGAGTTGAAAAGGTATGTGTAATAAACTTTACATGCACTCACGTTAACCGATGTGATCAATATGTATTGTCCGAATCACCGTTCGCTAATTTATAATAGAAACCACCACCCTTATAATTGAGAATGGATAAATGCGACCTTCAGAAGAGAAAACAGTAGCGATTAAAATTCAATCATTTTTGGGTTTGACAGGGTACTTCAGAAAATTTATTCCTGATTATGCGACTATCGCAAAGCCTGTGAGTGATATGCTGAGAAAAGATAACACCTTTATTCTTGGAGTAATACAGAAACAATCATTTGAAACTTTACGAGAAATGCTAAGTAGCGAACCGATATTAATGATTTATAAGCCTGGTAGAGAAACAGAATTACATACAGATGCCAGTAAGCACCGATATGGAGCATGTTTGCTTCAGAAAGCCGAAACTGATTTAAAATTTCATCCAATATTCTTTATGAGTAAAAAAACAACACCAACAAAAGAAAAGTATTCTAGCTACGAACTTGAGGTTTTAGCCATTATCGAAGGATTGAAGGAATTTCGTATTTATTTACTCGGCACACATGTTAAAATTGTTACCAATTGCTTAGCTTTTCAAAAGACAATGGATAAGAAAGCTTTAACTATAAGAGTTGCTCGATGGGCTTTACCTTTGATTATATATAATATAAATAGCCCACGTCAATGGTAAAAAGTGGAAGCGGTTTTGAGACCCAAATGGGACCATCGAGCAACTCTTGTAACTCCAACAGCTAATGAGACCACATCGCAGCCCAGAACCTTCTGAAGGTCTGGTAGGTTACTGCTAGTTAACAACAGATGACACTGTTTAAAATCAAGATTTATATTTAATTTTTTAGTAAAAATTTTTATAAGAAAATTTATTTTAAAATTATACAATTAATTTAAAATAAACTGTAAAATGATACGCAGAAATAGTAATCATTGAAACGATGAACCGTTGTGATTTCCAATCCACTGTGTTCTTCCGTTTGCCTAGACGATTCGTCCCACCACGTTTGCAACGACGACGGGGCGGCCGTTGTGTTTAATCCATGGATTCATAAAACCGGCACATTTCGTTTTTTATAAGTATTATCTCTCCAGGTAAGAAATCGTAAAATTTTAAATGTGTTCGTTTAACTTAACATCAAATATTTTACATATTAATTTAATTTAAAATATGTATATCTTAGCTATATTGTTTTAAATTAATATTGAAGAGTGTTTTAACATGTAACTACATCTTGGCAAAACAAATTTTGTTTCCATTTTGTTTCCATACGTAAGTCTTAAGAAATCCCGGGCTGTTCTTATTTTATTTTGGCAACCAAGAAACCGGCTAGACTTTTGTTTATTTACTCAAAGTAAATCTTGTTACTTTGTTAGTTGGTAGTTTTGTTACCACGGAAGACTAAAAAGTACTCTTTACCTTTACGTTTAGTAGTTCACAACTGAATAAGTTTGGTTTAATTTATTTCCAACTAAATTAATAATAATGAGTGATCAACGTACTAGCGGTAGACCCTGCAGTTATTACGACTGTAATTTAATCGCAAGAATTCATACCGGACTTAAATCATTTCGTTTTTCGATTAACAACAATAAAGGTGTACGTGAACTGTGGTTAAGAAACTGTGGAAATATTAACTTACTCCATTTAACTACTGAGGAATTGTAAAAGAAATATATTTGTCAATTGCATTTCAGTGATAGAGACTTTACAAAATCATCTATAAAAAGTAGATTACATCAAAAAGCCGTACCTCAAAAGTTTAAAGAGTTAAAAGTGTTAATTCCCCTAAAAACATACAGCAAAAATGATTTTCCATGAATATGGTCAACTCCAGAGCAAACCACCTCCGTAAAGACTTCTCCTGAATCGGAATTTTTGGAAGAATTATGTGAGTAAAGATTGTCCCAACAACAAGAAAATTCGGAAATTAGAAGAATTGGTAAAGAAATAAGCATGTATAATAAAAACAAAACGGTCAACAATTTCAAAATTGAAGAGTAAAATAAATAATACTAAATTTAAACTAACAACTGAATATATATTAAATAACTTCAATTACTTCAGTAAAGCATCTAAAAATTTAGTGCGTATGCAGTTATTGCATAAAAAACGATCGAAATGGGAGGTAGGACAAAAACAACTGTAATTATCACTATATTATTCTAGTCCAACTGCCTACCGTAACTTGCGAAAAAACATCGTTCTTCCTGTTAAAAGTACCATAAAGCGATGGATTGGACATGTAACTATTTTACCAGGTTTTTGCGTTAATTTTAAAAGTCAGCTACTGAAGACAGGAAATAGAACGAAATAGACACGAAATGTCTATTAAAGAATTGTATCAAGGGCCCTTGAAGTATTCAAAGGCACTTGATTTTATTGAAGGATTTTAAGACCTAGGATCTTTGGGACGACTTACACAATGCGCGAAAAAAGCTGTGTTGTTTATGATCCGTGGTTTATTTTTAAAATGGAAACTACCGATTGCATATTTTTTAAGTGAAACAGGCATAAAAACGAATGATTTGGAAATATTAATTCTGAATCCCATTGATTGTGTATTGGACTGTGGTTTTGTTCTGAAGGCTATAACCTGCGATCAGGGTCCTTCCAATACAGTTGTAATGGAAAAACTGCATATTTCCACTAAAACCCCTTACTTTATGCATCAAAACATTAAAGTATTCTGCATTTACGATGTACCACACCCTGTTAAAAATTTAAGAAACAATTTAATGTATAGTGGTTTTGTGTGTAAAATAAACAATAAAATAAAAAACAAAACAATAATTTCATTCAAAGACATAAATGCCGTGTATGCTTTAGACAAAACATCAAACACATGTAGAGCATTACCTAAATTAACGGATGTACATCTTAAACCAAACTCGTTCCAAAAACAGTCGGCAAAATTAGCTGTGCAAGTACTAAGCTATAGTGTTTCCTGTGCAATCAGGACGTGTCATAAAACTGGTGAATTAACAAGCAGTTCTTGTTTAAATACGGCAAATTTTATCGAACTGATAAATAATACATTTGATTGTTTTAAATCAACAAAAAGATTTGATAGCAATTCATATCTTTGTGCTTTGTCGGAAGAAACACTTTTGATAACATCGAAATTGCTTGATGCAAAAGATTTTATGTCAAAATTGTAGAAATTGTCCAACGGTAAATTAACCCGTCCAAAATGTTTTTCCGGACTAGAACAGACAATCAATGCAATGTTAATGTTACATAAGGATTGTGTTGACAAAGGATTTAATTACATTCTTACAGGTATGTGTCCACTTACCTGCCTTCTTATAGTTCAAAGTTGAACTATCTTGTTGAAATATTTTAAATCTAATTCTAATTATCAACAAAAATCTGTTTATTTAAATCAATAATTTGGATTACAGAAAGAACAAATCAAGACGCACTCGAAAATTTTTTTCGAGTGTGTCATTCGGCAAAGAGGTTATAATCGAAACCCAAGCGCTCGTGCATTTCGTACAACTTTTAGATTATTAATGACCAACCTATTAATGCGGCCACCCAAGTCAGCAAATTGTGAAGGTGATGATCACAATTGGCTTCGACAGTTTGATAAACCAGCTACAAATTTATCAACTGTTAATTACAGTATGAGTGCCAACGTTTCTACCGTTGATTTGTCGTCAAGTACAACGAGTACAACAAGTACAACGAACACATCTTTAATTTCAAAAGACCGAAGAAAAGTAACGTTAGAAGATTGAGCGATAACATATTACGCAGGATATTTATGTTATAAAACATTATCAACATTTAAATGTGATAACTGCGCGTCTTCATTAATAAAAGACAACACAGAATTGTTAGATACCAATCAAATATTAATATTGTAACGGTTTATTTTTTCCTTTTTGAGTTATTTGGCGTCATGTGTCACCATCTCTTGTTATTTGCAGATTTTATCAATTTCTGTAAATTTATTCGTTGCCGTTAGAGTGGAGAGATCCATTTTTGAGAGTTGTCCACGTTGATTCTTCCTCTTTTGTTATCGAGACATAGTACGTTACGCATCGTCAAATTTATTATGTTCCTACGCACCCGCATGGTTTAAGATTATTTGAAGAAGTGTTAATTTTTTGGGTTTGGCAAGAAAATCTTCTTCGCGGCCTAGCCGGATTTGAATCCTATACCATAATAAATGGAAACACTACATTTATAGTTTTTTTCGAGTCGGATGTTTCCGAATTTATTGGGGCGCGTGGCGTTCTTTCGTGGAGCCGATTAATATCGGAAGGTAAATATGGTTTCCTTTTAAATAAATATGGAAGGTAGTATTTAGGGGAAAAATAACGTTGGATTTAACATTTTTTTAGGCTTGCTGTTTTCCGTTGTTTTCTTCGTCACTGTTTTTCGCCGTTGAATTTTTTTGTCGACGATTTCATCATTTTTATTGTCTTCACCGTACACCGCCTCCTTTTGTGAGGCGTTTTCACCGATCATATTGATACGATCACAATTTTCGTTTGGCAACCCATTTTCGAGCCACTGAAGTTTATTTTGCAAAATTTGAGCAGAACACGTGGTTAAACATCTCGTAGAGGCGCCGTAACGTCGTGGGAATTCATCAAGTTGTGTCAGGCTAATAAAAAAAAGAAGGCAACGAATCTTCGAATTATTTAAGAAAAAAAAGGTAAAATAACGATTCTTAAAATAAATTGCGAATTACATTTTCCTTTCAACCGAACCATATAAAAAAAATTCATAATAGATAATAGTTGTGTACTGTGTTTGTATTAAAAAAAGAGAATAATAATAGAATTGGGATATTTTGATTACTGTATAACAAAAACAAAATAATAACTTTTGTGATTGATTTATTACTTTATTGTAAATTAAACTTGCTGATTTGTCAGTCGGTTACTCGATTTTCTTGAAACGCTTTTGAGACGCTTAAAGAGACGCTTTTGTTAGTGTCAGTAACATGTGTGGTGAATATCGTAATTATTTTATAAATTTACTCATTAGAGTTCAATTACATAAATTGTGTAAGACACAAAACGTAAGAAATGATGTTACCTACAGGCCTTTCCAAAAGTTATTAAATTTTAAAAATTTGTAAATAAATTTTTTTTTAATGTTTATATTATTTTTTTATATTAATATGTTTATATTACGGTAGTGCCTCGATAATCCGAGTCCCACTAATCCGGACATCTTTCCATCCTTACGCTTAAGAAACAATAGTAAAACTAATAGATTTTATTTTTTATCTAATTTAATGTAGATAAAAGTAAATTCGTGTTCAATGAATTCATACCGTGTCGCGATCCAAAAGTTATTATAGCTTTGTTCCAAGCAGCACTCCGACTCGTCGCGGACTCGTCAAATGCAATCGCACATGTCTAGTAATATCATTACACTTAAGCAGGTTAGACTACATCACTTGATATGGGCGATTGCATTTGACGAGTCCGCGACGGGCCGTAGCGGTGGTTGGAACAAAGTTTATAAGTCGCCAAACTAGACGACGACTATGAGTGGACACGATGTGAAAACTTCTCAAGGTTTTGTTTATTAGAATAGCCGAAAACTAATCTCAATTAACTGGTTAAGATATTTATTGATTTGTTAATCTAAATTCCGTTGTTTTTCACATTTATCTTCAGTAAGAGGCAGTTTCAATCAACCTTTGTTAAGTAAGTAAATTAAGTGGAAACGCTATATTTTGATTTTTATCCACTGCCCATCTGTTAAGATTTATTTTAATTCCTTTTATTTTCCTTTTTTGAGTTTAGAATTTGTGGGGTTTTAACATTTTATGTAAGTTGGGTTGCCTAAAGCATTCAATTTTAATTTCGGTTTATGTACTCGAGAACAACTTTTTTATGTTAAAAAAGATTATAAAAGAGCCTGTTTGCCCAAAAAATCACTCTCTCTCGTCTCATTTGATTTTTGTAAGAACAACACAGTATATCCCAGACAATAGTTTAATTTTCGTTCGCTCAATTATCAAGTGTAAACCAACAAAAAAAATAAAGAATATTTAATTTAAAAAGAAGTGTTTTGAATCAGCGCAATCCAGAAAATTTAAGTAACATAAAATGGTCCTTCGAGCCGGATATTAAAAATCACGTCGAAATAAAATTTGGTATCCAGTCATTGATGCGGCGTGTCAAATCTTTTTCCAAGACGTTGTCCATCTGGGTGAGAGCGGTTTGCTGACCCGTCCAAGACGACTCAGGAATTCCAGACCACACGAGTTAAAGGTCCATGCTGGAGGCCTGGTAGCCGGAAACGACGCCATTGTGACGTGCTGTAAGTCCTTTTTCTTCCTTGCTTGTTGGTCTCTATCTGTATCGGGTTTTCACTGGCAATATGAGCCAATTAGACAATCTGGTCAAAAAACGAGGCATTGTCAAAGGTAAATTAACGAATTTTTCAAAATTTATCGCGAGATTTGAGGCGATCATAAAAGACGGCGGTATCGTTTCGGAACTTTCGGTGGAGTTAGAGCAGCGCTACGATCGCGCGGTTAATCTTATCAATGAATTTGAAGAAATTCAGGGGGAAATTGATATTTTGAGCGTTGATGGCGAGGTGTAAAGCGCAGAAACGGAAGCATTTGAAGGGGTTTTTTACGCTAACACCGCCAAAGCAAAACGAATCTTGACGAACAGGACAATATGCGCCGACTCGTCGTTCGTGGTGGGACCGGTTCCGGAGCAACATGTTAAATTGCCCGTAATAGATTTACCCAAATTTGGCGGCGGTTACGATACATGGCTTGGTTTCAGGGATATTTTCGAGTCTTTGATTCACGCGAACGCTTCAATAAATGACATACAGAAATTTCATTACTTGGTATCGGCACTAACCGGTAGTGCTCGTCAAGTCATCGAAAGTCTCGAGATAACTAACACGAACTATCAAGTAGCGATGTGGCTGAAGTTAGATTCATATTCGAATCTATACCAGATTCAGATTCACAAAATTACAGTTGACCAGATAAGTCTTAATCTACAGACTACAGACGTTATAGGAACTTGCGGCTGCCCTGTATAATTCGAATAGACCCTCTACTATGTTCCTTGTCAACCCCCACCCCCAGATTTACCCCCAGATTTTAATATTCTTCATGGTTAATGAAACACGTAGAAATTATTTTCTCAATAACTAGAGATTGCAGCACCCTCGGACTAATCTAGATTATTGCCTTAGGTCCTCCTGTATCATTCAAGCGCAACCCTACCCCCAGATTTGCCGTAGGGACCGAGGGGTGAATTTTCGAATATTCCTCGTTTTCAATGGCATACTTAGAAATTATTTTCTCAATAACTAGAGATTGCAGCACCCTGGAACTAGTCTAGATCATTGCCTTAGATCCTGATGTATCATTCAAGCGCACCCCTACCCCCAGATTTGCCGTAGGGGCCGAGGGGTGAATTTTTGAATATTCCTCGTTTTCAATGACATACTTAGAAATTATTTCCTCAATAACTAGAGATTGCAGCACCCTGGAACTAGTCTAGATCATTGCCTTAGATCTTCCTGTATCATTCAAGCGCACCCCTACCCCCAGATTTGCCGTAGGGGCCGAGGGGTGAATTTTCGAATATTCCTCGTTTTCAATGGCATACTTAGAAATTATTTTCTCAATAACTAGAGATTGCAGCACCCTGGAATTAGTCTAGATCATTGCCTTAGATCCTTATGTATCATTCAAGCGCACCCCTACCCCCAGATTTGCCGTAGGGGCCGAGGGGTGAATTTTCGAATATTCCTCGTTTTCAATGGCATACTTAGAAATTATTTTCTTAATAACTAGAGATTGCAGCACCCTGGAATTAGTCTAGATCATTGCCTTAGGTCCTTATGTATCATTCAAGCGCACCCCTACCCCCAGATTTGCCGTAGGGGGCGAGGGGTGAATTTTCGAATATTCCTGGTTTTCAATGGCATACTTAGAAATTATTTTCTCAATAACTAGAGATTGCAGCACCCTGGAATTAGTCTAGATCATTGCCTTAGGTCCTTATGTATCATTCAAGCGCACCCTTACCCCCAGATTTGCCGTAGGGGCCGAGGGGTGAATTTTCGAATATTCCTCGTTTTCAATGGCACACTTAGAAATTATTTTCTCAATAACTAGAGATTGCAGCACCTTGGAACTAGTCTAGATCATTGCCTTAGATCCTTATGTATCATTCAAGTGCACCCCTACCCCCAGATTTGCCGTAGGGGCCGAGGGGTGAATTTTCGAATATTCCTCGTTTTCAATGGCATACTTAGAAATTATTTTCTCAATAACTAGAGATTGCAGCACCTTGGAACTAGTCTAGATCATTGCCTTAGATCCTTATGTATCATTCAAGCGCACCCCTACCCCCAGATTTGCCGTAGGGGCCGAGGGGTGAATTTTCGAATATTCCTCGTTTTCAATGGCATACTTAGAAATTATTTTCTCAATAACTAGAGATTGCAGCACCCTGGAACTAGTGTAGATCATTGCCTTAGGTCCTTATGTATCATTCAAGCGCACCCCTACCCCCAGATTTGCCGTAGGGGCCGAGGGGTGAATTTTCGAATATTCCTCGTTTTCAATGGCATACTTAGAAATTATTTTCTCAATAACTAGAGATTGCAGCACCCTGGAACTAGTCTAGATCATTGCCTTAGGTCCTTATGTATCATTGAAGCGCACCCCTACCCCCAGATTTGTCGTAGGGGCCGAGAGGTGAATTTTCGAATATTCCTCGTTTTCAATGGCATACTTAGAAATTATTTTCTCAATAACTAGAGATTGCAGCACCCTGGAACTAGTCTAGATCATTGCCTTAGGTCCTTATGTATCATTCAAGCGCACCCCTACCCCCAGATTTGCCGTAGGGGCCGAGGGGTGAATTTTCGAATATTCCTCGTTTTCAATGGCATACTTAGAAATTATTTTCTCAATAACTAGAGATTGCAGCACCCTGGAACTAGTCTAGATCATTGCCTTAGGTCCTTATGTATCATTCAAGCGCACCCCTACCCCCAGATTTGCCGTAGGGGCTGAGGGGTGAATTTTCGAATATTCCTCGTTTTCAATGGCATACTTAGAAATTATTTTCTTAATAACTAGAGATTGCAGCACCCTGGAATTAGTCTAGATCATTGCCTTAGGTCCTTATGTATCATTCAAGCGCACCCCTACCCCCAGATTTGCCGTAGGGGGCGAGGGGTGAATTTTCGAATATTCCTGGTTTTCAATGGCATACTTAGAAATTATTTTCTCAATAACTAGAGATTGCAGCACCCTGGAATTAGTCTAGATCATTGCCTTAGGTCCTTATGTATCATTCAAGCGCACCCTTACCCCCAGATTTGCCGTAGGGGCCGAGGGGTGAATTTTCGAATATTCCTCGTTTTCAATGGCACACTTAGAAATTATTTTCTCAATAACTAGAGATTGCAGCACCTTGGAACTAGTCTAGATCATTGCCTTAGATCCTTATGTATCATTCAAGCGCACCCCTACACCCAGATTTGCCGTAGGGGCCGAGGGGTGAATTTTCGAATATTCCTCGTTTTCAATGGCATACTTAGAAATTATTTTCTCAATAACTAGAGATTGCAGCACCTTGGAACTAGTCTAGATCATTGCCTTAGATCCTTATGTATCATTCAAGCGCACCCCTACCCCCAGATTTGCCGTAGGGGCCGAGGGGTGAATTTTCGAATATTCCTCGTTTTCAATGGCATACTTAGAAATTATTTTCTCAATAACTAGAGATTGCAGCACCCTGGAACTAGTCTAGATCATTGCCTTAGGTCCTTATGTATCATTCAAGCGTACCCCTACCCCCAGATTTGCCGTAGGGGCCGAGGGGTGAATTTTCGAATATTCCTCGTTTTCAATGGCATACTTAGAAATTATTTTCTCAATAACCAGAGATTGCAGCACCCTGGAACTAGTCTAGATCATTGCCTTAGGTCCTTATGTATCATTCAAGCGCACCCCTACCCCCAGATTTGCCGCAGGGGCTGAGGGGTGAATTTTCGAATATTCCTCGTTTTCAATGGCATACTTAGAAATTATTTTCTCAATAACTAGAGATTGCAGCACCCTGGAACTAGTCTAGATCATTGCCTTAGATCCTTATGTATCATTCAAGCGCACCCCTACCCCCAGATTTGCCGTAGGGGCCGAGGGGTGAATTTTCGAATATTCCTCGTTTTCAATGGCATACTTAGAAATTATTTTCTCAATAACTAGAGATTGCAGCACCCTGGAACTAGTCTAGATCATTGCCTTAGGTCCTTATGTATCATTCAAGCGCACCCCTACCCCCAGATTTGCCGTAGGGGCCGAGGGGTGAATTTTCGAATATTCCTCGTTTTCAATGGCATACTTAGAAATTATTTTCTCAATAACTAGAGATTGCAGCACCCTGGAACTAGTCTAGATCATTGCCTTAGGTCCTTATGTATCATTCAAGCGCACCCCTACCCCCAGATTTGCCGTAGGGGCTGAGGGGTGAATTTTCGAATATTCCTCGTTTTCAATGGCATACTTAGAAATTATTTTCTCAATAACAAGAGATTGCAGCACCCTGGAACTAGTCTAGATCATTGCCTTAGGTCCTTATGTATCATTCAAGCGCACCCCTACCCCCAGATTTGCCGTAGGGGCCGAGAGGTGAATTTTCGAATATTCCTCGTTTTCAATGGCATACTTAGAAATTATTTTCTCAATAACTAGAGATTGCAGCACCCTGGAACTAGTCTAGATCATTGCCTTAGATCTTCCTGTATCATTCAAGCGCACCCCTACCCCCAGATTTGCCGTAGGGGCCGAGGGGTGAATTTTCGAATATTCCTCGTTTTCAATGGTATACTTAGAAATTATTTTCTCAATAACTAGAGATTGCAGCACCCTGGAACTAGTCTAGATCATTGCCTTAGGTCCTTATGTATCATTCAAGCGCACCCCTACCCCCAGATTTGCCGTAGGGGCCGAGAGGTGAATTTTCGAATATTCCTCGTTTTCAATGGCATACTTAGAAATTATTTTCTCAATAACTAGAGATTGCAGCACCCTGGAACTAGTCTAGATCATTGCCTTAGATCTTCCTGTATCATTCAAGCGCACCCCTACCCCCAGATTTGCCGTAGGGGCCGAGGGGTGAATTTTTGAATATTCCTCGTTTTCAATGGCATACTTAGAAATTATTTTCTCAATAACTAGAGATTGCAGCACCCTGGAACTAGTCTAGATCATTGCCTTAGATCTTCCTGTATCATTCAAGCGCACCCCTACCCCCAGATTTGCCGTAGGGGCCGAGGGGTGAATTTTTGAATATTCCTCGTTTTCAATGGCATACTTAGAAATTATTTTCTCAATAACTAGAGATTGCAGCACCCTGGAACTAGTCTAGATCATTGCCTTAGATCTTCCTGTATCATTCAAGCGCACCCCTACCCCCAGATTTGCCGTAGGGGCCGAGGGGTGAATTTTCGAATATTCCTCGTTTTCAATGGCATACTTAGAAATTATTTTCTCAATAACTAGAGATTGCAGCACCCTGGAACTAGTCTAGATCATTGCCTTAGGTCCTTATGTATCATTCAAGCGCACCCCTACCCCCAGATTTGCCGTAGGGGCTGAGGGGTGAATTTTCGAATATTCCTCGTTTTCAATGGCATACTTAGAAATTATTTTCTCAATAACTAGAGATTGCAGCACCCTGGAACTAGTCTAGATCATTGCCTTAGATCCTTATGTATCATTCAAGCGCACCCCTACCCCCAGATTTGCCGTAGGGGCCGAGGGGTGAATTTTCGAATATTCCTCGTTTTCAATGGCATACTTAGAAATTATTTTCTCAATAACTAGAGATTGCAGCACCCTGGAACTAGTCTAGATCATTGCCTTAGGTCCTTATGTATCATTCAAGCGCACCCCTACCCCCAGATTTGCCGTAGGGGCCGAGGGGTGAATTTTCGAATATTCCTCGTTTTCAATGGCATACTTAGAAATTATTTTCTCAATAACTAGAGATTGCAGCACCCTGGAACTAGTCTAGATCATTGCCTTAGGTCCTTATGTATCATTGAAGCGCACCCCTACCCCCAGATTTGTCGTAGGGGCCGAGAGGTGAATTTTCGAATATTCCTCGTTTTCAATGGCATACTTAGAAATTATTTTCTCAATAACTAGAGATTGCAGCACCCTGGAACTAGTCTAGATCATTGCCTTAGGTCCTTATGTATCATTCAAGCGCACCCCTACCCCCAGATTTGCCATAGGGGCCGAGAGGTGAATTTTCGAATATTCCTCGTTTTCAATGGCATACTTAGAAATTATTTTCTCAATAACTAGAGATTGCAGCACCCTGGAACTAGTCTAGATCATTGCCTTAGATCTTCCTGTATCATTCAAGCGCACCCCTACCCCCAGATTTGCCGTAGGGGCCGAGGGGTGAATTTTCGAATATTCCTCGTTTTCAATGGTATACTTAGAAATTATTTTCTCAATGACTAGAGATTGCAGCACCCTGGAACTAGTCTAGATCATTGCCTTAGGTCCTTATGTATCATTCAAGCGCACCCCTACCCCCAGATTTGCCGTAGGGGCCGAGAGGTGAATTTTCGAATATTCCTCGTTTTCAATGGCATACTTAGAAATTATTTTCTCAATAAATAGAGATTGCAGCACCCTGGAACTAGTCTAGATCATTGCCTTAGATCTTCCTGTATCATTCAAGCGCACCCCTACCCCCAGATTTGCCGTAGGGGCCGAGGGGTGAATTTTTGAATATTCCTCGTTTTCAATGGCATACTTAGAAATTATTTTCTCAATAACTAGAGATTGCAGCACCCTGGAACTAGTCTAGATCATTGCCTTAGGTCTTCCTGTATCATTCAAGCGCACCCCTACCCCCAGATTTGCCGTAGGGGCCGAGAGGTGAATTTTTGAATATTCCTCGTTTTCAATGGCATACTTAGAAATTATTTTCTCAATAACTAGAGATTGCAGCACCCTGGGACTAGTCTCGATTATTGCTTTAGGTCCTCCTGTATCATTCAAGCGCACCTCTACCCCCAGATTTGCCGTAGGGGCCGAGGGGTGAATTTTTGAATATTCCTCGTTTTCAATGGCATACTTAGAAATTATTTTCTCAATAACTAGAGATTGCAGCACCCTGGAACTAGTCTAGATCATTGCCTTAGATCTTCCTGTATCATTCAAGCGCACCCCTACCCCCAGATTTGCCGTAGGGGCCGAGGGGTGAATTTTTGAATATTCCTCGCTTTCACTGGCATACTTAGAAATTATTTCCTCAATAACTAGAGATTGCAGCACCCTGGGATTAGTCTGGATTATTGCTTTAGGTCCTCCTGTATCATTCAAGCGCACCTCTACCACCAGATTTGCCGTAGGGGCCGAGGGGTGAATTTTTGAATATTCCTCGTTTTCAATGGCATACTTAGAAATTATTTTCTCAATAACTAGAGATTGCAGCACCCTGGAACTAAAAGGGTTTCGTTTACCCTTTTAGTTATCTTAGAAAGTTTATTATACTTTATTATTTGAATTTTCCATTACGTTATCTTTATAGAATTAGTTGATTTATTGCTTTATTTTTGCGTTTTCTTATTGCTCTTTTTTAATTTTGCGTTTTTTAACCTTACTTCGTTCAGAATCAATTGATTCTTATTACCTTTTTAATTTGCTATTTCAGCGTTCGTTTATAGTTTATTAGTTTTTTTTTTAGTTTTGTTTCTTCATTCTTTAGAGCATTGTTGAAAATTTGTTGTCAACATTAGTTGCTTTCGCAGGTTTTATTTAAAAATCTGACCTTTCACAGACTCAAAAATGAAAAGAAAAAGAGGCTTTGATATTGACACATTTGTTGGTGAATTAGTAGTTATTATAAAAACGGGCAAGGGTTTTTTGTCTGATTTGGAAAAAACCCCAAAACGTTCGGGATTGGACATATATTCTCTGTTGTGTAAAGCGTTGAATATAAAGGATACATATATAAATAAAATAGTTTTATTTACCAATGTTAAACGAAAGTATACGTTTATTCTATCAAAATATAATAACATTGAAATAAAAGAAAGATCTACTAATGCAATTGAAACTAAAATACTAAATCGTAACAGCCCCACCCTAAAACGTTCGTCGCCAACTAGTAAAAATATTCATGATCGATTAGATGGAGAACATTTATTAGAACTCCCTACTGATTATGAAACCTTTATGAGTAAGGCACATCTACCGACATCACAGGTGAAACTCTGTCAATCTAAAAACCTAAGCACAATTGATCAAGTCGTGCAAAACAAAACAGATTTTAATCTGAAAACAGAACATTTAATACATGTTTTTGATCAAAGTTGGCTTCACCAACAAAAAAGGAAATTAAATTTAAAGCAAATATTAATTCAGTTGGGAATTACGTGCGTGATTATATTTTAAGGTTCCCGTAGCAATACTAAAGGTGATTATACTCATGTAATTGAATATGGTAACTGTAAGCATGAAGGCTGTAGAAAATTCAGATTTGAATACATATTCATTGATAAATCTTTAAGCATTATTATTAAGTACGATAAAAAATTTACTAATCATAAGCTGTGTCTTATGATTAGTAAGATACTGGTAGATACCTACCAAGTTCGTAATATCGAAAGACAACAATATAAAGAAAAACTTGAAAGAAACTCAGCGTACTTAATTAGAATGGATGACTTAAATAATATCGATGACATTATAGCAACAGATGGTAATATGCAAACCGTAAGGTCACTACCCGTTTATCAAAAAATTAAAAGTGAAGGGAAAAGTGATACAGATTTTCATATTGATGATTACATTGACATTTTGCTAACGGCCCTGCATGAAAACCTAGATGACCATAAATATATTCAATTTCCTAACGGTAGAGTTTTAGTATATTTCTTTTGCAAAAATACTATTAACAGTATAGTGCCGAAAGAAAATAAGATAAAAATATATTTTGATGCAACGGGTTCACTGGTACGCCCTTACGTTACAGAAAAGGGCCACCGTGCATATTACTATGCTGGTGTTGTAAATGTGAAAGGACAAATAATTCCAGTTTTCGAATTAATCTCTTCCATGCACGATGCCGTAACAATATCTTCTTTTTTATGCCACTTTAAAAAATTTGTCATTACAAGGTATCATCGAAAATGGCCTATAATTTCTGAAATTGTGACGGATTGGAGCTTTGCTTTAATTACAGCTGCTTGTTTGGCCTTCAATAATATGCCATTATATGCATATTTAAAGGTATGTTATAAATATATGTGCGATCAAAACCAGAGCATATGCGACATTACTATTTTAAGAACATGTGTCGCTCATTTCATGAAGACGCTGTCAAATTACCTACATAAAGCAAAAATTAATAAAAACTGTTTAGGTATAATATTGGACATGGTCGGAGTATTAATTCAAAGTCGAAATTTTCAAGAACTAACGGTCCATTTTAGAAGCTTTTTAATTGTAGTAATTAGTCCTGTAATTAACAGTGAAACAATTCAACATTTGGAATATCTCACTAAATTTAACTTGCAATATTTAAAATTAGATGAATTTGACATAATTAATAACATAGATGAGGAAGACGTCGATACCATTACAGCTTCATACGCAGATACGCCATTTTATAAACATTTTCATCAAATTTATACTGAAGTTGAGAACGCAATAGCAAAATGGAATAGCGATAGTGATGAGAAAAATGGTCTGTAATGTATTCCATTTGCACAATTTTTGCTGAAGAATTATATGCCATTTGTACCTCTTTGGACGTCTGTGATAGACAACATATCGACAGAAGAAGAAGTTATTACATCAAATTCAAATGTTGAATGCTGGTTTAAAATTGTAAAAAAAAATATCTTAGTGAATGACACGTACTTGAAAGTTGGACGATTCGTAAGAATTTTAAAAAGGATTACACAAAGTAATGTGAAAGAACTTACATTAAATATCAAAAAAAGAAAGCAAACAAATCAAACACAGAACGATGACATCAATAGTCTATCATGTAAAGAACAGTGGCGGCAAAAAGTAAAGAAGCAACGGACTCATTTCAATAAAAAAAAAGTGGAAGCTTTTTTGAATAAACATATCCACCTATTGCATGGTTCAAACAACGATACAATTTATTTTGCAGATGAAGACAATATAGACGATCCACCTCAATATCAGAATGCTGAACATCAACATGTCCACTTACAAAACAATTCCAACACCAAATTAACTAGCTTTAAAGATAAATATGATATTGAAGATCCATCTAATTTTCATGATAAAGAATATAACCCATCATCCTCATCGTTTTACAAATCAGACGCAGTGCCTTGCTTTAAGAACGGATTGATATCTAATAATGAATATTACTTGAACGCAGTAATGAAGCAAAATTTACATAACACCCAAAAATTTTTAATTGGAATTTACAATTATCGTAACACCACTATTAAATTAATGAGTGATGATTTTTTACGGCTATATTCAAATAAAAATTCTACAATAGTTAATTCAAAATCATTAACAGATAAGTGGTTATCAAACTACTGCATCGACGCATTTGCATTTTCATATTTAAAAAACATGACTGATTATATTTATTATATAGACACTGTTACAGTGCAATTTATGTTTTCCGAAAATGATTACTTAAATTTAAAAGTATTTGTAGAGAATTTAACTAATTATAAGTACATATTTATTCCATATAACGTAAACTCAAGTCACTGGATATTAATAGTCCTAAGTATGGCAGAAATATTAATTTATTTACTCGATCCTGGTCAAACAAGTATAGACAACAATATATATAACAAAATTAAAAAGCTTTTCCAAAGGTATAATAAAACAAAGAGTTGTAACGAACGAATAAATATCAAAGGTTGGAAAATGGCTAAAAACTACAAATATCCTACACAAACGGATAGCATAAATTGTGGACTATTTGTTATATATTTTATGAGCGTTATAGGAGAACGTGGCAACATTAATGATCTTCTTTATGGAGATAATAAATTTGGTACAGAGGAATACCGGTTTAGACTTCAAGCGTACTTGTTGGAAAATTCTGAAAATATTCAAAAGTACTGCCCTGTGTGTGGTCTTTATAACGAATCGCAATACATTTCTTGCAATCAATGTCAACGATGGTATCATTTTAAGAATGGTTCCAATATTTCACCAAATGTGTCTTTTGAACAGGCGTCCCACATAACCTTCATATTTACCTGCAATTATTGTTTAATTTAAATGCTGTAATCTGTCCCAAAATTTAGAAAAGTGCCGAGAAGTATGCCATTAATTTCATTGGCATAATTTCCAAGTATGCCATTGTGCCATTGGGTGTGCCTACTCTAGAATGATAAAAGAGGACCTAATGCAATAATCTAGGCTAGTCCCAGGGTACTACAGTATGCCATTGAAAACGATGAATATTCAAAAATTCACCCCTCGGCCGCTACGGCAAATCTGGGGGTAGGGGTGCGCTTGAATGATACGGAAGGACCTAAGGGAATGATCTGGACTAGTTCCAGGGTGCTGCAATCTTTAGTTATTGAGAAAATAATTTCTAAGTATGCCATTGAAAACGAGGAATATTCGAAAATTCACCCCTCGGCCCCTACGGCAAATCTGGGGGTAGTTGTGCGCTTGAATGATACATAAGGACCTAAGGTAATGATCTAGACAAGTTCAAGGGTGCTGCAATCTCTAGTTATTGAGAAAATAATTTTTAAGTATGCCATTGAAAACGAGGAATATTCGAAAATTCACCCCTCAGCCCCTACGGCAAATCTGGGGGTAGGGGTGCGCTTGAATGATACATAAGGACCTAAGGCAATGATCTAGACTAGTTCCAGGGTGCTGCAATCTCTAGTTATTGAGAAAATAATTTCTAAGTATGCCATTGAAAACGAGGAATATTCGAAAATTCACCCCTCGGCCCCTACGGCAAATCTGGGGGTAGGGGTGCGCTTGAATGATACATAAGGATCTAAGGCAATGATCTAGACTAGTTCCAAGGTGCTGCAATCTCTAGTTATTGAGAAAATAATTTCTAAGTATGCCATTGAAAACGAGGAATATTCGAAAATTCACCCCTCGGCCCCTACGGCAAATCTGGGGGTAGAGGTGCGCTTGAATGATACAGGAGGACCTAAAGCAATAATCCAGACTAATCCCAGGGTGCTGCAATCTCTAGTTATTGAGAAAATAATTTCTAAGTATGCCATTGAAAACGAGGAATATTCAAAAATTCACCCCTCGGCCCCCACGGCAAATCTGGGGGTAGGGGTGCGCTTGAATGATACAGGAAGTCCTAAGGTAATGATCTAGACTAGTTCCAGGGTGCTGCAATCTCTAGTTATTGAGAAAATAATTTCTAAGTATGCCATTGAAAATGAGGAATATTCAAAAATTCACCCCTCGGCCCCTACGGTAAATCTGGGGGTAGGGGTGCGCTTGAATGATACAGGAAGACCTAAGGCAATGATCTAGACTAGTTCCAGGGTGCTGCAATCTCTAGTTATTGAGAAAATAATTTCTAAGTATGCCATTGAAAACGAGGAATATTCAAAAATTCACCCCTCGGCCCCTACGGTAAATCTGGGGGTAGGGGTGCGCTTGAATGATACAGGAAGATCTTAGGCAATGATCTAGACTAGTTCCAGGGTGCTGCAATCTCTAGTTATTGAGGAAATAATTTCTAAGTATGTCATTGAAAACGAGGAATATTCAAAAATTCACCCCTCGGCCCCTACGGCAAATCTGGGGGTAGGGGTGCGCTTGAATGATACAGGAGGACCTAAGGCAATAATCTAGACTAGTCTCAGGGTGCTGCAGTCTCTAGTTATTGAGAAAATAATTTCTACGTATTTCATTAAGAACGAAGAGTATTCAAATCTGGGGGTAAATCTGGGGGTGAGGGTAGACAAGGAACATAGTAGAGGGTCTATTCGCATTATACAGGGCAGCCGCAAGTTCCTATAACGTCTGTAGTTTTAGAAAACGATTTTAAAATTGGTAAGATTAAGACTTATCTGGTTAACTGTAATTTTGTGAATCTGAATCTGGTATAGATTCGAATATGAATCTAACTTCAGCCACATCAAGTAGCGTGGGGATTGGTTCGGGAACGATACGACAACCCGCGAATATTAATACACAACCACGTTAAGGCTTTATTTGATATCGAAAGGGTTACCGGAGATAATCCACAGGCTATTCGGAAGTTCATTGATAACATTCGTAAGCATTTACGCGCTTTGACGGCATTAAACGAGCTGACGGACAATTGGGATACACTCTTATTTATTTAGCCGGTACAAAGCTCGATACAATTTCGAATAGCGAGTGGGAAAAAAGAAAGGTAACTTTGACGAGACCTAGTTTGGAAAATATATTAGAATTCTTGAAAGAACGGGCGGACTTATTGGAGACGTTAGAAACCGGTTCGTTTAAGCGGGTCGCGGACAAGGATAAAAATAATACGCGTACGAAATCGTTTTTGGTCGCAAATTCGGTAGCGGAAAGGCGTTGCGTTGTCTGTAAAGGCGATCATTACATTCAAGAGTGTCCAAATTTCAATAAACTTACCGTTCAGGGGCGCTTAGATCGTGTTAAACAATTAAAACTATGTATAAACTGCCTTCGGTCAGGGCATTTTCTTAATCAATGTCGCTCGAGTTCATGTAAACGATGCAAGGCTCGACATCACACGATGCTCCATTTAGAAATAGACCGCCCAGATCCACAACCACAGACATCCACATGTACCCAAACACACAACCTTAATTTCGCTCCGCATGCAACACATTCGCACATCTTACTCTCAACCGTTCTCGTTCATACATACGATCGCCACAACAAAAAAACATTCGTTACGTGCTCTCTTGGATCCGGGCAGCCAGAGTAGCTTTCTTTCAGCAGAAGCGTGTAAACGCTTGCGATTACCTGAAATCGAAACAAACGTCAATGTAGCGACAATAAATAAAACACAATCGGTAATTACTAGTTCATGTTCGTTACGGATACACTCACATTGTTCGGATTATTCGGTTAAAGTTAATTGTTTAGTCATCGCGGCGATCGCGAGCAATTTGCCAAGTTTTGAAATAAACGCGAACGCGTTAAATATTCCTGCGCACTTACGCTTGGCGGATCCGTCATTTAATAAGCCGGATAAAATCGACTTTTGTCCTACGACTACGGGCCGCTCGTTCAACGATTTACAAGTAGTAGGACCCACTTTGCAACCCGATCTATTCAGTGCTTTGATTCGTTATCGAAAATACAATTACGTGGTAGCTGCTGACGTTCAGAAAATGTATCGTGCGTGCTTAATTCATCCTGAACAAACGAAATTTCAACGTATTGTGGCGTGACTCGGATGAATTACCGATTAACGCGTACGAACTTTTAACTATAACTTACGGAACGGCTTCGGCGAGTTATTTGGCAACTCGGTGTCTCAAGCAATTGGGTTTAGATTGTTCAGACCCTATAGTTGCGGATGTCATTAGTTCCCATTTTTACGTTGACGACTTGCTTACGGGAGCAGATTCGTTAGAGGAAGTAATTCGCATTGCAGAAAGCGTAAAAACGGTTTTGAATAGCGGAGGATTCAAGTTGCACAAATGGATTTCGAACGATCCAAAAATTTTTTATAGTATTCGCGACGTAAATACGACCCCTGCGGAGATTCTTGATCTAGGAAAGAACGAAAACACACGTACTCTAGGCTTATTATGGGATCCTATCAAAGATCATTTTAAATATAAAATTCGAAAAATCTCACCGGGTCGGTTAACTAAAAGAAATATTCTTTCTCAAATCGCTCAAATTTTTGACCCTCTTGGTTTGCTGAGTCCTGTAATTATTCGGGCAAAAATTATATTGCAAGAAATCTGGGAGGCTGGATTGGGTTGGGACGAGGTCCTTCCAAATTATATTCATACCAGTTGGTGTAAATTCGCCGATGGATTAACTCATCTGAACGACATTAAAATTCCGCGTCATATCTCACTGAAAAATTCAGAATCGTTTCAGATACACGGTTTTTCCGACGCGTCGACAAAGGCATACGGGGCGTGCGTATATCTTCGAACCGTTGATAGTGACAGAAATGTTTTAATTCGTTTAATATGCGCGAAATCTAAGGTCGCACCGTTAAAGAAGGGTACAATTACACGGCTGGAACTATTGGGCGCGTTATTGCTCACGGAACTGGTAACAAAGGTAATGTCGATATTAAAGATAAACGTTAGTCGGGAAATTTATTGGACCGATTCTAGCGTGGTGTTGGGTTGGTTGGCGACGAGCCCTTCACAATTGCAAATATTTGTCGGTAATCGGGTGGCGCGAATAACTGAACAATCAAAATTTAGTGATTGGAAATACGTACGTGGTAGCGATAATCCTGCCGATCCTGTATCAAGAGGGATCAGTGCCGTTGATTTGGCCGGTTTGGAGTTATATTGGGCCTGGCCCAAATGGCTAAAAGAAAATGAAAACATGTGGCCGGTTAGAGATTTTCGGAACGAGTATTTACCTGAAATTAAGAAAAAGGTTTTTTCAGTGGCTGTCGCGTCAGATCATTTTGTTCAGTTTTCGAAATTCTTCGAAAATCGTTTACAGCGAACAGTTGCATACATTCTTCGGTTTTGTAACAATTGCTCTAAGACTAAGCTTAAGCGTATGGGGTCTCTAGGGAGTATTGAATTGGAATCATCGCTCAAATTTATCGTAAAATGTACCCAAAAGGAGTCTTTCGCGGAGGAGTTTGAGCATTTAAAACGTAATAAATGCGTTCCGAAAGGGAATCGTCTCGCTAAGTTAAATCCGTTTTTAGATACAGATGATATAATACGTCTCGGTGGCAGGTTAGGAAATTCCGCGTACGAATTTGATAAAAAATTCCCGATGATAATATCGAGCAAACACACTTTTGCTAGGTTATTATTCGAACGAGAACACTCGGAGTTGTTTCATGCTGGACCACAACATTTACTAGCGTCCATCCGAGATAGGTTTTGGCCAATCGGGGGACGAAATCTGTCGAGAAAGGTAGTTCGGAAATGCGTGCGATGTTCAAAAATAAATCCGCGTGTAATTCAACCAATAATGGGAAATTTACCGATAGAAAGGGTAACTCCGGCTCCTCCGTTCTATACTACGGGGGTAGATTATGCGGGTCCGTTTTTTATTAAAGATAGAAAGGGGCGTGGTTCAAAGGTATGCAAAGCATATTGTTGCCTGTTTGTCTGCTTTGTTACGCGAGCTATTCACCTCGAATTGGTGACCGAGTTGACTCAGGAGTGTTTTATTTCGGCACTTAGGCGGTTCACGGCTAGACGTGGAAGGCCCAATCAAATGCTCTCCGATAATGGGACGAACTTTGTAGGCGGTAATCGCGAACTGCAAGAATTAAGCAGATTTCTTACTGATAACTCCACCGATCTCAAAAGTTCTATTGAAAACCCGTCTATCAATTGGAAATTTATCCCTCCTAATTCACCACATTTTGGTGGTTTGTGGGAGGCCGGTGTTAAATCGGTGAAGTTTCACTTGCGGCGTGTTGCTGGCAATGCCTCGTTCACTTATGAAAACTTTTATACATTACTCGTACAGATAGAGGGTATCCTAAATTCCCGTCCGCTAACTCCATTATCTATGGATCCAAATGATACAACCCCATTAACCCCAGCGCACTTTTTAATCGGGAGAAAACTTACGTCACCTCCGGATCCAAGTTTAGGCCACATACAGGAAAATCGGCTATCACAGTTTCAACATGTACAGCGAATACAACAGCATTTTTGGGCTAGGTGGTCGAAGGAATACTTGTCCGAACTGCAGCGTCGCAACAAATGGGCAGGCGGCAGTCCTAACCTAAAAAAGGGTCAATTAGTCATCATAAAGGAAGAAAATCTACCTACCTTAAAATGGATCACTGGTAGAATCATCGAGGTGTACCATGGTGAAGATGGTGTAGCACGAGCAGCCACTGTACGTACTCCGTCTGGCATTTTTAAACGGGCGATAAATAAACTTTGTCCTTTGCCAGTGGAGTAGGTCGCGTCGTTTGCGTTTTGTAAATAGAAATTAAAAACATCGTTTGTGCGTGATGCGTTTTCGCATGCGCAATGTTTTCACATGCATTTGAGATTTTTAGGTTAGAATTTAAGCTTATTAATTTTGATTTCTTTTATTGATTTTGTTTTTGTTATTGAAAGGGAGTCCTTTCAAAGCGGGGGGTATGTTAAGATTTATTTTAATTCCTTTTATTTTCCTTTTTTGAGTTTAGAATTTGTGGGGTTTTAACATTTTATGTAAGTTGGGTTGCCTAAAGCATTCAATTTTAATTTCGGTTTATGTACTCGAGAACAACTTTTTTATGTTAAAAAAGATTATAAAAGAGCCTGTTTGCCCAAAAAATCACTCTCTCTCGTCTCATTTGATTTTTGTAAGAACAACACAGTATATACCAGACAATAGTTTAATTTTCGTTCGCTCAATTATCAAGTGTAAACCAACAAAAAAAATAAAGAATATTTAATTTAAAAAGAAGTGTTTTGAATCAGCGCAATCCAGAAAATTTAAGTAACACCATCTATATGCGAAACGTCTAAAGTATTACCTTCTGTGATATTATTTAGCAGGTTTGAGTGTAAACTAAAAAATAAAGTTAAAACATTTAGATTAGCCTACCAATCATACAAAACAAGCTCACGTAACCGTGGGCTTTCTATATTATATATACTCAGTAGATAAATAATGAGAGTTCTAGACCGGAAGTGACTCCCCATGCTCCCTCTGATGTCATCAAAACGCAAAAAATAAAGTTAATACATATATTGAAATTAAAATTGAACATTACATTTTACTTACACCTAAGATTTACTTAACTATTATACATATTTAAAGTATATTGTACATACTTAAATCCTACTATTAATACTATGATGACCCCAAGCTAATGTGTTTATTCCGCCGACATCAACACATCGCTTGGAATCATTAGGTGAAAGGGCCAATTTGTTCTGCATAACGGTAAAGATCATATTCTATACTTCTATACTTCTAAATAGTAGCTGTTCTCTACACACAACAGATTTCGAATGCAAATAGTTCAAATAATTCTCAAATGATAGCTTTTCTTTAACTATGGCCTTTAGATTTCTTGGTAACCCTCTCATCGGCAACCCGATTTGCATACACTTTAGATCTCAAACCAACAAATTCGACCATTACCTTTCCACAATTTTCATCCTTCATTTTACTTAAAACCGCTTTATTTTGTAACGGGATATCAAACCGATTATCGGGACTGTAGTTGGATGTGTCAAATTTATCCAGATTCGACTTAACATCTTTATAAACATCATCAAAATTAATTAACACGGTGAAACTGTCAGTGTCCATATAACATAACCGAATTTTCTCACCGATATTACGATTTTTTGAAACCAAAGCATGGTTTCAAAAAATCGTAAAAAAAAGTATACATTAATAATTTTTAAAGTTCTAAAACCATAAAACCAATGTATATAGGTTTGTCGTAAACGACGTGAAGCCGCTCCATTTGAATAGCCGAAAACGTTTCCGTAAATATTTTAATATTTTTAAAATTTAATTTTGCGATTAAACTCCGAGCTCCAAGGCGAGGTCGACCTGCGGTTCCGTCAGACCGGATTTCCTCCCAACTGGTTACTAATCTTACATCGACTCGCTTATCAACATTTTCCATTGTTTTACCGAAAACTGCGTTGTTCATTAATTCTTTTCAAAATCATTTTTAGCCGAATGACGTTATTCCGTATTTTTATCGATGTAATATTTTAACCAAGGGGATTGTTCAAACGTTAAAACTCTATTAATTTTACTAACAATAAGACCGTGAGCAACGGCTTGCTTTAAATTTGTATAATGAATCACATAGTTTATCTTATCGAATAAATTTGGAATTAATCTTTTATCGCTCTCACATTTACAGTTTGGAGGGATTAAATTCTCCGCTAAAAACGGAATATCATTATGTACACCATGTAAATGTTCGGGATAAGCGATATCTATATCTAAAATAAAACCAAAGTTGTGGCGTTTATTTTACTAAATATACACAAATATAAACGAATGCGAGTCCTAATAGGCTCTGGGCTCCAGCTAACTTTTCTACAGTGGAGAAGGGAGGGTTCGATATTAATATAGGGCGCCACGAACTTACCAGATTGGCCCACCGGATCTCTCGCACACAAACCAACTAAGTTCGAAATTGGTATAAAATAATAAAGAACAAGACAATCCAAATTTATTCACACGACAATTCTTTATTAAGAATGAAAATTGAAACAAGAACATCAACTTCCGTGCTCCTTTAACTGGTATCGTTAAACTGTTTCAAATTAATCGATTTCAAATCTATAAAAAAAACTAAATCGTCAAATCTAAATCGCAATGTGGAGCTAAAAAGAAAATAAAAATGGTAGTGCCCAAATCTGCACAAAACAAACAAAATAATATAAACACCCGATCGCGATACCCCGAATGTAGCTACGTTCGTTGTACGAAAACGACAAAATTTTGCCTGTAAACGAAATTAAATCAAAAGAATTATTGCGATAAAGTTACAAAACAGAATAAAAAAAAATATTGTTCAACAGTTTCAACGTAGAAATAACAAAGTTCAGAGCACGTCTATAAAATATTCAAGTATTTTACTATTATTTAAAACAAAATTTGATTAAATGAAAGGAACAACAAAAAGAAATTATTACGTTAAGTGAATTAGAATCAACAATAAAAATAATACAATAAAATCTTATCTGTCTCAATCTCAGTGGTGGTACTGGTCTCGGAAACCTTCAACATAATCGGACTCCAAAAAGAAATTCTATCAAAATTCCTTGAAGAACACTACTTTGAGGTTATGTTTCCCCAAGTTGTTTATTTCCCACAAAATGACGGTCAAGGTCACGGCGATAACCTGATTCCAATAATTCAAATCCGAAGATGGGATTAGAATCCAAAGATTGAAAGTGAAATTGAAACTTAAAGCCTAAAAAGAAAGAAACCCCAAAATAATATAAAAATATTCATCAGTTGTCGATTCATACCTTAAGATGTCGATCGGCTAAACGAGGTCTGCTCTAACAAGAATAAATCCAGAAAAATCTGATCTGATCGAAACGATCTACATTGAACGGGTCCACAAATCCGTCAAATGACGATGAATTTCTCGAACAATAACAATATTTCTTCCAAATATTAACCCAAAAAGAGAATTTCAAACTAAACGTCACAGTCAACGCACGAATGCCAAACCACGCAGCGGAAGTTCTCGAACCTCCCTCACCACAACAACAAGTTCCAGAAAACTAACCTTTAAATACCAAAAATTACTAAATATCGACAACTGATGAATCAAAACACCCCAAAATTAATTGAATAAAAATAATAAAATCGTTACAATCCCCCTAACTTCACGAAAGTTTACCCAGTAAACTTTAACCAATCTCCTACAAGAGATAAAAAAAAAGAAAAAAACAACAGGACCAGAGATAAGAAACACAACAGAACACCTCCAACCAGAGATGCAAACTACAACAAACAACCCAACCCCTTCCCAAATAAAATTTCGGAACCATCTACCTGGTCCACCACTTGCCCAAAGCCACCAGGTCTTCGGCAAATCGGTCGGAAGGATAATAAAAGAAAATAATAAAATAATAATCAAAGGATTAAGGAGATTGATATGGATTTGGCTACGTGTGTGCGACGGCCACTCAACTCTCTTGCGTCCGTAAACAAAAAAAAATGGAAATCATAAAATAGCATAAAAAGAGAAGATTAGAAAAAGGACAGTTAACAGACCTACCCGGATTTACAATGGACCTCAGTCTTCAAGACCGGTAAAGGCTAAGAGGTACCTAAAGAAGGTAGAAATGAAAAGGAAAATTTATACAAAACATACGGCTTACAAGAGATCAAGCGAC
The DNA here is from genome assembly GCA_036711965.1 of Onthophagus sagittarius. NCBI lineage: Eukaryota > Metazoa > Arthropoda > Insecta > Coleoptera > Scarabaeidae > Onthophagus > Onthophagus sagittarius. Next base: position 619,614 of record JASERS010000011.1, on the reverse strand, counting down.
GGCCACACCACGCTCCAAACCACACACCGCAAACCAAAATCCATAAAACAGAACACTTCGTGAAGCGAAGATGTTCCGAAAACAAAAACAAAAATAACGACTCTAACGGGACAAAACAAAAAAAAGGTTTATTACTACAATAAAGGATGCAAAGTGGAAAAGGTTTGGAAAACAAAGACGGGTTTGATTGTCCGAACCCACCCCTTACCAAAATAAAATTTCCCCGCAAAACAACAAGATAACCTACCACAGATAAACCACCAACCAACACAAATGATCAAATCTCCCTAAAGTTTAAAACAGGGTTGGAAACAGCCGGGCTTCTGGAGTATTATAGGCCCCTACCAGGTGGGCCGATCCACCATTGGATCGATATAAGGCTTAAGATCTTTCGCATGCCAACCACCAACTTCGGGACCCTTCTCATCCCTCAAAAGATAAGTCCAAGTAGACAACACCTTAGCGATAACAAACGAACCAACATATCTTGGAGCTAACTTACTAGAAAAATGTTTGGAAGCATCAGATAAAACGAAATTCCTTTTCCACACCTTCTGACCGATCATAAACTTATCAGGACGCTTTCTCAGATTATAAAGCCTTTCGTTTTTTGCAGATGATTGAGCTATACGACGTTTTACATCCTCAAATACACTGGCGAGATCCTTATTACTAATCTGATAATCGTCATTTTCCAGAACTTTGTCATGAAGACCACCATCTAACACCATTTCTCTCCCTGTACACACGAAATAAGGAGTAAGTTTCGTAACCTCATGACGAGCCGTATTCATAGCACAAACTATTTTTGGAAGATTAACATCCCAAGTTCTTTGATCATCTTTACAATACATCGACACCATAGTTTTAAGCGTTCGATTAACCCTTTCTACGGGATTAGCTTGTGGATGATAATTAGCATTATACTTAATATGTACACGGTACTCATGTGCTAAGGACGATAACTGTTTCGATCGAAATTGGGGTCCATTATCACAAATCAAAATTCTAGGGACACCACATTTAAGAAATATCTCGTTTTCAAGGATCTGGGATATTTTATCTGCAGTAGCAGTTCGCAAAGGAAACGTCAAAGTAAATTTGCTAAAATAATCCGAGGCTACAAGGATATATTGATTACCTTTCTTTGATCGGGGAAGGGGACCAACAAGATCAATAGATATCATTTGCCATGGTTTCCCACACACAGGTTGTTTAACAAATTGACCAACAGGTTTATTATTGGAAACTTTAAAAGATGTACAAACCTTACACGTAGAGACATATCTAACGACATCAGATTTCATTTTAGGCCAAAAATAATGTTCAGTGAGCCTACCAAGAGTTTTAAAAATACCCATATGGCCTGAAGTAGGGATATCATGGGCCATAGAAAGAACTTTATGGCGAAATTCCTTTGGTACCACCCGTTTCCAGGGCTCATCATTCCGGCCCAGAATAGAAAAGGTAACATATTTATAAATGTCATGATTCTCAACACGATACAAAGGATATTTCGCAGGGAAACACTGTATAGCATCTTTTAATTTCGAAAACCATTTGTCAGTAGTGGCAGAAAAGTCAAGGTCAGAATTATCATTCTGAACAGAATCAACCTGTAATTCAACTGCTTGTGAGAGCATATCAGGAACAACGTTTTCACTACCCTTTCTGTGCTTTACTTCAAAATCAAACTGCTGTAACCTAATCGCCCATCTAGCAATACGTCCAGTAGGAACCTTCAGTTTCAACAGCCACAGAAGAGAATAATGGTCTGTAATGACCGTGAACTTCACACCTTCTAAATACGGTCTAAGTTTTTCAACCGCCCAAATCACCGCCAAACACTCTCTTTCTGTCGCAGAATAGTTGCGTTCAGCATGACTTAACGATCGACTAAGGTAAGCTACCACTCTATCACCGTTCTCACCACCAGGCTGTACCAAAACCGCACCAAGACCCACTCCAGAAGCATCGGTGTAACTCGAATGGCAAAGAATAATCAGGACAACACAAAATCGGGGCTGAAATTAATCTTTCCTTAATCACCCTAAAAGAATCCTCGCATTCCTTGGACCACTCAACCTTAGCGCCTTTCTTCAAAAGTCGGGTAAGTGGAGCAACCAAAGTGGCAAAATTGTGAATGAAACGTCTGTACCAGGAAAATGTACCCAAAACACGTCTAACCTCTTTTTGGTTTCGAGGAACAGGAATTTTCAACATGGCTTCCACCTTTTCTGGGTCAACATGCAAACCATACTTATCGACCACATAACCCAAATATCTCAATTCAGGACGACACAATTGACATTTCTCCCAACTCAATCTCAAACCAGCCTCAAACAAACGTTTAAAAACCTCTGAAAGCACCGCCAAATGTTCCTCGAAAGTTTCCGTGACAATAATAACATCATCGAGATACACGAACACCTTAGGCTCTAAGTCAGCACCAATCACACGATCAACTAAACGCTGCCAAGTTGCGGTCGAATTGTGCAACCCAAAGGGCATACGAGTGAATTGAAATAGGCCTCTGCCAGGAACAGTAAATGCAGTGTAATGCTTTGAGGATTCTGCCATAGGAACCTGCCAAAAAGCTGACTTAATGTCAAGAGATGAAAGAAATTTAGCGTTCTTTAACTTATCAAGGGTGGCCGAAACATACGGAAGGGGGTAACTGTCACGTTCAGTTACTGCATTAAGTCGTCTAAAGTCGACACAAAATCGATAAGACCCATCTTTCTTTTTAACAAGGAGAATAGGAGAAGACCATGGACTCGTAGAAGGCTCAACGACTCCCTGTGCCAACATATCCTCAAGCTCTTTATTAATATTTTGTTGAACAACAGGTGAGACAGGCCTTTGTTTAATGGGCTCAGAAGAAGTACGTATAACATGAGTAACCAGATGAGTACATCCTAAACCACTACCCATTTTAACCTTGAAAGAATCGACAAGGGAATCCAAACATTCCTTATCTATAGGAGATAACACAGCATCAGAACAATCAACTGAGGTCACAGAGTGCCCCGCGAAATTCCAGGACTCATTACGCAAATCCGGAACAATACCTAAGGACCTAAAAAAATCTACACCAAGGATCAGAGTCTGAGGTAATTCAGGGACCACCAACATATCTATAAGGCTCACACGACCTTTCAAAACAATAGGAACCTTTACCTTACCCAAACTAATACATCTCTGTCCATTCGCAACTCTCACCAACGACTCAGTCCGATTAAGCCTAAACCCCAAATCAGATACCAATTTCCAACCCTCATGACCAAGGACTGTGCGAGAAGCACCCGTATCCAAAAGACCCAAAATCGCTTTACCTAGAATAGAAACTTTCAAATAAGGTCTCTCATCAGGACCACAACTTTCGAGAATGTAACTCAAAACCATCGAAAACCTATCAGTCGTTACGTCATCCATGTCCACTAGCCGACTCACTAATGACGACGATTGCCGTTTCCCGAAGAACCTGTAGGTGGATCAGAAGAACATCTAGGACAATTTCGCTTAGTGAAACCCTTTGCCTTACAATTAAAACAATAAGTCTGTCGGGGAGCAGAACAATTCTTAACCATGTGGCCAATACCACCACAGTTAAAACACTTTACAGAGGGCTGTTTAGAGGGTGACGATAAATCAACGCACGCTAATTCCGGTTCCAACGTTCTACCTCGAGGTCTAGGAGGGTGAAACTCCTTAGCTGTCCTATTTGATTCCTCCAACTGTCTACAAAGGGATTTTAATTGTGTTACCGAATCGATCTGCTGGAGAGCTAACTGCGTTTGAGAGATAGGCAAAATATTTCGACGAATGATTCTAACCTTAGCTTCCTCAGAAATTGTACAGGTGAGACGACTAAACAAACCCATCATATTTGCAATGAAAATCGTGACCGACTCACGTTCACCCTGAACCCTGCGACGAATTTCCTCCAACAACTGGTCGTTATAATCAGTTGGCAAAAATTCCTCTCGAAGCAAAGTCTCCAACTCAACCCAAGAAGATACCGAACCCCTAATAGACCTATACCAGGACAGTGCCGGACCCTCAAACAAATCCAGAGCCGAAATAAAAACTTGTTGCAAAGAAACACACCTCGCAATGGAAAGCTCGTGGACACGTTCAGGAAAAGCCCCCACAGACAAACCAGTCCTTCCTGAAAATTTTAAGTCCCACTTGTGAACAGGAATAGCCTTACCAGAAGAAACAGGAAATGGAGCAACAACCACAGGCGTAGACGACGAAGTTGCCGTCACATTAAGGGATTCATTTAACGAACGCTCCAACACGTCTAACTCTACTGGTCTAGAAATAGTAGCTATCCAAGAATTAAATTTATCTTTCAGAGCTAAAGCTTCCTTTAGAAATTTCGTACGATCCTCAGAAAGTTCATCCATTCTCTTAATACGACCTAAAAGATGCCAAAGTTTCGATTCTAATCTTTTAACATCTCTCCTCTGACCATGCTCTAACAAAGATTTAATTTTCCCCAAACGATTTCTGACCGCATCACCATCCTCCTCATCTGTAAACGGATCATCCGGATAACTACTCGGATCAATCGTACCTGCTCTCTCTCCTTGAAGGGCTACAGAAAGAAGTCTCCTCATCTCGTCAACAGTATCACCCTGATCCTGACCACGCACACTCAATTCATATGCAAGTTCAGCCTTACTGAGATAATTAATGGTAACCTTAAGAGCCATAGTAAAAGAATTCCAAATTCAAAACCAAGTGACGAAAAATTACGAACAAAAACAAAAAAAAATTCGAGGACCTAAAAAAACGGGGCCCCACGTTGGGCGCCAAAAATGCCACGAACTTACCAGATTGGCCCACCGGATCTCTCGCACACAAACCAACTAAGTTCGAAATTGGTATAAAATAATAAAGAACAAGACAATCCAAATTTATTCACACGACAATTCTTTATTAAGAATGAAAATTGAAACAAGAACATCAACTTCCGTGCTCCCTTAACTGGTATCGTTAAACTGTTTCAAATTAATCGATTTCAAATCTATAAAAAAAACTAAATCGTCAAATCTAAACCGCAATGTGGAGCTAAAAAGAAAATAAGAATGGTAGTGCCCAAATCTGCACAAAACAAAATAATATAAACACCCGATCCCGATACCCCGAATGTAGCTACGTTCGTTGTACGAAAACGACAAAGTTTTGCCTGTAAACGAAATTAAATCAAAAGAATTATTGCGATAAAGTTACAAAACAGAATAAAAACAAATATTGTTCAACAGTTTCAACGTAGAAATAACAAAGTTCTGAGCACGTCTATAAAATATTCAAGTATTTTACTATTATTTAAAACAAAATTTGATTAAATGAAAGGAACAACAAAAAGAAATTATTACGTTAAGTGAATTAGAATCAACAATAAAAATAATACAATAAAATCTTATCTGTCTCAATCTCAGTGGTGGTACTGGTCTCGGAAACCTTCAACACAATCGGACTCCAAAAAGAAATTCTATCAAAATTCCTTGAAGAACACTACTTTGAGGTTATGTTTCCCCAAGTTGTTTATTTCCCACAAAATGACGGTCAAGGTCACGGCGATAACCTGATTCCAATAATTCAAATCCGAAGATGGGACTAGAATCCAAAGATTGAAAGTGAAATTGAAACTTAAAGCCTAAAAAGAAAGAAACCCCAAAATAATATAAAAATATTCATCAGTTGTCGATTCATACCTTAAGATGTCGATCGGCTAAACGAGGTCTGCTCTAACAAGAATAAATCCAGAAAAATCTGATCTGATCGAAACGATCTACATTGAACGGGTCCACAAATCCGTCAAATAATAATATTTCTTCCAAATATTAACCCAAAAAGAGAATTTCAAACTAACAACCACGTTCTTTTCTTCTTAAAAGCAGATGTATAAGCAAACAACGTCACAGTCAACGCACGAATGCCAAACCACGCAGCGGAAGTTCTCGAACCTCCCTCACCACAACAACAAGTTCCAGAAAACTAACCTTTAAATACCAAAAATTACTAAATATCGACAACTGATGAATCAAAACACCCCAAAATTAATTGAATAAAAATAATAAAATCGTTACAAAGTCAGAATCATCGGGTACATTATTAATATCTAAACTTTGAATATCGTTTTCAGCCAACCATCTAAAATCTGAAACAGGTAAAAATTTAGACATTGCCCACCCATACAAATTGTCAGCGTCCCAATTCATTAAAAACGTTAATGGCGAATTGGGGTCATAATTTTCCATGTATTTATTATTGGCTTTAGCGTGTCGTAGGGAGCATTGTGAAATACCCCCACGGATACCTTTCTTAATAAAATGTACCTGATCTATATGCATTAATAATTCTAATTTAATTTTCGTGAATTTTAACACGGCATCCCAAGAAAGTCCTGGCGCCGTATAGTAATGACCAAGATCTAAACCATAAGTTTGAAAACAAACTCGCCTGAATTTTGTCATATACATCAGTAAGTAAAAGGACATCAGTTTTTAGATACAAATCGGAGTAGTCTTTTAAATTTTGACAATTAAATTTTTCCCTCACACATTGAGCATGGAAATACTCCTCATCGGTTATATCTTCGAATGTTACTTTGTTGAAAAAAGCGCTTTTAGGTGGTAAGGAAGTTACGTTTAATTTATCAAGAGAATCCATATAACCGTAGGGAAATATTCCTTTTTACCGCAATAATCTAAACTGATCATTGTGTGGACAAAATTTACGTATATTTCTTAACTCAAATTCTTCAAGGTTTCCGACTAAAGAATCCAATGTGACGCCATAAACCTAAATGAATCTACAAATCTTAATTTGAAAAAAACATTTTCAACGTTATTATCTTCATTAATTACTTTATCAACTAACACTCTTTTACTAAAACTGATGTATTTTTCTTTATTGTTCGGTAATACATCAAGCCCATCATTATCTGCAGCAGCCATTTCCTTAATAAATAAATGGCAATCATAACCACTAAATTTGAAGAAGAATCCATTTCTCCACCAATTGTAATTAGGTAAAGTCAAAATAAGAGAGTTTTTATACTTTGGTGGTGTTATTTTTATTTTTTCGTCTGTACTAGTTTCGAGCCCTGCTCGTCTTCAGCAGAACCCTACAAATTACACATTTGAATGAACGAAAATCAAATTACAATCAACATTGAAAAAAATAAAATTAAATTAAAAAATTCTCTTACGTGTTAAATTCCTTATTGCACAAAATACATTTGATAAGTGCACACACTATAATGTAATCGTAATTGAAATTATTATAAAACCAAGTTGGTGAATGAGGAGAAAACAAGGCGCGTAAGTACATAAGGCTAGGTTATGTCATCTTCTAATCGGTACAGATGAAAACTATTAACTAAAAATTTTGAAAATAACAAAAGTAAAAAAATAGAAAATTAGAGAATAATAAAAAATGAAAAACAGAAGGAAAGAAATTTTACCTAATACACGTAGAGACAGGAATAATTATGAAAAGAAATGATAGCAGCACTGGGATTCGAACCCAGGTCTCCAGTTTACCGGACTGTTGCACTAAAAAAAAATAAATTCTTTTTTTTAAAGCCTTTTCCGGAATTTAAAACTTTGTGACGTTGGTCCTTTAATTGTGCATGTAAATGACATTAAATCAGTCCAGAAATGTACAGGTTTGAAAGGATTACTTGTTTAATAACCCTCCACCACCTTGTAGCGTAGCATAGAGGTTAGTGCAACAGTCCGGCACACTGGAGACCTGGGTTCGAATCCCAGCGCGCTGCTATCATTTCTTTTCATTATTATTCCTGTCTCTGCGTGTATTAGGTAAAATTTCTTACCTTCTGTTTTTCATTTATACACGTAAAAAATAAATTCCAATTAATGTTTAATAATAAAAAAGACGATTGCAAGTTAATAAGAAAAATATAAAATTTAAGGAAATTCATAATAGAAAATAAAGTAAAACATTTAGTTAAGTTCTATAAAGGGCCATTGGGGGTTCAGGTGCTAGTGGTGTAGACTCAAGCCGCCACCAAACTTGAGTCTCTCGTTCACTTACACAAAAATTATGGTTACTTTTTGATGTATGGATTTCTTAGACAAGCATATAGAGGTTGTCGAGTTGGGATTATTTGTTCGTTGAGACTTATTACTGTGTTGTTGTTAATGAATTTGTTTATTTCATATGTTTCAATTATTTCCATTAAATTGTTTTTTGTCAATTGGTGCAAGAGTTTCACATCTGTATTTTCGTCGAATTCGTGGTCATTAAATATCAGGTGCTTACCAATGGCTGATTTTGAATTATTCTTGTGTTCATTAATCCTAATTTTCAAACTTCTTCCAGTCTCGCCGATATATGTAGCTGAGCATGTTTTGCATGTAAGTTGGTAAACTCCACATTTGTCAAGTGTTGTTGTTTGATCTTTGTTGTTTATCAGGATGTTTTTTAAGGTATGGTTGTTTTTAACCGGTGTGAAAATAGCATGCCAAACATAGCACGCCATTACAGCGAGATCACCCGGTATACTGTCAAGTCGGTTCCACACGCTTTAATTTTTAAATAACAATACTAGAGACAATTAGACTTTTATGCCGATTTTAAATGTCGATCAATTGAAAAATAGTAACAAATAGGTTTGATAAATTACCGCAAATAAATTTTCTCCAATTTCGTAAAGGGCTGAAATTGAAAATTGAAAAATCCAAAATTCACTCTGTGTAAACGACGGCAGTCCCCAAAACTCTGATAGTCGCTAAATATACTAATACATCCCACCTATCGAATAGCGTACTCAGATTTACTTGCTCTGACTTCGTAAGGGGTGTTTTATTCACCCTTATGTTAACAAAATTCACTCTGTGTAAAAGACGGCTGTCCCAAAAGCTCTGATAGTCGCTAAATATATTAATACATCCCACCTATCGAATAGCGTACTCAGATTTACTTGCTCTGACTTCGTAAGGGGTGTTCTATTCACCCTTATGTTAACAAAATTCACTCTGTGTAAACGACGGCAGTCCCCAAAACTCTGATAGTCGCTAAATATACTAATACATCCCACCTATCGAATAGCATACTCAGATTTACTTGCTCTAAATTCGTAAGGGCCGTTTTATTCACCGCTAGGTTAAAAAAATTCACTCTGTGTAAACGACGGCAGTCCCCAAAACTCTGATAGTCGCTAAATATATTAATACATTCCACCTATCGAATAGCGTACTCAGATTTACTTGCTCTGACTTCGTAAGGGATGTTTTATTCACCCTTAGGTTAAAAAAATCACCCTGTGTAAACGACGGCAGTCCCCAAAACTCTGATAATCGCTAAATATACTAATACATCCCACCTATCGAATAGCGTACTCAGATTTACTTGCTCTGACTTCGTAAGGGCTGTTTTTCACCTCTAGGCTAAAAAAATTCACCCTGTGTAAACGACGGCAGTCCCCAAAACTCTGATAGTCGCTAAATATACTAAACTACATCCCACCTATCGAATAGCCTGCTCAGGGTTACTTGCTCTGACTTCGTAAAGGCTGTTTTGAGCTTAAACCTACTAAAATTTCAAAGTTAGTCACTTTGAAATTTTTTTTCCAACCGTAAGTTGTCATGGTGACATAAAATAAAGATGTTTTTGAGATTAGAACTGAGTAATTGACATTTATTTTGTAAAAAAATTTAATTTTTAGGATTCTTAGGTACTTGATACTTGATAAAAATTCCCTTATTCTTTCGCACAGAGCTGCGATAAAGTCCGAATTATGATCGGAATTATGTTAATTAAGAACTATGTTCATATTTGTTTTATTAATATGAAATTGTGATGAAAATTTCTTGCTAAGAAAATTATTAGTACCTTGTACCCGGGATTTATTTGTCTTTAATTTTAACAAAATCTTGCTTTTGTTACATAACTTAACAAATAAAAAAAAGCGGCGCCTTCGATATTACAGTTTCGATGAAGCCTACAATTGCCCAGCTATTGCTAATGCACCTTTCCGCAGGTTGGTCAGGAGCATTCTGTGTATGGCTGATCATCGCAGTCTCTTACGGCTTCATTAGATTGAAGAATATTTTCTATTGCGCGCACAATTTGTTTGTTCTCTATCATTTTTCGTAAGAGTTATTCGTTTTATTCATATATCTTATCACCATATTTAAGTTTTTAGTGTTAGCTAGTTTTAGTGTTGGATTTAGTTTTAACGTTCATTTTAACTGTTATTAAGTGTTGTTTTCTTCTATACTTTGTTGAGTTACTAATCAATATGGATAAGATTTTAATCAAAATAGCCTGTTTAATTCAGAGATACATGCCAAATGCAGGGTTTGACGATGTTTTAAAAGAATTACAAGGTGATTCTCAGTTTTTAATTAAAGTTATACGCTTATTAAACCATAAAAAAATAAAATATCCAAGCGTGTTATTAAAAATACTGGTTCGAAACGAAAAGTTTTTTCGACGCATTTTTGACTCCAGAGGGTACAAAATACCTGATCCGAAAAGAGAAATATTAAATCTTGAAAATGTTTTTAGAGATTGTTTACAAAATACGAATTATTTTTGTCCGTCATATAGATCGAAAAAATCAATTTATGCGGACATGTGCATGAAAATTGGCGTAGCAAATACTTTAAAGGCAAGGCGTAGACTTTATGATAAACTGAAACGTTTTACAAATTTAGATATCTTTCATCATGAATACTTGGTATCAAAAGATGTAAGTTTTATTTTTAATCCAGATAATACTTCTACACCACTAAAGATTAATCAGAGGGTCAGTTTACCCTGTAAACAATTAAAAGCCAACGATTTGAAGTGTGATGTAAGTGAAATTAAGGATGATAATGAGTTTAATCAATCAAACAATCGCGTAGGTGAACATTTAACAGATTATTTCTAGATTTTGTCAAAATACTAACTACAATCGCAGTTTTGATCAACAGTTGAATAATATGAGTAGCACCAATATTATTATATTCGATGTTTCCACAAATGAAATAAATATACCAAAACCAATATTAAATTTGTCAGAACCTACCTTTAAAGGTGTTTTACCAGAAGGTAGTTGCAACAAAGCTCTACAAGCTGTAACATATAAACATTGCACTATTCAAGAGGGATATTTCGTTCTAACAAATGCCGTTTGGGACACCATACAGACGTACGTTTTGAGAAACAGAATAAATAAAATGATAAATAATACCTGTACAATAGTGTTCAAAAATAAGAAGCATTTAAAAAAACAAATAAAGTTCTAATTTTTGCCACTTGCATCCAGAGTAATTGCAAAAAATTTAAAATAATTTTAGATAAACCAAAAGTTACAGTTTTCTCCTCCTCTTGGCATTATTGCCATGAAAGAAAATTTACGGGTTATGTGAAAGGCATTGAACGCATATTATTCAAAAATAAACTATGTTCAACAAAATCATTTCATTACAAAAGTGATACTATCCGGAAAGCTAACATAGAAGTAATAAATTGTGGTAATCTTCAAAACATAAAATCAGATTCCACGATTAGAAAAATTAGTTCAGGAGCGAAATCCATCATGGATAGAGATTCTGATGATATAATTGATTTAATAAAAATGCATAAAGAAAACAAGAACTACATCAAAGAAGTAACAATTCCATTTACCGTTAAAATGTATAGTTTACAGCAATACAATTTATTAAAAAAAATACATGATACGTCTACTGAGCCCCTCATTTTATATTTTGATGCTACAGGTGGTATCTGCAAGAAACCAATATTAAATACTAAAAGGATATTCTTGTATTCTGGAATATAGAATTTGTCCTATATTTGAAATGTTATCAGAATCGCATTTCTCCAGAACAATATATAAAATTTTAAACGATTTTAAAACGTTCTGCGAGTAAAAAGGTAAATAGCCTCTAATAAGCGGAATTGTAACCGATTTTAGTTTTGCTAATATTCACGCCAGCTGTAAATCGATGAATAGCTGTAAGCTTTTAGATTATCTCCATACATGCTATGGTATGATTATCAATCAAAAAGAAAAACACAATGATTTCATAGGAATTCATCTTTATTACTCGCATTTTATTAAAATAATTATAAAAGACGTAAATAATTATTACACAGATAAAAACTCCAGGGAGACAGTAAAGAAAATTTTAGCTAAATTTTTAATTATTGATAGTTTTGATTTGATTAAAATTTGGTTTCAAATATTGTTATCATTTTGTCTTCAAACTCTTTTAACTATCAAACTTGTTGCGCCATAAATACACTAAAATCCACTGTTATTCCTGATATACCATTAATAGATGACGATGAGTTAATAGATATAAATCCTATAGAGACCGACAGAATTTACGAAGCAAGTACATTTTATGTATTTTTTAAGAAAATTTCCGCTGTGATCGATATTTAGTTGGAAGAAGGACCAATTAATATTTACCAAAATCGCCCGTTTTTGGAATTAATCCTAAAAAAATACTTGGCATATTGTCCATTATGGAGCGCAGTAATGCTAAAACTCTTGGGACATTCTGTGAACCGTGTTAGTAATGGGCCTGTGGAGTGTTATTTTGGCAACCTGAAAAACAATGTGTTATCAACTGAACGAAACTTAAAAGTATCTCACCTGATAAGAAAATTAAGAAGCAATGTATTAAAGAAATACATGTCAAGATAGGTAAAGAATGCCTTACTCGTCGGAGAACCAAAAAGCGTAATTTATCTTCCGAAATACGTTCCCAAGAACAGTGGGCAAAGAAAAGTAGACCTAAAAACACCTATTACAGAAACAGATATATAAACACGGCTCCAGTTATTCATTATAGTTCTTCTTCTTTTTTTTCAACAGAGCCAACATCTTGTTGTTACTGTTCAAGAGGAATCCTTGACACAACCACAAATTGGGTGCAGTGTGACCGGTGCAAGAAATGGATTCATCAAGACTGTGATGAAAAAACTGATAAAACTTACACAAAAGACTTTATATGCAAATTTTGTGAAAACGACTGTGATTTAAAATGTGCCTACTGTTTTGGTAGAGATTTTAATGTAACTACTGATTCGGAACAGTGTGACATCTATAAACAATGGATACACCAAAAATGTGATAGTAGCGAAAGAACATACAGCGGATCTTTTTCGTGTAAATATTGTTTCCAAACCACTGTTGACGAAAGAATTACAGCTAAATTCAATAATACAAACATTCACCAGACCACAACATTAAATTTTTTACCGAATGGCTTGATTGATAACGTTGAGTTTTATGCAACATTACCAAATAAAATCCACTACACCGTTGCTTATTACAACAATATAAATTATTCACAACCCGATTTAATTAGCGACAGTTACACAAGCTTAAATCCGAAAACCTGGCTAGACAACTTTTCTATCGACATCTTGCTACGCCTAATAAACAAAAAGCCGGCAATTCAAATAATTGAAATAAATATAGCAAATATTATATTTCAAATGACGTATACAAACGAGTTCGCGGAATCTTTCTCTATTAAAGAATCAACTGAAACACTTGCTATGCTCTTAGTGATAAATAATAACCACTGGTGTTTATTCACCGCTAATTTAAAACAGAAATCAGTGTGCTTTCTTGATCCAATGGGAACGTCAAATGAGGAAGGTAACAAATATTTGACATCATTTTTAATGTTTTTAACTTTTATAATCATTGCACTAATTCCAGCATCGATGTGAACACATGGAAAACTGTAAATCTCAAACATATCACACAAAGGGATTCTTATAATTGTAGGCCCTACATAATATATTTCTTTAAGTGTCTTGTGTATGACATACCTTTAACAACAATTTCTGACATGAACGTGTACAGGAAGGAGCTAAAGAAGTTACTTTTAATAAAATCTTCGTCCGTGCATGAACGGTGTCTACAATGTGGCTTATACACTACGCCAGTAAACACAATAAAGTGTAAGGTGTGCTTGCGTCATATCCATCAAAAGTGCATCAGAAGTGAATGCTTAAAATTTACGAACGGTTACTGCGTCCTTTGTCAGATGTACTTCCAAAAATAATCTTGTATATATATAACTATTTTTTTAAATATTTGTATCTTCGCGAGAGTGACTCTTGGAGACTTTCTTTTTCTAACTTTTGGTGTTCTGACCGCGCAGTAGTGTCTTTTTTTTAATACTGGGCTGTATAAAAGTGTCGTTATGAAGTCAGTACAGTAAATCTGGTTACGCTGTTCGACAGGTGAGATGTTTTAGAGTACTTGGTGACTATTAGATTTTTCGGGACTCCCGTTGTTAGCTTAGGATGATTTTTTAACATAAGAGTGAATAAAATAGCCCTTACGAAGTCAGAGCAAGTAAATCTGAGCAGGTTATTCGATAGGTGGGATGTATTAGTGATAGTCGCTAAAGTATATTTAGCGACTATCAGAGTTTTGGGGACTGTCGTCGTTTACACAGGGTGATTTTTCTTAACCTAAGGGTGAATAAAACAGATCTTACGAAGTCAGAGCAAGTAAATCTGAGTACGCTATTGGATAGGTGGGATGTATTAATATATTTAGCGAGTATCAGAGTTTTGGGGACTGTCGTCATTTACACAGGGTAAATTTTTTTAACCTAGGGGTGAATAAAACAGCCCTTACGAAGTCAGAGCAAGTAAAACTGAGTACACTATTTGATAGATGGGATGTATTAGTATATTTAGCCACTATCACAGTTTTGGGGATTGCCGTCGTTTACACAGGGTGAACTTTGGATTTTTCAATTTTCAATTTCAACCCTTTACGAAATTGGAGAAAATTTATTTGCGGTAATTTATCAAACCTATTTGTTACTATTTTTCAATTGAACCTTTGAAATCAGTATAAGAATCTAATTGTCCGTATTTAAAAATTTAAGCGTGTCGTACCGACATCACAGTATACCGGGTGATCGCGCTGTAATAGCGTGCTATGTTGGCGTGCTGTTTTCACACCGGTTGAAATTTATACTGCTGTAATTCAACTTTTACAAAATGGTTGAATGTCTACAAACTTTCCTATCTTTATCCGCCGAAATTTTATGTAATTTAATCGAAGTCATGTTTACATTAGTTGTTTAAATATATGTATTAACTTTATTTTTTGCGTTTATTATTCATTTCGTTTTCCTATAAAATAGAGCAAATTGTTGGGTGAGTATTTTTCGCATTTCCGTTCGTTGATAAGAACGTTGTGCACGCGACTTCTCCTCTAGAACGTTATTTATATAAACGTTTAACCAATTTCCTTCGGTAGCCGAGCGCGTAAGACGCCTGGCTTTTGACCGGACCGCCTAAGGGTAATATTTGGCGCGAATCAAACTGTAACATATGATTGAACCACATAGAGGCTGTATGTAGCTTAATATTTCATGTCTGAACCAACTTATGCGGCAGTATTATAACCAATTATGAAAATGGTTGAATTTAATATTAATATTTATCAGAAAAAAAATTAAAACAATAATTTTGTAAATAAAATTAGGTTTTCATTTTAGTTTTGTCTTGTTATATTTATCAATTCATTATAATAAAAATTTAATATTACCTACTTTATTATTTTTATAGCTACCTTGTTGAAATATATATTATATTATCTGGACTTGGGAAAATAAAATTAAAGGCAATTTATAAAATTAAAACCATTTAATAATATTATATAATTAAATATATTGTTACAATACATCGGTTGTCTCTAAATCTCAATCAAATTCTTTCCTGTCGCCCACTTGCAGCGTCTGGCCACTGAAAAAAAGCAAGAGTTAATAATTTACAATGATCTTATTAATATTTACGAGAATTAATTAAAGAAAATAGAATTTGTCTGCAATCTCTTATTAGAAAATTTAATTAAAAATAAATAAGTAAGTATAAATGAATATGTAAATGCAATTATGAATTATACCTACGATTTTTAGTGCTGGCTTTTTTGGACAACCCAGAACTGCTTCTGGACGCCTCTGACTTCTCCGAAACACCTGGGGAGTTCTTGGTGGTGCTTGCAACGTCAGAAACAACGAGGGGGGTGTTGAAGTGGGTGGCCTCTTCAGGTAAATTGAAAACGTCCATTGCAGGGGGGTTGTGGGTGTCCTCTAAAGCCTTGCTAACATCCATTGTGGGGGGTTGTGGGTGTCCTCTAACGCCTTGCTAACATCCATTGCGGGGGGTTGTGGGTGTCCTCTAAAGCCTTGCTATCATCCATTGCGGGGGGGTTGTAGGTGCCTTCTAAAAGCTTGGTATCAAATACAAAATTTAATTCGTGCATTTACACGTTGCCCGGTAAAAGCGAAATCTACATCGAGGGTAAATTTACTACTGTTGGAGGAGACGCTACTTCTACGGATAAGTGTCAGTTAACAAACAATGCCTATGCATTTCTTTTTGAATTGATTGAAGTTTAATTCGAAATCCATTTTTTTTACCAGTGTTGTATCAAATCGAATAAGGTTAAAAGTCAAGTAATAATTTTTGTACTTTAACTGGTCGTTTTTCCAAAATATTTATTTATCTAACTAGTTTCGGCCTTATTGCCATCTTCAGAGATAAAACTACAAGAAATTATAGTATTAATTAAATTCAATCTATTTTTCGTAGATATAATATTAATATATCCTTTAGAAACAATAATACCTTACGAAAAAGAATCTTTAATGCAAAAGACAAAATATATATATTAGATCAGAGCGGGGTTTATAAGCTGGAGTGTGGTACTTGTAGTGCATCATACACATGCTCTTATTTTCTTGTTTGACTGTAAGTATTTTTAAGTTTTATATTTTCATTTAACTACATTACTTTTGATTGTTAAGATATTTAATTAATACTATAATTTCTTGTAATTTTATCTCTGAAGATGGCAATAAGGCCGAAACTAGTTAGATAAATAAATATTTTTGAAAAACGACCAGTACAAAAATTATTACTTGACTTTTAACCTTATTCGATTTGATTTCTTTTTGAACAAATTCGTTACGAAATCAATGAAGTTGAAATAGATTGATGTAGTAAACCCAGTATAACGACAACTATGAAGGAATTACTTTCGTACAATGAAAACCATTCGAAGGCTCTAATCAACGCCGGATGGAACCCCTTACATCAGGGGCAACCAACATCTAAAGAGACTAAATTTAATGCAAGCATTCCGTTAAAATTTTTAATGGGTTTCGCCGAAGACTATCAAAATCTTCTTGTTTTAAGTACCTATATATGTTTATTATTTTATCAAAGTATGTAATTACGTAATTAGCTATAAATAATAAAAAAGAAATTTAAAACAACATATTATTATTTTTATTATATATTCTCATATCAAAAAAAATTTGTTTCAAAGCTAATTATATCGTTGCAGACGCCCCATTGTTCTCTACAATCATTCTTCATTCAACCTTATCAAACGCAACACCTGTTTTGGTACAACTTCATTTTCAGCGAGTAAAATGTTCCTCTGTGATGTTTTCGGAAAGTCATTTTCATGTAAAAGTAATTTAAATCGACATATTAAAAATTCACACGTGGGTGAAACTAACATTACCAATAAGTGTTTAATTTGCTATAAACAAATTAAGCAATCAGACAATCAAGTTAGACACCAGCGAAAAGTGCATGGAGTAAACGTGATTGATGCACCACAAGCCCCCGTTATTACACGTGAAGCGTCATCAACAAACGCACGAAATTTGGAGGTCGGAAATCATCAAATTCCCACTACACATCCATCTACTTCAAGATCTTTAGTGGTAGGGAATAATCAAATTTCTGACGAACATCCCACCCCTTCAGTATCTAAATTAAAAGCTTTGACGATAATGTTATTACAAAAGCTACAAATGTCGATGTGGAATACAGTGATGGTGGGTTCATGCAACGTGTTTTAGTTTTAGTGGTAGTTTTAGTCTTAAACGTTTGCATTAGCTTTAGTTGTAAGGAAAGGTATTGGTTCATGCAATATTTAAGCACAACATATTAAAGCAAAATTTTGACATATAAAAAAAGTCGTGCAAAATTAAAAATACAAAAAGAAATCTGGGGGATCAGGAGTGAAACCGTTTTGTTTTTTAGAAATATTTTGATTCTCATATTATTTGATAGTGGTCATAGTGATTTAATATGAATAAAAAGAAAATTGTTGTCGCTGCTAGTGCAATGTGTTTGAATGCAGCATAATTAATCGCACAAAGATTGAAGAATAAAATACGATGGCGTTTTGGTAGAAGGCCCATCAGTAAGAATCGAGAATTAGAGGGGAATTATGCCACTCTTATTAGAAATATGTTAGAAAAAGAAGAGGACGGAATTTACAATTTTTTAAATATGTCCGCATGTCATTCCAAGAGTTTAAACAATTGTTAAAACTGGTTACACCTTTTTTATCAAAAACACCAAATAAAGGTGCAATTTCGCCATCTGAAAGGTTGATAATAACCCTACAGTAAGTTTTTATTTAAACCGTGTGCATTAGCTTTACTAGTTCTAAGGAAAGGTATTGATTCATGCAATATTTAAGCAAGTACATTCAAGTATAATTTGGACATATAAAGTCGTGCCAAATTATAAATACAAAAATAATCTGAGTGGAGTGAAAACGGAAGAAGAGAAAACGGAGTGTAACCGTTTTGTTTATTAAAAACATTTTGTTTCTAACACATTCTAACATTATTTAATATGAATAAAAATAAAATTGTTGTCGCTGCTAGCGTAATGCGTTTAAATGAGGGATTACAATCTCGGGATATCGGGATCCCTGCATCCCGGGATTGTTCCTATAATAATCAATTTTTCCGAATCTGGGATTAATATATTGTTGATCAATGATGGTCAGAAAATAACGAAAATCTCCAACAAAGAACGAAGTTCATTAATGTCATCATCAGTTTGACTTTTAGATCGGGTCTTATTTGTCATCGGGACATAAATCTTAATAAAGCAAATATTGCTTCCAAAAGACTAGATACTGTCCAGAGAAAACTTAATACTGCTTATAGAGGACCTGATACTGCTTAAAAAAGATTTGAAATGTGTCAAGAATACTTCATAGAAATGCTTCCAGAAAACTTGACATTGCCTTTGGAAGACTAGAAATGCTTCCAGAAAATTTCATACTACTTTTCGAAGACTTAACGCTACTTTCAGAAGACTTGATATTGCCTCTAAACGACTTAATTCTGCTCCTGGATGACTTGAAATGCTTCCAGAAGACATGGATTGCTTCTAGAAGGCTTTATGCTGCTCTTTGAAGACTAACACTGTTTTTCTTTTGCTTCCAAAACATTTGCAATAGTCCCAAAAGACTTACACTGCTTCCAGAAGATTTGATAGGCCCATAACAGACTTAATACTGTTTCTAAAGAACCTGATATTGTTTCCAAAAGACTTGTCAAAATAGAAAGAAGAAATGTTCAAAATATTTGTAATGTTTTAAAAGATTTAATACTGCTTCTAGAAGACTTGATACTGAAGTTTCTAGAATGCTTGAACTTCTTCCAGAAAAGTCTATGTAGCTTCTGAAAGACTTGTTGCTGCTTTTAGAAGAATTGAAATGTTTTCAAAACACTTGATATTGTTTTTAAAACTTCTGGCAAAAAACATTTTCATCGCAAAAACAACACGATATTGTTGATAAACTATTTAAGTTAAGATTTTTAAACTAAAATTTAATACAATTTAGTTTAAGTAATAGATTACGAATTGATAAAGCAGCAAAAACAGTCTCCGTATTTCAACAGTAAAATGCAGTAAATAGTGTATCTAGCGGAAACCAGTAATGATTTTTTATTACTCGTTTTATTATTTTTTGGTTGTAATGTAGGTTTGGCGATAAACATACGTAAAAGGAAACTAAAACATTCTAATTTTTAAACAAAACTGTTCTTTCAAAGAAACACCCCATGTAAGTCACCTTTTGAACTGTTTAAACAGTTTAAAACATATCATACAGTTTTAGGAATGTTTGTTTTAAACACTTTATTTAAAATATAACAACCTTGATTGAAATTATTATTACAATTAAATTGTTCTATCTAACAATTATATTAAGCTTGCCCTTCTTTCCCTTCAAAAATTAAATATCACTCAAAACCGATGTTTGATTTTAAACAATATCCAAGAGTACAAACGGCAAACACACCACCGGTTTCATTTTGGATTATGAATAATAAATAAATTTGTTAAATTTGTGTTTGGTAATGATAGAAAATATCAAAGTATTAAAAACTATTAGATAACGTTAGGTAGTTTATTAAAAAGACTGAAAACTGTCGGATTTGAGTTGATTTTTTACCTCATAACTAAAAAAATTATTATTAAAAAACATTTATTTTGTTGAATTCGACCTTATGCAAAATATCAAAAACAGAGATTTCTCAAAATCATGCTTTGTTAAATTCGCCCTTTCTGTTCTCAACGCGTCAATTGTAATATAATAAAAAGTTAACCAACTTAACCTTTATTTATAAAATAAAATGAAACACTGCCATTAAAGGCACGAAAGAGAAAAGTGCGCATGCGTTAAGTTGCGACCGAGGGTTTTAGCTTTAAGAAGTTAAAAGTTGGGTAACTCTTGTGACTAGGACAAAAACCGTTTTAGTCGTAAGATGTTGCATGAACAGTATTACTATAACACAATACCTTAACTTTTCACTCTTATGACTATAACTACGACTAAGACTAAAACACGCTGCATGAACGCACCATGAGATGATGCAGGGGATTTTGAGTCAAAGTGAAGAGTTTCAGGAGCGTGGGTCGGGGTGGGCTTTCCACTCAATATCTTACATGCTCCTGAACACTAATAAATTTGAACCACTGCCTGGATCATCCTATATTCGTTTGCCTCATCACGCAACTTAATCGCTAAATTAAATTTTAAATGTATAAAAATTTTTACTGAAATATTTTCGACAATTCAAATGGATCGTCTCCATGTGGTTTACGATAAACCTCTATATGTATATTGGTTTTACGGTTTTAGAGCTTTCAAAATTATTAATGTATGAATTTTATTATGATTTCTTAAAACCGAAGTATGGTGAATGTATTCGATTATGTTACATGGACACCGATAGCTTCACCGTACTAATTAATTCGGATGACGTTTATAAAGATGTGAAAATAAATTTAGATAAATTTAACACATCGAATTACTATCCCGATAATCAGTTTGACATCCCGTTGTATAATAAAGCTATTTTAGGTAAAATGAAGGATGACAATTGTGGAAAGATAATGATAGAATTTATCGGTTTAAGATCAAAGATGTATGCTAATAGGGTCGCCGATGGGCGAGTTACAAAAAAATCCAAAGGTGTAAAGAAAGCCGTAGTTAAACATGAAATTGCGTTTAAGGGACTATCTAGATTGCCTAAATTCAAAATTAATTTTATTAAAAAACAATTTTATTTAAAAAAACAAAGAAACTAAAAAGTAAATTTTAAAATTGGCAGCCCAGCTTGCTGAGCTAGACGCGTTTGTTCGGGTCTAAAATGACGTAAGCAACACATGTGTCAGAGAAAAGCTTATGAATGATAACCCTGATATACAAACATTAGTATTTTTTAACTCGTAATTGTATTATTAAAACCAAATTGTAAACATTTTTCATTTAAAAATTAAATCATAATAAATGAGTTTCTTAAACACAAAATTTTTGTTGGCTTCCATTTCTCTTTCAAGCTATCACTCTATTACTTAAGTCTTTAATATTAAACTGAAAAGGTTTCGGTCTTTCAGTGGTTTATTGACTTTAAAGTATTTATATTTAACCTTGCCGTCATCGGTTCAATTCGTGTAAATTTCATTAAATAAGTAAGTATTATATATTTCCTTAATTTCATCAATACCACTGGGCCATCGAAACCTTTTCCTTCTTTCACTTAAATAATAGTATAATAATGGTGAATATATGATAAATAGAATAAAATAAAATGATAAATATATGGTAATAATAATAATGGGTGAGCTCAAAGACCACCTATGGGAATGTCTTTATCAGGTATCATGTCAGACATATATCTAGATCATACAGAAACACAATTCATAATCAATAATACAAATCCTTATAGAAAATACATTGTAAAATGGAGTATCGTATCCATTTCATCGATAATGTTTTTTTTTGTATTTGGGAGGGGGAAGCAAAACTTTAAATAATTTTCTTAAATATCTAAATAAAATACATAATAATTTAAACTTTACCTTAGAAACAGAGAAAAACAATAATTTGAATTTTTTACATCTAACCTTAACAAGACGTAACAAATACATTGAGTATGATATATATCGAAAACCTACAGTTTTCACACAAAATGGCAGAATTTCACTATCTGATAAATAGGTCCTTAAATATCCTTTATCGAACAATAACAAAGATAAACAATTAAAATATATATTTAAAGTCGTAGATCAAAATAAATACCCACACAAATTAATTAATAAACTATATAAAAAATTACAAAAACAACAAGACCCAATATATACAAAGAACACAAATAACAATTTATATAAACCGATATCTTTTAATACGTCAAGTTTCAAATCTAAGAAAATATTTTCTAACAATAACATCACACTGGCATTTTCAAATCAAAATTAAAGTTTGAAACTTTTAACAAATTGTCATAATAAAACTAATTATCTTCAAAAGAGTGGAGTTCACTCTATTGAATGTACAAACTGTAATTCTATATATGTAGGACAAACGGGTCGAAAACTAGAAACTAGAATACATGAACATCAAACAAAAGAAAATTCTAATGTAAAAATGCTAAATTGATACACCATTGCAACAAAGGTTTTAAAATGGATTTGTTAGAAATGTACGAAATCGACAAACACAAAAAAGTCTTTTATTTAACTACTACTCCTTTATTTAAGTTTCTCAAAACATTATAAAATTCAAAAATTTAACTTTGTATCATCTCTTCTTCTCTAACTCAATCCCTCTTACTTATTTTACATATTTAACATTTGATAAACTTGCAACATGGATTCAAACAAACATATAACAAAAAAAACAACGAAAATGTTTGCCCTAGACATGAAACTACCCCCTTAAATGAATTTGAAATTAATTTTAAGTGTTGGTAAGTTTTCAGCTAAAAATCGTAAATCGTTATGCATGTTATAAAGATGATAAATATCCCACATCGCTACATATAAAATGCAGTGTTATGGTTATATTTTTCCTTTATTTTATTTTTAATTTCTTTGCATTTTGATGGACAATAAATTTTCACGTGCCATGTCGGCTTTTTGGTAGAAGAGCAGGTACAAAGAGGGTCATTTTCCTCTTTATTTTGATTTTGATCTTATTCGAGGAGTAAAGGTGTGTAATTCATTCCGAAATTTAAAACCATTTTAGTGTTATAGTCCCTTTGCGTTCGTTTAATATGATAGCAACGAATTGTTCCCGCTTAAAAAAACGTTCAACCACGATTTAATTTTCATTTCATTTACCAGAGATCCATGCACCATCGAAGGTAATTAATTTTTTTCAAATTTGTTTATTGTATTTTTTATTGTTTTGATTTTATTTTTCTTTAATTTCGTTAGAACTGGGTCATGACATCTATTATTCAATGTTCGATAGTTTCTTTGAGGGTAGAGATCTGTTATTGGTAATTCGGTTATTACGCAAGCGCTAATGCGTTAAATTCGGATGTAAGTTTAATTTCTTCCTCTTTCGTATTTACACCTGTTGCTGTATAGACGTGTTAACCTAATCGTCCCTTAATTCGGCCACATTGGGAGTTGAACGAAAATTTTGAATAAATTAAGCTTGTGGATCGCTTCATTGCGGATATATTAGGGTCGATTAATTATTCGACCATCGATCGAACCGATGTTTTCGGATTTGAGGGTTAACTCCACGTTTCAGCCATTGCACTTGTTGGTAAGATTTTCGTTTTAAGGCTGCTTTACCGCTACGATAAACGAATTTCAAATAATACGCGTTAACCGTTTGAAATATCAAGAATAGTTTCAAATGAAAGTTGTTTAAAAATGAAAAATCTATGCTTTGAAAAATCTGTGTTAAGAAGTATTTTTAAAAGGGCTTAGAAGAAGCATAGATAATCTTTAAACGAACCCTTTTTCTTAATAAAATTTTTTGGTATTTCATACAGTAAAGAAGGAAAATTTGAAATGCCCACGTCGAAATATTGTAATATCCTAATTTTTATATTAGCCCCGCCTTCAAAGGAGTTGTGGTGGGCGTACGAGTTTTAACGAGTACGTAAAAATATAAATTCATTTTTAATTATCCAAAAAAGCGCAAAGTAATAATATGAAATGAAATGAAATGTATCATATTATCATTTTTTAAAGTATATCGATCCAAATTCTTGCGTTTCATTTTAATAATATAATTAAGATATGAAAATCTAATAAACACAAAAAAAATAAGTAAATGCAATAGAACTAAATTAAATACATACAATATAATATCGCTCATTTGCGAGAAAACAGACACAAGTCAAAAAATTTCAAATTGAAATAATCGAGTGTAAAAGTTGTTTATTTCATTATGGCATATGGGTCCTTACTCTTTTTTATAGCTGTTTTGCTGGTAAACAACTTTTCGCGTATTTGTATGCAAAAATATCAAAATTGTCAGATTTTGAGTTATGCCTGTATACTAGCAAATAAACGATATTCAGTAATCCTATATTTAATTGCAGAAAAATCGATAAAAATCGAAACTGAAATTTTTTTTCAAATTTTTTTGTAAGAATTGACCGGTACATATCGTAGATGATTCACGTGAATCACACATGATTCACGTGACATATTTGCAGAATAATCGATAAAAATCAAATCCTAAATTAATAAAAAATTAAAAATTATGCACATGCATGACCGATTGGATAAAGAAACAACAATTTATCTAAAATTTGTATTTCTCGAATGTATACAGTAATTAAGTTATAATAGTAATATAACTGCTTAAGTGTTTATTGTTTTTTATGCGTAAAAAAGTAGTATCATAAAGCATGTATCTTGACGTGATTTTCCCAGTGATAATTATTACCAGTATTATTTATCACGTGTATAAAAATTATCAGAAATATCGGAAACTACCACAATTTCAAAAAACATCGATTTTTCTAACGGTCATTAATAAAAGTCGGCTAAACAAGAACAGGAGCGAATTTAAATTTGTTGAAACCAAAATTATTTTAAACCCATTATTTCTCAACCATTTGCAAGAAAGATGTGTTTCTTAATACAGAGTGAATAAACCGATTTTTTGGAAAAAATACAGTGTTAAAATAACTTTATTAAATAAATTCCTACGCAAATAATTTACAACAAAAGAAAAGGAGTTCGACCGTAAAAGATCGCGATTGAGCTGGACGAAGGTGAATTAAAAAAACTAAAAGTCAGTTGGCGTATTATAGACGCTTCCTTAGAAACTCGACTTGGGCGCCCTTAAGTCGCATACGCAGATGCCACCTTTTCGTAGTACAAAATCGATCGATTTTAAACTTTTTCTCTGTTATTGTTCTCAATTTCTACCTTTTTTATTCTGTTACACAGTCCAATTTTGCAGTAATTGAATTCAGTCGCCGCAGTGTCATACAAATTACCACAGAAATTACGCAGTACGTTATTTATTCGGTTTTGTGTTTTTGCAAGATGGTAAAATCAGAAGATCAGATAGAAAGTGACCTCAATAAGAATCCCGATGATGGACGGTATACATTTTATAAAAATATTAATTGAAAAAGCGAAGTTTGGGTAAGATTTGATAATTTAATAATTTTTCTTTTTGTGTTTTCACTTCCATACCTAAGATACCTAACTTCGTTTATTTTCTTGTAATAATACATGTTGATTCAAGGAAAAATTTTTATGGTTTTCCTTGGTGTTACTTAGGATCCGTGTAACATTTGTTTTTTTTTTCGGATTATTAGTAATATTTTCAATAACTAACTGTTGAGGTTAAAATTCCAATCAATTTTTAATTAAATACGATTTTAACGAAGTGCATATTTATTGTAAAAACATTCTATAAAGGTGCGTGGCCTACATGGGTCTAGATCGTGAGCGGGCATAAAAAGTCAATCACGCGCACATCTCTATTGCATACCTGTTCTGACCACGAATTGTTTCAATTCTTTCAGACATGCGTACTAACGAATGGATTTTATTTCCTTATTTCTGGAAAAATTTATTGATCTTCCACCGAAACTTGAAAACCAGGATATTTAGCTATTCCAAAAGAACTCCTCGGGAAACCGGAACAACAACAGTTAGAACCGAGACGTATTGACATCATAGTTGAACATCAACGTCCGTCGTTTGCAATCTGGATATCACGTACATAAATGCGGACATTTTCGATTATCACGTTAATTAAATTATCAACATTCACAAATATAATTTCAGATTATATCATTATCTATTTACCAAACCTATCTTTTTATATTAACCCTTCTATTCCTCGTGGAGAAATAATCTTGACGCTCTGATCTCAATGAGAGTTAGTACTTTCACGGAGGCATTGTTGTCAGCGAGGCTTACAAACCCTCCAGCATGCCGAAGAAGTGGGTATATTTGCATCTTGGTTATTTATCCGCAAAAACCTAAGTATACTTTATCGGTAATGTCGGAAAACCTCGAAGATGGGAACTCCCGTTAGGTTGAGTTCCAAGGGTACATTATAAATGTGCACTAGTCTCTTACTGTGTAAAGTATATTAATCACTTCCATACATTAATAATATTTATTTGAGAAGAACTTCTGTCCGCGATTTTGATGGTAACGGATTGTTCCTGATTAGAAATACGTTCAATCACGATTTAACCTTCATTTCATTTACCAGAGACCAGTGCAACATCGAAGGTAATTAATTTTTTTTCTAATTTTTATAACCGGTAAACATTATACATAATTCACGTGATTCATGTGACTTATTTGCAAAAAAATCGATAAAAATCGAATCTTAAATGAATGAAAAATTAAAAATGACGCACACTCACGTGAGTGATATAAAAGTTGATGGTTACAGATGGGTCACGCATGACCCATCGTGTCTCACGTTGGTTACATAACTGTTCTGACCACAAATTTTTTTCATTGTTTCATACGATGCGTACTTACGAATGGATTTTATTTTCTTCTTTCTGGGAAAATTTACCGATCTTTCATCGAAACTTGAAAACCAGGACATTTAACTATTCCAAAGGGGACCCAAGGGATACCGGGACAACAACAGTTAGAACCGAGACGTATTGACATCAACTTGAACATCAACGTCCGTCGTTTGCGATCTGGATATCACGTACGTAAATGCGGACATTTTCGATTATCACGTTAGTTAAATTATCAACATTCACAAAAATAATTTTAGATTATATCATTATCTATTTACCAAACCTATCCTTTGATATTAACCCTTCTATTCCACGTGGGAAAATAATCTTGACGCTCTGATCTCAATGAGAGTTAGTACTTTCACGGAGGCATTGTTGTCAGCGAGGCTTACAAACCCTCCAGCATGCCGAAGAAGTGGGTATATTTGCATCTTGGTTATTTATCCACAAAAACTAAGTATACTTTATAGGTAATGTCGCAAGACCTCGGAGATGGGAACTCCCGTTAGGTTGATTTCCAAGGGTACATCATAAATGTGCACTAGTCTCTTACTGTGTAAAGTATATTAATCATTTCATACCTTAATAATATTTATATTATTTTTAATTTCTTTGCATTTTGATTGAACATCAACTTCCGGCGTTTGCGATCTGGGTATCACGTACGTAAATGCAGGACATTTTCGATTATCACCTTGGTTAAATTATCAACATTCACAAAAATAATTAACCCTTCTAATAACCCTTCTATTCCACGTGGGGAAATAATCTTGACGCTCTGATCTCAATGAGAGTTAGTACTTTCACGGAGGCATTGTTGTCAGCGAGGCTTACAAACCCTCTAGCATGCCGAAGAAGTGGGTATATTTGCATCTTGGTTATTTATCCACAAAAACCTAAGTGTACTTTATCGGTAATGTCGTAAGACCTCGGAGATGGGAATTCCCGTTAGGTTGAGTTCCAAGAGTACATTATAAATGTACACTAGTCTCTTACTGTGTAAAGTATATTAATCACTTCCATACCTTAATTATATTTATTTTATTTTTAATTTCTTTATATTTTGATGGACTATAAATCGACACGTGCCGTACAAAGAGGGAGATTGATAGGATATTTCCTCTTTATTTTGATTTTGATCTTATTCGAGAAAAGATGTGTTACGTTCCGAAATTTAAAACCATTTTGCTGTTGTAGTCTATTTGAATTCGTTTGATTTGGGTGAAGAATTTCTGGAAGCAAATTTGATAGTAACGGATTGTTCCTGATTAGAAATACGTTCAACCACGATTTAATTTTCATTTCATTTACCAGAGACCGGTGCAACATCCAAGGTAATTAATTTTTTTTAAATTTTTATGTGGCAAGAATTGAGCGGTAAATATTCATACATGATTCACGTGAATCACGACTTATTTGTAGAAAAATCGATAACAAATCGAATCTTCAGTTAATGAAATATTAAAAGTCTCGCACATTCACGTAAGCGGTATAAAAATTGATGGTTACAAATGGGTCACGCATGACCCATCGTGACTTACGTTGGTTACATAACTGTTCTGACCACGAATTTTTTAATTGTTTCAGACATGCGTACTTACGAATGGATTTCACTTCCTTATTTCTGGGAAAATTTACCGATGTTTCACCAAAACTTGAAAACCGGGACAATTAGCTTTTCCAAACGAACTCCTCGGGATCTGGGAAGAACAACAGTTAAAACCGAGATGTGTTGACACCCTATTATAGTCTGTACCACGAGAAGTTAGAGTGACTCATCATCTAAAAGTGTACGGAATAGACGTACGCGCTAAAAATTATTTCACTCTACACACGTCAACGCACGGGCATAATATTTGTAACGTATGCGCAAAATTCTTACGGAAATCGATGAGTCACTCTCACTTCTCGCGGTACAGACTATAATTGAACATCAACTTCCGTCGATTGCGATCTGGATATCGCGTAGGTAAATGCGGGACATTTTGTATTATCACGTTAGTTAGATTGTCACATCTATATATATCATAATAGGATTCTACTAAAGCGTAAATTATTATCAACATTCATAATAATAATTTTAGATTATAACATTATTATCTATTTACCTAACCTATCCTTTGATATTAACCCTTCTTTCTATTCTTCGTGGGGAAATAATCTTGATGCTCTGATCTCAATGAGAGTTAGTACTTTCACGAAGGCATTGTTGTCAGCGAGGCTTACAAACCCTCCAGCATGCCGAAGAAGTGGGTATATTTGCATCTTGGTTATTTATACACAAAAATTTAAGTATGCTTTATCGGTAATGTCGCAAGACCTCGGAGATGGGAACTCCCGTTAGGTTGAGTTCCAAGGGTACATTATAAATGTGCACTAGTCTCTTACTGTGTAAAGTATATTAATCACTTCCATACCTTAAGCAGTTAATTTTCTATATTTATATGTATTTATACAGAGTGCGGCAAAATTCTGGAATAAATTTAAAAAAATAGTTATAAAAATTGTTGTCTATTTTTGTTTTTCAAAGCACAGATTTTGTACTAATAACTTTGATTATATATATCTTGATAGCTCACCTAATGCTAAAATTTGGAAATCAAGAATGAAATGTGGGTAGCCGAAGCTTTGGCGGAAATAATTAGTTTTAGGTAGTTTTTAGGTTATGTTTAATAGGTAAATATGAATCTGATGGTTAGGTATTTGTCGCATAGATGGCTTGCTAAACAATGACAAGATTAAAACGTAATAATTTATTTAGTAAAAACTTAAAAATTATAAATATTTAAAATAATTGTGAAACTTTTAATTTTTCTTTAAAGTTGTTGTTGAGTCTAATGGTAAGCACTATGAAACGCAATAGTAAATATTTTACGTCCGGTCACATGTCGCTAGCTGCCGCGCCGTGCTGGCTTAGTGGCTACTCAGACAGAGTGGAACACAAAAAGTAATCTGTGAAAATTCTAGATCAGTAGTGGTAATTACACGAATGATTTACATAAAAACCGACACAGAGCAGGGATATGTAGGAGACAATAAATTAATATGATTTAACGCACTTTATTCATGTACTAAGTTGTACTTCTGAGGAGTTATTGCCTTTCAAAGGTGGATTATAAATTTTTTAACATTGGATATCTCAGTAATAGATCATGTTAGAAAAACCAAATTTGGTATACGTTATGAGTGTACCATGGGTTATTCATTGGTAGCGAGTTGAAATCAATTGAGTCATTTCAAAGGTTCAATGTAGAATTTAATTCAAAATTTGTTTCACTCTTATTATTTTTTAAAAAACTTATGCTCGTTTAATTAAAAAAGCATAAGTAAAGACATGTATTTTTTTAATGTTACTTGAAATCATTGAAAATTAAGTAGTCAGCTGTGAAACCCTCAATTAAGACCATAATTACTTGACGCCAAAATTGAGCGTTTCAGATGGGATGTGGCGTCTTTCCATCTACATAGATAGTACGTTAAAAATTGAATAAGTATGTTTCATTTTTGTATATAAAACATTAGGTTTGATTGTATATACATTTAAACCAAATAGCGTGAAAATATGGGATAGATTACGCAAATAAATAGAAAATATTTTTTATTTAAATGACGAGAATTGATTATAAAACTTAATAATATATAATTAAAATTTTGTTATTCTTGGTGTATATTAA
This sequence comes from Onthophagus sagittarius, assembly GCA_036711965.1. Lineage (NCBI taxonomy): Eukaryota > Metazoa > Arthropoda > Insecta > Coleoptera > Scarabaeidae > Onthophagus > Onthophagus sagittarius. The sequence continues at coordinate 588,827 of JASERS010000011.1, read as the reverse complement.
ATCAATATTAAATATTTTGAAGAAAGTAGTTTCACGTTATTTTGTTTAAATTTATATGCATTATTTATAACTTAATTACAAAAATGAAAGATAATTATTCAATTTGCACTAAATTAATTTTACTGTATCTAAAATTTTAAATATCTTTTTACCAGCTTTAAGAATTTAAAATTATGCATTGAAGTATAGCCAATTGTGATTCCATCTTTCATCATTTATAAATATATCAATTAATAATACACCAAATTAATGATGAAATAACTTTATTAAATTTTCAGTGCTACAATTCAGTGCTACATGTTTCAACTATTAATGTTAGTCTTTTTCAAGCACGACGTCAGGTGTAGATAAAAAACATTTCTTGTCATAATATAGTTAAAAGACAATGAGACAAATATTGTACAAATAATCACACATTAAAACCGTGAAAACACGTTTTCACACAATAAACTTTTTTAGTTTTGCTATAATATCGATAAAATTAAATTAAAATGCCGCTGCATGTGTATAGCAATATATAAACACTAACCATTAAAAATATAAAAAGCACTGAAAGCACTGAATCAACATTTAATAAAGTTATTTCATCATTAACTTGGTGTATTATTAATTGATATATGCATTGAAGGGCTATAACTCCTCAGAGACGCATCTTTGTAAACTGCATTAAATGATCTTAATTTATCGTCCTTTCCATATCCCTGTTCTGTCAGTTGTTATGTGAATCACCCTGTATTGACAATTTTTATATCCGTAATTTAGTTTGCTCAATAAGTTTTTAATATTTTAGTTATCAAGCAGTGTTGACGATTTTTCGTAAATCTATATTTACAGAAAACTAAGAATTATTGTTTTTATTACTATTTTCCTCCGAAATCGATTCATTTTACTTCAAGGGGTTTGTAATATTTTGTGGTCAATTTTATATTAATCGTAATTATAGTAGCGATTAATAGGTATATGTATAATAATCCTAAGAAAGTTCTAAAAAAGATACATATAAGGCAATTCATTAACTAAGGTCAATTTTAAGGAAACTTGACTTTTGTAAATTAAATTTGGCCGGAGTCCTATATCTCTTTAACAGTCGAAATATTTTTGTAATTTTTATGGTATAGCACTTTTCTTTAGTCTATTTTTTTTCTAACATCTTGAAATCACTATCACTAAAGTGTATTTCACATATATATTTGTTTTTAGCTCTTCTCTTGTCAAATCAAGTAAGTTTATGTTTCCCACGTTTTTAATTGAAAAGCTGAATAATTTAAGTTCATTACAAACTCTCGCACTTAAATTGAAATTATAATAGAAATATTTTCGTCCACTACGACGTTGATCCGTCATTTTTAATAATAATAAATTATTAATTAATTTTTAATAATTTTAATGTTATCTCACTCAAATTTCTTCAAACTAAACTTCACGTTCGCATAAATTGAGCTACTAATACACAACTAACGACTTAAGGTTTTTGTTGCCTGGCGCCTGGACATCAAACACCTCCTAATCAAACACAGCGAAAACGTTGCCACTTCGTTGTAAGATAATAAAAAAAAATAAGAACGTTAAAAGTGTCGACTTCGAACTTTGCGTCGTTTCAGTACCATTGAAAAGTATTTTTATATCGTTACTTAGGTTTATTAATAATTTTATTAAATTATTATTTATTATTTTGTTACTGTTTTAATAAAACAATAGTAATTGTGTAGGTACTTTGTATTTTTATTTAAAAGAATAATACAGTTCTTACAATTACAACATACGAAAAAATGCAAAAAAACAGGATATACCCATTAACATTATCATAAAGAGCTAAAATATAAAATTATGAATTATTATTATTATTTTATATTTTATCTCATAAATCATTTTATGGTTTAATAACTAATTAAAACAATTAATATTCTATAAATATAAGCTACGTTGTAACACACTTCAACAAATTTCATCACAATACTTCATATGAGGAATTGCATTTGACCCGCTTATAAATCTTACGAGGCAAAGGCTCGTAAGACAGCTCTTATATTTGAGGTCTACCTAATTGGCGAAAAAATCGAAACAAGATTCGGTCGTAAACACGCTCTGAATCTCGATACCAGTCCATGTGTAATCGATCGATAACGTCGCGCCATAGAGTAAGCTGTGTCGCATCAAGCGGGATACATTTTTATGAAAAACTAAAAACTATATAAAAAAATAAAATAAAAATAATAAAAATTAAGCAATGGCTGAATAAAGCGTTATTTGTGGTTTTGGGTATTACATAATCCACTTAAAAAGAGAATGTTTAATAGTACTTTTAAGCAGAGACATCTAGTATTGAATAGGAGATGCTTTATATTCAGTGCCAATTACACTGCCTACTTTATCCTACTTTAACTCGCGTCCCACAGCTGTTATACTCGCGTCCCATTATATGCTATTATTTGTTTCCCATTTTTACCATTAGGTGAGCTATCTATATATGTATAATCAAAGCTAATAACAACTTCTCAATAGGCATTTTGTATTGTTGTTATGTAAATTAAAGATTTCTTTTGAAAAAAAATTATTTGCATCGTAAATCATAGTATTCATCAAACCACTTCGTTTGATACCTCACCCATGAAGATGGGAATGTAAATGACAGAGTACAGCTCAACTAGCTACTTAGCATAAAATATTAATCAGATTGGGTTGCGCCATCAACCTTATCTTAACTCAACCCAACCTAACAAGCTAGTTAACGATAGATATTAATTGAATCGGTGTAGCAAACCGCATTCTGGGATTTGAAAACGGTTGAGCATCAAATTAATACATTGTGACCAATCACATTTTGGAACTAGAAATTGAAATTACGCGAATTAAATATGTTTAATGTACATGTCAAAATAATTTGTAATCATCGTATTATAAAGAAACATAATTTTTGTTATAAATTAGAGAAATAAATAGTGGGAAAAGTAATTTTTTAATAATTTCTGGGGAAACTGGAAATTTGAATAATAACTATTATTTTTACGTATACATAAAGTAAACGAATTAATTATTTAACAAATTTTGTTATTTCATTTTTTCTTTTTATATTATTATTACTAATTTTGTAATTTAAGTTTTTTAATCGTATGTACGTAAAAACCCTGACCATCCTTAAAACTACTTCCTTAGGAAGGTTGGTATTGGTTTGCACCCCCTCAGTCACCTTTTGAAAAATAAAATCTTCCTTCGAGAGGGACTTCCCGTGAAAATTATTGAACTCTTTAAGAACAACATCTGCAAGATTAATTAAATCATTATTTGGGTATAATAACTGTCCTTTAGACAGAGACTCTATCCATGAGTAATTTCTATTAAGAATCATCTCCTTATCTTCATATAGAGTGTACTTTTCTTTGCATTTAAACACCACATACCCTGCAATATATGCAAGGCTTTGCTTATTAGTTATATCGTCTTTTTCGTCAACTTCATTATTAGCAGTAAAGTCTTCATATTCTTCAATAAGGTGTATATAGTCTTCGGTATCCAATTCCTCAAATGACCTAAAATTACATAAAATATTCTGTTCCTCATATTAACTTGTTCTAAATCGGGGTTTAAGTTAAAATTTGGCACAAAGTCTGTGAGACATTCTTCGGCATTGGTAATGTTGATTAACGATTTTTCTTCATCTTGTAATGTATTCTGATAAGTGCTGAATGCTGCAGATGAGTGTCTGCCCATTATATACCACCTCAGTCTATATTGGTAGTCAAGAGCTGCTGGGTGTTCATTTGTTGCCCCAGCAGCTCGAATGTGCGAAAAAAAAAATTTCAATTATATCTTGATTAAGCCTGTACGTTAAAATGTATTCCACATTATATGTTTCTTTTAAATATTCATATAAATCTCTCAGTGATATATTGTTTACTAACATAGCCTTTTGGAAGTGTAACAGTGCGCTTCGTTTAGCCACTTTGATGTTTTTTATTTTAATATTAACCTTATCTAAAAACATTAATTGATTTTGACTGATCAAAGTCGTAATAAATTACTCGTTTCCAATTCCCCAACAGGCCTCTCGCCATTACAGTTTGAGCTGTCCTGTGTGGTCCCACAACTTTTTGAGATCGCTTTTCAATCATTATTTTGTTGGAAATATACACCTCATATCAATTAACACCCTTGGTTCAAATTGCATTTTGGAAACCCATCTTCTCAATGTTGTAATGAATGGTAAAAGATGGTTCCTTACACTTCTTAAATATCTGTATGCTTTTGGGCTAACACTTCGCAAAGATATCGCTGAAAATATATCTTCCGAAAACCATTTTATGTAATTTTTATCAGACTTCATACATTTTATTTGCCCTGCGGTAAAGTATTTCTTTAAAATATTATTGAGGAAATCTATTTCTAAATTCTGCGCTTTGATTTTTTATTTAATATAAAAATTTATACCCTAAGCTTGGTATTTTCTTCAGCTTTAGTTAGTTGTTCATGTTTAAAATTTCATTAATTGTATTATATAAGAGTCCTGTGCGTAAAAAAAAACAATATATATAAATGTCAAAACAACCTTCGTACGTTTCATTTTTCTCCTTCAAAAGCACACTTAAAAATTCGGTTCAATAATTTCAAAAATAAATAAATTAAGCAAATTAATTCTAAATTGCAGCATATTTCTGGTCCTTCGAGCCGGATCCAAGTTAGGATCGGTAAAATTTCGTCCGATAAAAGAAAAATTGTCACGCGAGTGTTCGCCATTTTTCATTATCGAAAAACGCGTGTGTCAGGAAAAGTTACAGCGTTTTCAAAAAAGTGTGGTGTTTTCGTCAATGTTATTCGAAGAATCTACATTGGAACTTCAATAGACAATTCAATTTCTTCAATCTTCATCGCTCGGCGCTCCAAAGCCTCTGAAGAGGTCCTTTCTTCACGCCGAGTCTTCAAGGAGTTTAACATATCCGTCCAGCGTCCTGGTTGGTGTCTTCATCAGATCCAGGAGTTCATCGTCGTACAAAATTCGACCCCTCCAACTTCCAAGTTCTACGGATCGATAAAATCGGTGACATTTCTTAAATTAATCAATAAATTAATTAACTTTTGTTTCGCGTCGGAGTGCTAAAACTCAAATTTTTTAAAATTAGTGTTCAATTTCTCTGATTTGAATTTCGTTCAAATGGCTAAAGAAGGTAAAAAATTGGAATACATTTTCGAACGACAAAATGAAATTTTTAGATTCATCGCAAAATCCGAAGAAAATCTTCGTAAATTGCCGCATGCGCGTCGTACGGCCGGTTTAATGAATACGCGAGTCGTACGTCTTGTTGATAATTGGAAAGAGTTCAAAGAGAACCATTTATTATTAAATCAGTACCGGTCGGACCATTCAGACACGGCGTAATTCTCTGATGATTTATTCGGTACATGTGAAGAAAATTATACTAACGCAAAAGGTTTAATGTTGGACATGTTAAGCGACATAAGTAAAGCGGCAACTGGATCGGAACCGGTTCAGGTAGCACAAGATGTGGTGATTCCTCGTCAGCGACAGCTTCCGCGTATTAATTTACCAAAATTTAGCGGTCGATGTGTTGACTGGAGTCAGTTTCGCGATTTATTCGTTACAATGATAACGAATGACACTTCAGTAACTAACGTCGAGAAATTTCAGTACTTAAAAATGTGTTTGGAAAGAGAACCGGCTAGGTTAATTAAAAATTTATCTATAACTCACGACAACTTCGATGTAGCATGGAAAATTTTAGAAGATCGTTATGACAAATTCCGCGTTACAATAGAAGCGCAACTTACGATTTTGTTATCTTCAAAATCTCTTAAAACTAATTCGTCTGAAGAATTGAACAGCTTTATCGGCGAAATCAGATAATCGATCGGTGCGTTAAAAGCCTTAAAATGTCCAGTCGAACATTGGGGATCTTGTTCTAGTACATATTCTTGTTCGTAAACTCGACAATGAAACGAGTAAAGAATGGGAGCGGTCGGTAAATAATCGCAAAATTCCATCAAAATTTAACGAATTCATGAGTTTTCTTAACGACAGAGTTTTAACTCTTGAAGCGATCGAAAAACTTTCTATCAAAAAGAAAAACTATTCAGTTTCGTCTGGGTCAGTTCAAAAACCCAGTCCGTTCAAATTCCATACGTGTCGGTAGCGGTACAAAAGTGCTTAATTTATGGTTCTGACCATTCCATATTTCGATGTGCAAATTTTCTTACAAAATCTCCGAAGCAACGGAGCGAATTCATAGTTCAAAACAAACGTTGTTTTAACTGTCTCGGAAATCACTACCTTCCCGACTGTCGTGTGACAACACGATGTAAAACGTGTTCAAAACGTCATCACACTACCTTGCACGACTTTCCTCCTGCAAAATTAAATAAAAGTTCAAATTTAAATTCTAATAAAAACCACGAAGTCGTCGAAAATACAATAACCGTACCTGATACATCCACGAGTCACCCACCGAATTCATACGTTTCATCTTAGTTCATCGGTTCTTTTGGCTACCGCTTTAGTGCGGGTAAAATCGGTCCGCGGTGATTCTTTTCTTGTTCGCGCCTTGATCGATCAAGGTTCGGAAATCTCGTTCGTGAGTGAGTCTGTTGTACAGCGTTTATCGTTACCGCGCCGCGCCACATGCGTACCAATAAATGGTATCGGTTCAACGCGAACTTGTGTTTCAAATGGTACAACTTCGGTCAACCTAATTTCGAAAAACGACAATAATGTTTCCATCGTCGAAGAAACCCTTATTTTACCCAAATTGACTTCATACTTACCGAAACAAAAAGCAAGAAACATTCCGGTCGATGTAAAATCTTTGAATTTAGCCGATCCAGAATTCAATTCTAATCGTCGCATTGATTTGATTCTAGGAGTGAAATTTTATTCGCGAATTATTTTAAACAATATTCGTAAATTTAACGACGGTCTCATGGTCGCTCAAGAAACTCTTTTCGGATGGATTCTTTTCGGTCACGTATCTTCTAAAGATTCCAATCCGGAACGGTTCGGTTTTCAATGTTCCGTTGATCGCGAGTTGTTGACTGTTCTTCAGATGTTTTTGAGAATTGAATTCAAATTCGATTCAAAAACATCGAACGAAACGATCTTGAATACGAGAACCATTTCATAAACACTCATTCCCGAGACGTGAACGGACGTTTTTTAGTTCGGCTTCCGTTTAAACGCCCTTCATCAGATCTGGGTTCATCACGCCACTTAGCAGTTCGCTCCTTCGGTCGCATGGAGCAACGTTTCGAGTTTGGTATCGTTAAACTCAGACACTCCGAATTATTATCTTCCGCATCACGGTGTGGTACGCGAATCAATTTCTACGGCAAAGCTCCGCGTAGTTTTCAACGGTTCGGCAGTTACATCATCCGGATTTTCACTTAATGACTGTTTGCACGTCGGTCCAAAACTCCAATCCGAATTAGTTGATGTTCTTCTCAGATGGAGACGTCACAAAATCGTGTTTTCGTATGATCTGGAGAAAATGTATCGTCAGATAAATATCCATCCGAATGATTGTTCTTTTCAAAGAATTGTTTGGCGCGATAATCCGGATCAAGTGATCGAAAATTACGAACTTACAACAGTTACATACGGGTTATCGTGTGCTCCGTTTTTAGCTATTCGGTGCCTCCACCATTTAGCTGATCAGCACTCCGTGATTCAACCTTCCGGATCGGTAATTCTGAAAAAGGATACGTACGTGGACGACATTTTATCGAGCGCGAAAAGTGTTGAGGATGTTAAAACTCTCATTGTTCAAATAAACAATATACTTGCGGCGGGTGGTTTTCATGCGCGAAAGTGGACTTCAAATCAAGCTTCTACGCTTGAAAATTTACCGCGCGGTGACATTTCTATGAACGATACTATAAAATTCGAAGACGAATTCAAATTTCCACGCGCGTTAGGTCTTCTGCGGAACAATAAAACAGATCAGTTTTTATTTAACATAAGTGCTACTCACACCGATAAAAACCTTACAAAACGATCAGTTCTTTCATTTTTCGCAAAACTTTTCGATCCCCTCGGACTTCTTTCTCCGTTCATAATAACAAAAAGCAAAAATATTCATGCAAGAATTGTGGGTGTTTGGACTCGGGTGGGATGATGATTTGCCAGAAGATCTCGCGAAACGGTGGCAAGAATTCCAAAAAGACCTAAATATTACTACGATAAGTGTTTCTCGATGGTTCGGCATCGATAATAATAAACTAAACATTCAAATCCACGGGTTTTCTGATGCATCAGCTAACGCATACGCTGCGGTTGCGTACGTTCGCGTTGAGACTTTGACGGAAGTCCGGGTTGTGTTAATAAGCTCTAAGACAAAAGTAGCTCCGTTAAAGGTAGTTTCAATACCAGAACTGTGCGCGGCGATAGTTCTGACTCGGTTAGTACGTCGAATTTATTCTACGTTAGAATTCGAGAACTTTCCAATTTATCTGTGGACTGATTCCACCGTTGCATTATCATGGATACGCAGCCATCCCAACAGATGGAAAGATTTCGTGCGTAATTGTGTGATCGAAATTTAAGATTATCGGAAGCGAAATGGGCTTACGTGTCTGGTTACGAAAACCCAGCTGATTTAGCTTCTCGTGGTGTGCCAATACATAAGCTTCAACACCGATCAATATGGTGGTCCATCGTGGCTTCAACTTCCATCATCAGATTGGCCTTCATTTAAAATTCCGAACTCAGTCGAAGCTAATCGCGAAATTAAAAAAGTGATTTCTTCTAATCATGTCGCGATTCAAAGCTGGAACCTGAAAGAAAAGTATTCTTCGTTAAATAAACTTATTCGCGTCACTTCATGGTGTTTCCGTTTCATAAATAAATTTAAAGTTTCAAATGTTTCAGACAATTTAACTACAAATGAACTCGAAAAATCATTGTTATTTTGGGTTAAAGAGGTACAGAAAGCTAATTTTCGAGAAGAAATTCAATCTCTAACAACTGGAAAGTCTATTTCAAAAAGTAGTTCGATCTATCGACTTATTCCTTTTATCGACGGCAATGGAATTCTACGAATTACTGGACGTCTTCGATTCTCCGTTTTGGACTGGGACGAGAAGCATCCTATGATTCTTCCTAAGAATGATCATTTCACCAAACTAGTCATCGATGCTCATCATCGACGAGTTCTTCACGGCGGGACTCAACTAACATTGTCGTCAATTCGTCGACGATTTTGGATTGTTGGTGGAAGATCTCCTGTCAGATCCTTCATACACCGGTGCATCGTTTGCGCTCGTCAGCATTTAAAAACCGGTCAACAGATGATGGGTCAACTGCCATCGTCACGAGTAACCCCTTCAAGGCCGTTTTTACATTCCGGGGTCGACTACGCTGGTCCATTTATCCTGAAAACGAACCAAGGAAGAGGTTGTAAGACTTACAAAAGTTTCCTAATTTTGTTTGTGTGTTTAGCAACCTCCGCAATTCATTTGGAACTGGCTACAAGCTATACGACAGATGGATTTATATCAGCTTACAAACGATTCGCCGGAAGACGTGGTCTCTGTCAATGTTTGTATAGCGATTGCGGAACAAACCTTATTGGAGTCGATCGAGAGCTTCGATCTTTATTTTCGACAGCTTCCAAAGAACGGTCCCAGATTGTCGATATCCTTAGCAGCGATGGAACAAGTTGGAAGTTTAATCCACCTTCAGCTCCGCATTTTGGTGGAAAATGGGAGGTCGGTGTCCGTTCATCGACATACCCCTTGACCTACACTCCTCTTTCTTCTCTCTCCTTCGTGGTCACCACCTCTCTAATGAACTCCTCCATGGCCACCCAATTCTCTTTGCTCTCCAACATCGCCTGGATAGAATTTTCTTGGCTCAGACGACGTCCCAACTTCCTCTCCACAGCGACTCTCATCACCTCCCACCTATAACACTGGAAGAAGGTGTGTTCCGCGTCGTCCACTTCACCACAGTAACAGCATTTATCGTCTGTAACCCTTTTGAACTTGGCCAGGTATTTCCGGAAGCATCCGTGTCCTCCAATAAATTGTCTGATGTGGTTAATTACTTTCTCCCCACTTGCGCTTCAACCAAACTGTGAGATCAGGCACGAGTCTCTTCGACCATCCTGCCTTTTGTGTGTTGCTGTCCCATCGTTTCTGCCATTCCTTCATTGTTTCTTACATCCCCTCTGCTTCTCCTTCGTTATTTTCCCCTCATATTTTTTTTATTATTAAGTCTATGGGTGGAGTACCTCCCATTACCTGTAAGGCCTCCGTCGAGGTGGTTTTTCACCCTGACTTCTATTTCCCCTTTGTTTCTTCTGCTCTTAAGCAAAACTATTTCCGTTTTCTTTGGAGCTAACGCCAGGTCTATATTGTCTATTTCTTCTATTATTTTATTTACAGCAATCTGTGCGTTCGTCTCTGTTTCCTCCAGTACCTAACCCGTTACAATCAACGCCAGATCGTCTGCATAAACGGTTATTTCTGTGTTGCATATTTTATTTCCGGCCTGTAGAATCTGGTCAAAGTAAATATTCCACAGTATGGGACCAAGGATCGACCCCTGCGGTACACCTCTAGATAATTTGTATCTTTTCCCCCCATATACAATAAACCGAACACTTAAATAGTGTTGGATTATATTTACTAGATTTGGAGAAATCTTCTTTCTTTCCATAGCCTTTATGATACTTCCTGATACTTTTAGTTAAATTATCTGGAGTAAGACTTTCTATTTCTTGTACTTTAGCTTTAATTTCGTTCTTATACTTTTCAATCAGGTGTTCTCTTCTTTTCCATCTCTCGTCTTTCTTACCGTCGCTATTGCTTTTTTTGCTGCATGATATGTTTATGGTAAATTCGATGTTTAAATGGTCGCTCAAATTTTCTTCGGTCGATACTCTCCACTCTTCCATATTCTCTATCCACTCATTGTTGCACATCGTAACGTCGATGAAGGATTGTTGTTGCTTCCTTTTCCACGTAGGCTGATTCCCTTCGTTTAGTGCCAGTAGATTCCTTTCTGCCATCCACTCCGATAAATGTCTCCCTCGTACGTCTTCTACTTGTGATCTCCATGTCGCTGACTTTGCATTAAAATCATCTGCGATAATGATATTCTTCGTTTCGTGCTCATCTACTGCTTTTGCTATTTCTTCTAGACTCTTTACGTAATCCTCGAATTTATCATTCGGTGATAGATAACATTCCATAAACGTATTGATGTTACTTTTTATTGCAACAAAACTATTACCTTCTTCCCATTTGAATATTTTTATGTCTGTATTTAAAACTTTGAGTGCTACGCTTTTCCCACTGTTTTTGAACCATCCACCGCTATCAATTTTCTTCTTGTTTGGTTCTGATACCGTAATCATGTCAATTTCCTTTTCCCTTGCCGTTTTTTCTACAAGATTCATAACCTCCAGCCCTCTGTTTGCATTGACTTGCAATACCTTTATTTTATTTTCAATTTTGTTCGCCATTTGTAATTAGTTACTGGTTTCCATTCTCCCTCTCTCAGTCTCTCTCTCTTTTAGAGTCCTTTGACGATTCGCTTTTCTCTGCTTTGTAAGGGATTCTTTGAAGGCAATGCATTTCCCTGATCCTGTCTTGTGACCCTCCACTTCGCATATTGGGCAGAACTCTGGGTTTTCACATTCATTAAGTGTGTGAGCCTCTTTGCCGCATTTAAAACACATTTTTCTCCTGTCCGGCCTCCTACATATTCCGGCTGTATGTCCAAAATTCCAGCATTTTATACATTTAACCACTTCAATGCGCTTTTCCAACTCACAGCAAGTGTATCCTATCTTCATGGTTTTCTTTTTCAGTACAATGCCAGCGCCTTCTTTGTCCAGCTTGATAGTTACTGCCCGTGTTTAATCCCTCATGGGACGCAATTGACCTATATTAAGGTGATAATCTTTAGGTCCCAGTGTCTCCTCAATTGCATTCTGTACCTCTTCTAGGTTTACCAGCGCATTCATACCCCTGATATGTATTACTTCAGAGTCTTTACCTTCCAATCTCTTACATTTAATCAGCTTGTTCTTTGATATAGCTTTCATTATTTTCTCCATGGCTTCATCTTGCCTATCGGCTGTTATGAGCTTCGTTTTTGAATGTGTCTCTAACTCTTTTTAGGGTTTCTGTGTATGTCCCTTCATTGCTTTCAACCACCAGAGCATATGTTTTCCTCCTTGCTTCTTCTCCCATTTCGGGAGTATAGATTGTTACTCTAGTGCCTGTATTTCGGAATACGCTTTCCACCATCTTCCTAAATTTTTCCTCCTCAGTGTTTCTTATTTTATGAATCGCTCGTCCCCTTTGGTCTCCCCTTTTAGACTTATTAGGGCATCGAACAGTGCTTTTTCCAGGTCGTCATAGAAGAATTTTATTATTTTTTTACTTCTATTCTCGGTCTGGCCCTTAATTTTTATTCTATATTCCTGTTCTACCGTGCCTATATCCTCTGTTATTTCTCTCAGTTCTGGGTACCTCGATCTAAATTTTCTTTGAATGACTTTTTTCATCATTTTGTCTTCTGCATCGACCGCTACTGCCATTACTGGCTCGTTTTCGTTTAATGGATTGCCTGTTTTTAGGCATGTGCTTTGGTAAGACTCCTCTGACCACTCTCATTCACTGATTTCTTTCCACTTCTCATAGCTATTCACTTCTTCCTCCAAGTAGAATAATCCCTCGTCTATAGTTTGCGTTGCCATTTCCTTTGCGCAGGGCCTGTGTCTCCGAATCGAAAAACATCTTTTCCACCGGTTCATTTTTGTTTCTTTCCAACCAACATTTGATTGAGTCCCTGTTTAACACTTCCATTTGTCGTTTAAAACGGACAGACATGTCTTTTATTTCTCTTTTCGTGTTTTGCTCTATTCGAGATTCCAATTCTTTCTGCAAAGCAGTTATGACCTCTATTGCCTTCCTAATAACAAAGACCTCCGTATTTGGTTTAGTACAGTAGGAGTCCTCTTTTTCTGATGAAACATTCATTAATTTCCTTTTCTTATTATATTCATTTCCTACTGAATTACTCCTGAAAAGTGCTGGCTCGTGGCCGAGCCTTCTGCTTCCCGTCGGACCGTCCGAGATGCCATTGTTTATCATCAACCCGGTTCACTCAATCCAACCCAACCAATCAGTTGAGATTACTTATTGTTTAAGGAAAAAGTATCTAAGTATTGTTCAATTTACTTGGGGCGATCGACGTTTTCGAAGTCGACCGAGACTGTTTTTTTCCTTAAAATTGTTAATAACATTGAAGATGTAATCCCAACTAGCTATTTAGCATAAAATATTGGTATATTGTTAACTAGTTGGGTTAACACTAGTTATTGTTTGAAGAAGAAATATCAATGTACTGTTCATTATACTTGGGTCGGCGGTTCGAACCTTTCTTTTAGAATCCACTCTTTTCCATCACCCAGTATGGTTAGGTCGCAGAATACAGTTTAAGTGAACCTTTGCTGATGAAAAACGTAGGTTATGCCTTTGCTTTTGGTAACCATGTTGACAGATTGTAAGCAGTTTGTTATAGTTTGATAGCCTATTATATTTTTATTGACAATGGTGATTTTGATAAGGTTGATAAAATAGATATTGGTCTATAATTATTGTGTATGCCCTTGTAACGTTTTTTGTATGTAAGTGTTATCTTCGTCAGCTTCAGCTCATTCGGAAAAGCTCTCTCCACTAGATAACTGTTTATCACAAAATAGAGATGTATGCTAAAAATTGGTTTAACATCTTTTATTACCTTTGTGGACAGTTCGTTTGAGAGGAAAAAGGAAAAGATTTCGACATTTAATGGTGGATCTTTGGCTGGTGTTTCCCGGATTTTCCAGTTACTCGTTCAGACAAGTTTCCAGGCCAACAAAATTTTGTTATCAGAATGATTTATATAGTTCTGATAATTCATTTTTGGTTTACTTTTTGATGTATTCTGTTATCTATATTTTGTATATTTGTTTTAAACGACTATCTCTCGTGACTTCAATTACTATGTGCAAGACGTTTAATTCATTTTTTAATTATTCTATGTTTTTACCTTTCCATTTTAGATTGTACAAACCTCTCACAGATTTTTTAACATTTGATAATATATTTATTGTATTTGTTGATGTCTTGAAAAAAGGTTTTAATTACCTCAATGTTTTTGTGAGTGTAAAGACGACTTTTAATGAAATAAGCTTAGTTTAGTAGAAGCAATAAAGTTTATTTGTAAGTAAATTTGTAATTTATAATAAATTCACCCTTAAAAAGTGTATTAATATATGTATGTATAATAAAATTGTACATACTTGCTTTTTATTTATTTAAAAGATTCGAATTAATATTTCTTAATGTTTGTATTTGTATTTTAATTCTCAACGATGAAATATTGACAAACGAATTTATAAATGTAAATTCGTTTATCTAAACCCAAATAGTTGCAAAAAACTTTATTTACCTACTCGTTTCGATTCGTGTGTCGACCGATTACTCAAAGGCATCCTCGGCGCCTATCACGTCTACAATAAGGCGGCAATAATACAAATATTGTCTAATTACAATATTACTTTAAAAAATATATGTTTGTAATTGCTCCCTCTAAAACAATTCCATATTATTTATGAAAAGTATTTTTGTGTAAATAAATTCAATACGAAAACATATTAATTTTGTAATTTGAGTATGCAGGTTATACTACAAGTTCATTTATAAATAAAATTTCTCTCTTTTGCCGTTAGAGGCAGCACGAACTAGAGCAACCCAACTCGACCGGTTGAATAACTATGTATATCTATAAACAAGGATAATATCCTTAAATAAAATGAAATAATTAAACTTATTTTTATTGTATCTACTATAATATGGTTGCAGATATTGCAATTCAACGGACCGCTATATTCATCGTTCTGGAGAGCAACACCGAACACGCGGTTGCAGCTATTAGCAAAATTCGTGACGTCACATCCAAGTCAGTTTTCACAGCAACTATTGCACTTCGCTCAGTTAATTTTATTGTGGAAACGTGTTTTTTAGGTTACATCGTTATTTTACATCGATACAAAAATCCGCAAAGCATTTAACTTGATAATATCGTTGCGGATTAATTGAAAGTATTAACAACTTTATACTATTTAAAAGCTCACCATAAGCGTTGACTGAGAAATTGAACAAGACATGTCATACGATAGTTTTACGCGTCGCCGTAAAACATCTCGACATTTAGATGGCGCTACGCAAGTTGAAGTAGCTTGAGGACTGGACTAGTGCGCAAACGTGCGCTTAGCGGCTTAATTTGAAATATTATTCTTTTGTTGTTAGTTTTCTTGACAGTTCTAAGTCTAATTTTTATCGTAAGCATTAGTGCCCTCAAGAAAATGCCGCTTAAAAATATGTGTTATTATATTAATTGTGTAAAACACAGGTTAAAAGATAATGGAATAAGTTATTTCAAAGTTCCTAAAAAAGAAAAACAAAGAGCAATCGAATGACAAAAATGATGCGGAAATATTAACTTTGCTTTGATGAACGTCGTAGAATTAAAAGAAATAAAACTTTGTAAAAGACACTTTTTAAAAAGTGATATAGTTATCAATTCACGAAGAAAAACATTACGTCGAAACGCGGTTCGCGTGGCTTACAATAGTGATGGTAAGTAAATCTAATTTATTTTTATTCTAATCTATTTATTGAAAAAAGATTTTTGTATTGCTTATAATTTTCAAAAAAAAAAAAGTTTTCTCTTTTTAAAAACTCTTAATACTTCAATACATTTAAAATTTACAAGAACGTAAAGTCGTTGTGGGTAAATATTTTTTTATGGGATGGTGAAATACTTAAGAATTTGTCTGACCCAAAAATTTTAATTGCAGGTAAACACTTTATCCTTGTGCCTTGGTCATATCTTACGTTCTCTGAGGGTTTTTTTGTGTGGAATTGATTTACAGAGTGTACAGGGTTGATATACAGGGTATGAAAAAGTATGGAATGTAGCTAATAAATTCGCCATTTGTGGTTTAAAAGAAAAATATTTTAAATACAATTTTTTTTGTTAATTGTGGGACACATTCTGGCGATATTTGTTTATATTGATTTTGGTTTCGTTATTATGGTAGTCAACATGGTTATCTATATATTTTTCATTTAAATTACAAATGGCAAATTTATTAGCTATATTTGAAATTTTGTCACACCCCGTGTGATGTCCTTTAAAAGACATTGCCTGAAAAAGGTGTTAAACACGGCTAAAAACTATACTCGAACCTGTGATTTATTTTATGATTACATTTTTCAACATAGGATCATTTATCTTTATTTATTTTTTTAAATTAAGATTTTTTTTTCGTAAATCACTATGAGATTTGTTCTTTTAAAACATAAACTTAATAAGCGTTTTTGTTGTATTTGTGCAGACGTTGATACTCGCACCTTTGTTGTTCCAACTAGCCTACTCCGAACCCATTTGCTTGTTAAAATGTATGGTAGAAAAAGACAATTTGCTGACAATTCTAGTACATCAAATTCTGATTCCGAAGCATTGTCAACTCTCACAGTCAACTATGATACTCCAGACAAAAAGCAACACCAAAGTACATCTAGTTCTTCTAACATTAGTGTAGTAAGCGATCGTATAATGAATATGCCTACAAAAAAGAAAGTGTAATCAAGAAATAAATATAAACTTTTGACGAATAAAATGCGTGAATTACGATTAAAATACCGAGCACGATGTCAACAAACATACCGCTTGAAGAAGAAATGTAATAGTAGCAGTTTTTGCCCTCAAACCATTTGTGCCTAATTAGACACAAGAGCGAAGCTGTCAGCTTATGTGTCAAATGAATTTAAACCTTAATTAACCTCATACGTCTAGGAGACGTACTTAAAACGTTAACTGTTTAGGCTTGCAAAAAAAAAAGTTGTTTGCAACGACGAATTTTCTACCTGTTCTCCTACTCCAACCCTAACTTAGCCGGATATTACGTGTTATTTCCAAATGTATTTAGAAAGTTATTGAGCTTCGTTCGCGTTAGGAGACGTATGGTGTTAGTAACGTGCGGCTTTTGTTGAACGCCAAATTGCATTTAAATTTGGCCAAGCGGTCTTTATCATTATTATTATTATTTACTAATAGCGTTAAATGGTGTCAGTGTTATATATTTTGTTTTGTTTGAGACTTATTTATTGAAGTTAGTGTTGATTTCGTTTACTTACGATATTGTGGATTGTAGTGCTTTGGAGTAACCATTTTTATTTTACAATGAATAATCCCGTTCCTATTCATAAAGCCAATTCAGAAATTAATATATAATAGCGACCTTGATCCTGATTTTGAAATAGAAAGCACACATAATTCTAAATCAGAACAAGGATCTGAAGAACATGAAAATAGCGGTATGAGTGAGGAAGAAAGTAGTGATGCACAACAACAAGGACATGAAGCTAGCAATTACTTCTATGGAAAGAAAATATGTTTTAGACGGAGAAAGACACAACCACCACAAAATGTGAGAACTCGACGTCAGAATATTAATATCAAAGCTTCCCGGGATTTCTCATAGTATACAACGATCACTTGGTGAAGAACCGGATGTTGAAGAGGTATGGTGTCAGTTTTTTGATAATGGTACATTGTCAGAAATAATTGTCTGGTCGAATACAAAGACAGCTACTCTTAGGACAAAATTTACAGATGACCGTGAGACAAGAAAATCTGAAGTTTAAACTGTCGCAATTGCGAATATTTTCCAAAAGTTCATCGCAAACTGTCAAAAGTTGTACACTCCAGGAGCTAACCTTTGTGTTGACGAGATGCTGATTGCATTTCGCGGTCGGTGCAGATTCAGAATGTATATGCCGAACAAACCGGCGAAATATGGCCTCAAAGTCATGTGTTTGACAGACGCAAGAACACAGCATGTATATAATGCTTATATATATTCTGGCAAAGGAAGTGATGGAAAGACCCTTTCACAACATGAAAAAAATTAAGTATTCCCTCACAGGCAGTATTAAGACTTGCAAACCTCTTGAAGATAAAAACCGAACGGCTCGGTTACATTACTGCCGATAACTGGTTCAGCTCTATAGAGCTTGTTGAAGAACTTTCTAAAAGAGATTTTACGTACGCCCTTGAGTTTCAGCCAAACAAATACCGGCCAGGAAAAACAACAGTGTATGGCTTTACTGAAAGTTTAGTATCATACGTTCCCAAAAAATCAAAAGTTGTGATTTTAGTTTCGTCTTTACATCACGTGGAAATGAATCATCAACATAGCGGTAAACCCGAAATTGTGGAATTTTACAATATGACCAAAGGGGGAGTTGACAGCGTCGATCACAAATGTGCCAGCTACACGTCCAGTAGAAGAACTAAAAGATGGCCAATGGCGATTTTTTTCACCATCGTGGACATAGGCTATGGAGTAAACAGTTATATTTTACACCAAAGCTTTCCCAAATCGGAAAAAATTGATAGAGGTACCTTATGAAGCAGCTCACAAAGAAATTGAATTCATGAAAAATTATATAGTAATGAGTATATAATTAGCAATGAGGTTCCTGGGACAGTTTGACCTTGATAATCAAAGTGGATGGCACTTGAGGGTTCACCACTCTTTGAAGGGTAGTTTGGAAGGTTGAAAACCCTGTATAGGGTAGTTCTTAAGCAACCCTATCTATACAGGGTAGTTCTTAAGCAACCCCATTAAAAAAAGAAAAATGATGCCATCTGTGAGTGAAAGGTGAAAAAGTGCAGGTAAGTAAATTGTTCAATAGATGGCGCTAATAAATAAAGTAAGTTTTGAATATTGTTCAATAGATGATGTTGTAAAATTTGAATTTATGATGATATGATGTGGCGCTAACTGGTTAATTCGGTGCTGTAAATAATAGATGGCGCTGTAAATTTATTTTTTACTGTACTGTATTGTAAATTTAAATTTGGTTAAAAAAAACAATAGGAAATTAAAAAATATATATTATCTTTAATTACATTGACGTACTGATTTTTTTTTTATTAATTACATTTACGTACTATTAGGTAATGTTTCATAACATTTTATATCGTTTGGTGAAGTAACACTTTTTGGTAGCGTTTTTCTAACAATTTTCACATTTACGTACTATTAGGTAATGTTTCATAACATTTTATATCGTTTGGTGAAGTAACACTTTTTGGTAGCGTTTTTCTAACAATTTTCACAACAATCTGTATTTATTATCTCAGTAATGTTCTCAAAACATACTGAACATACTGGAGATCTATACTCCATTGTTTCTTCTATGGAAACTTGATGTTTTTCCAACGTCACATTTAAAAGAAAAGGAGCTGGTCCATGATTAAAAATGTTAACGCACTCGAAACAAATAAAATATGCAATATTGTTCTCAAAATAGATGTATGTATCTAAACAACAACTAATACAACGTTTATCTGTAAAAAAATAAGATATATTATTTATGAATTATCAAAAAAGTATTACATCTTATTTTACCTTTGTTACCATTTGCTTGAGTTGACATCGTTGATTGAAAAAAATTTAGAGTTAAAAGAGTTACGAAGAGTTTTGAAAATGTGAAATCACACTAATAAATTTGCTACGAGTTGTAATCTCAATTTATAATAATTTGTACACATTGAGGTTAATTTTATCTCCTCATGGTTCAATTTACATGAATTAGGATCCGCAACAATTTATCTTGTTTTTCTTAAATTAATTTGTTGCAATTGCAATAATAATTTTTATCTCCTCATAGTTATCTTGTTTTTGTCTATTACGTATCTTTATGTTCATGGTTCAATTCAAATTAGGTTTAGTAACATTTTATCTTAACTCAAATTGTAGGTACACTAGAAGTATAATAAGGAATTAAGAAAAAAAAAAAAAATGTTTATATATTTTTTTTTTAATTTGATTTACAATAATACAGTATTGTCATTCATACAAGATTTTATATTAATTTTGATATGAACCTAGAAATGATTTACAATTAATACAGTAATGATTGATATTCATACAAGAGTTCATACAGTATGGAATACAAATACAAGGCCAACACCTGTAATTATAATAAATGAAAAAATTATATTAATAAATTAATTTTTTTTCTTACCCAAATATACATAAGATGAGAGAAAAAAGATGAGTTATAACTGCAGTTTTCGTTTTGATATGTGTAACCCCCATATGAAAACATTTTGGACAAATAACCATTTCAGGTTTAGGACCATAATAATTATTCATGATGTAAATTTGTTTTTTGGTTATTCTTTGAAAGATTTACGGTTACTAAATGCAGTTTATTGTTGTAAGATCTAACATAAATATGTATTAACACTATTCATAAATTTAAGACGATCATTATGCAAATGCAAAACTTCAAGGTGACATATTTGTATTTTTTCCTTGTACTGTTCATTATCAACTTTTATCATTTGTACATTAAATATCATCTTCTGTAATTCCTTATTCAAATTGTCAATAGTATTTTCTTGACTGATAATTCTATTTTCAGATTTTAATAGTTTTTCTTTAATAGTTGATAATATTGTAGTTAATTGTTCATTATGCGTTGTTAAAAGTATATTGTTATCTATTAAAGTTTTCATCGTGTCCAATGTTTCTTCGTTTTCCAATTTTTTAGTAAGCAAAGCAACTTGACTAAGACAAATTGCATTGTTATCTGGTTTATAACATTTTTCTAATCTATTTTTACATGTATGATACGCATTATAGCTATTGTTATAAAGAATTTCATAATTTTTATATATATTTTCATATTGTTCTTTATAATAATTATAATTCTCACAGCAATCTTTTTCACTTGTTACAAAATTAAATAGAAAGATAAGTATACATATTTTTATCATTTTTTTTTTGTTCTTGTTGAAACGTTAAAATGTAATATAAGACTAACAAAAAATGTTTGATTTATCATTATTTATATTAGTAAACAAGTTTAAAACATGTTTCAACCTGTTTTATCTCATAATAAAAAAAATCGATGAGTCATAATATAATAGATATATTATATAGAGGATAGGGAGTTGAGTTGATGAACCAGTCGGAGTAAGACGTGTTTTCCGCCGCGTGTGTTATTGGGGTTTATATATCGTTGAAATGCGTTTTACCGAGGAAAATTTGAAAGATCTAAAACGCTTGTTTAACAGCTCTATAGACGAACTCATGAAAAATGAAGCCTTTATGGACCGTTTGGTGAATGTGGTAAAAGATCATTTTATTTCCGAATTGGAATCCCTTAAATCGGAGAACGAGCAACTAAAGAGAGACAACGTGTCGCTCGCAGAAAAACTAGATGATCTAGAGCAATACACTCGTCGCAATAGTGTGCGTGTGCTTGGGATTCCAGAGAATAAGAATGTCAATGTCGAAAATGAGGTATTATCACTATTTAATTCCACATTGGGTTTGTCGGTCACAGTCGAAAATATCGACAGATGCCATCGTGTCGGAGCTTTCAATAAGAGTCGAAAAAAACCACGACCTATAATAGTAAAATTTGTTAGTTACCGAACCCGTGCAATGGTCTGCGCTTCCAGACGTAAGTTGAAGGGGTCGAACATCGTCATTCAGGAGGATTTAACTACGAGAAGATTTAATTTACTCAAAGAGGTCCAGTCGGTTGTTAAGCGAGAAAAAGCGTGGAGTAGAGATGGAAGAATTATGGTTGAACATGTAGGGTCAATAGTTCGGGTCAAAAATAGCGAGGATATCACTTCTTTGGGTATCAAAAACAACAATGATTTGTCTCTAGCCTGATATTATTCTATTATAATAATTAGGAAAGTTTTATTTGATTATTATTATTTTGTTTTCCTTTGTTATTATTTTTTTTTTTTATTGTTTAGTGTATTTTCATTTCGGTATCACCACTTTTTTTATATAATAGGTCTTGTTTGTTTACACGCATGTCCGGCGGATGTAATCGTTGCCGCTCCTAAAATAGTTTTTTTTGTGCGTTAAAAGAAATTATAAAGAATTTGTTTCCTCTCTATATACAAATAATTTAAAAGTTTTCTTCTCTCATATTACGTATATAAGTACAAGTTTGGTTCAAATATTTACTTTTTTTGTTTTTTTCTTTTTTTAGTTCATTACCTAAATTTTTATATATACTTTAATTATTCTTATTATTTTCTTGTTACATGAGTAGAACTTTAAGGTTCGGCCATGTCAACGTCAGATCACTGTTGGCGCATTTTGATGATTTGAGTGAGATCGTGATCGAGAATGGGTACGATTTGTTTGGAGTAAGCGAAACGTGGCTTTCCGAACATATTCCGAATGCAGCTATCGACATACCCGGTTATACCATTGTGAGACGAGACAGGGCAACTCGTGGGGGAGGTGTGGCATTGTACATAGCGCAACATCTGAGGTATGTTAATGTGTGTGACGCTGGTTTTGTTGATGATGACGTTGAGCAGATCTGGGTTTTGTTATCAATCATGTCTAAAACTTTTGCTTTTGGTTGCATGTATAGGTCTCCAAGTTCAAATGTGTCTACTTTCTTGGATAAGCTGGGTTCCGCGTTGTGTCATATACAGGCTGTCTCTGACTTCATGTACTGCGTAGGGGATATTAATATTAATATGTTGGATTTCGGTGGTGGTGCCACAATGAGATTTAATATACTTTTAGACGAATTATCACTTGATCAGGTAATTAATTTACCCACTAGAACCACCACCACCTCGGCTTCTCTAATCGATTGTTTAATTACGAACAATTCAGAGAGCTGTACAAACCAGATAAATAGACCTTTGGATATATCAGATCATAACCTAATTCAATGTGATATAGTCTTTTCAAGCTTGAAGTCTGCTCCGATGGTCAGATTGTGCAGGAATGTATCCGGCATAGATGACTCCCTTTTAAGGCGTGATCTCGCTTGTCTACCTCTTCATAACATCTATCATATAAATGATATCAATCAAAAAGTAAACTTCTTGAGCTCCCATCTGTCGATACTTTTGAATCTTCATGCACCGGCGCGTCCTCTTAAGTTTGCTAAGCCTTTTACCCCATGGATAACGTCCAATGTTAAGTTAATGATGAACCTCAGAGATCAGGCACTGGGTAAATTTAGAAGAACAAAGCTCGCCCCTCATTTCGATTACTACAAATCTTTGAGAAATTTAGTTACATCAGCAATACGTCGTGAAAAAAAAGTTTATTTCAATAGTACTTTCAAAAATATGGATGTGCAGAGTAGTTGGAGGCTTTTAAATAGGTTGAATATCGGGAAAAAATCCAGGCCGGTTATTCCTGCGCATCTGCATGATGTGAATAAAATTAATGATTATTTCTTAAAATCTGTTGGTCATACCGATGTAGATGCTGCTTTACTTA
The DNA here is from genome assembly GCA_036711965.1 of Onthophagus sagittarius. Lineage (NCBI taxonomy): Eukaryota > Metazoa > Arthropoda > Insecta > Coleoptera > Scarabaeidae > Onthophagus > Onthophagus sagittarius. The sequence goes on along the minus strand of JASERS010000011.1, from coordinate 565,464 downwards.
CGTTTTACAATACAAATAATCTTTTTGCCGAATCCCATGACGGGTTTTCATTTAAAATAGTTGATACCTCAACAATAATAAGTGCATTAAACGGAATCAAATCAACAGCTGCTGGAGCTGATGAAATAAATATCATATTTATTAGAAAATGTCTTCCGGACTTATTGCCTTACATTGTGCACATTGTGAACTCTTGCCTTGAGCAATCAATATTTCCTGATGCCTGGAAGTCTGCTGTTGTTATGCCCTTACCTAAAAAAGTGAATCCTTGTAATTTCGAGGACCTACGTCCTATTAGTATTTTTCCAGTTCTTTCCAAAGTCTTGGAAAGGTGTATGGAGATTCAGTTGCGTACATATATGGACGAACACAATGTGTTGCCTCCAATTCAGTCTGGTTTTCGTCCGAGTTATAGTTGTGCCACTGCCTTATTAAACGTCACTGATGATCTCTTGAAGGCTCGCGATGATGGTCAGAGTGGAGTGGTTGTGCTCCTAGATTACAGCAAAGCTTTCGACAAAGTCAACCACCGAATGCTATTAGCTCTCTTGCATTACGTTGGTATGTCTGATTCGGCAGCGTCTCTTATAAACAGCTTCTTATCTGATCGAGTTCAGGTGGTGAGATTGGACGAGGAATCTTCGGCTCCTTTACCCGTGAAGGCCGGTGTGCCTCAGGGATCTTTGTTAGCTCCGCTATTATTTACTCTGTACACCTCTCAACTGCACAAATGCGTTACACACTCGTCAGTACACATGTACGCTGATGATACTCAGCTGTATTTAACTTTTCGAAGAGAGCACACTGCCTTGTCATGTACAAAGTTAAACGTAGATCTTTTAGCACTTTCGGAGTACTCTATCAAATTGGCACTAACACTTAATCCTACCAAATCAACAATACTTACTTTTGGCAATTTATCATCCCATAACGTCAATATTTCATTGAATGGTGAGCGTCTGGTTGTGTCCCCAGAGTCTAGAAATTTGGGGGTGGTTTTTGACTCAAATTTTCGCTTCAGTACTCACGTCACTACTTGTATAAAGAAGGCTTATGCAGCTCTTCGGTGTCTCTACCGACACCGTCAAGTACTTAACTCCACCACTAAAAGATATCTATGTGAAACGTTAGTTTTATCAAACTTTGTACATTGTGCGGCTATGTATGGACCATGTTTAATGGAATTTGATATGCATCGCATTCAAAAAGTTCAGAATAGTTGTCTTCGTTTCATTTACGGGATTAGAAAGCATGAATCTATTTCTCATACTCTATGTTGTTCAGGGTGGTTGAACATTAGAAACCGTTTTAAATACTACTTTCTGTGCCTCGCGAATAAGGTAGTTACCACGAAAACACCACCTTACTTGTATAATAAAATCACTTTTTGGACAGACATACATAACTTAAACCTCAGACATAAAAGCACCATTACCATGCCTGCTCATAAAACAGCTCTTTTTAAGCGATCATTTTCATACCGTATTGCTAAGGAGTATAATGCCTGTCCCTCTAATCTCAAAAATAAAAGACCCGACATTTTTAAAATAAAGTTGCGCGACGCTTTACTAACTGTTCAGGGATCACAACAAAATGCTTACGCTGCCTCGATGTTCTGACGTTGAGGCGAACGAATGTTACTGTTTTTATGTATTTATCTTTGTTTTTTTTTATAAGTATTTACGTAAGAGAGGAAAACGTAATACGATAAAAATTCTAGATGTTTTATTACTTTTTTCTTTTTGTTTTGTGTTTGTTTCATTTTTTTTGTATGTTTGAACGTTCAACTCCTGGTTGAGTAGAACAGATGACAGGATCTTTGGAAACTGTCATCTGGACTTCGCCGTTTGGCCACATAAGGTTTTCAGTCTGATGTAACATTATCGCATTTTGTATTTATTTTGTCTTTTGTAGCCAATAAAGTATATTATTATTATTATTATTATATTATACTTTAAACGTAATAACCCCAAGGTTTTGTATCAGTAAATGTATAATTAACTATTCTCTTATCATCATAACTACTCAACGCAACTTTCTTTTGTTTAATTGTGTATACCTGATGTTTCTCTGATCTAATTAAATTTTGATTCGTAAAAAATGTTTCATTATTAAATAAACATTGATAATAATCTTCAAATGTAATAGACTTTAATGAAGATGATTTAACTCCTTTTGCTTTTTTACTAATTCCGATGTTTGATATAGCAATATTAATTTCATTGCTACTTTCACCTTTACTAATAAGTTTATTTTTAATATTTATGATTTCTTTTTCAGAAGTTTGAACTTTAATTGCATACATTTTAGATTTTAAACCAATAAATTCAGTCATGATAGATCCGTTATTTTCATCTTTCATTAAACCAATTACTTTTTTATTTTTTTGAGGAATATTATAAATATTATTTATAGGATAATCTGATGTATCAAAACGATCTATATCTTTTTTAATTTCTTCATAAATATCTGTTTCAAAAAAATGATAAATTAAACTATCAGTATCAGTATATAATAATTTTGCATTATTTCCAAATTTTTTTATAATGTAATTATAATGAAAATCATAAAGAATTATTTTTGATAGATCTAAAATTGCCATTCCAGTATAGATGGGTTTATTAAAATGAATTTTAAATTTTTTCATTTCAATAAGAATTAAATCTTTATCAATTATTGTACAATTATAAAAATTTGGTTGTGCTATATAATATTTCGCACCATAACGTCCGTTCCAATTGCTTACTAATTTAACATGTCTATATTTGCGTACATTTTCCATAGTTTTACCAAAAACTGCATTATTCATTAGTTTAAAAAAATTTTTTTCAAAATCATTATTTGATTTTTTTCTCATTTCAGTGTTTAAATGTATGTATTTTGCTAACCAATCAGATTGATTAAATTTTAATACTTTATGAATTTTAATAATTTTAATACCTAACTGAATAGCCTGTTGTAAGAAACGATAATGAATAACATAATTTTTCTTATCAAATAAAGTTGTCATTAATTTTTTAAGTTTAGATTTTGAACAAGGTGGAATTAAATGTTCTGGACATAATGGTAAATCTTTATGTACTTCAAACAGTTCTTTTGGATATTGTAAATCTACTTCATAAATATAACCAATAGGACTATCGTGAGGAATACTATCAATACTAGGCATACTGTATATATCATCTACCCATTCAAAATTGTCATATGGTAAAAAATCCATCATTGCCATACCATACAAGTTATTAATATCAAAATACATTAAAAATGATGATATTTTGTTAGAATCAAAATCATTGTTCATATATTTATTGTTAGCTTTACCATATCTATTTGAACATTGAGATATACCACCTCTGATACCTCTTTCAATAAATAATATCATATCTATATCAGTAAATAATTTTAATTCAATATTTGTGATTTTTAACATAGCATCAAATGCTAAACCTGGTGCAGTACAATAATGTAAAGGATCTAAATTATAGGTAGACTTACATAATTTACGAAAATTTTCAAAAACATCAGCTAAAATTAATACATCGGTTTTTAAATATAATTCTGCATACTCTTGTAAATTTTGTATATTAAATTTATTCCAAACGTTCTGAGCATGTTTATAATCTATTTCAGATATATCTTTTTTATTGATATCACTATAGAAATCTTTAATTTGAGGTAATTTTGTATCCTGTAGTTTTTCCCAACAGTCTAAATATTCATAAGGAAAAATTCCTTTTCTTTGTAATAATTGAAATTCTTCATTATTTTTTGTAAACTTTTTTGCAATAATTTTTTGATCTTCAGTTAAATATGAACAAAGTTTATCTAAACTGGATGACATAAATCTAAATGAATCAATAAATTTCAAATGTATGTTTGTGTTTAAAATGTTTTTTTTTAATGAAATATACGTTTCAGCATTAATAGGTAACAATTGCATAGTTCCTTTTATATTAGTTGCTATAGACTTAATAATAAAATGAGAGTCATATCCCGACAAATTATGAAATACTATAGGAATACAAGGATTAATTTGTAAATTTAGATTACAGCTATTATGTGCTGCACCTCTAAATGTTCCAGTTAAATGACAATGATCTCTTACTTTTATATCATCATTTTTAAAATATCTTAAACAAATATGACAAACTTTAGCATTTATAAATGTTTGTTTTTCTTCTAATGATAACTTTTGTGGAATAACATTTTTAATTCTATCATTAACTTCTAAACCAAATGTATTTAATTGCTTTGCAAACCATTCTGCACAATTAGTTCCAGTGTAAAGTGAAAATTTTGAAAGAGAATCATCGAAATTACATTTTATGTAAAAAGCTATACTAAAAGCCTGATGTTTTTGATATCGATTTAATGTGTGTGTTTTTTTGGATCGTTTTGTTTTATTAGTAGGCTTTCTATATCAGCATATATAACAAATGGTACATCTAAAATATTTTTAAAATTTTTAAATTGAAGGTTTGAATCAAAAGTAGATGGTAATGTAATTTTTGTATTATTTAAATTTCTACAATTAATTATGTGTTCAGTTAAAATTTTTTCACTTGAAAAATGATTAAGACATCTATTACAAAGGAATGTTTTGTTTTTATTTTTATTAATTTGATTAAATATTAATTTATCTAAATTTTTAATTAACGCAAAATGAAAAATTTTTTTTTATATGAAGCTTCATTATAATTACATTCATCATCATCATCATCATCATCATCATCATCATCATCATCATCATCATCATCATCATCATCATCATCATCATCATCATCATCATCATCATCATCATCATCATCATCATCATCATCATCATCATCATCATCATCATCATCATCATCATCATCATCATCATCATCATCATCATCATCATCATCATCATCATCATCATCATCATCATCATCATCATCATCATCATCATCATCATCATCATCATCATCATCATCATCATCATCATCATCATCATCATCATCATCATCATCATCATCATCATCATCATCATCATCATCATCATCATCATCATCATCATCATCATCATCATCATCATCATCATCATCATCATCATCATCATCATCATCATCATCATCATCATCATCATCATCATCATCATCATCATCATCATCATCATCATCATCATCATCATCATCATCATCATCATCATCATCATCATCATCATCATCATCATCATCATCATCATCATCATCATCATCATCATCATCATCATCATCATCATCATCATCATCATCATCATCATCATCATCATCATCATCATCATCATCATCATCATCATCATCATCATCATCATCATCATCATCATCATCATCATCATCATCATCATCATCATCATCATCATCATCATCATCATCATCATCATCATCATCATCATCATCATCATCATCATCATCATCATCATCATCATCATCATCATCATCATCATCATCATCATCATCATCATCATCATCATCATCATCATCATCATCATCATCATCATCATCATCATCATCATCATCATCATCATCATCATCATCATCATCATCATCATCATCATCATCATCATCATCATCATCATCATCATCATCATCATCATCATCATCATCATCATCATCATCATCATCATCATCATCATCATCATCATCATCATCATCATCATCATCATCATCATCATCATCATCATCATCATCATCATCATCATCATCATCATCATCATCATCATCATCATCATCATCATCATCATCATCATCATCATCATCATCATCATCATCATCATCATCATCATCATCATCATCATCATCATCATCATCATCATCATCATCATCATCATCATCATCATCATCATCATCATCATCATCATCATCATCATCATCATCATCATCATCATCATCATCATCATCATCATCATCATCATCATCATCATCATCATCATCATCATCATCATCATCATCATCATCATCATCATCATCATCATCATCATCATCATCATCATCATCATCATCATCATCATCATCATCATCATCATCATCATCATCATCATCATCATCATCATCATCATCATCATCATCATCATCATCATCATCATCATCATCATCATCATCATCATCATCATCATCATCATCATCATCATCATCATCATCATCATCATCATCATCATCATCATCATCATCATCATCATCATCATCATCATCATCATCATCATCATCATCATCATCATCATCATCATCATCATCATCATCATCATCATCATCATCATCATCATCATCATCATCATCATCATCATCATCATCATCATCATCATCATCATCATCATCATCATCATCATCATCATCATCATCATCATCATCATCATCATCATCATCATCATCATCATCATCATCATCATCATCATCATCATCATCATCATCATCATCATCATCATCATCATCATCATCATCATCATCATCATCATCATCATCATCATCATCATCATCATCATCATCATCATCATCACTGTCATAGTTATTATCATCTTCAATTGAAGTAATGAGTAAATTAATTTTTTCATTAAAATCATAAATACTTAAATATGCAGGTACAATTTCTTTTTTATTTTTTTGTTCTTTACTTATTGCAAAAACATTAATTGATAAATTATTTTTGAACTCAAATTTTGGAATATCTTTTAATCTAATTGGAAATTTAATATGATCATATTTTAATATTCGATTAAAGTGTGGATATGATGTTACTCTAGATACGTTTTGACTTTCTTTACAAGGAAATTTAGAGGCAACAATACACCATAGAAAACAAAATTCATCATTATTTTTTATATTAATTACAGCCTTTTTATTTTTTATAAATTGAGGTAAATCAGTATACGTAGAATAACCATAACTGATAGGAGAATATTGATTCATATTAACTTTTAAATGAAGAATTTCAAAAAGTGCCCAACCAGAATCGCGTTCCTGAAATTCTTCAAGTTTTGTTAAAATTCTATCTATTATATTTTCTTGGTACCAAATTTTTAAATTTGTATTTATATCAATTAAATTATTTTTAGTATTAAAAAATTTAATTTCAGTTTCAAGAGTTTGAGGTTTTATAAAATTACCATAAAAAATAGTATTAACTTTTAACATTGATGTTTTTAATTTTTTTTTAATTTGAAATGAAAAAGATTTAAAAGCTTTTTTAAGAAACATTTCAGGATCTATTATGGAATAATTTATAATAAGTCCACTACAAATTCTACTTTTAAAACATGTTTCTAAATTTTCCCATTTTAAATTTCTATTCTTTTTATTTTCTTTATTATTTTTTAATTGTCTAAATTTTTCTCTATAAAATTTTAAATGACCTAAATTAGCTTCAATTTTTCTATAATTAATATCTTTTATTGATTTATTTTTAATAATTTTTCTAGTAAGCAAAATTTGTCTATTTATTATTTTTAGCCATTTTGTTAAATCTTTTACTTTTTTTATTATTGTACTTACTTGTTGAATTTTAAATAAAACTGTTGAAGACAGTTTATCAATTCTTTCACTTTCTTTATTCATGTTAACAATAACAACAAGAACAAACAGAAAATTTGTTAAAAAGTTTCTTCTTCCTATAATATATAGCAAACAAATTGATAAGTTACAATGCTTTTATTGGTTAAAGATTTATAATAAACAAGTTACTATGTTTTTTATTGGTTAAAGACAAAGAATAAAAAAAAGATTTTTCATGGTTAATGATTATATATATATACTTACCTAAGAATTGAACCGATTGCTGTAAAGTGAAATTAAAGTACATTAAAGAGAATAAACTAATGAACCATCAAAATCTTTTTAAGTTATGAATAAAACAATAGTAATATGTTAAATATTTTTTATTAAAATAAATCTTCATTATAATCTAAAAAAAAAGTAATGGAAGTTAAGTACAGGTTATTTAGACGTTCTAAACAACTTACATTCCAATCCTTTCGGTAGAGTAGCTACAATAAAAAAAAATTATTATATTAAAATTATTATTTATTATTTTACAACTTACAAAAAAAGTTGTAGCAGAATTCTTCTGTTTCGGGGATGTTTAGAATTATTAAATAACCCTCCTCCCATTTCCCGTTATAGACTACCATTAGGCAGTCGTACTTTTTTTTTAATTCAAAAAAGTACTCTAACGGTACTTTCTTGATTATGGGCTAAAAAATAAATAAAATAATAAAATAATTAAACTTAGTGTAGTACTTACAGTCGGGCTATAAACAAATTAAAAAATACAAAAACAAATTAACTTATAACAGCATAAAAAAATAAAAAAAACTTACTATTTGCAGACATTTTTTACCAATGATTATAGAAATAAACGAGTTCAACTATTCAAAACTCTATTTATACTATTTAGTTATCATGTTTTTGATTAACATTTTTTTATCAACTAGTATAAAAAGTTAGACAAATTTGTATTCGCATCACAGTTATACTTATATCGCTAAGCTTGACTCATACCAACCACGTTAAAATGACTACACCTCCAAGTAGTTTATTGGTGATGAATTTAAATACAGTACGCATTTCGGGAAAACAACTGTTTGTTATTTGTAAACATTTGTTTAGTAGGTAAAAGTTTTTTTTTTTTTTTAATCTAGTTACTAATATTATTTATATTAATTTAGATATGGATTGAAAAATATCGAACAACATAATGATAATGTTGTGGTTTCTTTAAATTATACACCAAAAAAAGAAACTTTGAAAAGAAAATTTGGTAATTTACCTGTTAGTTATACAAGACTAACAGGGGTTTCAGAAAAAGAGGAACTTGAATTATTAGGAGCTGCTATGTATCAATATAAATTTGATGAGCGAGGTAGTGAAGGAGAAGAAAGTCTAGAAGAATTAGAATTGGAGAATAAAAAACAAGAACGAAAAAGAATGTTAGAGGACCTGTTAACACAACGGTATGATGACATTGATGAAGAGGAGGATGAGGATGTTTCAAAAGGAGCATCTAATAATAAAAAGAAAAAAGTATCAAATCACGAAGACAATGATAAAGAAGAGACATCTACCAGCAAAAGAAAAAAAAAAGTGTCTAATCTAATATAATACAAAAAAAATTATATAGTTTTTAATAAAAAAAAAATTATTAGAACTTATTGTTTCTTATTTAATAAACTTTCAAAAGAAGCATCTAGCAGCAAAAGAAAAAAAATTACAGTTTTATTAGTTTAATAAAAAATTACTTACAGTTTTATTAGTTTAATTACTAGAACTTAAAAATCAAATGAATTTGCTTTTTCAAAATATTTAAAATAAAGAAAAAAAAAATCTTAAAAGTATTGTTTTTAATTAATAAACCAATTGTATATTTTATGTACATTATTTAACGAACAACTTAAATTATTAATTAAATGTCCATTACAATGATTACTAAAATCTTGAGAACAATTAAAATTAGGACAATTAATTTTTGTTACATCTATAATTACATTATCTATAAATTTACTTAAACATTTTTTTTTATTATCACCCTTAACTAAAATAACATTATTCTTAACTATATCTTTAATATAACTACTTAATACAGTATTATCTACTTCCCAATAGTTTTCCGTTATCATCTTCCAAGACAATCCATGGTGATTTTTGGTTAACCAATTAAAATGTTTTGTAATTTTATTATTAAACCATGATAATTCAAATGGTAATGTTACAAAACAATGGTAATCAATTTTAGTTCGAACATCCAACATAGATATCTCTCGAATATAAAAATCACTTTTTCCATATTGAAATCCTTGAATATCTATAATGAACATAGTTTTTTAATGGATTAATGGATTTAATGGATTATATTTAACTAATTTATCATGTAATTTTTTTTTTAAATGTTCTTACTACAGTTGTTAATGGATTATATTTAACTAATTTATCATGTAATATTAGACAATATGCACTCGTTTTTTCCTCTACGTTTTTAGATGTTTCAAATTCTAGTCTAATATCAACAGCACCGTTCTTCACTACTTCTGATTGGTGACTGCAATCAATTATTACAAAAGGTCCAACGTGTTTATATAGTGATGGAGAGAGACAAGGTTCTGTCCCACCATTTTTAAAATAATAAACATTTTGAAATTGTGCATACATTTCGTATAATATCGACCATTGATTTTTATCAAAGTTCAAATTAAGATTATCATATGGGTATACGTCAGAGTTTAAATATAACTTTACGTTTGTTAGGTTACAATGATCAAATAAAGTCATATCTTACTTACTTCTCGTAACTGAATTTTTTTTATCTGTTTGAAGGGCAAAAATTATAAATCGAGGTTTTTCTAAATGATTGGTTGTCTTTACAGTCCATGTATGTTTGGTACTTTCTTGTACTACGGGAAGTTCTTGTAATTCCCAACTTCTAAATGCAATTATTTCATTAGACGTAATTTTTCTACATCTGCTACTACTACATGTGGTATTTTCCACATGATTTTACTAATTTCAATTTCAGGTTTATCACTTCCTGTTACTGGTACATTTATAATACAATTTAAATCAGAATTACTGCGAATAAATATGAGCTCTTGACGTACGTTCATTATAATTTTAGGAAAATCTTCTGCAAAACCCAATACCATAGATAACGGAATACATGTGCTAAAATATCCATTTTTATCTGTTATATGTGGATGTTCATTATGATTCCATCCTGCATTTTGTAATCTGCTACATTGATTTACTGTATACGATGCATATGTTTTTAATGTAGATGTAATACCTGGATTACGAGTACGATCAATTACCGTACCATCTAATTCATAACGAATTTCATCAAATAAAAATAATAAACCATTATTGATAAATTTTAAATTGTTGCTAACTGTTTTTCCATCATCCTTTAATAATCTACCTTCTATATACAAATAGCTTTGTGAAGGTAATGTATATACATCTTGTGTTTGTATTGGTATACGTATTTCATCATTATTGTTATATGATGTTGATGCATACGGCTGATGAGTATGATATTCAAAATTAATAATTGAATTATCCGAAAGTACATTTTCATTTACTTTTAAATTATTAAAACTCATTGTAATTTAAATCCTAAACGAACTAAAAATTTTTTGTTAGAAGATGATAATTTTCTCTTGTTTACTTTTGTTGTTAACACTTTCAATTTTCTTTTGATACTGTTTTTTTTCTTATTTTGGTAAGCTTTTATATTATCAAAGTTTTGATATCTAAATACCATTCTATACTTTTTTAAGATGAAGTCTTACTGTTATCACTTCTCCATTAAAATTAACCAATTTTCCATCTTGATCAGTTATTTTAAGAATAATTTCATTAATATGTGTTGTATTGATTGGTAAATAGATAACATTGTGAGGATTTTCAACAATTTTTGTACCAGGTAATACTGTTGGATAGAAAATATGTAAAATATGCATTGGATCGTTATTATTATAAGAATTAGTGACCAAATTACATTCTACATTAATAGAATTAATTTGAAAAATATTTACTGGAACATCTGATTCGTGTTTAATATTCTTAATAATTTTTTTCTTATAAAAACCTAATAAGGTTCCAATATTATTAGGTTTAGTGAAATCTATTTGTTTATTACATTTAATTTCACTTTTCAATGTATTTCGATTTAAATGTAGACGTAGAGATGTTTTATTAAATACAGCCTTAGGATCTTTTTTCTTAATTATTTTTTCTTCATCTTGTTCCAATTCATCAATACGTTTCTCTAAATAATCACTGATATCACTAATTTCATATAATCCTTTTGGTATTTCAATAGTTCGATTATTATCATAGTAAAACTTATTGTTATATACATCTACATTAGGTATTGAATTATAACTAACAAAATTTACTAAACCAATGACGTATGTATCTTCATTGTTTAAAATTAGTGGAGGATATATATTAGTACGTAGTACTGAAGATCTTTGATGAAACGTAAACGTGTACGACATTTTAGTAAATGAAGATTTTTATATTATACAAATAATTTATTTAATAAAAATTTTATACATAAATGACCACAATTATATGACATTTTTTTTAATGTTTGATATCTATTATAATTATAATTAATATGTACATTTCCATTAGATTTAAAATAAACTTCAACTTCTTTAGGAGGTCGAAGGTTACCATACGAATCAAAGTAAATAATTCGTTTTCCAATTTTTTTATATGCAACCCAATGAGTTCCAGGACCAATAGAATTATCTAAATTAATTATACCATTTTCATTATTTTTCCATATTTTTAAGGGAAGTTGATCTTTCATGAATACTCCTCTAAAATATGGTATTTTAAATTTTTTAACATAGTATTTTATATCAATATTTGTTAAGGCTGTTTTTTTTTTCATTGTTTCGTTGTGCTCCGTCTGGATGTAAATAAAGACCTAATCCTGTTTTATATGGTTTTAAATAAGCACCTTTTCCTATTGCTATTGCTTCCATTGTCTTATTATGACGTTGTGATTCTACTAAATCCTGTTTTGCCTGTTTAGCTTGATTAATAGCTTCAGCAATTTTTGCTGCACCACCACCAAGTGCACCTAATGCACTTAAACCTGCAAATATTGGTATTAACGGAAGAATACCACCGGTTTTTGAAATCGGTATTATACGATTTCCTTTTAGTTTTTGTATTTTAAATTTGTTACTCGCTTTATTTGCAACTCGTATAGCACTTTTAATATTCTTTGGTTTTTTTCTAATAATTGTCTTTTTTATTTCACTAATAATTTTACTCAATTGCTTAGCCTTTTTCTTCTTGTAACATTTTGTTTTATTAGACGTTTTCATGATGATGATCTAATTATAACTACATTTAAACTTAAATTATATTATATTTTATTGTTTTATTTTTTTAATATTATTATCATTATATTATATTTTATTGTTTTATTTTTTTAATATTATTATCATTATCATCATAATCATATTTACGTTTTAAATTAATTTTAATTTTTTTTTGTTCTTTCATATTGTCACTATCATCTTCTAACGTTCGTTTCTTTGATACTTTTAATTTTTTAAAATTATCATCATCTTTGTTGTCATCATCATCATCATCATCATTGAATTTTCGTTTCATTTTATTATCTTCATTATAATCTACATCCATATTTTCAATAATATTTTTGTTTCCCCCCCCCTTTTTTTTAATACTTCTAACATTGCAGGAGTTAAAATTTCATTGGTTTTATTGTCTTGTGTTTTACGCTTTATTTCCTTTTTTTTTGATTTAATATTTATTTTTTTTAATGTAGGTATGTTACTTATTTCTTTCTCAATACTATGTTTAACTTCTTCAACTGTTTTGCTTATTTTCTTAACATAATTTAAATGTTTTTTAATAACTTTTAAATGTTGATTGCTACTAGTGGAATAACCCATTCCCATTTTTATTTTAGCTCGCATAGCTCCTGAAACACCTAATGCAGCCATTTTTTCACCAATTGTTGAGTCTTTAGATTTAAATTGATTTATTGCTTTATCTGCTAAAATTTTATCAGCCTTATGTCGTTTTTCTAAATCTTTATACAATGAATAAGCTATATCATGTTCTTTACATGCTTCATCTAATTTATTTACACTTTCATCACCTCTATTTAAACGTTTTTGAAGTTTAGTACCAGGTCCACAATAATTATAACCTGGTATATGCAGTTCAAACGGTAAAGCATTAATAACATTATTTACTAATCCACTTCCTAAATAAACCTTCATTATCACTCAATTGTTCGTTAATAAATAAAAGGTTAAACAGTTATTAAGTTATTTTTATATTAACAAACAATGAAAGTAGTACGACAAAAAGTTACTTTAAATGTTGAAAATCATGATTCGACTGCAGGTGAAATTAAAACGAAAAACAAACATGGAATACTTTTACCATCAACCATTCGTTCAATGATAATTGGTCCATCGAATTGTGGAAAAACAAACGTATTAATTACGCTAATTGAACATAAAAATGGTTTAAAATTTGAAAATATATATTTATATTCGAAGTCGGCTTACCAACCAAAGTACATCTATTTAGAACGATTACTAAAACCGATAAAAGGAATAACATTTAATTCCTTTACTACTAGTGAAAACATTTTACATCCCAATGAGGCATTATCAAACTCTATAATAATATTTGATGATGTTTCTTGTGACAATCAAAATATTATAAGGGAATACTTTAGTATGGGTCGTCATAATCACATTGATTGTTTCTATTTATCACAAACATACGCTAAAGTACCAAAACATCTAATAAGAGATAATTCAAATTTTATTATTCGATTTAAACAGGATGATTTAAATTTAAAACATGTATATAATGATCATATTGGTACTGATATGATATTTGAAAAATTTAAAAAAATGTGTTTTATTTGTTGGCAAGAACCCTACCAATTTATATCCATATTTAAAGATTGTGCATTAAACGATGGAAGATATCGCAAAGGATTTGATCACTTTATAATACCATAACAACAAATCATAAATTCATTATTACATCAAACATCATAATGAAAACAAAGCAACAACAACAAAAAATTACAAAACAATTAATTGCTAAAAGACGTGATATTAGAAATAAACTTAATATCTTAAAACATGGTGAAATTATTCAAGAACGAGCATTTTTACCTATAACCAACTAAAAATAATTGAAACAAAATTAGATGAAAAAAATAATAGTAAAAAGAATTTTATTAAGGTAAATAATGAAAAGAAAAATGATGATGATGATGATGATGATGATGAAGAGGAAGAAACTGAAGGTGAAGAAGAAGAAGAAGAGAATGAAGATATTGATGATGAAGATATGAAAAGTCTTTCAAAGAAGTATCTCACTGATATGTCTGATGAAGATAAAGCTGATAAATTTGATAATAAATATGGTGTAAGAAAATTGGAAAATAAATTATATATAGGTAACGAACCATTATCAATATCTACTACAGGAAATATTGTTGTCAAAAATAAAACATATAAAGGTACACCAGGTCTATATGAACTTTTATTCAAAAAGAAACCTAAAAATTTTACAATAAAAGATAAAGAATCATATATTGATATTGTTAAAAAAACTAACGCACACAAACGTTATTATAAAGATGATACACAAATTGATGGGAGTAAATTAGAAAAATATCGTAAAATTTTAGCTCCTTTAATAACTAGTACTAGTAGTAATAAAATAGGTGGGAATATAGTAATGGTATCAAGTAATAAAAAACTTGAGTATACATATTGGAATAATCCTAATGAATTAGTAGAAAGACTTAAACTATTACTAGCATCGTACGAAGCAGGTAATACTGGAGTTATAAATGAAATTAATTCTATAATAGAAGAATTACGAGAAGAAAAAATTATAAAATAAAATGAACAACCAGAAAAGACAAGTAGTAGAAGAAATTCATAAACCAGCTCGTATTAATTTTACAAGAAGAAGAGTTATTTTAAAATCGTTAAACGATTTATTTCAAGCTGATTTAGAAGAAATGATACCATATGCTAAAGAAAACGATAATTTCAAATACATTTTAGTAATTATAAATTGTTTTTCAAAATTTGTATGGGCTATTCCTATTAAAAATAAGACTGGAAATGAAATTTCAAATGCACTAAAAAATAAAATTTTAAACAAAAATATTATACCAAATAACATACAAACTGATAGAGGTAAAGAATTTTTCAATAAAGAATTTACACAATTAATGAAAAAATATAAAATTAATCACTACAGTAGTTATTCAGAAAAAAAAGCTTCCATTGTTGAACGTGTTAATAGAACATTAAAAAATATAATGTGGAAAGAATTCAGTTATCGAGGAAATTATAAATGGATTGATATATTAGATGATATTGTTAATAAATATAATAATACTAAACATAGAACTATAGGTATGAAGCCTTCTGAAGTTTCAAAGAAAGATGAAAAAAGGTTACTATCTACTGTATACAATAAAATAAAAATTACAAATTTTACACATCGAAAGTTTAATATTGGTGATTATGTAAGAATCTCAAAACTTCGGGGTGTGTTTGACAAAAAACATACTCCTAATTGGTCAACTGAAATTTTTACAATTAAACATATTAATTATACAAATCCAGTAACATATCTTTTAAAAGATGAAAACAACAAAGAAATTCAAGGAGGTTTTTACGAAAAACAATTACAAAAAGTAAAATATCCTAATGTATATTTAGTTGAAAAAATTTTAAAAACAAAAAATAATCAATTATTTGTAAAATGGTTAGGTTTTGATAAATCTCATAACAGTTGGATAAATAAAAATGACGTTGTTTAATTTGTTGCTAATCAATAATCATATATATTTTTTTTTTTTTTACTAAAGTGCAAATTATTATTGCAATTGCAACAAATTAATTTAAGAAAAAACAAGATAACTATGAGGAGATAAAAATTATTATTGCAATTGCAACAAATTAATTTAAGAAAAACAAGATAAATTGTTGCGGATCCTAATTCATGTAAATTGAACCATGAGGAGATAAAATTAACCTCAATGTGTACAAATTATTATAAATTGAGATTACAACTCGTAGCAAATTTATTAGTGTGATTTCACATTTTCAAAACTCTTCGTAACTCTTTTAACTCTAAATTTTTTTCAATCAACGATGTCAACTCAAGCAAATGGTAACAAAGGTAAAATAAGATGTAATACTTTTTTGATAATTCATAAATAATATATCTTATTTTTTTACAGATAAACGTTGTATTAGTTGTTGTTTATACATCTATTTTGAGAACAATATTGCATATTTTATTTGTTTCGAGTGCGTTAACATTTTTAATCGTGGACCAGCTCCTTTTCTTTTAAATGTGACGTTGGAAAAACATCAAGTTTCCATAGAAGAAACAATGGAGTATAGATCTCCAGTATGTTCAGTATGTTTTGAGAACATTACTGAGATAATAAATACAGATTGTTGTGAAAATTGTTAGAAAAACGCTACCAAAAAGTGTTACTTCACCAAACGATATAAAATGTTATGAAACATTACCTAATAGTACGTAAATGTAATTAATAAAAAAAAAAATCAGTACGTCAATGTAATTAAAGATAATATATATTTTTTAATTTCCTATTGTTTTTTTTTAACCAAATTTAAATTTACAATACAGTACAGTAAAAAATAAATTTACAGCGCCATCTATTATTTACAGCACCGAATTAACCAGTTAGCGCCACATCATATCATCATAAATTCAAATTTTACAACATCATCTATTGAACAATTTACTTACCTGCACTTTTTCACCTTTCACTCACAGATGGCATCATTTTTTTTTTTTTAATGGGGTTGCTTAAGAACTACCCTGTATAGATAGGGTTGCTTAAGAACTACCCTATACAGGGTTTTCAACCCTCCAAACTACCCTTCAAAGAGTGGTGAACCCTCAAGTGCCATCCACTTTGATTATCAAGGTCAAACTGTCCCAGGAACCTCATTGCTATACTACTGATTTTCGTCCGATTGGGCTAAAACACACGTCACCATATAATTTGAGGACGAGGAAAATGATGGTGTGGTCAATTTTGATGCTGACCACACCATGGGCTTATGGTTAGTCCTGAACTAACGTCCCTTCTGGCCAAACTAACGATTTTGTCATATAGATAAGTTATGTTTAAACATAAGTACGAAGGCTTTCACGACCGGTGTTAATTGAACTAAAATTAGAACTAACACTAGCACTAACACTAGAACTATCACTAGGACTAACACTAGATCTAAAACTAGAAACTTTCGGGTTTCGCCGTGCGTTTTTTTTGAAAAAAATGTTTGACGTTTCGGATGCCATGTTGCAACCTTCTTCACAAACTAGTTCTAACTGACAAAATCGGGGATCGTAAAACAATATATAGGTCGAAAAACTAATTAATAATTAATTTATATTAATTACAAGCTAATTACTAACTGATTACTGCGTGGCGTCCGGTTTGGGAGTCGTATTCGTCTTCACCACCATCTTCCATGTTCTGCTGAGTTCCCAGCCATCTTCTCTGTTGACGTTGTTTTTATGTCGGTGGATTTCTATGGCTTCTCTTGTCAGCCGTTGATGATATTTAGTATTCCTAGCCAGAACCTTTGTTTTGTCAAAGTTTATTCGGTGTCCCTCCGAATGGCAATGTTCCGCAACCGCCGACTGTTGAATCTTCCTCAGCCTCACATCCCTCTCATGTTCCTTGATACGGCATTCGATGTTTCGTCCGGTTTGGCCAACATAAAACTTCCCACAACTGCATGACAACCGATAGACACCCGCTCCTTTTAATAGAGGTAGCTTGTCCTTGGCTACCGGGGGTGTATTCCGAATTTTGGTGACCGTTCCATATCGCACCACGATGTCGTTTTTCTTGAGGTGTCTTGCAATTTGTTCCGTTACACCGGAAACGTAAGGAAGACAGATGAAACCAGCTGGTTCTGTACTTGCTGCAGCTTCTTCTCCCTGCTTCCGCTGCTTGGTGGCTCGGTTGATGTCCTTTAAACTATATCCATTTTTCTGTAGTACGTTCCGTAGAAACCGTTCTTCCTTCTTTAGGTTATCTCCTTTACATATTCTTGCTGCTCTCTGAAACAAAGTGCGAATTACGGACCTTTTCTGTTGGGGATGATGGTGCGATGTTGCCTCTAAGTACCTATTGGTGTGGGTTTTCTTTCGATGCACCCCCAGTTCCATATCACCATTTGTCGTTCTAGTGACCAATACTTCTAAGAAGGGCAACTGCTTGGCGGATTCTGTTTCCATGGTAAATTTGATCATGGGATGTTGAGTGTTTAGATGACCTAGAAATTTAAAGAGGCGTTCCCTACCATGTTGCCATACCACAAACGTGTCGTCCACATATCGGAGCCATAGCTTTGGTTTCCATTGGCTCTTCTTCAGAGCATTTTCTTCGAACAATTCCATGTAAAAGTTAGCTATCACCGGCGACAAAGGAGAGAGAGAGAGAGAGAGAGAAAGATAGACTCTCTCTCAGAGTGATTTTTACTAGGCGTAGAACAAAAGCTGAAAAAATCTTGATTGATGGTATTGTAATTGATACTAGAATCAAAACAAATACAATCCGTCGTTTGAAAGATATCCATATACGACCAGAAAGGTACTCAGCTTGGTGCATGACGAAGAGTGAACGTTTATTTCATAATTTGCCATTTAAAATGCGCGAAATCTGATTGAAATGGCATATTTAACACAACGAAAAAAATTAAAAAAAATATTGCAAAACAACGTAAAGCAGTAAGTAACCGAAGTAGAATCGCAACTTATCTAACAAGGAGTAGTAACTGATTGTAATGCTGTAAAAATTGCATAACTTTTGTAACGTACATCTCAAATGAAATAATAATACTGAAAATCAATCACCATTTTTTCAGCTTCTTTTCAAAATTTTTTAAAAATTCGTGAAGAATCAACTGCGATGTGTCCTTGTTAGCTATTGTGAATCTATCTGTCTTTTATAAAATTGTTCTTTTATTCTTTACTATTTACAGAGACAACGGTTACACACAAAATTGTTGGGTTCGATGAAAGGATTTAAAAACCACATCCTGATTATTAAACTTTTTTTTGAACAACCGGAGTATTTTACAATGTAGTACAGTATAACGTAAAACCAATTTTAGAAAATTCATTGCTGTAGAAATATACCCTATTCATTGTCAAATCAGCTGGGTATTCAGTATGCGGTGAAAGAATATTGCAGTGGAAAAAGTAAGACACTACTTTTTCCGCTGAATATTTATGAGACTTGTCAACCCAGGGCAAGTTACCATCTACATATGAAATTAAAATACTTAAAAAACTGGTTAACTTAGTTAACTTACTTACAAAAATCGAAATATGTTCTATCCTTTTTTTTAAAAGAATTAGAAAACAGTTTCCGAAGGAGCCCTGTATCATTAATACAGCTGATACAGCGATAGTTTCGCCCCTGCTACATACATATATACAGCCGTTGTATGGTCTCAACTTCCGTCAATTGTTCGGAACAACCGTTTGCTGGAGTGTATGTGGACTTTTCTACGCCACAGTAAGTATATTTAGTATTTAGGAGTGCCTCCGCTGCCGGAACCCCTGGAAACGGTTCCCATTATGGCTACGAGAACCAAAACTCCCCACAAGGACGGCGCCAGCGTTACAGTGGAAAATCATTACGTCCCAAGCAGAAGTATGAAATAGTATATTACATGTGTGCTCTCTACAGTTCTTTAGTTAACATCCGCTACGTTTAAACAAAGATTTGTTCCTTTAAGGGTATTTTATTTAGCTGACAGAGGTTGAAGAAAATTAGAGTGAGTGAAAAAAATTTTCACTCACTCGTTGCTACGAATACCAGTAGCGTGAGTGAAAATAACAACTTTCAACACTCGTATCTACGTTAGAAACTAACAATTTCGAAGGTAGGATTGAACAATAGTATATTACAGTACAAGTGAGGAAACTAAGATTTTTCATTAACGCGTATGTCGGATTTCACATGAGTCTAAGGCGAGTGTAAAAAGACATACAATTAAATATTTATAATAATAAATTGATAAATATAACAAGACAAAACTAAAATGAAAACCTAATTTTATTTATAAAATTATTTTTTAAAATTTTTTTCTGATAAATATTAATATTAAATTCAACCATTTTCATAATTGGTTATAATACTGCCGAATAAGTATTGGTTCAGACATGAAATATTAAGCTACATACAGCCTCTATGTGGTTCAATCATATGTTACAGTTTGATTCGCGCCAAGTACTGCTTTAACTATGACTAATATTACGTTTATAGGTTATACGTTTAAGTCAACACTAAATAATAAAGAAAGATGTAATCAGGTGAAAAGAATTAATATTATTTCATTAATTTAATTTTTTTACAAAGATTACATATTTCAGTTTATTTTTACATTTTTATTTTACATTATGAGGTAAAAAATCAACTCAAATCCGACAGTTTTCAGTCTTTTTAATAAACTACCTAACGTTATCTAATAGTTTTTAATACTTTGATATTTTCTATCATTACCAAAGACAAATTTAACAAATTTATTTATTATTCATAATCCAAAATGAAACCGGTGGTGTGTTTGCCGTTTGTACTCTTGGATATTGTTTAAAATCAAACATCGGTTTTGAGTGATATTTAATTTTTGAAGGGAAAGAAGGGCAAGCTTAATATAATTGTTAGATAGAACAATTTAATTGTAATAATAATTTCAATCCAGGTTGTTATATTTTAAATAAAGTGTTTAAAACAAACATTCCTAAAACTGTATGATATGTTTTAAACTGTTTAAACAGTTCAAAAGGTGACTTACATGGGGTGTTTTTTTGAAAGAACAGTTTTGTTTAAAAATTAGAATGTTTTAGTTTCCTTTTACGTATGTTTATCGCCAAACCTACATTACAACTAAAAAATAATAAAACGAGTAATAAAAAATCATTACTGGTTTCCGCTAGATACACTATTTACTGCATTTTACTGTTGAAATACGGAGACTGTTTTTGCTGCTTTATCAATTCGTAATAATAATAATTCGTAACTTCATTATTAGCAGTAAAGTCTTCATATTCTTTAAGAAGGTGTATATATAGTCTTCGGTATCCAATTCCTCAAATGACCTAAAATTACATAAAATATTCTGTTCCTCACATTAACTTGTTCTAAATCGGGGTTTAAGTTAAAATTTGGCACAAAGTCTGTAAGACATTCTTCGGCATTGGTAATATTGATTAACGATTTTTCTTCATCTTGTAATGTATTCTGATAAGTGCTGAATACTGCAGATGAGTGTGCCCATTATACACCACCTCAGTCTATATTGGTAGTCAAGAGCTGCTGAGTGTTCATTTATTGCCCCCAGCAGCTCGAATGTGCGAAAAAAAAATTCAATTATATCTTGATTAAGCCTGTACGTTAAAATGTATTCCACATTACATGTTTTTTTTAAATATTCATATAAATCTCTCAGTGATGTATTGTTTACTAACATAGCCTTTTGGAAGGGTATCAGTGCGCTTCGTTTAGCCACTTTAATGTTTTTTTTTCAATATTAACCTTATCTAAAAACATTAATTGATTTTAATAATTAATAAATAAATCAAACCAATCATTAATGATTTTAATAATTTTGGCGGGGTATTCCCAGTCAGTACTATCCATTAAGCCCCTTTCGCCACACCATATCAATGCTTGTGCCACCGTATGTGATAGCACCTGGGCAGCCAGGTTCACATTTTGGCGGCACTGGTTAGCAACTTCCAAGTGCACATGGCTTAGTTTAGGGGTGAGTTTGATTTCTGCGGTTTGAATTTCTAGTAATCTTTTGAAGCATTCTTTCAATGCTATCTTTCCTTCAGATTTTAAACCGCTATCAAATAAATTGTTTCGTACTAATTTTAATAAATGTGGTGCAT
Source organism: Onthophagus sagittarius (assembly GCA_036711965.1). Classification (NCBI taxonomy): domain Eukaryota; kingdom Metazoa; phylum Arthropoda; class Insecta; order Coleoptera; family Scarabaeidae; genus Onthophagus; species Onthophagus sagittarius. Next base: position 542,983 of record JASERS010000011.1, on the reverse strand, counting down.
CATGGAAAAAGAAAACCTTTAAATCTTCATTTTGAGGGTGCGCAAACCAACAAGATTGGTTCTCCTCACAACCTATATTTAAGCTCTTTTTAAGCGATAAATTTGATGGACCAAGGTCACAAACCACAGCCACTACAATCAAATTAGATCCATATAGTTCACTTATTAAATTAGGTAATATTTACTTAGTCATAGGCTGATCAAAGTCGTAATAAATTACTCGTTTCCAATTCCCCAACAGGCCTCTCGCCATTACAGTTTGAGCTGTCCTGTGTGGTCCCACAACTTTTTGAGATCGCTTTTCAATCATTATTTTGTTGAAAATATACATCTCATCGAAAGCAAGCTCACAAATTTTGTCCATATCTGACATACTATACGATTTATATCTTATAATAGTTAGCATATCAGTTAACACCCCTGGTTCAAATTGCACTTTGGAAACCCATCTTCTCAATGTTGTAATGGATGGTAAAGGATGGTTCCTTACACTTCTTAAATATCTGTATGCTTTTGGGCTAACACTTCGCAAAGTTATCGCTGAAGATATATCTTCCGTAAACCATTTTATGTAATTTTTATCAGACTACATACATTTTCAGTTAGTTGTACACCATCTGTATAAATAATCACTTCTTTAAAGTTAAGAAAGAATAAAACTTGTGTTAAAATAACATCACATATAACAAAACAAAATATGAGCACAAATTAAAATAGTAATCCATATTATCAATATGTTTAATAAAGATATACTTTAAGAAGTTTTTATTTATACTTTTCTGTTCACTTTTTAAATAATACATTAATTAAAACAAAACTTGTTAAAGTGCTAAAACAAGCCTTCGTAATTTTATCTTTATTAAAAATAATATTTTGTTGGGGTAATACATAATCATAACTATTTATTTTATGTTTATACACTTACCTTAACAAAAACAATTGATATATACTAACTATAAAACAAGACTTATTTAATAAAAGTTTTTTTAATGCACTAAAAGTGTTTATTAAATAATTACACAAACTAAATATCGATAAGAAAACGTGAAGAAAACTAACAGCCAGTATGGCGCCTTCAGCTATGACGTTTAAAAGACAAGCTGCGCAGATCGGTTGAAAAATCGAATCCATTCGGTTATAACCTTATATTCTTATACCATGGTTACACCTGGATTCGAGAACCCGGGACGTCTGCTTGTTAACTCGAAAGTTAACACGCTGAGCCATTGCGCCCCAAGAACTAAATAGCGGCGATAAAGTTTTTGGTAGATTTCATTTTAAAACCCGGTTACGTTTCGTTAATTTTGTTCGATCGTTTTTGCTATTCTATAATAGAAATATAATCTTTTATTTGTTTTCCAAAATAAAGTAAATTAATTTTTTGTGAATTATTATGTTTTCTTTTTCAAACTATTGAAATTAATGCCGTTCACTTTCAAGCGAACGAATGAAGAGTGCCGACCCTAACCATTATCACTGTTGGCCCCCAAGATAAAGGTAGTGCTAATAGAATCGTGCCTAAGTAGCTATTCTATCGTCTGCCTTAGCAAACAGAACCAGTTATAACATCTCTGATTCCTTCTCCTTCGCTGACAAGATGAAGGGTTTCGTCCTTCTACAGGATTATGTCCTAGTCTCTTTAGATGTCGTGTCATTGTTTACCAACATTCCTCTTGAATTAGTTATTGAAAGGCTGTCCTCTCAATGGGATTTGATCCAACCCCACACTGGGATCCCCCATGATCTCTTCATCAAGATCGTGGAATTCTTGTTCGATTCTTCCACATTCTCTTTTAGAGATGTTTACTACAAACAAAAGTTTGGTACTCCTATGGGTTGTCCCCTTAGACCGATTTTGGCTACCATTGTCATGGATTGGACTTTAGATATGTGCATTCCCAGATTGCCTTTCAGCCTCTCATTCATTTATAAATATGTAGACGACATCATTTGTGCAGTTCCGTATGACAAACTCCTTCTTGTTAAGAGGGAATTTAATACTGTCAACCACCATATACAGTTCACTATAGAGACAGAAACTGACAGCTGTGTCCCCTTCCTTGACACCAGAGTTATTAAGGAACCCAACCAACGTATCCTGTTAGATTGGTATAGAAAACCGACCTATTCAGGTCGTTTCATTAATTTTTATTCTTGCCATCCTACCCAAATGAAAATTAACACCCTTAGGGCGATGAAAAATAGGATCTTACGCCTGGCGGATGAGAGTTTTCGTGAGAAGAACCTTAAGACTCTTACAGATAGCTTCTGCAACAATGGCTTCCCGAAATCCTTAGTCACTCGAATCATTTACCATCAAGATTCTCCTATGCGACCAGTCGCTGTGTCTACATCCCCTCTTGACTGGTCGATGACTCATCCTCCAGACGATTCCTTGCCTGATTCCCCACCTACTTTTGTTAAAGTTCCTTATATTTTGGGTTTTACGGATAATCTAATCAGGATCTTTCGTGACTGTCCCCTAAAGTTTGCTAAATACACCTGCAGACCGTTGAGAATAATTTTCTCCTCCTTGAAGGACACTATATCCCGTCCTCTACAATCAAATTTGGTTTATAGAATTGATTGTAAGGGTTGTGACAATTGCTATGTGGGCACTACTTCTCAATATCTGAAGTCTCGTCTGTCTCAACATCGTAGAGACTGTGCCACAATGAAATCAGGCGGTACCACCCTCGCAGAACACCATGTTACCACCGGGCATAACTTCGATTTTGATGATACTAAGATTCTTTGCAGAGAAAGTCTTACAGTAGGAGATTATACCTGGAAATGTTCCATATTGTCTCTATTGACAACACAGTCAACTTCAGGACTGATTCACAGGGGTTAAGTGAGATATGTTGGCACCTCATTGAATTGACGTACAAACCTAATAACAACTCGGTTTTGTCAGACCTCTCATGCGGCCCTGTTCGGTTCTAACATCTCACAGTCCTCTCCCTTCTGTAATTCCTGTCTTTTTACAATTTTGTACTCACTTACTATTTAATTATATATAATTACTAATATAATGCTTTTCAGCGTTTATATTCCTACACTGCTTTGTCAGTCTGACCAGTTTTTGTTCAAAAATTCTCTACTAGGCATGTTTCGGCCCCTTGTCTTTGCCTTTTTAATTTTGTTTATATATCATAATGTCTTATAGTTGTGTTCCTTAGAGCCAACTTTAACCTTTGGGTCGGCCTTCTGCCGTTTGTTACTTGACTTTTAGTCGTTTTTATATATAAAAATTTCATATCTTTGGTTAGTTTTGGTTGTTAAGAGCAATTTAATGTCTCTGTCTTTGTTAAAGACTTGTTCTATCCTTGTTGCTGAGCCTCTTCTTCTTCTCGTGAAATATATCTGGTGATTTTTTCGCCTTAAATTTCGACCTGTTTTTCGCGCCTTATTGACGCTCAATCTTAACCACGCTATCTTTTTGGTGTTGTCCATTAACGATATAATCTGACGAGAAATACAGATCGCTTCCTTTCTGATGTTTTGTGGGGTGTTACATTCCAAAATTTTCGTTTAAGTGTTGGTGATTTGTTTAATTGTTGTAGATTGTGAGTTGCATTAATATAGTCATTTTTTTTTAAACGTTTATTTTTACTGTATATTTTATTATTTTGTAAAATTTATTTCAGTAACACATTCTAGTAGTATATTAATGCCGGTTCTGGACTTGTCTCCTAGGAAAATTTCTTCTGGCAGATCGATGCAACTCATCTACAACGTCAGCTTATATCCATTAACGATATAATCTGACGAGAAATACAGATCGCTTCCTTTCTGATGTTTTGTGGGGTGTTACATTCCAAAATTTTCGTTTAAGTGTTGGTGATTTGTTTAATTGTTGTAGATTGTGAGTTGCATTAATATAGTCATTTTTTTTTAAACGTTTATTTTTACTGTATATTTTATTATTTTGTAAAATTTATTTCAGTAACACATTCTAGTAGTATATTAATGCCGGTTCTGGACTTGTCTCCTAGGAAAATTTCTTCTGGCAGATCGATGCAACTCATCTACAACGTCAGCTTTAGCCATATTTCTTAATTGAATTTACTCCAAGGATCTCGTATAACTTATCATCATGTTTGTATAAATTATCAATTTCTTTTTTTAACTCAGCAAGCTTGTTTTCGAAGTCGCTTTTATATGTGGTAATATTACTAGTCAATAATACTATTAATTTTTCAATCGTTCTGTCAAGATAAACCTTATTTACAATATCTTCTTTATCAAGTGGTGTGGCAACGTTTATGATTCGTTTATTGCCGACATCTAGATCACCGTTCGCAGTCAAAGTAAATCCGAGCGGTTGCTTTTGATAAATACGTTGTACGGCAAAATCGACTTTACCACGACTAAGGTGACGTCCAAATTTGTCAGTGTTCATTGTAATACTAAATTAAAATTAACAAATCACTGTATTTATTACTGAATAATTCCAATTTCTCTCAATTCTTCAATGATGCTCGCAATTTCATTGGTGTGGCTAGTGTGACCGGCACTTTGCGACGCTATCAGTAAACGTAAACGATCCACGAGTTCGTTTACATCGTCCCAATATACGTATTGGTACGGAGTCTTAACGTCCGTTTCTAGAGTTAAATTGTTTTTCGAGAGACTGTATCCGGTCCAGGATTTTTTGCGTTTCTTTTGCAAAAGTGGTTTTATAACATGTTGCCATTTAAACGACGTACTACCTTTCAATTGTTTATTAGGATTGAATTCTCGACGATGTACGTTCGTCAGCTCGAGTATCTTTAAGTACTCAACCCTATCGCTTTCAAGATCTCCTTGAGGTGTTACTTTGAAAACGAGTTCATACAGTCCGGGGGTTCCTTTAAATTTCTGTTGCTGAATTACCATGTCGTTGTTGTTGTTGTCAAACTCAATTACACTGTTACCTATTTTAAATTTACTCACTTCAGGGTCGTATGTTATACCATAGGTAGTATCATATTGATTACATGTATCTTTTAAAAACCCATCGATGTATTCCTTAGCTAACGGTTGGAATGCTTCGAGATACTGATCAACTATGTGAGGATTTGTTTCATTCATATCTCGATAAAGTCGGCGATATTCCTCTAACGATTGTTTCGGACGCTCATCTTCTGCAGGTGCAGGTGGACTTGATGTAAAATGTTCTTCCTCAGTTAAGAAACCAACTCGTGGTGGTGGTGGTGGTGATTCTATAAAGAACGATGGTGGTTTTAGAAACTGTTCTTGCTGTTGTTGAGAAGAACGAAGAGGAGATTTCATTGTATTGGTACTACGATCCGTTTCTCCTTCTTGTTTTGTCTCCTTATTATTCTCTTCTTTCTTTATTGATCTCGCTCTTGATTCTTCCTTAAGAGCAATGTTTATATTTTCTAGAGGCTTTGTAATTGGTTTATATGTCTTCTCTAAAGAATCTACAAGTTCAGCACGTCCCATTTTTAACGCCATATGTTTCCTTCGAATCGCATTGCTAGCTTTTATAATCTCCTGTTTCACTTTATCTCTCCCTTTGGTGGTTCTTCTTGTCGGAGGCATGATTACTCAGACAGATAGGCAGACAGATAGGTAGACAGATAGGCAGACAGATAGGCAGACAGATAGGTAGACAGATAGGGGCAGACGGATAGACGGACGGATGGATGTACAGACAGGTCGGTGCGGACTGACATCCGGCCGTTGAATGACGGTTATTTTGATAAAGTAATGTTTAAATAAGAATAATCATGGTTGAATGTGATATTCAAATGTCTTTCTATAACGTCCATTGTTTAGGCCTCTGTCCTTATCGATAACGAGAAATCCGTATTTATCCTTCCAACATTCGGAGCACATTAATTTGAATTTGTCCAGTGGTAGATCCGTACCGACGTGTTCATCGTACACGTGTTGTAAATTTAAATTGTCCTGTTTGAATAGAATAATTAGATTGGCGTTATCCCGTATTAGATGTTTTCGAATTCGCGCATAAGATTGACATATGTAGAAACTATCGACGCCTTTATGTCGTCCCATGCTAAAATACGATCTGATTTTATCCTGTTCATGGCACGATACGTCATCGAAAATGAATACCGAATTGGTGCGCGCTTCTTCGGGATCCACGATCTCTTCGCTGTCTTTAAATGCGAAATAATTGACGGTCGGTACGGTGCGCATAACATTTTTCAAAAGTTCATATTTCGGTTGGTATAAGGATTTCGAGTAGACGTACACGTTCTCGAACCTGAGACCCTTTTCATCGAAGAGCAGTGTAAGGATCAGGTTGGTTTTACCGCAATTCGATGGTCCACATATTAAACAACGAATGCTATCGGGAAAATTATCACCGTGTCTTTTCATTAATTTGTAACCTTTTCCCTTGACGTCATCATCTAAATTTACAATCTGGACGGCATGTTTCTGTTTCACGAGACGCATTTCGAATAGTTTACTTAACGCATTTACCTAAATATTTATACTAGTACAAACTATAATATATATCATTTCAATGCCGTCACTCAAACGAGGTGGAGGTATTCTTAATTCTCTGATCAACAAATTACCCGTCGAACTACAAATCCCGTCGTATTCGTATTGCGGGCCGGGTACGAAGTTGGCAAAACGATTGGCGCGAGGCGATCCCGGCATTAATCCCCTGGATTCGGCTTGCAAGTCTCACGACATATTTTACGCGCAGAACAAAGATCTATCGAGTAGACACGAGGCGGACAGAGCGCTAGAGGAGCGAGCTTGGGAACGAGTTAAAGCGAACGACGCGAGTTTCGGTGAAAAAGCGGCCGCCATGGTCGTCGCCAATGCTATGAAAATCAAACGTAAATTGGGCATGGGTCTCAAGAAGAAATGCAACGATATAATCATAAAGATCATAAAAGAAATAAGAAACAGCATGGTGGAAATGGATTGGAACTATTTCGGAAAACCTCTATAAACAAAAATGCGGCAGGAAGTATTGATAAGAAGAAACATAAGAAGAAGAAGAAGAAGGTGAAGTTAGCATTGGACGGGGTCAAGGCAGCTACCAGAACACTTCCAATTCCTACAACTACCGGCGGTGTTCTACCCTTAATTCCGATATTTGCCGGCTTGAGCGCTCTTGGCAGTTTAGCGGGTGGTGCGGCAGGTATAGCAACCGCAGTCAACAAGGCAAAAGCCTCTCGTCACCAAATGAATGAATCGAAACGTCACAATAAAATTGTCGAGGAAGCAATAGCCCGTTTGGGAGTCGTCAAAAACAAAGACGGCAACGGCCTCTACCTCAAACCATACAAACAAGGAACGGGATTGAAAAGACAATCGAGAAAAAAAAACTAATCGAACGACTGCCTCTCCGACCACTTTCTGATTATGATATTTCCGAGATGGCCAAAAATATACCCGGTTTTAGGGGCGTATTCTTAAGAGACACTTTACCGGATTCTCCCAGAAAGAACGAGTGCGCAGTCGTTAATTTAGATTCCAAGTCGGGACCGGGTACGCACTGGGTAGCCTATGTAAAACGAAGAAATCGAGTGGACTACTTCGATTCATTTGGAAATTTGAAACCACCTATTGAATTGATAAATTATTTAAACGTTAATGAGAATGTAGACATTTTTTATAATCAAGAAGCGTTACAAACTTACGATCAAATCATTTGCGGTCATTTATGTTTAGAATTTTTAATAAATAATACTTAAAAACATCTTAAACGATTAGTTTCATTTAACCCGCTGTTAGAGAAACATGTCACATACGTTTACGTTAACTGGTACAGGTCCCGTATTGTCCGCCGATTTTTTTCCACCCATAGAATTAAATTCCAAAGATAATTACGCTTTGGGGTTAATCGGGTTGCACACGTACAATTCAATACCGAACGTAGTTGAGGGTGCGAATAAATTTGACTATGACGATGATGATAAAGTTATTGAGATCCCCGTAGGATCGTATGAGATAAGCGACATTGAGGACTATTTGAAGGGTTTCTTAGGTAAAGCATCTATTTCCATTAAACCCAATAATAATACATTGAGATGTATTATAAACAGTAAATACCGAATCAATTTCAAAAAGTCGAATTCTATAGGAAAAATGTTGGGATTTAGTAGTAAAATTTTGGAGGCCGGTCGGGAACACGCTTCAGATTTGCCGGTGCAGATTATAAAAGTCGTTACTATACGTATAGAGTGTAATATTACAACGGCAGCCTACTACAACACACGTCTGGTGCATACGCTTTACGAATTTGCTCCGCAAGTCGAACCGGGTTATAGTATTAACATTGAACCTCAACACGTCATTTTCCTACCTGTCAATACAAATAAAATCGATAATATAACTCTTACTATATTGGACCAAGACGGCGATCCGGTTGATTTTCGAGGAGAAACAATTGTCGTGAGACTCGAGCTTAAAAAAGTACTATAATTATAATAATGGGTTTGGTATTTAACAACGAAAAAAAACGTACTACTTCCGACCTAATTCCTTTAAAAGAGGGAAGTGGATGTAATTCTCGCATTAATCGTCCATCTCGCACGCAGTTAACATCTGAAAATATAACGTTTCTTCAATCACTCGGTTTAAAGGTTAATAACAATGGAAAAATCGGAAATATTCGACAATCCTAATTTTGATGAAGTTATAACCAAACAGGAATTTCACACTTACTATCCGAGGAATAATAATTTCAATTTAAATGATGAAATACGTATATCCATCGCACATCAGGACATTTACACGTTGCCCGGTAAAAGTGAAATCTACATCGAGGGTAAATTTACTACTGTTGGAGGAGATGCTACTTCTACGGATAAATGTCAGTTAACAAACAATGCCTATGCATTCCTTTTTGAACAAATTCGCTACGAAATCAATGGTGTTGAAATAGATCGATGTAGTAAACCCGGTATAACGACAACTATGAAAGGCTTACTTTCGTACAATGAAAACGATTCGAAGGCTCTAATCACCGCCGGATGGAACCCCTTAAATCAAGGGCAACCGACATCCAAAGAGACTAGATTTAACGCAAGCATTCCGTTAAAATTTTTAATGGGTTTCGCCGAAGACTATCAAAAGATCTTAATAAACGTCAGTCAGGAACTTATTTTGGTGCGCAGCAGAACGGATGATAACTGCTACATAAATGTTGACGGTAATAGAAAAGCTACCATCGAAATTGAAAAGATCGAATGGCACGTGCCACACGTAACCGTTAACGATGAAACGCGACTTCAACTGCTATCTAATTTACGTGATAACAAACCGGTTTATATTCCGGTTAGAAAATGGGAATTGTACGAATTGCCGGCTTTACGGAGAACCAAAACCGATATATGGCCTGTAAAAACGAGTACAAACTTAGAAAAACCGCGCTACGTTATAATCGGTTTCCAAAATAATAGAAAAGATAATTTTAAACAAGATGCCTCAATTTTTGATCATTCTTCGATTACAAATATTAAATTGTATTTGAACGCGGAAAATTATCCGTATAATGCGATGAACATTGAAATGAACGAGAAGCGATACGTAATCGCTTATCGTAATTATTCTGCTTTTCAGTCGAGCTTTTATTTTAAAAACGCGGCAGAACCGCTCCTCGACTACGATGAGTTTGGAGATAATACGCTTTTCGTCATAGATTGTTCGAATCAAAATGAATCACTTAAATCGGGTACCGTCGACATTAAATTAGAACTCGAGTGTACAAGGTCATTTGATCCGGAAACCGTGGCCTACTGTCTCATTCTTCACGACAACATCGTTCAGTACGAGCCGTTGAGTGGTATCGTCCGGAAGATCGTATAAAATAAATAAAGAATATGCTACGTAAACGGGTTACTTTTGGAATTACGACAACGTTCGAGTGGTTTGATGAAGAAGATAGAAGCTCGACTTGGTTATTTAGCGCGATTGATCGACAACGATTTACAGATAAAATTAATCGATTACAAATAATACTGGATCCAATCCTGTCTCTTTCGCATCGTTCAAAAATTTATTATGAAAGATTTTCTACGCATGAAAAAGAAAGAAATGTTAACGTTTTGGTGATTGATATACAAGGATTTAACACGCCCGATTTTACACCAAAGGAAATGAGTGTAACCGATGGAAGGGAAACATTCAATAATTATCTCTTCAAACCTACCGTTCCGTATCAATTTTTAGCGCCAAAAGTTAAACGTGGCGTTTCTTGGATAGAACGCAATTTATTAAATATAAGCTACAACGAAGGTTATATCGATTTAGAAGAAAATATTAAAAGAATATTAGATAAACACATTAAGGATAATTTTACTATCGTTTATGTTAAGGGATATCAAAAAAAGAAATTTTTAGAAAAATATATAAATGTAAACAAAATTATTAACATCGAAAGTGAACCTAATGTACCTAATCTAATAAAATCTAATTGTTGTTGTGTTAATCATAAGAAGAACAGTATAAGCAATTGCACTCAATATAATGTAACCATTTTATATAACTTTTTAAATTAATAAAAAAACTTTAGTTTATCTACATTTTATTTTTTTCCTTAAACAAAATATGCATTTACTGAACAATGAAAAAACAAAGGGATCCTCTGTGTGCAGATGCATTTAAAAAAATCTATTTCTGTTTATGTTAGATGGAATATATTTATGCATCTACTGCACATTTCTGATGAGCTTTTACTGTGACACGTGCATTTATAAATAAAACACAATACACATCTACCGCATATCACTGATGACTTTGTATTTACCATTAAACGCGCAGTTATTAATTTTTTCTAAGGAGAGAAGACGAGGGTGGGGGGATCTTATTATGATATTTAATTGCTTATTTTTATTATTAGTAGTGTAACCTTCTCACATAAAAGAAGTGTCATACGGTTTTTTTTATTTTACGTAATTTCATACTCCTAAAAAACGTACAATGGATTTGCGAGAATTAAACACGATTGGTGAAGCCAATTTTAAAGAGCAAATTAAAGCGCAAGATTTAGAAATCGATAAAAAATACAAAATAATAACTATAAAACCACTTACTACAACTTATGGAAAGACAATTTTGACCGAATTGGAAGAAGGAAGTTTATTTCTACCTAAACGATTTGTCGAATGGTTTGAAAAAGAAAATCGAATACAGGAGTTTCAATCCGGACAGTATTGTATCATCATCAAAGGGTTCAAGGTCATCGAAGGACGGGAAACTCCATTAATAGAATTTCAAAAATATGATTAGTATTTAATACCTATATATGTTTATTATTTTTTAAGATTAATTACATGTTATGTATTACTTTGTATTAACAATAAAAAATTTTTAAAACAACATATTCTTGTTTATATTATAAATTTTTAAAGTTAATTATATCGATGTCGTGATGACCTTGTACACTATTCTATTATAAAGAGATGCATCGTTGTTCTCCATTACCACTCATTACCCAACCTTATCAAACACAGCACCCACGTTTTAATACGGCTTCATTACGAACTGTGAAATGTTTATTTGCGAGCTGTGCCAAGCATCTTTTACGCTTAAACGTAATCTCAACCGACATGTACAAAGTAAACATATTCAAATCAAATTCGATTGTTCGATATGTGGAAAATATTTCTCGAGGAAAGATAACTTGAAAGCACACCAAAGAATATGTCATGTGCCAGTTATAAAACCCGGACGTCAAGCATCACCACCATCACCGACAATTGAATATCATTCGAATTTGGGGATGGGAGTTTCCACATCATCATCAACACCACCCATCAAACGTTGTCGCAGCTCAATATCACCGCATTCAGATAACATGAACCAGGGTAAGATGTGTGAGATTTGTGGCGAGTTGTTTCCATCGCTTATGACTCTTGAGGCTCATCTTCGAACTAAACACGCCGAATTAATTGAGAAAAATGTTGAAAAAATCATGTCTTGCTATAGAAATAGGGTTGTTTGTTATAGAATTGGGGGAGTTCAATCTGATGATGACATACCATCGTATCTATTGAAATGTTATGAAACGGTCAATAGACTGATTGAACGGCATCTCAATAAGAATGGTTCAATAAAAGCTCAAATTGAACTAATCGCCAATTTCATTAAGTCCGGATTCGATGATGACGGTAACGAAGAAATTATAAGGTCAGAAAAGAATTTTAACACCAAATTCAAAATTATCACTAAAACTACTGCATTGAATGAGGTTTACGATGAGATGACTCGCGATATTTTAACTCAAAGCGAGGAGTTTCAGGAGCGTGGGTCTGGGTGGGCTTTCCACTCCATATCTTGCCTCCTGTTAAACATCAATAAATTTGAACCCATACCCGGGTCATCATATATTCGTTTACCTCATGAAATCATTAATAAAAAGGCGTGCATCAATATTAAAAACCTTGAAGATGATGCATGTCTAGCGTGGTGTTTAACGGCGGCTCTTCATCCAGCGAAACTTCATCGAGATCGGACTACAAGCTACCCTCACTATAGCGAAGTGCTTAATTTGCAAGGGATTACATTTCCCATTACGTTAAGAGACATTGCTAAAGTGGAGAAATTAAATAATTTAAGTATTAATGTTTACGAATTAGTTAAGGCATCAAAAGGTTATTCAGTGGAAGGACCAATTTATTTTACCAAACAAAGACGTGAAAATCATATAAATTTACTTTATTTATATGAACACGGGAAGGGTCATTTTGTTTTAATTGACAATCTTTCGAGACTAATATCAAATCAGGTTACGCACCGTGAACATTGTATACACCTTTGTGATGGATGTCTAACGCGGTTTTCATCAATTGAACATTTAATTGCACATCAGATTAATGATTGTAACCACATAAAGACAGTTGTGCCTTCCACAAATTTAAAATCAAAACCTAATTATTTCGGCTTATATACCCCCCAGAACATTTTAGAATTTAACAACTATAAATTCGCTCAGATGGCCCCCTTTGTCATATACGCAGACTTTGAATCGATCTTAAAACCGATCGATCATTGTAAGCCACATTCATCCAAATCATTCACCGAAAAGATCGAGATGCATCAACCGTATAGTTTTGCGTACTATATCGTTTCCACCGTTGATTCCAACTTCAATAAATTTGAAACGTATACGGGATCCGATGCACCTCAAATTTTTATCTCTAAATTAATTTATGATGTCAAATTTATTTATAATGAATACTTTAAAACAGTAAAACCAATGCTACCTCTAACGGTCGATGAGCAACGGAATTTCGACTCGGCTGAAAAATGTTTTATTTGTCAAAATCCTTTCGCTTCAGATCAGGTTAAGGTTCCCGATCATTGTCACATAAGCGGTAGGTACCGTGGGCCCGTTCATGCAAATTGTAATTTAAATTTTCAACTTCAAAATTTTATTCCAATATTCTTTCATAATTTTAGCGGTTACGATTGTCATTTATTTATTAAAGAAATGGCCGATGCGGATGAAGATGGGCTTGATGTATTACCTAATAATAAAGAAAAATACATCAGTTTCAGTAAACGGATATTAGTCGATAAAGCGCAAATGAAGGGAGGTCGCGTTGAAAATATTTTTTTTAAACTAAGATTTGTAGATTCATTTAGATTTATGGCCTCCTCATTAGATTCTTTAGCTGGCAACCTCGACGAATTTGATTTAATAAATATACGTAAATTTTTTCCACGCAATGATCAGTTTAGATTATTGAGCAAGAGAGGAATATTTCCCTACGGTTATATGGATTCCCTCGATAAACTAAACGTAACGTCATTGCCATCCAAAAACGCGTTTTTCAACAAACTATCATTTGAAGATATAACCGATGAGGAGTATTCCCATGCTCAATGTGTGTGGGAAAAATTTAATTGTCAAAATTTAAAAGACTATTCCGATTTGTATCTAAAAACTGATGTCCTTTTACTTGCTGATGTATTTGAAAAATTCCGACAAGTTTGTTTCAAAACCTACGATTTAGATCCCGTTCATTACTATACCGCCCCAGGACTTTCTTGGGACGCAATGTTGAAATTTACTAAAATTAAATTAGAATTATTAACAGATATAGATCAAGTTCATTTTATTAAGAAAGGTATTCGTGGAGGTATTTCCCAATGTTCCCTACGGTATGCTAAAGCCAATAATAAATATATTGACAATTACGATCCCAATTCCCAGTCAAACTTTTTAATGTATTGGGACGCTAATAATTTGTATGGGTGGGCGATGTCACAATATATGCCCGTTTCCAATTTTAAATGGTTGACTGAAAACGAAATACAAAATTTAGATTTTAATGATGTACCCGATAATTCAGATTTTGGATATATCTTAAACGTAGATATAGAATACCCCGAAGCTTTACATGATTTTCATAAAGATCTCCCGTTTTTAGCTGAAAATTTAATTGCCCCCAATAAACGATGTGAAAGTGAAAGGAGATTAATTCCAAATTTATTTGATAAGAAAAATTACGTCATTCATTATAGAAATTTCAAACAAGCTGTTGCTCACGGTCTTAAAGTTCAGAAAATTAATAGAGTTTTATCGTTCAGACAGTCTGCGTGGTTGAAATCTTACATCGATATGAATACGACATTACGACAATCAGCCAATAATTCTTTTGAAAAAGATTTTTTTAAATTGATGAACAACGCGGTTTTCGGTAAGACAATGGAAAACGTTGATAAGCGAGTCGATGTAAGATTAGTGACCAGTTGGGATGATGTGCATACTGGCGAAGCCGCGGGTCGACTTCGTTTAGGAGCGCGGAGTTTAATCGCAAAATTAAATTTTAAAAACATTAAAGCATTTACAGAAACGTTTTCTGCAATTCAAATGAATCGTCTTCATGTCGTTTACAATAAACCTCTATACGTTGGTTTTACCGTTTTGGAACTTTCAAAATTATTAATGTATGATTTTTATTATAATTTCTTAAAACCAAAGTACGGTGAACGTATTCGGCTGTGCTATATGGACACCGATAGCTTCACAGTACTAATTGATTCAGATGATGTTTATAAAGATGTTAAATCAAATCTAGATAAATTTGACACATCCAACTACAGTCCCGATAATCGGTTTGACATCCCGTTACAAAATAAAGCGGTTTTAGGTAAAATGAAAGATGAGAATTGTGGTAACATAATGATCGAATTTGTTGGTTTGAGGGCGAAGGTGTATGCGAATCGGGTCGTTGATGGGCGGATCACTAAAAGATCCAGAGGCGCTAAAAAAGCCGTTGTTAAACATCGGATCTCTTTTCAAAATTATTTAGATTGCCTAAATTCCAATTCAGTTTTATTTAAAAAGCAAACCTTTTTTAGAAGTTTTAACCACACTATTTTTACTGTATTACAAAATAAATTGGTCCTTTCACCAAATGACTCCAAGCGATATATTTGTGATAATGGGATTGATACATTAGCTTGGGGTCATTATAGTATAGCACGTTAAGTAACATAGTTTTGTAATTGAATTTCATGTAGATTAAATAAATATATCATAATTGTATTTATTACTACTATTATACTCTTATATAAGTGATTGTATTCAAGTTATTTTAATTACAAGTATTATTATTCCTGCTTTTTATTCACCTCTTAACTTTTAATAGTAAACTGCAAAGGTTTCGATGGTTCAGTGGTTTATTATCTTTAAAGTATTTATATTTCACCTTACAGCTATAGGTTCAATTCACACAAATAGTTAATAAGACACGTGAGAAATATAAATATATTTCTCACGTGTCACCTTTCGATAGTAAGTTATATGTATTTCGTTATGTTACACCACCACTGAGTCATCGAAACTTTTTGTAATTTTTTCAAATATAACAGCACTATCTATCGTTCATCAGGTGAATTTAAACGGTAAAAAAAATATTCGGGTACAGAATTCTTCTTTGTCATTAAAGAAAACTTCGGGATTCATCCGTTAGATGATGATTACAGAATTCTTCTTTGTCATTAAAGTAAGCTTCGAGATTTATCCGCTAGATGATGATTGCAGAATTCTTCTTTGTCATTAAAGTATAAAATTCGGGATTTATCCGCTAGATGATGATATGCGAAGTAGGCAACCAACAGTACAATGAAAGTTTCTGCGTTCACCCACTAGATGGCGCTACACGAGTTAGGCAACCAACAACTCACGCTTGTAGTTTCGATCCTCACCGCTAGATGGCGCGCATATTTTTCAAAATTTCAAATTTCCCGCGCATCAGGTGTTTTACCACCAACCCAAAAAACTAAAGTCACCAGAAAGTCACTAGATTTAAACCGCCATCTTGATTTTTCGACCAATCAGAGAACGCCACGTCACGCCGCGCATGCGCATTGCGCGGGCTCCTGCTCCTGCTCCTGGTCCAGAACCGGCATTAATATACTACTCATTCTGGATCTTCCTTCTTATTCCCTTTTTCTCCTAGAACTCTTCTTAAATTTTCTTCATTTCTTCTTTTCTCTCTGAGAGGGGGTTGCCAAATTTTATTTGCGCAGGTGTAATTTTTTTAATATTGCTTTTGGTATAAAAGACCTTTCAATATATTTTCTCCTTCTTCTCTGTTACCAGTTCGATAACGTTATTTTGCGGGTGATATTATATAGAAGTATTTCGCCATTTTTGGGTTTTGAGTGAGTTTCTATTTTCCATTTTTGTGGGATCCATCACCCGTGATAAAGTTTTGGAAAAGTGTGTTTCTTTTCACAAATATTTCGGTATATCCGGATTTCAACGTATTTTCGAATTACAAAATTTATTTTCTGGTTAATTAAACCTCGAACATCTGAGGTAAGCACTTCTCTAAGGTTCTTTTAATTAATGCATATATCCCTTTCACCAATTCACACTTTCTTTCAGTACTTCAAATCTTTCTACTAATTTCTTAAAACTACTTCTACAAAAAAAAACAAAAAATACTACAAACTATCCTAAACCTAATTACAATCATATTTTATATTTCATTTTCGCATTCTTTATCCAGGTTTTATCGAGGGGAGAAAATTTTTGGTATTAAATTTTTTGGAACTATTATTTCCCATTTATTGGTGGAACTATTTTCTTGGTGGGACCAATTGCCCAAGGGAAATTTCTTCTTCGTTGCTTCCTGAAAGCATTTTCATCATTCTCATACCTGAAAAACCACTGAACAACCTTACCTGTCCTGAACCAGAAGTGTTGTTGAAGAAGACAAGTTCAAAACAAGGGGGATACAAGGTCAGATAGATCAACATTAATTTTTTTTATTACATCTGGTGTCAAAGGAACCTTGTAAATTCGAGTATAAATTTTTGTTAAGAACATCTTTATTCAATTTGGTTTTTTTTTGTTCAATCGATTTAATTTAGTTTTCTTATTTTTTTTTTTGTGAGTTCCTGTTAGCGAGTATTTTTATTTTGTTTAGCGTTGAATTTTTGATTTTCAGTTAAGACTTTAGGTTGAGCTCAACTCTACGGAGTCTAGGCGCGAGTTAATTTTTAGTTTTCATTTTTCTTTCAATTTCTGATTTTTTTTTTAATTTTATTTTTGGTCGTTGACCTCGCTAACATTAATATATTTTTTTTTGTTGTTGTTATTGGTTTAACCTACAAAAGTTTAGAGTATTATTTTCTTTTAATTCTAGTTTTGTTTATTTGAATTTAATTTTGTTTTACTTACCTGTATTATCCTACGGGATTTATTCAATATATATATTATTTTCTTGCAACTCATAATCTACGTGTATTTTTGAATATTTTTGTTGTGTTGTGTTATATGTTTGCATCACCATTTTATAACCTGTTCTAACTCGCGTCACAGTTCGTGTATCACGCGGGATAAACTGTGTGGCGCCATACAAATATCCCTCCCCTTCTTCACTGGGCCGGTCGAGGACCCGCCTGCGTCTCAAGGTGTAAACATATTCTGTTTGTCATTTTGGGTATTTTTTTTTTATTTATTTTTTTTTGCACTAATAGATTTTTTTTTGTTAACGTGCGATTTTGGCGTCATAGAGGACCCTTAATTTAACAACATGTATTTGTATACATTGTGATCTCTAAATGTAAGTTAGATTACTATTTCTATATAAAAAATTGTTCAACGGTTATTGTTTGTAGCATACCCTGAAGAAGATAAAAATAAATTATCGAAAGCTTGGTTTTGGTTAAAGGAGGTTTTTTAATTCTTCCCCGTTTTGGTTGAATTGCCAATATTTCGCACTTAATTGTACACAATACTACGAAATTGTAAAATAAGTTACATATATTTAAATATCTCTTGTACAAAAAAAATCGATGATGTTGCCTTTAAGAATTGTACCGAATTGTTGGAGACTTTCCGTCGGTAAAATATCGATTTGTAGACGGCAATTTTTTTTTACATAGGTTCATGACCAGATTTTATAAGGAGAAACCAACTGCGTTAAGGTCGCGTTAAACGTTGAACGTTTGTGAGATGACCTCTAAATCTCGAGATCTCTTTGACTCGAGATCTTATCGTTAATAGATGTCGCGCTACGCCAGATTTGGGGAAATAAATAAAATCCGTATTTTTAAGCTATTCTTTTCCCACCACTACTCGTATCAAGCGTGCTGCCAGACTGGCGGCTCGTCGCGAAGTCGTCAAATGCAATCGCACATGCCTACTAATGTCATTACACTTAAGCAGATTGGACTGCATCAGTTGATATGAGCGATTGCATTTTGACGAGTCGGAGCGCTGGTTCTAACAAAGCTTATACAGGGTGTCTCACGTAACTGGTTCATTAGAACTTTTTTGGGTTACACTATTCGTAGAGGCTTAAAATTTTGGTATCACGGGTTGTTCATTTCGATCTATTAATCTAAAATATTTTCAAGATGGCCACCACTTCCGGTCTATCGGAAGTAGACCTCAACTTCGTTATTTTAAATGGAGTGCTATAGTTTTTATTACACCATTCAATTACACGTAAGAAAATATGTTGACTTTGATAACAGTTGCTGGTACCTATCGTTCTTTGTTTTCGAGTTATTTTGATTTTAAGTGTTTTTTGGCAAATATCACCATGGTTTTTACAAGCCCATATCTCAGCCAACGTTAATTCAAAAACGTTTTGCATTGGTACAATAACTCGTCATATGCTGTTAAATAGATTGTCACTTGTTATATCAATGTACCTTATACAGCGTGGTCAAAAATTGAATTACCATTTCGCTGTATTCAATTGCGAGAAAGTCGAAAATTTTAAATGGAACGCACCGTATCCTTTTAGCCTATCTAAACGGGAATTTAATTCTCTACAAATTATCTATAAATATTGCTATACCTATTTGTTATAGTTTTCTTCATATTGAGTATTTTATCAAAATCCTACACAAAATGCTGGAAGCCGGTCGGGTTTTTATTAGAAGGCTATGATATTTTGATAGTTTATTGTTTAATTTATTTAAATTATCATTGGTATTATTTCTAGAATGATTTGCGATTGAATAAACTTGAGTTTGTTAGTTTTTATTTGCCAAAAATAACCAGCAGAAGAACGCATAAATGAAACAATGAAAAACAATGATATGGCGTAATATTCGACGTAATGATGCGCGAGATGTTCCTAGAGAGTTCAGTTTATTTATTTACGGTGCTTTTTTGTAAAATATTATTCATCTAAATCGACCGAAGCACCTCTTACCGAAGAATTTGGTAAAGCAATAAAATATGACAAAACATTTATTCTATTATCTTAAGCTGCTGGTGATAGAAATTTATGTTTTCTTGTTATTTTGATCTTTCCAAAACTAATACGTATCTTATCCTATCCAAAACTTTATTACACCCGCCATGAATATAAGACGAATTTAAAATGTTGGCGTGGGAATAATTCGCCATGATATTCAAAGACATTAACAGCAGTAAGTGATGACACAACTAAGTAATGACAATAGTAACATAAATATGGTTGAAAAGCTATCAAAACTCCATGGCTTTCTAACATAAAAACAAGAACCTTCCAGCATTGCATGCGTCCATTAATTTCCAAATATGAGGGCAACTACAACAAATAGGCGCAGGAAAGTATCTAAATAGTTTGTAGAGAATTAAATTCCCATAATTTATTTTTGTAATTTTCAGTTTTTCATTCTTTTATGTTATTGATTTTAATTTTTATCATTAAATTGTTGTTTTTCATTGTTTCATTTATTCGGTTTTCTTTTGGTTATTTTTGGTAAATTACAGCTAGCAATCTAAGCTTTATTCGATTACAGTTCATTGTAAAAATAATACTAATAATAACTTAAATAAATTAAACAAAAAACTGTCAAAATGTCATGGCCTGCTAACAAAAACACAGACGGTTTCTAGCATTTTACCTATGATTGTGATAAATTTCTCAATAGCAAGAAAACTATAATAAATAGGTATAGGATATTTATAGATAATTTGTAGAGAATTAAATTTCCTTTCTGATAGGCTATGAAAATATGGGGCGTTCCATTTAAAATTTTCGACTTTCACGCAATTGAATACAGAGAAACGGTAACTCAATTTTTGACCAGCCTGTATAAGATATACTGATATAACAAATGACAATCTATTTAGCAGCATATGAAGAGTTATCGCACCAATGCAAAACGTTTTTGAGTTAACGTTGGCTGAGATATGGGCTTGTAAAGAGCATGGTGATATTTGCCAAAAAAACACTTAAAATCAAAATAACTCGAAAACAAAAAACGGTAGGCACCAACAACTGTTATCAAAGTCAACATATTTTCTTATGTATAATTGAATGGTGTAATAAAAACTATAGCATTCCATTTAAAATAACGAAGTTGAAGTCTACTTCCGGTAGACCAGAAGTGGCGGCCATCTTGAAAATATTTTAGATTAATAGATCGGAATGAACAACCCATGTTACCAAAATTTCAAGCCTCTACGAATAGTGGAACCTAAAAAAGTTCTAATGAACCTGTTACGTGAGACACCCTGTATATTGAGACTATTCCCCAATATTTACCTAAACAGTAGTATTAGCAGCTTCTGATTTTTTAAATATCGCGGATCCTGTTTAGCTATCTAACTTGCATTTGTGCGTTTATGTGGTGTTATGAATTTGATTGTTTAAAGTTTGCGACATTTGACGCTGTATTTTATTTAGTTTTTCTAAGTTTTAGCAAGGTTTGATACATTAACACTATCTATGAACACTACGTTTCATAGTGTTATATATTAATAGTAGTGTAAAAATGAGAGTTCTAGAGCAGAAGGAGCGGCTCCGGCTCCACTTTTGGACTTTGACCCCATGTTATAAGTATAGGGAGGGGTGCCAACTGCGTCTAGGGAAAAAAATTAGGTTGGTGCGGGGAAAAGAACTAGATTTTTCAAAAAAAAAGTCACTAGGCGTGCGCGCCACCTATGATTGGGTGACGGAACTAGAACGAAAAAAAAATCTGTATTATCAACAAAAAATTTAGCGCCACCTATGATTGAGCGGTGAAAAAACTTAATTCATTGCGTTTAATGGAGAGGGTTCAAAGAAAATAAAAATAATATTTTAAAATATTTATTTACAGGAAAAAAGATTAACGTTCTAAAAAAATTATCAAAAATTAATTGATTTAGTTGGATAAACGTTTCTGTTTACTATGTTTCTTTCGTCTTCAAAAAAGCCTTCAGCTATCCGCGAGTTCGTTATTCTTTCGTATTTAATATAACGTGTGCGTAAACGATGCTATGTTTGAAATTTTTGTGCTAAACAGAATGCAGAATGTCGAGCTACGTATGGTCCTCATTTAAACATTACGTAGGTCACACACTGCATACCTTCTGGCACACTCGTTCGATGATAATTAAAGCCAAGAAGCATTAGAGATGTTTTTTTGCGCTAAAAAACGGTGCAGGATGTCGAACTATAAATGATCCTCATTTAACATTTGATAGCTCGACATTCCACATTCTTTTTTAGCGCTTGTTCAACAACAATTAAAAAACAAGAAGCATTAAAGATAGCAGTCGAACTAATTTATTTTAATTTTTAAAAAACAGGAAGCATCGCAATATGCGATATCGAGATAAAAACAGACAATATTATTTAGAATAATAATAATGAAAGGATGTAAGCTAATTTATTTTAATTAGAATAAACAGGAAAGGTTGAGATAATTGAATACTATATAAGCAAAAAAAATTTCCCACACACTCAGTTTTCACAACGCGATGACTTTTCAGTATAACCCATTTTCTTTATTAGACTTATGCTTAACGTAAGTCAATAGGTGTATCGCAAGACGTCCGTTAATTTTGAATTTACGAGGTGAATTGCCCTTAACGTTATTGCATTACTTGTGGGAAGCGTGGCTAGTAGTTCATTGGTGCGACTTAGGGTCGCACGATCACCACATCGATCATAATCTGATATGCATAGAATATGAGATGTTTAATTATCGATTAACGCATAAGTCCATATGCAATTTATTCAGACATGTGGAATTATATAGGTAAGATATGAAAAAATCTTTTTTTTTATTAAATTATAGTTATGTTTTGTTTATTTAAGGGATGAGTTGTTTAACAACGAAACCGAATATTGTTTGTGGGAATTGTACTATGAAACCACCGAGGGTTGCGTATGCTTTGATTGTTTGTTGGAGTACAATTTAAAAGCTTCGGAATTTAGCGAAAGCGCCTCCTTTAAGCGGTTTGCTTGTCATAGAGAATTTAATCATCGGTTGCTGGATGTAACTGTTAGAAATTTCGTTGACATAAGAGAAAATCCGAAAGATTGGTGTAATTTTTGTTTGATGAGGCCGAATATAAGATTAGTGTCGAAAACGATTTGTACAGAAGAGTTGCACGATGTGTTAGATGTTTTTTCATTTAAGTTTTTAAAGTTTTATGCTTCATGTAAGACTTTCTGAAAATGTCATCGCGTTGTGAAAATTCACTAAAAACCGTTAAAATTTATAATAATAATATAATAACGCACAATAATATTTTATTGTCCTAGAAATTTTATAGGTATCATTGAAAATCCAAAGAGTTGGTTGGTTTGTTATGGGATGTAATGAGTATGATAAATCGCTTACCTCGGTACG
This sequence comes from Onthophagus sagittarius, assembly GCA_036711965.1. Classification (NCBI taxonomy): domain Eukaryota; kingdom Metazoa; phylum Arthropoda; class Insecta; order Coleoptera; family Scarabaeidae; genus Onthophagus; species Onthophagus sagittarius. The sequence goes on along the minus strand of JASERS010000011.1, from coordinate 519,952 downwards.
AGAGGTCCCTGGTTCAAATCCCGGTTGGGTTAAAAAAATTACTAATAATTATATATATATATATATATTAATATATAATTATAATAAATGTATATTCAAACATTCAAGTTAATTCATTCGGCTGGGCGGTCGGCGGTCGGCGGAGCGGTCGGCTGAGCGATCGGCTGGGCGGTGGTCGGTTGGGTGGCGGTGGTCGGCTAGGGGGGTACTTCATCTATAAAAAATAATGAGAATGAGATATAAAAAAATAAAAGAATAATTAGATAGTGAAACTTACAATGGGCGACTAACCGTTTGGTATTAGGCCCCCACCCTATGCGCAGCCTACCCCCCCATGGCTGCGGGATGACCCCATCTTTTCCACGAGATACACATCAGAATGTTTCGTTCGTTGAAGTTCAAATTCATAAAACGCTCCTTTAATAGGTCTTCCGTTAATATCCTCTAATAAATATGTAATCGGATTCGTAATTTGCACTTTCACTATTTTAAATAGTTCCATAGTCCAATTAGGTAGGTATCCTTTATCAAATACATGTTTATACCGGCTGATACGAACAAAATCTCCAACTTTAAATTTCCCTTTACCGGCAATTTTAACGTGGTTATATACCGTGTTGAGAAGTTCGGCTTCTATAGATTTTGAGTTTATTTGAGAAGGACGCATCTTGGTAGTTCTATGTTTCGAATTATTATATTGATCCGCTATGTAATCCAAAAGATGTAACCATTTATGATTCCCGTGTTAAATAATTTATATAATTTTTGCTTAACCGTTCTAATTACACGTTCAGCCATGGAAGCCTTAATCACGCTGTACTTAGAATAGTGATTGATATTATTTTTCAACATCAAATTTTTAAAATATTTATTATAAAATTCTTTTCCGTGATCGGTTTATAAATTATGTGGGATGCGACCTTCGGATAAAATCGATTGCAGCGCGCGACTAACATCCACCGCAGATTTATTTTTCAACGGACGCATCCAAAGAAACTTTGAAAAACAATCGATAATTACTAAAATGTTCTTATAACCAGAATTAACTTTTGCGAACTCGATTATCTCAATTAAATCCGCTTGCCATAAATCATCAATTCCTTTTAATATGGTTCTTCGTCGGGGGAATCGTCGTCTAGCAGGTCGGTGAAGTTCTTCAACTAAAGCAACTTTTTCTTTCGACACTTGTTGCATTTTTTCTATGTTTTAACTATGGGTTGTGCGAACGCTTCAGATCAATAATACTTTGGTTTATGATATGAATTTTACTTTCAAGCGAATTTAATAGATTAGCTATCGAAGATTTAAATTTCAATAAACTCGCATCACTTAATGCAGTATTACTTTTAATATCATCAAGATCCTTTAAAATTGCGCTGGATGTGGTATTTAATTCGGTCGACAAATCATCTATACGCGACTTATTAACATCAATATTCGTTTTTATATGTTTATATTCCGCTAAAAGTTCTTCAATGGCGGTCCTGATATGATCTTCAAGACTAGAGCCAATTTCATCAACGTAACCTTTAATTGCGCAATCACCATCATGTTCAGGACGTTGCACGTTGGTCAGTTTACGTCCTTGAATATCATAATCACCATGTAAGGTCAATGGGAATCTAAAACCACCACCACCTCCTTGCAATAATCCGTGAATATCATTATTATTATTAAATCTATTGCGAGAATAACGCGATGTACGACCAAACTTATCCATTACGCGAACACACTGTTAATAATCGCGCCTTAAGAAATAATACCACACTCCTTTAATTCTTCTATTATCGACGTAATTTCGTTGTTGTGGGAATTGTTCCCCGCCACCTGTGATGCGCACAATAATTTCAAGCGATCTACCAATTGATTAACATCATCCCAATAATTATACTGAACCGACTTAGAATTCACTTCGAGATGACGTCCTAACGTTGTTAAACCCTCGTCGTCGTCGTCGTCGTCGTCGTCGACGCGGCAGTAAATAATGGTTTAATAATTTTATTATATTTATAGGATTTATTTCCAACTATGGGACCCGTATAGTAACGTTTATGCGCCCCCGTATACTCAAGTACGGATTTATAACGTTTTATATCGTCTTCATTGAAATGTTTAGGATACTTTAGCTGTATTAGCTCATATAAACCGGGACTAGTTTGAATACGCTTCTCGCCATCGATGATTATATGGGAATCAGTAAATTTAACGGGCTTCGATCCGATCATCCATTCGCCCACTTTAGAATCATATCGAAAACCCATTCTATGATCAATCTTTTCATCATCTAAAGTTAAATAAAGTTTCCTAATTTGGTAAGGTATGTCATCATCATCATCATCATCATTATTCTCTGATTTTTTCAACTTTTCTTTTTTTTTTTTCATCGTAATGTTTGATGGTGGCGTATTATATTCATCATCATCATCATCACCTTCACTTTCAAGAAACTTTTTTTTCTTAACACCGCCGACAACGGGTGGAGTTTTTTTAAAATCGGTAGCTTCATCGGACTTGATTAATTTCGAATCATAGTTAACGTTATCCGGATAGTGATGATGAAAATGTACGGAACGATTTACCTCATCCAATTTACTGGATATATTCTTTAATGAGTCACTTAAAGGACGATGCATTTTAGCGATAAGTTGATCATCTTTTTCCATGCCAAGTCTAAGCGCTAAAAATTTGTTCTTAATAGCATTCGTTATTTTAATTATCGCTTTTTCTCTTTCGTGTATTATCGTCGACGATGACGACGATGCTGGCATCGTTGAGATATCATTACTACGTTTCAACGTTGGTAACGTCATGTTTTCACTCGCAGATGTAAGATAACAATGTAAACATTTAATCTGGGTATATAAATTGTTGAAAAAGAATAATTGAATGAATGACGAATGAATGAATGATAATCCTTAATCTAGCGTTCCCGGACTATTTATGCCCCCGGCATACCCACGCATTTTTCCCTCAGTCACCTCAGCATTGTTGAAGACAATGCAGCGTCGACATTTGTATAATCAAACAAAGAACTTTAACACAAAAAAAAAGGTAAGAATAATGAATAATTCCTAACAAAATAAAAAAAAAAGAAAATTTTGTTTACAACTTGAAATTAACAGGGGAGAACAGACAATTTGACAATGGGTCGCACCAATGTCGTGGTGGATGTTTTTATGGTTGCAACCCGAATAAGTCCATCAGCCCCCGGATGCAATTCCACAACTCGCGCCATCAGCCACGTTAAAGGAGGTAGACGCTCATCCCTGACTAAGACCAAGTCTCCCACAACAGGTAAGCTTCGCCCCTCGAACCACTTTGTAGCGTTCTGGATTGACTGGAGATAAAACTGATGCCATCTCTTCCAAAAATCATCAACCATCCTTCGTAATAATTGAAATCGGGTTAGTCGTGAAAGTTTTTCATTCAGTAGCGATGGCTCTGGGATTACAGAAAGAGAGGATCCGATTAGAAAATGTCCCGGGGTTAAGGCATCATAGTTATCGGGGTCATCAGTAATGGCACATAAAGGTCGAGAATTCAAAACTGCTTCGATTTGTACGAGGACTGTTGTAAACTCCTCGTAAGTGAGAAGCGAAGAACCAATAACCTTTTTTAAATGGGTTTTTATAGATCGTACTCCGGCCTTCCATCTTCACACAAAACATCAGCAATTCGTTTCCATTCCGCTGAGGCAGCACTAAATATGGATCTGAGTTCCCTGTCAGCACCGATGAAGTTGGTTCCGTTGTCGCTAGAAAGGGATTGATGGAGTCCTCGTCGTCCCGTGAATCGTTTGTATGCCATGATGAAGCCATGGGTCGTATAATCGGTAGCTACTTCCAGCTGAATTGCAGAAGTAGCTAAACAGACGAACAATACTAAGTAACTTTTATATGTTTTACCACCTCGTCCTCTTAATGTTGTCAGTTGGAATGGTCCCGCATAATCGACTCCCGTGTGAAGGAACGGCCTTGATGGTGTGACCCGATATGGTGGAAGTTGACCCATTAGCTGTTGACTTGCTTCTATTCGTTGTCTGACACAGATGATACATCGATGTATGAAAGATCGAACAGGGATACGGCCTCCGACAATCCAAAATTGCCTCCGGATGGATAAAAGTGTGAGCTGCGTCCCTCCGTGTAGTGTCCTCCGATGATGAGCGTCGATAATGATAGTAGTTAGATGAGATTTCTTCGGAAGAATCACTGGATGTTTCTCGTCCCAATCCAACGTCGCGAACCGGAGACGGCCAGTGATCCGCAAAATGTTTTCATTATCGAAAAAGGGAATTAGTCGGTATAAACAGCTAGATTTGTTTATTATTCTTTTCTCCTGGAGAACACGAGTTTCTGTCGGAAAGTGTTCCTGTTGTACTTCTTTACCCCAAAATAAAAGAGATCGTTTTATTTCAGCAGGAGAGAGTACGTCTAAAACAAATTTAGTTTTAATTTTTGTTATTGCACGAAAACACCATGATGTTATTCGCAAAAGTTTGGTTAAAGATGAATATTTTGCTTTAAGGTCCCAGCGGTTGGCGACATTGCTGGAAGCAATGTTTCTGTTTTCTTCATCTGCTTCCGAAGACATTGAAACAGGATGTGAAGGCCAATGGTTTGCGGTTTTGCTTAGCCAATGAGGACCGGACCACCAAACCGTTCCCTCCTGAAGGCGACGAATTGGAACTCCACGCGAAGCAAGATCCGCAGGGTTATCTTCACCGGGAACATATGACCAATGAGCTTCAGGTAGATCTTGTATTTCGATTACTCGATTTCTAACATAATCGTTCCATCCACTTGGGTGGCTTCGTATCCAAGAAAGGGCGACCGTTGAATCAGTCCACAGATGTATAGGATGGTTACCGAGCTCCAGAGCACTCGCGACGCGTCTAACCAACCGCACCAGAATTACCGCCGCGCACAATTCGAGTCGCGGAATCGACACTACTTTTTAAGGAGACACTTTGGTATTAGAACACAGAATCATTACCCGCACCTCCGCCAATTTTTCGACTCGGAGATAGACGACCGCTCCGTACGCGCTATTCGACGCGTCAGAAAATCCGTGAAGCTCGATGCTCCGAGACTCACGATCGTAATTAAACCAACGCGGAACGCGAATTGTAGGTATTTGATTAATGTCTTGTAAAAATGTAATCCATTTATTTTTCAAATCGGTAGGAAGTTTTTCATCCCAGTCGAGACCACGTGCCCAAAGCGTCGCCACCGCAAAAGAATGTCGAAGAGGTCAGTTTGAAGCCTTGGGCCGACGTACAAGCAATCATTCAACGAAACTCCCGACGTCGTTGAGGAGGAACCGTTGAAGACAACCCGCAGCTTCCTGGTGGAGCTGGACTCGCGAACAACTCCGTGGTGCAATAAATAATAATTTAACGTATTCAAATTCCCGGAAGTAATTTCCATATGACCGAGAGATTCGTATTCCCGCATAAAGTCACGGTAAGAGATGGAAAGCTTTTCGTTATTTAAAAATCTTTGTTCTAATTTATTAAAGAAATTGACTGCAGTGTTATATGATGTTCCGAGGCAATTGGGGGATTTTTTAAAGGGCAAACGTACCACGAAACGACCGCCTTCATCGCGAGAATACGACCGTAAAAAATGCTCCTCGCAAGCACGTTCATCAGACGATAAACAGCTTGAAGTGCAGCAATTCTCCTCCTGCTTCCAAAAACGTTGAATTTCCTCTAGTAAATCACGATCTATCGAACATTGAAAGCCATTCGAGGCAGTGTCAATTGAATGTGAAGTTTCTCCCATGGAACCGAAAAGAATCCATCCATACAGGGTTTGTTGAGCAACCATGAGCCCGTTATTATATTTAAGTATGTTGTTTTGTAGGATTTTGGTGTAAAATTGAACTCCCAAAATCAGATCGATTTTGCGGTTCGAATCGAATTCGGGATCAGCCAATGGAAGATCTACAATATCGACCGGTATAGATTTGGAATGTGATAGACGGATCATATTGCGACGTTAACCGAACCGATACTATCCCGTTAGAGGTACATGTCTTTCCGGAACCCACACCGTTGATAGGAATTGTGGCGGCACGACCCGGGAGATGCAAAGTTTGTACCAACGATTCACTAATGAATGATACCTCTGATCCTTGGTCTATTAAAGCTCTGACAGTCATGAAATCATCGTCAATTGAACTGACCTGAATCAACGCCGTAGCCAAAAGAACTGGAGCACTGAGATGAGTAGAATGAACCGAATGGCTTGTCGATGGTTGAGAGGTATTTGCTATGGTTGATTGTTTTGCAATATTCGTATTAGTTAATAGAAGGTTTTCCGGTGGAAAATGGTGTAATATTGTATGATGTACTTTTTTACAGTCAAAACATCTAGCGAACACGCGACACGCGGACACGGGATGATGACCCAAGCAATTAAAACAAAGTTTGTTGGTCATCACATATTCACTTCGTTGGCGAGGTGATTTTGCAATAAACTGTAAGCAACGATACAAACGATGTTCGTTTCCGCACAGCACGCATTTTATTGTTACTGGTGAGTTATGCGATTTAAAATGAATTGGTTTTTGTCTTAAACTTTGAGGATGATACGAATTTTTTCCTTTTTCAGAAAGATTTTCTATTGCTACCAATGTTAAAACACGCGCCGAAAGAAAGTTCATGAAGTCAGTAAACTTAGAAGGATTGCGATGGTCACTAACTGACCTTTCCCACTCCTTAATAGAGTCTGTATCGAGTTTTCGCACGATTAAATAAATTAGAAGGCAATCCCAATGCTCGACAGGGCAACCCAGCGACTCCAAAGCACCAAGAGCCTCTTTAACTTCCCCGATCAACCGATTCAACTCCACGGACGATTCAGCCTTCAAAGGTTTAGCCGTAAATAGCACCGAAATTTGATTATCGATAAGCACTCGTAAGTTTTCATAACGATCCACAAGGAGAGATCAAAAATTATTATGTGTAACGGATAAGGTTTTAACTAATTGAACAGGTTCTTTTACAAGACTCGAGGTGTATAACTTTGCTTGCAATTAAAAATAAATAATTCCCATAATTCCCTTATTGGTGAAAATTTATCTTCGCGATTTCTTACAACCTTGTTGTCAAAACGCAAGCAAGTTAGTAGAAAGTTAAATCTACATTCACTCATTATCGCTTTATATATTTTTGGTCCCTGTTCAGAAAACATTTCTCTAATATCAAAGTGAGCATCTTTTCTGGCTCCAGAAATATATAATACACCTATAAATGCCAATATTTCACTAGAATCAGTGTCCTGAGTGTATCTAGTACCTTCAGCATAATTTAATTTCTGTCGAGCTATTTCCTGATTGGTGAATATAACAATCTTTTCTATGATTTCATTCTCAAATAGAATTTTCCATGCTTCACTTTCGCTTGTAATCTGTTTTGCTTGTCCTTGTGCCCCTGGTAGTTTTATGACTATATTTCTTCTTTGTGTTTTTGTCCGTGGTGGTTCTTTTTTTGACCATTTATAACCACTTTTTCCCAATATTATGTCATTTGGCCTCTCTTCAATAAAATTATCTTCAACATCAGAAAGACCAGTATCCGAAATAACACTTTCATGTTCTGATTGGGTTTCAATTGCATCTTCACAATCGCTAACAATTTCTTCATCCGATTTAAGCTCATCATACCATGCGGTCACGATATTTTCAAAATTAGGGTCAGTAAGTTTAATACTTTTCCTCACAGACATTTTCTAAAATGATTAATATGAAGATGTATTATAAAAATATATCAACGGTAAACACATACAGGGGTATTTCACTACCCCAAGTTACCTTTTATTCTAAAACTATATAAAAAATATTTCTTACTTATACAACATATGATAGTACATAACCTCAAATAAGTATACACGAACGAACAGTAATGCCAACCCACGTATAACAAAATTATATAAAATATAAAATTTCACTGGGGTATTTAAATACCCCGTATATATTCTAGGGTTAACGTTGATTTGACGATGTTACAACGACGATTCCACGGACGACGGACGATGAACTTATAAATAATGTGAAGACGGAAGACGGACGTTCAAAAGAAGATTTTCAAATTGAACTATGTTACTTCTAGTTTTGGTGAGAATTTAGAATGGCACTTTGACCACAAATGGTCTTTTCCACAAAAAGAATAATTGAATGAATGACGAATGAATGAATGATGATCCTTAATCTAGCGTTCCCGGACTATTTATGCCCTCGGCTTACCCACGCATTTTTATCTCTACTTTACTTAAACCTAAGTGCGCGTATGGTACGCCCAAAGTCACCTCTGCATTGCTGAAGACAATGCAGCGTCGACATTTGTATAATCAAACAAAGAACTACGAGGAATACTTGGAAAGAAACACTTATCACTATGAGAAAATATTATAAAGTAATTTAAAACAACTTATCGTTGTGGGAAATTATTAGAAGGGAATTTTTATAAACTTATCGGTATAAGAAAATAATACAATTAATTATAAATGCGATTTACAGGGTTCGTTACATAGCATTATAACATGTTGTATGTCTTGGTATAACGTGGAACCTGAGTAAAAACTCTTTGTTATAAGTTTCACTTATAATTCAGTATAAATCTTTTTAATTTTTTTTATTTTCTTTAATTTCTCTAGAGTTACTCGTGACATCTGTTGTTCAGTATTGAATATGTTTATTGAGGGTAGAATTCTATTATTAGTGGTAACGTTGCTCGTACGAACATCAAATCGAATGTGAATTTAATTTCTTCCTCTTCCGTAATTACACCTGTTGATGTATATACGTGTTTGACCCAATCGTATCTTAATTTGGCCATTTTGTGAGTTGAACGAAAATTCCATAGAAATTAATATATTAAGGTTGATTAATTATTTGATCGGTGATCAAACCGTTATTTTCGGATTTGTGGGTTAATTCTACGTTTCGTCCATTACACCTGTTAGTAAGGTTTTCTTATTTTTATCTGTTAAAAGAATGTAACGTTTATACGAATGAATGAATGATGATCCTTAATCTAGCGTTCCCGGACTATTTATGCCCTCGGCCTACCCACGCATTTTTATCCCTACTTTACTTAAACCTAAATGCGCGTAAGGTACGCCCAAAGTCACCTCAGCATTGTTGAAGACAATACAGCGTCGACATTTGTATAATCAAACAAAGAACAACGAGGAATACTTGGAAAGAAACACTTATCACTATGAGACAATATTATAAAGTAATTTAAAACAACTTATCGTTGTGGGAAAATATTAGAAGGGAATTTTTATAAACTTATCGGTATAAGAAAATAAAAGAATTAATTATAAATGCGATTTACAGGGTTCGTTACAAAATTTATCCATTCCAACGCGATATCTACCGCCTTTAATTTCAAAATCCTTCATAATTATTAATGGATTGTATTTGCTGCCGCAATCATTCCAACATCGTTGTACGTTCGCATTATCGCGAATTAGATGTTTCGGTATTCGCGTATAAGTTTGCGTGAGGTAAAATGAGTCGATATTTTTATGCCTGCCCATACAGAAAAACGATCGAATGTTATCCTGTTTATCGCACGCCACATCGTCGAATCGTCACTGTCGTCGAGAACAATCGTCTCGTTATCGTTAAAACAATAAAATCCCATGTCGGGAAGCCGTTTCATGATCATTGATAAAAATTTATATTTCGGCTGATTTAAGGATTTCGAGTATAGGTAAATATTCTCGAAAGTCAAACCGTTTTTATCGAAAATCAGGTTTAACATCAAATTAGTTTTCCCACATCCGCTAGGTCCGCATACTATCGCTCGTAAACTGTTCGGCATGAGGTCACCATGTCTAGCGTCCGTATCTAGGTCGCCCGGCCGTCGTATCGGCATTGTCAGCTGATCGAGATCGGCTAATGACATTGATATAGCCGGATGTTGTACGACACGCATTATTTAACTAAAAATGAACAATAATTCATCATGTACAGGTATATATATGAAATTAAAACGTGAAATATATTAGTCGACTATGATACCTATTCGAGATAGTACGCCTGTTAACGCCAACGTGAAAGGAAGTGGCATTTTAAATACACTTATAAACAAACTACCCGTTGAACTACCCGTACAGCGATTATCTAGAGGCGATATTGGTATAAGTCAATTGGATCAGGCTTGTCGAGAACACGATATTGCTTATCGTGATTATAAATCCTTAAAACAACGTCACGAGGCTGATAAACGTTTAGAGGAACGCGCTTGGGCAAGAGCGAAAGCTAAAGATTCCACTATTGGTGAAAAACAGCAGCTTGGTTAATCACAAACGCTATGAAATTGAAAAGAAAAGTAGGGATGGGTCACCGGAACAATAAACGCATTAACGGCGTTGCCGGTGGTGGCGGTGGTGGACGCGTATTGAAAACAAAAAAACAAAAGAAATCTATCCCATTTAAAAGCGCGCTCATAAACCGAATAGTTAAGGAAATACCTAAAACAACGGATAATTTAAGGTATGTATCTCGATTAGCATTAAAAAACGCTCGCTGTAAAATCTGTGGGCGGTAAGAAGAAAATTAAAATCCCCCGAACAATACCGCTACCGATTGTAAGAGGTGGCATATTGCCGATTTTACCAGCAATCTTTGCAGGCCTCTCGGCCATCGTTGTCGGGCGGCACGGCTGGCGTTCATAGAGCCATAAAGAGCGGTCAAGAGGCTAAACAGAAATTAGAAGAGGCCGAACGTCATAATAAGACGATGGAAGCTATCGCGATTGGGAAATCCGGAAACGGCCTTTATATTAAAAAGTATAAGAAAGGATTGGGATTATATAACAACAACAACAAAACTTGAGAATTTAGGTTATCATGTCCGCCGCGAGAAAATTAAATATATACCGCGATCCTATCGTGGATAATTCCATCGCCAAGGAGGAAGTGCACAGTTATCATCCATCCACAAATTCATTTGAAAATAACGATGTCTTCACTATCGAGTTAAACCAAGAAGACGTGCTATTCTCATTTTTCGAAAGCTATTTACGCATTGAGGGTCATTTTACTAAGAATTTAAAGGATCCAACGAAAGATTCCATAGAATTAACGAGCAACTTGCCGGCCTTTCTGTTTGAATATATAGCGTTTGAGCATAACGGTATCGAAATCGAGCGGGTCCGCGAACCGGATCTAACATCGCTTAGAACGTTATTGCAGCAAAACGATGTGGAACTTAAATCATTAAAGATAGGTGGTTTGAAATGGCCCACTATAGGAGGGAGTTTGCCAACAGTGGATGCTAACAATAATTTCACGTTTCAAATACCGCTCGGACATATTTTCGGTCTGGTTAGAGATTACAATCAAGTCATGAGAGGTCGTTTTAAATTCAGATTCGTTAGAAGTCGTACCGATTCTAATTGTTATAAATCAATATCGGCAAAACCTGGCGAGCTCAACACGGCTAAATTTAACATAAAAACGGTTACTTTGCTGGCAAAGCATGTATATCCTAGCCCGTCTACGAAGATGCGGCTTTTGGTTTAAATAAAAATGCAAACATCGCGGTACCATTTCGTAAATGGTCTTTCCATAGCCAGCGATGTTTTTGAAAACTCAAATTAATAGATTAACAATTAAGTGTTGTCGTTGTTGTTGTTGTTGTTGTTGTTGTTGTTGTTGTCGTTGTTGTTGTGAAAAATGGATAAGGAAGAAGAAGAAGAAAGCAATCCTCTATTAACATATTGGAAATCAATAGACAAGCGATGGGCTGAGATACGTGATAATATTAAAAGAGAGAAACATTAGTTGGCATTAGTGGTGCAAGAGGTTTTATAACCTTTGTAAAATTAATCCTTAATAATTGCGATGATATGAGATTTGTGCGCGAAGATTGGGAACAGCTCATAAACGTTCTGTTAAAAGTCGATAATTATCAATCAATTGAAATCGTTAATTTCAATGAAATAATATATCTAGCTGAAGGATTGTTTATAGTTAGCTTAGTGAATGGTGGTCGCAGTATAAATATTGTCTATGATGATGATAATGATTCAAAAAATTGTAATTTTAAATTAGTATTAAGTATGAAACAAGTTTATGAAACTATATTTAAAAATCATTTTATTTCGCATAAATTAAATTTATTAGATAAATATTGTTACAACAACAAAAGTCTTTATCAAATATATAATTAGATAGCCTCGCTTGATGATATCACCAGCCGGGGTCGGTATATAAGCGCTCGCATATAATTTTCGTTATCACAATGTTTATTTAATCAACGCGACGACGATTAAAAGGTATAGTAGCAATAACGACAAGTGCTACTCGATCCGTTGTCATCATGTTTGCGTGCGATTTCTGTCAAAAAACGTATTCTTATAAACAGAACCTTTATCGACACCTTAAAATTTCACATGGAGTAATTACAAGTCATCTTCGACGACAAATGCCTCCCCCACAACCTCCCCCGTCATCGTCATCATCACCAGCAAATTTTAAAAAACAACGATGCACACAGCAACCTTCCACTTCGTCATCGTCGTCGTCGTCGTCGTCATCGTCCTTGGAAGGTAATTCTAAAATTTTTGTTTTTCTTCTTGTATATTATTTGATGCTTTCTTTACAGCATCCCATCAATCATTACCACTTCAATGTATAACGATGATACCGATCATAATGATGATGATGATGATCATCATAGTATATTGTGCGAAATTTGTGGGGATCGTTTTACATCTTTTAGAACTCTCGAAGTACATTTTCGAGCGAATCACATACAAGTTATCGAAGATAATGTTGAGAAAGTCATGTCTTGCTATAAAAACAGCGTGGCCTGTTATAAAATTAAAGGAAAAAAACAATCTGATGATGATGATGACGATATCCCATCTTATTTATTGAAATATCAGGATACGGTTCATAATTTGATTAATAAACATATCGATACTAATGTAATGGTAAAGGTTCAAATTGAACTAATTGCGAATTATGTAAAGTATAACCTCAACGCTGATGGCGAAGAGGAAATTCTTGTGTCCGAAAAAAATTTCAACACTAAATTTAAAACTTTTTCGCGACACTCTGATTTTGATGAAATATATGGAGCAATGTCTCGCAACATAATATCGCAAAGTGAGGATTTTCAAGAAAGCGGTTCTGGTTGGGCGTTCCGTTCCGTTTCGTTTCTCCTTATAAACGTTAACAAATACGAACCTATAGCGGGGTCCTCGTTCATTCCTTTACCGAAAGATATCGCAAATAAAAAAGGTTGCAATAACATTCATAATTACGATGATGATGCATGTTTAGCCTGGTGTTTGGCGGCGGCTTTACATCCAGCCGCTCAAAGTTCGTGGCGGACCACGAGTTACCCCCATTATTCGGATGTGTTAAATTTAAAAGGAATCACATTTCCCATTAATTTAAGAGACATAGCTAAAGTTGTAAACCCAATTATTTCGGTATAAAAACTCCGCAAAATATTTTAGAATTTAACAATTACAAATTCACGCAAATGGTGCCATTTGTTATATATACCGATTTTGAGTCGACCTTAGAGCCTATCGAACATTGTGAACCTAATTCTTCGCAATCTTTCACAGAAAAAATTGAACTACACCAACCCTATAGTTTCGCATATTATATCGTTTCCACAATTAACGATGATTGGAATAAATTTGAAACTTATACGGGTCCTTATCTATGATACATATTTTAAAACGGTAAAACCAATGTCACCTTTAACGGTTAGTGAGCAAGTTGTTTTCGATTCAGCTAAAACTTGCTTTATTTGCGAAAATCCTTTTAACGATGAATTCGGTCTAATTAAGGTTCGCGATCATTGTCACATAAGCGGTAAATATCGCGGACCCGCCCATTCAAATTGTAACCTAAATTTTCAACTACCAAATTTCATTTCGATATTTTTTCACAATTTTAGCGGTTACGATTGTCATTTATTCGTTAAAGAAATTGCTGATGCTGACGAGAACGGACTTGACGTAATACCCAATAATAAAGAAAAATACATTAGCTTTAGTAAAAAGATATTAATCGATAGAGTAGCGACGTTGGAAGATAATTTTAAACAAGTTTTTTTTAAATTAAGATTTGTGGATTCGTTTAGGTTCATGGCATCATCATTAGATGTTTTAGCGAGTAACCTAGAACAATGTGACCTATTAAATGTGCGAAAATTTTTCCCAGGCGATGAGCAATTTAAATTATTAAATAAAAAAGGTGTATTTCCCTACAATTATATCAACTCGCTTGATAAACTAAACGATACGACACTTCCTCCTAAGCGAGCGTTCTATAACAAGTTGAATTTAGATCACATAACCGATGAGCAATACGTTCACGCTCAAATGATATGGGAAACATTTAATTGTCGAAATTTAAAAGATTATTCTGACCTATATTTAAAAACGGACGTTCCATTACTGGCAGACGTTTTTGAAAAATTTAGGGGGGTTTGTTTTAACACGTACGGGTTAGATCCCGCTCATTATTATACAGCGCCCGGCCTTTCTTGGGACGCTATGCTGAAATTCACTAAGGTTAAATTGATATTACTCACAGATATCGAACAGGTGCATTTTATTAAAAATGGTATCCGCGGGGGTATTGCGCAATGTTCCGTGCGACATGCTAAAGCCAATAACAAATATATTAACAATTACAATCCCAATTTACCATCAACTTTTCTAATGTATTGGGACGCTAATAACTTATACGGGTGGGCGATGTCGCAACCTATGCCCATTAGCGATTTTAAATGGTTAGATCGTCAAGAAATTCAAAATTTAAATTTTAATAACGTTTCCGATAATTCCGATGTTGGATACATTTTAGATGTGAACGTTACCTATCCGGAAAGTTTACAAGATTCCCATAACGATTTACCATTTTTACCTGAAAATTTTATACCGCCTCGCGGTAAATGTAAAAGCGATAAACGATTAATACCAAATTTATTTAATAAAAATAATTATGTAATACACTATAGAAATTTGAAACATGCTGTTGCTCACGGTCTTGTAATTAATAATATTAATAGAGTTTTATCGTTTAAACAGTCCGCTTGGCTGAAATCCTATATTGATAAAAATACCGTATTGCGTCAGTCGGCTAAAAATGCTTTTGAAAAAGATTTTTTCAAGCTAATGAGTAATTCGGTATTTGGAAAAACCATGGAGAACGTGGATAAAAGAGTTGATGTTAAATTGATAACCAACTGGGATGATGTAACTATAGGTCCGGGCCGACCGCGACTTGGCGCGCGTAGCTTAATATCTAAATTAAACTTTAAAAGTATTAAAATATTTACTGAAAATTTTTCGGCCATTCAAATGGATCGACTACACGTTGTTTATGATAAACCGTGTTATGTTGGTTTTACTGTTTTGGAGTTATCGAAATTATTGATGATCAGTTCTGTTACTTAATTTTTCTGGTTTGCGCTGATTCAAAAACACTTCTTTTTAACTTAAATATTCTTTATTATTTTTTTTACTGGTTTACACTAATACTACACTATTCTCTGGTATATAATGTGGGTTTCGTACACAAATCAAAACGTGACGAGAGAGTGTTTCGAGAGTTTCGAGAGTTTTTGGGCGAACAAGCTCTTTTATAATCTTTTTTTTAACAAAAAAAGTTGTTCTTGAATACATACAGAAATTAAAATTAAATGCTTTAGGCAACCCAACTTACATTAAACGTTAAACCCCAAAAATTATAAACCCAACAAAAGAAAAATAAAAGAAATTAAAATAATCTTAACATACCCCCCGCTTTGAAAGGACTCCCTTTCAATAACAAGAACAAATTCAATAAAAGAAATCAAAAATTAATAACCTTAAATTCTAACCTAAGAATCTCAAATACATTTGACAACATTGCGCATGCGAAAACGCATCACGCACAAACGATGGTTTTAACTTCTATATACAAAACGCAAAAACGCAAACGACGCGACCTACTCCACTGGCAAAGGACAAAGTTTATTTATCGCCCGTTTAACAATGCCAGACGGAGTGCGTACAGTGGCTACTCGTGCTACACCATCTTCACCATGGTACACCTCGATGATTCGACCAGTGATCCATTTTAAGGTGGGTAGATTTTCTTCCTTTATGATGACTAATTGACCCTTTTTTAGGTTAGAACTGCCGCCCGCCCATTTGTTGCGACGCTGCAGTTCGGACAAGTATTCCTTCGACCACCTAGCCCAAAAATGCTGTTGTATTTGCTGTACATGTTGAAACTGTGATAGCCGATTTTCCTTTATGTGGCCTAAACTTGGATCCGGAGGTGACGTAAGTTTTCTCCCGATTAAAAAGTGGGCTGGGGTTAATGGGGTTGTATCATTTGGATCCATAGATAATGGAGTTAGCGGACGGGAATTTAGGATACCCTCTATCTGTACGAGTAATGTATAAAAGTTTTCATAAGTGAACGAGGCATTGCCAGCAACACGCCGCAAGTGAAACTTCACCGATTTAACACCGGCCTCCCACAAACCACCAAAATGTGGTGAATTAGGAGGGATAAATTTCCAATTGATAGACGCGTTTTCAATAGAACTTGTGAGATCGGTGGAGTTATCAGTAAGAAATCTGCTTAATTCTTGCAGTTCGCGATTACCGCCTACAAAGTTCGTCCCATTATCGGAGAGCATTTGATTGGGCCTTCCACGTCTAGCCGTGAACCGCCTAAGTGCCGAAATAAAACACTCCTTAGTCAACTCGGTCACCAATTCGAGGTGAATAGCTCGCGTAACAAAGCAGACAAACAGGCAACAATATGCTTTGCATACCTTTGAACCCCGCCCCTTTCTATCTTTAATAAAAAACGGACCCGCATAATCCACCCCCGTGGTATAAAACGGAGGAGCCGGAGTTACCCTTTCTACCGGTAAATTTCCCATTATTGGTTGAATTACACGCGGATTTATTTTTGAACATCGCACGCATTTCCGAACTACCTTTCTAGACAGATTTCGTCCTCCGATTGGCCAAAACCTATCTCGGATGGACGCTAGTAAGTGTTGTGGTCCGGCATGAAACAACTCCGAGTGTTCTCGTTCGAATAATAACCTAGCGAAAGTGTGTTTGCTCGATATTATCATCGTGAATTTTTTATCGAATTCGTACGCGGAATTTCCTAACCTGCCACCGAGACGTATCATATCATCTGCATCCAAAAACGGATTTAACTTAGCGAGACGATTCCCTTTGGGAACGCATTTATTACGTTTTAAATGCTCAAACTCCTCCGCAAAAGACTCCCTTTGGGTACATTTTACGATAAATTTGAGCGATGATTCCAATTCAAAACTCCTTAGAGACCCCGTGCGCTTAAGCTTAGTCTTGGAGCAATTGTCACAAAACCGAAGAATGTATGCAACTGTTCGCTGTAACCGATTTAATGACGAGAATTTCGAAAACTGAACTAACTGATCCGACGCGACAGCCACTGAAAAAACCTTTTTCTTAATTTCAGGTAAATACTCGTTCCGAAAATCTCTAACCGGCCACATGTTTTCATTTTCTTTCAGCCATTTGGGCCCGGCCCAATATAGCTCCAAACCGGCCAAATCAACGGCTCGAAGATATGCGCACGCCCCGTATGCCTTTGTCGACGCGTCGGAAAAGCCGTGTATCTGAAACGATTCTGAATTTTTCAGTGAGATATGACGCGGAATTTTAATGTCGTTCAGATAAGTTAATCCATCGGCGAATTTACACCAACTGGTATGAATATAATTTGGAAGGACCTCGTCCCAACCCAATCCAGCCTCCCAGATTTCTTGCAATATAATTTTTGCCCGAATAATTACAGGACTCAGCAAGCCAAGAGGGTCAAAAATTTGAGCGATTTGGGAAAGAATATTTCTTTTAGTTAACCGACCCGGTAAGATTTTTCGAATTTTATATTTAAAATGATCTTTGATAGGATCCCATAATAAGCCTAGAGTACGTGTGTTTTCGTTCTTTCCTAGATCAAGAATCTCCGCAGGGGTCGTATTTACGTCGCGAATACTATACAAAATTTTTGGATCGTTCGAAATCCATTTGTGCAACTTGAATCCTCCGCTATTTAAAACCGTTTTTACGCTTTCTGCAATGCGAATTACTTCCTCTAACGAATCTGCTCCCGTAAGCAAGTCGTCAACGTAAAAATGGGAACTAATGACCTCCGCAACTATAGGGTCTGAACATTCTAAACCCAATTGCTTGAGACACCGAGTTGCCAAATAACTCGCCGAAGCCGTTCCGTAAGTTATAGTTAAAAGTTCGTACGCGTTAATGGGTAATTCATCCGAGTCACGCCACAAGATACGTTGAAATTTCGTTTGTTCAGGATGAATTAAGCACGCACGATACATTTTCTGAACGTCAGCAGCTACCACGTAATTGTATTTTCGATAACGAATCAAAGCACTGAATAGATCGGGTTGCAAAGTGGGTCCTACTACTTGTAAATCGTTGAACGAGCGGCCCGTAGTCGTAGGACAGGACGCATCGAATACGACTCTTAACTTAGTGGTGCTACTGTTCTCATTCAACACACCATGATGTGGTATGTAATAGTTTAACCCGTTTGTAATTTCATCATTAACTTTGCGCATGTGACCCAACTCCAAATACTCGCGCATGAATTCATGGTACCGATACCCGAAATCCGGATTATTTTTACATTTACGCTCAATGCTAATTAACCGATTTTTCGCGCTTCTATATGAATCGCCCAATTGATCTACGCTATCTTTAAGTGGAA
Source organism: Onthophagus sagittarius (assembly GCA_036711965.1). NCBI lineage: Eukaryota > Metazoa > Arthropoda > Insecta > Coleoptera > Scarabaeidae > Onthophagus > Onthophagus sagittarius. The sequence continues at coordinate 501,167 of JASERS010000011.1, read as the reverse complement.
TAGTAACTATGAATCGACCGTCCGGCGCGCGCATGGTCGTCCTATTAAAGTGTTCCTCGCAAAGCACCTCATTTTCTGACGGAGGAACCGGACCACCAACTGCTTCAACTTCCCAAAATCGCGTTAATTGACTGTTTATTTCTACTTGATCATTTTTTTGTATTAGGTTGCAATGCACCAAATGTGCTGCGCTTGACTGTATCGGTCCCGATATTATCCATCCTAATCGCGTATTGTGCATAATTGGGCCGTCATTAAGTTTAATTTGTCCCACGCAAAGCAAATTCCAAAAGTAATCTGCCCCAATCAACAAGTCGATTTTATCCGGCTTATTAAATGACGGATCCGCCAAGCGTAAGTGCGCAGGAATATTTAACGCGTTCGCGTTTATTTCAAAACTTGGCAAATTGCTCGCGATCGCCGCGATGACTAAACAATTAACTTTAACCGAATAATCCGAACAATGTGAGTGTATCCGTAACGAACATGAACTAGTAATTACCGATTGTGTTTTATTTATTGTCGCTACATTAACGTTTGTTTCGATTTCAGGTAATCGCAAGCGTTTACACGCTTCTGCTGAAAGAAAGCTACTCTGGCTGCCCGGATCCAAGAGAGCACGTAACGAATGTTTTTTGTTGTGGCGATCGTATGTATGAACGAGAACGGTTGAGAGTAAGATGTGCGAATGTGTTGCATGCGGAGCGAAATTGAGATTGTGTGTTTGGGTACATGTGGATGTCTGTGGTTGTGGATCTGGGCGGTCTATTTCCAAATGGAGCATCGTGTGATGTCGAGCCTTGCATCGTTTACATGAACTCGAGCGACATTGATTAAGAAAATGCCCTGACCGAAGGCAGTTTATACATAGTTTTAATTGTTTAACACGATCTAAGCGCCCCTGAACGGTAAGTTTATTGAAATTTGGGCACTCTTGAATGTAATGATCGCCTTTACAGACAACGCAACGCCTTTCCGCTACCGAATTTGCGACCAAAAACGATTTCGCACGCGTATTATTTTTATCCTTGTCCGCGACCCGCTTAAACGAACCGGTTTCTAACGTCTCCAATAAGTCCGCCGTTCTTTCAAGAATTCTAATAGATTTTCCAAACTAGGTCTCGTCAAAGTTACCTTTCTTTTTTCCCACTCGCTATTCGAACCTGTATCGAGCTTTGTACCGGCTAAATAAATAAGAAGTGTATCCCAATTGTCCGTCGGCTCGTTTAATGCCGTCAAAGCGCGTAAGTGCTTACGAATGTTATCAATGAATTTCCGAATAGCCTGTGGATTATCTCCGGTAACCCTTTCGATATCGAATAAAGCCTTAACGTGGTTGTGTATCAATATTCGCGGGTTGTCGTACCGTTCCCGAACCAATCCCCACGCTACCTGATAGTTCGTGTTAGTTATCTCGAGACTTTCGATGACTTGACGAGCACTACCGGTTAGTGCCGATACCAAGTAATGAAATTTTTGTATGTCATTTATTGAAGCGTTCGCGTGAATCAAAGACTCGAAAATATCCCTGAAACCAAGCCATGTGTCGTAACCGCCGCCAAATTTGGGTAAATCTATTACGGGCAATTTAACGTGTTGCTCCGGAACCGGTCCTACCACGAACGACGAGTCGGCGCATATTGTCCTGTTCGTCAAGATTCGTTTTGCTTTGGCGGTGTTAGCGTAAAAAACCCCCTCAAATGCTTCCCTTTCCGCGCTTTGTACCTCGCCATCAACGCTCAAAATATCAATTTCCCCCTGAATTTCTTCAAATTCATTGATAAGATTAACCGCGCGATCGTAGCGCTGCTCTAACTCCACCGAAAGTTCCGAAACGATACCGCCGTCTTTTATGATCGCCTCAAATCTCGCGATAAATTTTGAAAAGTTCGTTAATTTACCTTTGACAATGCCTCGTTTTTTGACCAGATTGTCTAATTGGCTCATATTGCCAGTGAAAACCCGATACAGATAGAGACCAACAAGGAAGGAAGAAAAAGGACTTACAGCACGTCACAATGGCGTCATTTCCGGCTACCAGGCCTCCAGCATGGACCTTTAACACGCGTGGTCTGGAATTCCTGAGTCGTCTTGGAAGGGTCAGCAAACCGCTCTCACCAGGATGGACAACGTCTTGGAAAAAGATTTGACACGCCGCATCAATGACTGGATACCAAATTTTATTTCGACGTGATTTTTAATATCCGGCTCGAAGGACCATTTTATGTTACTTAATTTTTCTGGTTTGCGCTGATTCAAAAACACTTCTTTTTAACTTAAATATTCTTTATTATTTTTTTTACTGGTTTACACTAATACTACACTATTCTCTGGTATATAATGTGGGTTTCGTACACAAATCAAAACGTGACGAGAGAGTGTTTCGAGAGTTTCGAGAGTTTTTGGGCGAACAAGCTCTTTTATAATCTTTTTTTTAACAAAAAAAGTTGTTCTTGAATACATACAGAAATTAAAATTAAATGCTTTAGGCAACCCAACTTACATTAAACGTTAAACCCCAAAAATTATAAACCCAACAAAAGAAAAATAAAAGAAATTAAAATAATCTTAACAGTTCTATTATGATTTTCTGAAATCAAAATATGGCGATGGTGTTCGATTATGTTATATGGATACCGATAGCTTCACCGTACTAATCAATTCCGAAGATATTTATGAGGATGTAAAATTAAGTTTAGATAAATTTGATACGCTTGGGGTCATTATAATATACTCTCCGAGCGAGAGTAATAAAAGGATATTGGGGAGGTCATTTTACAGTATAATGTCCACCCAAAAGTAATTTATTCTTAATAACAGGACATTAGCTCATACCATGATCTAATTTGTGCGAAAAACATCCTGTTGAAAACGTATATATACCACGGTTTGAACTATCTACTATCAGTATAGATTAGATTCTGTAAAAGATTGAAATGGCTTCAACACCATCGTCGACAGCGTTGAGTTTAAACAAACAATGCGAGTTTAAAGTACTACCAACGAAATCTATATCGGAATTAGAGGTAAACGTTTCTTATCCGACTGAGAACGCGAAACGTCTTAAAATATCCAAAAGTGTTAAATGGCCCTCCGTCGTCGTTGCACTTCGAGAGGGCTTCAACGTGTTCCTGCCGAAAAGAATTGCGGAATCCATTACCGACCAGCAAATAGAAGCTCTACGAGATATGTGTCTGGTTTACCTCGGTCAACGTGCGTATAAGGATCGAACAAATCCGGCATTTTTAATCGACTTTGTTGATAAATAATAAATTTTTTTTAATATATAATAATTAGTAATTTATTTTCTTTTTTTATTTACTACATCCTCCACCAGCTTTGAAATTTAGTATTTATTGAATTTAATTATGTATTCAAGTTCAATCTTTCGATTAGTTTCGTATAGTTCACGTCCGGTGGTATGAACGAAAAAATGTTATTTATATTGGTTTTGTGCTGCATAAGCTATGCCAGCGGTGAGCATTTTAATGTTTCATATTTTAAAAATGGCTCTACTTCGATCGCCAACAATGTTAGAAACCGTACTAGACAAGTACAAATGAAGGTGTCACCGTTTTCTACTGAATTGTTTAATTTAAAAACTGTTGGGAAAAAGAAAAAGAAATTTTGTTAATTTCTAAAACAACCCTATCGAGTCGTCTGGTAAACCCTTTTTATAAAACTTCTACTATTTTACCACCGTCATCAACAACTTTACAAGCCATCTCCGACGATATTATTGATGTTGATGATGGAACTTTTAATTGCACTAGAAATTTAAAAGACTGTAAATTATGGAACAAAGATCTTGATTTGAGATTCACTAAATTATCTATTACATATCATAGCGATCTTAAATCTTTAGAAGAATGTCATAATACTTTAAGGGATTCGGGATCTATTCAAGAAATAAATCATTTAAAAGACTCTCTCGATCAGCGTACGCAAGAAGTTATCGACGTTAGACAAGATTTAGCGAATTGTATGGCTCAAAATGTCGGTTTACGGTTGGAAATTAATATGTGGGCTGAAAAGTATAAGAATGAAATGCTACCTAAACCGGAGGAACAACGACAACATGTTAAAACATCATCGTCATCAACACCTGCAAATAAATCATTAATCACCCCCGAATGCAGTTGGTATTGCTCATCGTGCGAACAGGAAACCATTTGCTTAAAATCCAAATTAAGCATGAGAGGGGGAGGATTATCATGACTATATGGTAGTAAAATTTCAATATTATTCAGTCAAATTCTAATTTTCACATCGGTTACACACGTTATATTAAATACGAATGAAAAATGAACTCGTGCGGTATTTCAACAACATTTCGACAAAATTTTAAAAATCATTTTATAGCAAACGGCTACCTTGAGGATAATCATACAGCTAAATTAGTTTTCGAAGATGAGGAAAACATAATAAACAGAAACTTTAAGTTTATCGAACGTTTCCATTATCAATATCAAGATGAAAAATGTGGTGAACTCAATTACGATGTTTGGAGTCCTCTATCGTCGACCCGACATAGAAAATACTATTTTCGCTGTATTTCTAGACTGTTAGTCATTTTTTTTCCTGTAAATAAATGTTTTAAAATCTTATTCTTAGTGTTTCTTTGAACCCTCCTCCTCCTCACCATTAAACGTGATGAATTAATTTTTTAAAATGTTACAGTCATCTTTAATTCAGATTTTTTCGTTCTAGTTCCACTGCTCAATCATAGGTGGCGCTAAATTTTTTGTTGATAATACAGATTTCTTTTTCGTACTACGGTTCCGCTACTCATGTTGGTAATACAGGTCCCTTTTCATTCTAGTTCCGTCACCCAATCATAGGTGGCGCGCACGCCTAGTGACTTTTTTAAAAAATCTAGTTCTTTTTCCCGTACCAACCTAATTTCTTTTCCCCCAGACGCAGTTGGCACCCCTCCCTATACTTATAACATGGGGGTCAAAGTCCAAAAGTGGATTCGGATTCAATCCATCCGCTCTAGAACTCTCATTTTTACACTACTAGATGTTATTATTATTAATAAGGTCCTTTATGTTGTTTTGGAGGTACCATGCAATGCATTATGCATTGGTTTGTCACATTTAAAAAAAAAAATTATTGCCAACCTGCTTAAAATATAAGTTACTATATTTATAACCATTCTTCTTCTTCCTTATGCCAAGATTATTGAGTCCGATGTAAACTATTGCCATGTGCGCACACGGCTCATTTTTCGATCTTTAACGCAAAAAATTTTTTTGATTTTCAACAAGCCTTCAGCCTTCACATTAATTACACCTGCCTTCAACATTTATATAATTTAACTAAACTTATAGCTCAACGTTGTGTTAACCTTTATATGGTAACACACGTCGATTTTTAAAAATTTTATCTTTTTGTATTTTCAACATCGTTCGTTTTTATACTTCGATTTATAAGGATTTATCCACAAGATCATGTGTCACGCTTACATCTTTTCTTAGTTTTTGACGGTAAGATCTAGTTTTATAATTTTTTATTTTTTATTTTCCACCTTTTATAAAACCGTCCCCTAGATAAAACACTTACTTTATATTTTTTAATTTAAGTTTCTATTTTTCTAGTTGTATCTGAAGACGCTCTTAGAAAGGGCGAAACATTGTAGTACAGAATTAAATAAATTTTCATCGTGGATAACTTAATTTCCTTTCATTAAACAAGTTAAAAAGTTAAACAAACAAAATATTAATAATTAATTTCAATTTATTGTAAAAGTTAAAGTTATAATTAAATATTGTAGATTTAGTGTTAAAATTCAAATAAACTTTTTTAAAAATTAAAATTCAAGGCTCTGAATTTTAACTCCCGTAAACGTTATATGACACCACCACCTATGGAAATTATTGTCCGCTCCTGAATCTTATGAAGATCTTTTGGTGGAATTGGACCATGTGAGAGTATATTTACCACAACTTTACGCGGATTTTATTTGGAAAAACCTCACCAACGGACTTGAGCTCCTAAATTCAGTGAAGCTTGGATTAATTTACAAAAAAAACGTGGTGACGTCGTGGGGTTGATGACGTAGGTGACGTCATTGCGTCGATGACGTGGATGACGTCAGCGAGTTGATGACGTCAGGGGGAGCAGGGGAGCCACTTCCAGTCCAGAACTCTCATTATTTATCTACTGATACGTTCATATAAACTACATAAAATAATATTATTTTGTTTGTCACGTTACGTGTCGGACGTATTCGATGTCTGTAGATGTAAATGGACCTTCACTGAACCGCTGCACGACTCCTAGTAGTCATACCACGATGGGGCTGAGGACTATTCTTTTACGAATTATAAATCAAATTATAATCTACTGCGGGATAGTTTACTAATACTAGATCTAAAACTAGAAACTCGAAGACCTTTTTAATTTTAGTTCAATTAACAACAATCGTGACAGTATTCGTATTTATTACTTCTATACTCACTACGAGTGCAGGCTATGTTCAGAGATTGCTGCGTAATTGTACATTATTCAAAATTGAAACTTTATATTATTTTTTAGCATCTTTTACCTAACCTGGCTAGGAAATGTCAGGTTTTATTTAACGCCTGTAGGAAATATCAGTTTTTATATGTCATTTTGACATTTTTTAATTTCACATTTTACACAACTGCCGTTTCATTACACCACTAGTGGTGAATAATAAATATTAGTAGTTCGTAGCAACGCCCAAGTAAATTTTTCGAAATATTTAGTTTGATACACGATTGATACACGATTTTTGATACACGATCGATACACAGTTTGATATACGAAATTCTTTTGCATTGTCGAACGATATTGTAACAACTTTCGTTCTCAAATGCAAAAGTGTCATTTCGCTATCTAGAATCAAAAATAACTATTTTCATAAGGGATTACGTAAATAACTATTGTCGGAAATAGTTAACAGCGAATAAAAAAATTTAACTATTAAATTGACATGAACAATGTTTCATTCTATAGAAAAATCGTTTGTTTAAGAATCAATACTATCATTGGTTTTCAAAGAATTGAATGTGAGTAGCTGTTTACAACGGTAATTACGTTCAAAGTCAGAGACATCATTACAGTTCACATTTCCTAACCACAAAACACTTTGTATTCCTTTTGTAACCATCATTATGTAACACAAGGTATATCAGATACCATTCAAATGGTTGGTTACAGTTTATTGTCGCATAACATGTGGGTAACACCCGGTTTTGATCTGTTAGAAAAGTATTTTAGGAATTGTGATTGTTGGCCCTCCCCGCTAGGAATTCGAGGATTCGGTCCAATAATTTTAATTTCTATTAATACCGTTTGGATAATATATCCACACTGAACGAAAAAAGTTGGATAGATCACCTAAATTTTAGGCGACTCACCTAAAGTTCGTGGTTAAAAATTAGCCAACTAAATAAAATGTTTATTACAGCTACTTCATATTAGTTAAATATCGAACTAGTGAATTTAACTACTTATACCTATAAAGTGGTTACTTTAAAGTATTTTATTATAAATATCAAGGATAGTAAGCATTTGCTTTATTTACTATTATCAGTAAAGGGTATGGGTAAATAAATAATAAACATTTTATTCAAATAAAAATAAATGTATTAAAACTCATAATAAATACGTACACCATTAGGTACTTAAAAAGGAGGTTTTGGTTTTACAACTAATGAACCATCTTGAACAATAATGATATTTGTTGGTGGATGAGTAACATCTTTGGAATTGACAATATCGGTCACGTCAGTGATGGGCTTGTCAACAAAAAAAACATAAATAGTGTTCATTGAAAGAATTATATATATCAATTATATGTATAATTCTATGAAATTCCAAATATGTGTTCTCACTCTTTTTAATAATAACATCATTTTTACGGTACTTTGTATTACATATTTTAATCTTTTCACAGACGAGAACGTTTTTCATTATTTCTGAATCGATATTAAGTTGTATGAACTGTGGTGGACACAGAACGTAAATCTTTATATTCTCCTAACGGCATAACAGTAGATGTATTTTTAAACGACTGAAGATAACTGGCAAAACTAAATTGTGATTTTATTGCACTTGTTAAGAGTATATTTTTTCTGCTAGTCACAACATTTGTATACGATTTGATTTGTTTATGTTTTGCCTCGTTTCGCATAACCCACACTCTTTTTAATAGGCCCAATTTTCGAATCACACTGGGATAATGTATAATGAAATGATGTTTAGGTATTAATTCAACATTAAATAAATACATATATGTTTTATGGTGTTCTTTTACTATATCTCTCAATTCATTGAGTTTAGTTTCATCATACAACGGAAAAAGACACAAGTCAACAAGGGTGCAAACTAAAATCAGAAGTTTCCAAACTGGATCGCCTTTTGGAATTAAATCTCCAATTATCTTAAAATCTCAAATCTCCAATGAAAATATGTTTTCTTTTAGTGAATTTTCCTCAACAAAATCGATTGGGATTGTATTTTCAGACAACCAGTTATTAAAACTAGTTGATGAGCTGCTAGCACTCAAAGTCACAGTAGACGCTAATGGCTTATTAAAACCCTAAAATATTATATATAAAAAATAATATAGTAGTGCAAGTTGTGATCCATTTTGTCAGTTAATTTCTAATTGGTTAAATAATTAAAATTTTATATTTGTACTTATACTGGTTTTGTTATTAAACCAATAATAAACAATAATGGTTTTATTATTAAAACAATATAAGTACAAAAATAAAACTTTAATTATTTAACCGATATTATAATAGTGTATAAAATTCATTAATACTAACGTTTTCTGACCGCCAATTGAACAAAGCCTTTCGAAATTTTATTCTGAGACCAAATTGTGAAACGGGTATCACATTATCTATGTCACTGATTGTTAATTCCTTTAAGACTTGGATATCAATGCCTTTCGCTAAAAAATTAGAAAATAGTAGAACAAATTAAAGATATAAGCAACTAAGTTTAATATAGAAATTAAATAAAGGAACAATAATATACAACGATATAAATGATCAACAAATGATCCCAAGTTGGTTCCTAATGAAAACTTAGGTAATATCAAATAATACTAAACTAATTTTTATTAATAAATTAATTAACTACTATAAATTGTGAAGTTAAGTTTGATCTGTTAGACCTTCCCTAATTTTTAAGAAAATTTAAAAATTGTATTTAGTAGTTGGTAACATAGTATATTTTAAATAACTTTTATTCGAAAAACGGTTCTTATCATTTAGAGTTCTTGAGTAATTATTTTGTTAATTACTGAAGACAGTTTAAGTGAAATAAGGACATCAATTGCCACTTCAACAAAACATAATTGTCTCAATTCAATATTTTTTATCTACTCTCGTTCGTAAATTCGCCTATTTTAATTCATTTTCAATTCGTAAAGAACGTCATTATTGAAAGCAGTGCGTAAAACTTTACAACAGTTCGTAAAGTAACGAAGCAGTACGTTACGCGCTTCGGGGTGTGAACTGCGCAAGCGCCAGTGTTGCTTGAGACGTTTCTTTGGTGTTTCCATGGTAACTAGAATCAAACAATTGTCAAATCATTTCTTGAGAGTATTCAAAATTTGTGAATAAGTATTAATATTGATTTTTAGTTTGTAGGCAAAATATTGTATGAAACTGTGTGTCAAGTGCTTTCTAGCTTGACGCACTGTTTCATAAATAACTATTACGCCCCGCTACGAAATGCCAGGCTTTACATGTCTTTTTGACGTTTCGTAGTGTCATATTTTACAAATCTATTTTTTCATTACACCACTAGTTGTAATGAAATATTACCTTAACTGTTGATTTATCTCCTTTATGTGTTACTACAGATGTTCATCGTAATACCAGTCACATGCTCGTCAAATTTAATTTAAATTCATTTGACACATAAACGTTGTCAGATCTGAATTCGTATAATTCTATTAATTATTTACTTAACATGTTATGAAACTGCTAATTTTGTTTAACTCACGTAATTTACAAAACTCGCTCGCTCGTTCCAGCAAATATTACGTTCGTTAAACAAAATTAGTCTTTTCATAACTGGTTACGTAAATAACTAAATAATTAATAACTTATTATGTACTCAAAAAAAATTTTTTGAGATATATCGTTTATACATAAAAAACTTCTTAGCAATAAAAATTATTCAAAATTAAATTATATTATCAACTAATTTGTTATACCTAGTAGTCATTTTTCTACTAAATAAAATTTTAGGTAATGAATTGTCGCCAGTTGATAAAACTGGCGACAAACGGGCTGTCCTTGTGAGACGCCTGGTTTTAACGAACTTTTTGTCTCGAACTAAAATAAACTTATAAAATTGGTTTTGATTGTAACAATTTTAATAAATTAACTTGCAATACGATATAGATTTTGTGACAGCTGTAATCAACTTAATAAATTATACTGATCGATTTGAGTTACAAACTCTTTCTAAACGCGGTTTCTAATTCTCAAGAAAATATAAGATGTCGAGCTATTTCATAATGATATTAATCTTACCTTGAAAATCGCTAATTAATTGTGGAACATTCCACCTCCTTAATAAAGTTTCAACAAAATATTCTAACACTTCTTCTTCTACCACTGGATGCATTAGATGCACTGGATCTATTACCGCGTCCTCCGACATTATTTTATGGCACAACAAGAACGCGTCGCTAATACCTTAACTATATCGTATACGAATGAGACCGAAGCTGGGGTTTGTTGGTGATGTCATTTCTAACGGCAAGACGACGCCAATAAAAATTATCTATAAATTCTAGTAATTTCGTCTAATCTAGTAATGTTAAATAATATAATTTGGTAGGCTATATAAAGGGTTATTTTAGATCATTTATACATTAACTCTTTTTACTAGTTAATACACATATTTATTGTTCAATTGTGCAATAATCGTTCGCTTACCAAAAAGCGAGGAAAGGTGATTGGGAAGAAAAAATGTTGGATGAAATTAGATTTATGGGTAGAATAAGAATCGTAAATGAGTTGTTAGCAAAATATTTAAGTGTAGAACATAGATTGAAGATGTATAGAAAGCGTTTCAGTATTATAAATTAGTAGCTATATGTATAATATGCTCCTTATTAAAGAATATAAAGCATACGATAGCAAAGCGGTGATTCATTTGCTGTTTATGATGTGTAGAGAAAGAGGAACCGCGCGTGAAAAAATATAAAATGACATCGACACTATCGAAGCGTCGCAGTAGGCGTTTGATGGATAAACGAATTGGTCACGGTTTTTTCAATAAATTGATTGATAAACTTTCGATAGAACTACACTTGCCTGGATATAATTTCTGTGGGCCGGGTACGAAATTGGAAAAAGATTAAAAAGAGGAGATCGCGGTGTGAATCCATTGGACTAAGCGTGTAAAAAACACGGCATCACGTATACACACATTTCTGATTTAAAATTCAGACACGGTGCAGATAAGGAATTATATAAAGCGGCGAAGGAACGAATATTCAGTAAGGACTCAAGTTTTGGTGAGAAGGCGGCATCATCTGCAGTAGCAGCATTAATGAAAGCCAAAGTAGCAATAGGCATGGGCGTTGGAAAAAGATGGGTGAGGAAGAAAGATCGAAAATTGAAGCGTTGAAAGCATCGAGGAGTTTTATCTTTTTCAGAAGCGCTCAAGGTGGCTCCTAATGCAGTAGCGAAAACCGGTACTAAGAATCTGTTAGCGAACGTGAAAGCTGCATACGGAACATTAAAAAGTAAACGACGAAAAAGTGCTGAGCCTAGGGGCAGGATAATCCGAATCCCGAAAAGGGGAAGTTTTCTACCATTAGTACTTTTATTTGCCGCTTTGGGAGCTCTAGGTAGCCTCGGTGGCGGGGGGGCTGCCATTGCGAAAACTGTCACTGACGCAAAGTTAGCTAAGGAACGTTTGGAAAAAGATCAGAGACACAACAGGGCATTGAAAGCTAAACCTGTAGGCAGCGGGTTCTATATAAAGCCATATAAGAAAGGATGTGGTTTATACATAGCTAGAAAAGAGGATAGCGTTGCAGGGAGAGGATTGTATATTAAACCGTATAAGAAAGGTTGTGGTATTGCAAATAATTCAAAAAACTAATTCATATACTTCGTCATGCGTTAAATAACGAAGAATTGGAAAGGTTCGTAAAAATACTGCAAATTCTAAATTTTCGCGGTGTTTTTATGAAAGACGATCTTCTGAAGCACGTGAAAAAAGTAGAAAGAGGTACAGTTAACCTTGACAATTAGAATGGGCGAGGTACACACTGGATTGCATATAAGAAGGATGGTAAAGACATACAGTATTTTGATAGTTACGGTGATTTAAGACCACCATTAAAAGTTGAACGGTACTTGTTATCAGATGGTAGGGGTAATGTGATAAAATATAACTATCGTCAATATTAAAGAGGTTTAGAGAAAAATTGTGGTGAATTATGTTTGAAATTCCTAATGAATTAAAACATGTAGTAGGTAAAAAACCTGTTCAGTTAGAAACATAATGGAGCAAGAAGCAGGACATACAAGTTACACATTTACATTGTCTGGAAAATCTTTGGAGTTGTCTTGTAATTTTAACCCTCCAATATATTTGAATGAATCAGGAAGGTGTGAGTTGGCTCTCTTAAATTTCGAAATGTTCAATAGTTTGGCAAATGTAGATAAAAGTAACAATATTTTACAATACGAAGATAAGACAGGTAAAAATAATATAGAAATACCGGTTGGAACGTACGATATTGATGATATTGCCGGAGTAGTGAATGAACAGCTACTGAGGAGACACGCTAAAGGAATCTTTATAGACATTACGGGAAATACTACTAAACACGTTGGTATAAAAAGTACAAGAAGAATTAATTTGGCGTGCTATAACTCAATAGGATCCCTACTGGGCTTTAGGCCTGGAATAGCGCCTAAACATACGGAACGGTATTCGGATTACGTAGTAAACATAAACAAAACAAATGCTTTACAAATTTATTGTAATTTGGTGAAAGGATCGTGCAACAACGGAGTTCCGTTCACGTTTTATACCACTTCTTCCCAAACGTTCGGGCAGGTTTTAAAATAATTGAGTCGCCACAGTAGCCTATTCATTTGCCGGTTTCAACGAACGTGATTAGTAGTGTAACAGTACGCATCCTAGACCAGGACGGAAAATTGGTTGATATCAGAGAAGAGGAATTAACCGTGAGAGTTCACTTGAAATCCATAAATTGAAAAGACTACTAAGATATACTATTGTCTGTAGTATATCAAAGTAAAAGAAAAAGGTGGTCAAGAAGAGATAGAAACGGGAAGACGTACAATGGTCGAAAAAAATTGATACAAATTGTTCTCCGACTTATGGGCAAAATGAAAATTTGGCGATGAACCATGGCGTCCCGGGAGTGACCACGCCCATCGGTAGGCGTTATTATGGACCGACGCGAGCGCCTCTACATAAACGCGGGCAAGGTGGATTCTATTATAAATTAGCGGATGATGCACCAGACGGATCATATTAATCTCATCCGTTATAGTGAATGCATATATCATCCCATATATCATCCCCATTTCGAACCGGTGGCCAAATGTTTGGATATGCTTCCACAAGACTTGACGAACGTTATAAATGGTTTAAATAACTTGAGCGTATATGCAAATAAACCTAAAATTTCCGTATCTTCATTAAAAAAGAATAAAGTATATCGGGTGCGACGTTTTGTACCCGTTCCCGAATCTTTTGAAGATCTTTTGGTGGAATTGGACCACGTGAGAGTATATTTACCACAACTTCACGCGGATTATATTTGGAAAGACCTCACCAACGGACTTGAGCTCCTAAATTCGGTGAAGCTTGGATTAGTTTACAAGGGATATACACCGGCTACTGAACGTTTGAAATTTATACTGTTGTAATTCAACTTTTACAAAACGGGTGAATGTCTACAAACTTTCCTATCTTTATCCGCCGAAATTTTATGTAATTTAATCGAAGTCATTACAAGCGCTTTCTGTATAGTTTTATCATTTTGGTCATGTTTACATTAGTTGATTAAATATATGTATTAACTTTATTTTTTGCGTTTATTATTTCATTTCGTTTTCCTATAAAAAAGAAAAAATTGTTGGTGAGTATTTTTTGTTGTCACATTTTCGCTCGATGATAAGAGCGAACGACTTCTCCTCTAGAACGTTATTTAAACATTTTAACCGATTTCCTTCGGTAGCCGAGCGCGTAAGACGCCCGGCTTTCGACCGGACCGGACCGCTTAGGTTCGATCCCAACGCTCGCCAAGAAAAAATAAAAATATATATATATACATATAAAAGGGCAGGGGGCGGTGGGGGGTGGTGTTGTCGGGGTGGTGGTGATGTCGGGGGCGGATGACGTCACCTAGTTGATGACGTCAGAGGGAGCCGGGGAGCCACTTCCGGTGCAGAACTCTCAATTTATAGTTCGACATCCTACATCATTTTTTAGCGCAAAAGACATCTCTAATGCTTCTTGGTTTTAATTGTCGTTGAGGGGGTGGTGAAGGTATGCAGTGTGCGACCTTTGAAGACGAAAAAAACATAATAAACAGAAACGTTTATCCAACTAAATCAATTAATTTTTGAGAATTTTTTTAGAATGTTAATCTTTTTTCCTGTAAATAAATGTTTTAAAATCTTATTTTTATTTTCTTTGAACCCTCTCCATCAATGAATTAATAAATGTTTTAAAATCTAATTTTTATTTTCTTTGAACCCTCTCCATTAAACGCAATGAATTAAGTTTTTTCACCGCTCAATCATAGGTGGCGCTAAATTTTTTGTTGATAATACAAATTTCTTTTTCGTTCTACGGATCCGCTACTCATGTCGGTAATACAGATCTCTTTTCGTTCTAGTTCCGCCACCCAATCATAGGTGGCGCGCACGCCTAGTGACTTTTTAAAAAAATCTAGTTCTTTTTCCCGTACCAACCTAATTCTTTTCCCCCTCAGACGCAGTTGGCACCCCTCCCTATACTTATAACATGGGGGTCAAAGTCCAAAAGTGGATTCGGATTCAATCCATCCGTTCTAGAACTCTCGTTTTTACACTACTCTTTCAAATTCCCGCTCATTCTTATCGATCGGCTGCACCACCGCCATCTACGCAGTTACAATGTACTGAAGAGAGAAAGGAGAAAGAGACATAGATATAGGTCCAAGTAAAAGCAGTATAAGTTAAGCATCTGGTAGTCTGCGCTGAACATGCCATACGTGCATTTAGGTTTAAGAAAAGTAGGGATAAATATGCGTAGGTAGGCCGATTGCGTAAATAGTCCGGGAACGCTAGATTAAGCATCCTTCAATTATTCTCTTTGTTGGTGATCAATTGTTGAAAAGACCATTTGTGATCAAAGTATCATTCTAAATTCTCATCAAAATTATAAATAACATATTTCAATTTGAAAATCTTCTTTTGAACATCCGTCGTCCGTCTTCACAGTATTTATAAGTTCGTCGTCCGTCGTCCGAGGAATCGTCGTGTAACATCGTCAAATCAGCGTTAACAAATAAAAACCAATAAAACATTATCGAGTATTTCCTTACGGACATCAGCTCAAGGACCCTTAACTTGTGCTAGATAAGGGCACAACAATTGCGTGTGATGTCGTTAAATATTAAAGCGCGGTTAGATAAAATTTTGTATTTAACACGCTAAGAAACTGCTAATTTTGTTTAACTTACGGAATTTACAAAATTGGCTCGTTTTGGCAAATATTATGTTCGTTAAATAAAATTAGTTTTTTCATAACTGGTTACGTAAATAAATATTGTCGGAAACAGTTAATAGCGAATAAAAAAATTTAACTATTAAATTGATATGAACAATGTTTCATTTTGTAGAAAAATCGTTTGTTTAAGTATCAATACTATCACTGGTTTTCAAAGGATTGAATGTGAGTACCTTCACAACGGTTTACAACGGTAATTACGTTTATAGTCAGAGACATCATTACAGGTTATCTTTTCCTAACTACAAAACAATTTGAATTCATTTTGTAACCATCATTATGTAATCATCATTATGTAATTCAAGGTACGCGAGATACCATTCGAATGATTCGTTACAGTTTATTGTCGCATAACATGTGGGTAACACCTGGTTTTGTTCTATTAGAAAAGTATTTTAGGAAATGTTATTGTTGGCCCTATCCTCTAGGAATTCGAGGATTCGGTCCAATAATTTTAATTTGTATTAATACCGTTTGGATTATATATCCATGCTTAACGCAGCTTGACAGTATGTATTGACCGCCATTTAATGTGAAAAAGGTAAATTAATGTTTTTGTTTTTAATTTAGATTTCAAAGAGAATTTAGATAAAAATTTATTTCTTATGCAATTTGCGATTCTTGGAGTATTAATTCTATCAGCTAATGTTCAAGCATTACGAAATCGACACGGTTTAAACGAAATGATTAATACCTTGAGCAACTGTAAACAATTTGGAAGATATGTTTCCCAAAAAATTGAACTTGTTGACAAAAATATGAAAATTTGGTTGAAAATTGTTTATTACGGTGGATTTCTTCTGGCGTGCCTTATGGCGTATTGCGTAATGTTGGATGATAAATGCTCCAAATTAAAGACTACTAAACACTGTTTGATGCTGGAATATTATGCGCCATTTAATTTGGAATGTTGGCAGTTAACTTTAATGATGTTATTTCAAATATATACTGTGGGTATTTGCATGAACGTCGTGTTCGGTGCGATTTTATTTTATTGGTATTCGACAGAATTAGTAGTGATACGTATACAAGAACTCTGTGGGAATATTGATAACATAAATTTGACGAAAAACAAGCAAAGGAATTTTAAGGCTTTGACACCAATTGTTATGTGTTATCAAAATATTGTATTCAGGTAATGTTACCACTCGTAGAATGATTGCGACAAACCTCCCAGCTAGTTTCTTTAATATCAGAGGTAGTGAAGAATTAAATGCACAAATTTACACCATTTGTTCTTCATCTAAAATTTTCATCTGTCAAGAAGTTAATATTAAGTTCAAGAACACCACTCTGTTCTTTAGATAGCTGAAAATTGTTAAACTTTAAACCCGTGTGAATTGTTATCGAAACTAATTTTGAAAAACTGCTGCTACAATCAGAAAGTCCTTCAACTATCTTAATGAATTAATGGTGGACGATATTGTTGATCAATATGTATACCCATTATCGCATGAAACACACCACCCATTAAGAATTAGATAACCATTTTGAAACTTCGGAAAAATGATGCTTTATCAGTTTAGAAACAATGAAAGTTTACTTGAAAAAAAATCAAAATAAAATACAAAAATTAACATTTTTCAAGAAAAAGCATTGCATACTGTTCAGTCATTGACACTTCTACGCATGTTCTCTATTAAGTGATCGCTGTCATCCCGGGCTATTTCGTCCCACGCAACCTCTAGGTCAGCGCTCGGCAACCTTTTTTATATTGCGACTCATTAGTGCTATGTGGAAATTTGCTACCCATTTTGTATATTCCGCGACCCAATTTTGGGTTGAGACCCATGGGTTGGGAAACGCTGGTCTAGATGTCGTCGAAGTATATCCAGATTCTATGGAGGCCCATAATATCTTACCATTATCTTAGTCGTCGACCGATCCTAGTCCGGTGACCATGCATCCCAAGTCAAAATTTGCAATCAAAACTGTTCCAAAAATCTTTTTGTAACCACAGCAGTATTGTGTCCTGAATTATCCTGTTGGAAAATGGTACTCCGCAACATCTTCATCAAAGGTACTAACACTGGTTTCAGAATATTGTCGATGTAAGGACATGCGTACATATAAAAATATTAGGAATCACATTGAAATAGAAGCACCCAACCACACCAGCGAAAATGAAGTAAATATTTTATGTAGGTAGTAGCGAACAAATCAAGCTTTCAAATATCTCTAATAACATGAAAACAGATGAGAGCTAAGAAAATAGAAAATTATGGGGTGGCTACTAAAAGATTTGTTGCAATCGCCGTACGGGAAATTTAATCTTAATATAATTGTAATAAATTTATTGATGTGTTGTAATTGTTTTAGTGTGTTTAAACTCTTCAAAGATTTCATTACCAGTTTTCTGGTGCCTGCAAAAATTTGCAATATATCTTGTATGGCTATATCAATTGGTCAATTCGCCTTGGTTTGAATTTTTATTGTACACGTCGTACATTTTAATTTATATCTTACTTTTAGCAAAATAATTTTGTAAGTTTATCCCTGTTCTTAATGACATTCTTAGGCTCGTGTGCAAATTATACACTTGGGCAAAAAGTTATTTCTTCGGTATACAAATATAATAATTTTAATCTAAATCAAAAACATTATTATTTTTTTTCCAAAACAGGCCGAAAATATTGCGGTTGCTATATACAACTTAAACTGGACTGATGCCGACGTATCCACGCGAAGGGATCTCGTGATTCTTTTGGGCATGAGCCAAAAACCACTGATATTGGAAGTTCCTGTCTTCGGAGATATTTCGCATTCAGCAGCAATGAATGTATGTGATGATATATTTAGTATAAAATAATTACAGTATATTAAAGCGGCTAATTCAATGATTACTTAAAGGAATTCAAGAAGGTTTATACTTTCTATAAATGCATATCAACAGTCACGAATGCAAGTTAAGTTTTTAAATATCAATACAGTGTTAAAAAGACAAAAATGTTATTAGTTTATTTTGATTCTAATATTATAAGAATATGAACATTCGCACATATTTTATTAATCTCTAAATTAAGTTGAAGCTGAATGAAATATTTATGATGTACCGAGAAGCGAATTAATTTGCAACAGCATACAAAACGAAGTTAAGTGACGTAAGAGAAGTAACACAAACCAACACAGATCTTGCACACTTTGGGCCACTCTTACACTTTGGGCCACAATTATGAATGAAAATTACCTAACACTATTATATGGGAGATTCGAAAATGTAGTGATTTCACCAGCAATTGAAACAAACGTGGTGGAATAGAACTAAAATAGTATTTGAGGTTAAGTTGGAGTGGCAGAGGCAGAGATGTAATGGGGACGAAACGGTAACCCGACCATGAAAAGTACGTGCGGAAGGGAAACAAGTACAAGGGAGTAGTATAATTTAGCCATAGTGTACTTGGAAAGACTTTGAAAAAACCTGGAAGGGCTTGTTGATTGAATTTTTGAATTTTTCTTTTCATCTTGAATGTTAAGAAAAAAAAATGCGAAAATTATATGTATTTTTCAGATGAATTTACTCAATCTAAGCGTGATCGGTTTCCAATGCTCTCATTCATCTTCTGGAGCACGCCACCTGTATTACAAAAATATAAATATCTAATTCACAATTTGTTCACAATAATAACATTAAATTAGTTAAAAAATAAAATTAATAAAAAATAAATACTGTGATTCATTTTTAAATTACATATACCGGTATTTTATCTGTCTGTTTGTGGTGGTTATTTGTTCGTTTAAGCAGATCGTATTACGGTTCTTGAATTTGAGATTATTATTTTCGTAATTTTCTAAGTGTTCCGTTTGTTGACTTTTATTTTTGTTAAGTAAAATATGTGAATTTTTCTCTTAGTGAAATTCATGATCTATATTAAAAATTAAATGTCTACTAAAGTTAAATTTATTTTGTGTTCTCTACTCTTCAATTCTTGTTTTAAGGGACTCTCAGTTTCTTCAATATATGTTCCTTGGCAAGTATGAAATGTTAATATATATATTTTGTTGTTTTCTAGTTTCTTGATCTTATCCTTGTTGTTCAGGATCAATTAATTCAGTGAATTGTTAGTAGTATATTAATGTACGTTCTGGAACAGGAAGTGCCCTCACGACCTTGAGATAACCGTGAGATAAGGAAAACCGCAAGTTTGAAAAATGTAAACAACACGAACGCCATCTATGTTTGAGCGGCAAAAGATTGAACTGGGGTTGAAAGTGAGTAGGGCCCTGTGAGCGGTGGTGGCGCCATCTATGTTCGATGGGGGTGAGCGCCACGTGGGGTAAGTAGAGGTTATGTTTAAATTTAAATAAACTAGCGCCACCCATGATTGAAATGGGGTAAGTAGCGGTGGAAGTTAACGCCGCGCCACCTATAATGGAGGTGTATAATTAACATCACCGTTGTTTGACATTTAAAATGGCGGGGTTTATCTTCTTAAATAAAAAATTATTACATTAATAAACATATATTAACAATTAGTTTAATATAGTACATTTCAAAATTATTTTTAGTGTAATATAAAAAATAGCTATTAAACAAAATTTAAATTAATTATTTATAACAAAATAAAAAATATATAGTTAAACAATGATGAAACCAATACATTTCAAATTATTTTAGTACAATTTAAAACGAAAAATTGATTGAGATTACAATTAAATTTAAGAATGATTTACCGCTGGATTTTCAGTTTTTTGTGTGTTTGAACCCATATTCTTTGGCTTCTTTATAAATTCGATTTTTTGAGCGATTGATCCTCTGTTGAGTTCAAGCTCACCAAGATATACCAAACACATCTCCTGTAGTTCGACAATTTCAGCATCAGAAATTACCTCATCAATACGTTTCGGTAAGAACACAACAAATCCATCTTCCAGTTCAACGATGACGGTAGCCCATGCTCGATTTAGAATATGTTTAGCCTTTGCAATCGGATATGGTATGTTTAATTCTAACTCACACACCCTTTTCTTCGGTAAAAATTCACACTGACCCAAACGATTGAGATGTTCCATTTTTGTTTTTTTTTAATAAACGGAGAAAAAAACGGTTACAATAAGTGAACTCTTCAAAATACAAATTTAGACTGAATAAATTTTCACGATTGATTATATTAACATCGATAATCTAAACCGCAAACTGTTGTTGACATAATCACAATACCGCAGAACGAGTGTGGTTAACCATATTACAATAACAGGTGCAGATAAAAGAAAAGTTCCAGAAACAAATAGAAATAAAATTTAAACTTCATGTAAATTCACGAAATGTAAAACATCGATTAGAATGGTGGAACCCTTAAAGACCAGTCCTATTGAATTGATCGATGATGTTAACATCGTAAATGTATCCTCCTTTAAAATCTCCTCTTCATAACGTTCAGGTATATAGACTTTAAAATCTTGCAATTCAATTAAAACAATAGGATATGTATTCGATTTATCAAGTCTCTCAATTCCCAATATCCGGTACACCCTATTACACTCCAAACGAGACACTCTAACCAAGGGCTTATTAGGTCTCGCATATATATTATTTAGTAAATCAAGTTTACTTTACATAACTTATACTATGCGAACTACTGGAACCAGTCAAAGTAATATTGAAGTAATAATAATGTTCTTCTTTTGGCAAGGAAGAAGAAGAAATGTGATGTCCGAACTTATGAACGGTCATAATGTAAATGAAAAATTTGTTGTAGGTTTACACAATTATATGAGCTTCACGCAACTCTTCTATAATACTATTAATTTCATTACCAACTTGCGTATTACCAGCAAGTTGAGAGGCTCTTAATAGTTTTAATCTACTCACTAATTCATTAGGATCATCCCAATAAATAAAATTTGAGCGTTGATTATTGTACTGTTGCATAAGACCTTCTCCAGTGGTCATACGAATAAGAACGCTTTTTACTCTACTCCGTCGAACAACTTTTCCCGTTGCATTTAAAACAAGTGCAATTATTTGACGATACTTATCAGACTTGTCACCGATAATTTGTTTACTTTTATCATGATTTTTGTTCAATGCTGCAGTTGATTTAAGTATTTCAACGTAATTCTTTTGATCTTCACTGGTAAATGATTCTGGATCTCTTTTGAATATTAGCTCATACAGACCTTTTGTACCCTTATAGGTTTTATTTGCAATGGTTATATCGTCAGGTTTATTACTAAAGGATATTTCACTATCTTCAATGTAATACTTATCAGTTACAATATTAACACGAACTCCCTTCTTGCTAGAATCGTATTCATTGTTATTATGTCTTACATAACCCTCAATGTATGATCTTGTTAGTGGAGCAAATTGTTCCAAGTGCAATAAAAATGATTCTTCAGGAATGTTCATAGTTTCTTGTAATGAAGATACGTCTTCTGCTACTGCTGCTGGAGTTGGTGTCGGTGATGGTGATGGTGGTGGTGGTGGTGGTGATGGGGATATTGTAAAAACATCATCATCATCTCTTAATATTGGTATTACTGACTCTTCTACTTCATGTTCATAAAGATGGTGATGAGGTTCTGGTATCCGTGAGTAGATAGAAAATGAGAGTTCTGGAGCGGAAGTGGCTCCATGCTCCATATGACGACGACATCCGGTGACGTCATCCGCGTCATCGACGCAATGACGTCACCACCCCCCAACGACACCGAAGGATGCTATGGAAGAATTGCACCCAGATCAGGATTGTCACTTAATAGTATCGATATTGGTGCTGGCGTCATCGATGGTGATTACCGAGGAGAAATTAAAGTTTTAATTTGCAACAATGGCAGTTCAGGTTTTTTCAAGATTAATCGAGGGGATAGAATAGCACAACTAATTTTAGAAAAGATTTTGTTACCCAACCTTATTGAGGTTGAAGAATTACAAAAATCAACAAGGGGGTGTGAAGGATTTGGTTCGTCTGGTATTTAATTAATAATTAATAAAAACTTAGTACATATATAAAGTGTTTTATTGCATCAACGTTATCATTAAAGCGATAACGATTAGGTATATAAAACCGTAATAGGAACTGTATTTCTGTTAGATGTTATTAAAGTATTGTGAAAATGGAAGTGCTCTTAAACACTGTTCAAGAAGTTGTAAGTAAAATTAGAACGGTATCTTCTCTTTTAAAAAAGAAAGAAGAATTTCAGAGGTATTGCATTAACAAAAAAATATATTTTTCTCATTACAAAATATTTTAAACAAACCTCTGAATCTATTAAAAATTCAAAATTAGAAAATTATTTAGGTTTGCTGAAATGTTTTAAAGAAAACTTGAAAAGTCAACATCGTGCTAAATCTAAAAGATGTGGACCTAAAAATTTAATTTGGCAAGATGTTGAATCATGTTTTAACTGTCGTATTCGAACCGGTATCGTTGTAAATTTAAATTTTAAGGATCCGAAAATTTTTCTTGAGAAATCGTATAGAAGTTTTGCAATTAAAATAAAAAATGAGTTAAAAAAATCTCTACTCAAGGTTAATGCAATAATGGCAGCAAATTTCATTAAACCAAATGATGGCGAAATTGATATTAAATATTTTAATGCGAAGAACGAAATCATTGATCACAATACAAATTTAAAGTCTTGGTATAATGAACATGTTAAGGATAAAATATTAAATAAACTGGAGGAATTCCAAGAAAGAGATTCCGGATGGGCACTATATGAAGTTTAAAATTTAAAAATTAATATTAACAATTATACCCCCATTGGCGGTGGTGCATCAACGTATGTTAATCTACCTAAATTCATTGTAAGTAAACGGGCCGTTTTAAATACAGAAAACAATGATGAATACTGTTTTCTTTGGGCTATTGTTGCAAATCTTCATCCGGCAACAGTTCAAAATCCTAAAAGGGTAAGTTCTTATCCACATTTTCGGGAAATATTAAAGTATGAAGGTATCAATTTCCCTATAAGGTTGAAAGACGTACCTAAATTTGAAAAAGTGAATAGCCTTTCAATTAACGTATACACTTTAGATAGAAAAAAAATATTACCAGTAGCACTAAGTAAGTTCAACTTTTCAGTTCATGTGAATTTACTTATGCTAGAAGCTGAGGGTAATGATGGTAATACATCTCAACAAGCACCTTTTTATCATTTTATGCTTATCACAAATTTGTCACGACTACTTTGCACACAAGTTAAAAATTCTAGAAATAAAAAATGGTTTTGTAATCGTTGTTTAAATCGATTTGGTTCGGAAAGTATGCTTAAAAAGCATCAGCTTGATTGCAGTCGGTTAAATGAGTGTAAAATTATACTACCATCCGAACAAGAAAAGATTATGAAATTTAAAAATTATAATAATAAACTTAAAATTCCATTTGTTATTTATGCAGATTTGGAAAGCATTTTAGAAAAATATGAGCAAGATATTACTGTAGGGAATACCAGAATTTATCAAAAACATACACCCTTTAGTATTGCTTACTATATTAAATGTTCATATAACGATTCGCTTTCAAGGTTCAGAATTTATACAGGAAGAGATTGTCAAAGTTGGTTCTCGCAAGAGCTAAAAAATATTGCATTTGAAGTTAATGAAATTCTACCTCCGATTTGATAATTTAAAATAATCTTAATAAAAAAATAGTTGTGAAGTAATTGCGGAATATTTTATCAAAATTAGTCTTCCAATTTATAAATTCGATTACTTTATGTTGATGCAACTGTTGCATCAACAATAACTTTTGATAATTCGAATGTCACGCAAACCTCTAAGCTTCCGCGCTAACTGTTTTGAGTCCACGTTTTCGGTATAATGAATGAACGCTTACTGACTAATACGTGTGCTTATTTTAGTATTTTATTGATGCTGCTATCCGTTTTAACCGACTGTCTTATCCGACCATTATTATATTATTATCCGTTATTATCCATTATTATTATATTATTATTATTTATTATCCGACGATAGGCGCGCCTATCATATCAACCAACCGCTTTTATCTCGTCAGTTCGGTTTTAACAGGCGGATGATCGGACAACCGATCTGACCAAAAAAAGCGATTGGTCGGATAAGACAGTGTATTCTGTGGTGTAAGCTTCCTGCCGCACCCAGGATCACGTGATCACGTCGTGTAACTTCCTACCGCACCCAATTAGCTTCTACTTGATCACGTGATTACCGCGTGAACACCACCACCGCCTTTGAAAGCAACATCACCTCCTCCACCTAAACGCCAACCCTTCACATCGTTGGATCGTAGGAAAATACGGGCGCATCATCATCGACATTGCCTTCTTCACCCAAGAAGCGATCACCCAACGTATGTCCGATTTGCGATGTCGACTTCATATCCGCCACCCACCTACGAGCGCATCTCCGATTGGAGCATACATCGCCGGTCGAGGGCGAAGAGTGCATCGATAGGTTGGAGTCATGTTTTAAAGGCAGGGTTTGCACATATAGAATCGCCGATGTATTACCCGACGATGATATACCGACATTCTTAGCACGATCGGAAGCACCCGTTAAACGGCTGATTGAGGGTAGTTTAGATCGCTATGGCCCCTCAGTAAAGACCCAAATTGAGTTTCTGGCGAATTTTGTTAAAGCCGCGTTTGATGAGAATGGAGATGAGGATGTGGTGATGTCGGAGAAAAACTTTAACTGCAAATTTCGAGTTATTTCATCGGGTACGGATTTACATGAGGCGTACGTTGAAATGTGCCGGGAAATTGTAACGCAAACCGAAGAATTTCAAGAACGTGACTCTGGATGGGCCTTCTTCTCGAGCCAATACCTGGATCATCGTACATGCGTCTACCTAAGGTAATTGCTGAAAAACATGCGTGCATCAACATCAAAAACTACGAGGATGATGCATGCCTGACTTGGTGTTTGACGGCTGCTCTTCATCCCAGCGAACATAATCCGGACCGAACTACAAGCTACCCCCATTATAGTGACGCCCTTAATTTAGAAGGTATTACGTTCCCGGTTAATTTAAGAGATATTGTTAAGATAGAAAAATTAAATAATTTAACCATTAACGTTTACGAGTTATTAAATAGTAGTAAGGATAAATTCACGGTGGAAGGGCCAATTTATTTTACTAAACAGCGACGCGATATTCATATAAATTTACTTTATTTATATGAAAACGGTAAAGGTCATTTCGTTTTAACTCAAAATCTTTCAAGGCTAATTTCAAACCAGATTTCGAATCGTAACGGTTCTATATATCTTTGTGACGGATGTTTAACGCGATTTTCATCAGAAGAACGATTAAACGCACATCAACTGCATGATTGCAACCATGTAATGACCGTTTTACCTAAAACCGATTTAAAATCAAAACAAAATTTTTTCGGCTTATACACCCCCCAGAATATTTTAGAATTTAATAATTTTAAATTCACTCAGATGGCTCCTTTTGTTATATACGCTGATTTTGAATCGATATTAAAACCTATCGATTATTGTAAACAGAGTAGTTCTAAATCTTTTACGGAAAAAATTGAAATGCATCAACCGTATAGTTTTGCTTATTATATCGTTTCTACTATTGATAATAGTTTCAACAAATTTGAAACGTATACGGGACCGGATGCAGCACAAGTTTTTATATCTAAATTAATCGATGATGTCAAATTTATCTATAACGAATATTTTAAAACCGTAAAACCAATAATGATGGACTTGATGTATTACCGAAAAATAAAGAAAAATACATCAGTTTTAGTAAAAGAGTGTTGGTTGATAGAGAATTTGACGAAACCAATATAGCCGAAAATGTTTTTTTCAAATTAAGATTTGTAGATTCATTTAGGTTTATGGCTTCATCATTGGATTCTTTAGCCGGGAACCTCGGAGAATTTGATTTAATTAATATATGTAAATTTTTTCCATACAATGATCAGTTTAGATTATTGAGTAAAAAAGGAATATTCCCCTACGGTTATATGGATTTTCTAGATAAATTAAACATAACTTCCTTACCGCCTAAAAGCGCTTTTTTCAACAAACTAACATTCCAGGATATAATCGATGAGGAGTATTCCCATGCTCAATGTGTGTGGAAACAATTCAATTGTCAAAATTTAAAAGACTATTCCGATTTATATCTAAAAACCAATGTTCTGTTACTAGCTGATGTATTTGAGAAATTCAGACGAGTTTGTTTTCAAACTTATGGTTTAGATCCGGCTCATTACTATACGCCACCAGGACTTTCTTGGGATGCCATGTTAAAGTTCACGAAAATTAAATTAGAATTATTAACGGATATAGATCAGGTCCATTTTATTAACAAAGGTATCCGTGGGGGTATTCCACAATGCTCCCTACGACATGCTAAAACCAATAATAAATACATGGAAAATCATGACCCCAATTCACCATCAAGGTTTTCAATGTATTGGGACGCTAACAATTTGTATGGGTGGGCAATGTCGCAATTTTTACCTGTTTCAGATGGTTGGTTGTAAACGAAATTCAAAATTTAGATATTAATAATGTACCAAATGATTCCGACTTTGGCTTTATTTTAGATGTAGATATCGCTTATCCCGAACATTTACATGATGCATATAACGATCTTCCGTTCCTAGCGGAGAATTTAATAACCCCAAACTGTAAATGTGACAGCGATAAGCGATTAATTCCAAATTTATTCGATAAGACAATCTACGTTATTCATTATAGAAATTTAAGGCAAGCTGTTGCTCACGGTCTTATAAGCAAAATTAATAAAATTAAATGTTACATCGACAAAAATACGGAATTACGACATTCGGCTAAAAATGATTTTGAAAAGGAGTTTTTTAAATTAATAAACAACGCGGTTTTGGGTAAAACGATGGAGAATGTCGATAAACGCGTCGATGTAAAATTAGTAACCAGTTGGGAGGATATCCGGGCTGACGGAACCGCAGGTCGACCTCGCCTCGGAGCTCGGAGTTTAATCGCGAAGTATTAAAGTATTTACGGATACGTTTTCGGTTATTCAAATGGAGCGGCTTCATGTCGTTTACGACAAGCCTATATACGTTGGTTTTACGGTTTTGGAACTTTCAAAATTATTAATGTATAATTTTTATTATGATTCTTTGAAACCAAAGTATGGTGAGAAAATTCAGTTGTTATATGAACACCGACAGTTTTACCGTTTTGATTAATTCCGAAGATGTGTATAAAGATGTTAAATCGAATATAGATAGATTTGACACATCCAACTACAGTCCCGATAATCGGTTTGACATCCCATTACAAAATAAAGCGGTTTTAGGTAAGATGAAGAATGAAAATTGCGGAAAGGTAATGGTTGAATTTGTGGGTTTGAGTTCAAAAGTTTATGCAAATCGGGATGCTGATGGGAGGGATACCAAGAAATCGAAAGGGGTTAAGAAGGCCATAGTTAAAGAAAAATTAAAGTTTCAAAATTATTTAAATTGTTTACATTCAAAATCTGTTTTGTGTCGGGAGCAGTTATTATTTCGTAGTTTTAATCACACTATTTTTACTGTTATGCAGAATAAATTAGCCCTTTCACCCAATGACTCCAAGCGATGTGTTGATGCCGGTGGGATAAACACATTAGCTTGGGGTCATCATAGTATTAAAAGTAGAGTTTAAGTATGTTTTAGGTGAAGGGGGTGGTGTCGTCGGGGGGTGGTGACGTCATTGCGTCGATGACGCGGATGACGTCGCCTAGTTGATGACGTCAGAGGGAGCCAGGGAGCCACTTGCGGTCCAGAGTCGAATTGTTTTTACTCGATTAACTCCATCAATACTTACGATTTTTGAACAGGCTTGGCAAAATAAACGATTGCGTTCATATTTCAATTCCTTGTAATCTTTAATCCAGTCTTCTACGGTTGGCTTTTGTTTCGGCATTGTACTCCGCAAGAACTTCACACTGTCACTCAAGTAACTTTAATACAACTAAATGAATTGAAGACTCGACGCAAGTCAAACCACATACGGGGAATCCCGTGTAAGACGACACGATACGGCACAACGGGGAATTCCAAAGTTTAAATTCGGATCGATCAGAAACGCGGATCTTACGTCAGACGGCACAATGAGGAAATGTACAGAGGCGCAGCGAAATATTTTTTCATAATTCAACTAATTTTTGGGAAAAAGACGCCAAAAAGTTGGAAAAAGCCTTTAAATAGGCATAAAAAATAATAGGCATGAAAATTCGAAAAAAGCATAACTAACCTGGTCTTATTTTTACTTATTTTTAACTGATTCGTAAAGATATTAAAGATACAGATCCACTCAACATACTGATTTATTTTAGAATTTTATATAGAAATTCGATTTTGGATTACATTTTGTAATTATTACAAAATGTTATTACATTGTCTAATTGATCTTAAATCTCTCTTTAATCTTAATGATTTCAACTATGACAACTTTCTATCTGATCTCCATAATTTACCGCTTGCT
This sequence comes from Onthophagus sagittarius, assembly GCA_036711965.1. NCBI lineage: Eukaryota > Metazoa > Arthropoda > Insecta > Coleoptera > Scarabaeidae > Onthophagus > Onthophagus sagittarius. Next base: position 471,991 of record JASERS010000011.1, on the reverse strand, counting down.
AATATTTACGATACAGATGATGTGGATTGGATGGCGCGATAGATCACGCGATAATGAAATGTACGATTTTTATATGACTCATAAGATAATCGTAAATAAATTCTCGTTTAAGCGGGTTGATGAGGACCAAGTGATGCGCGTTATATACAGTATTAAAAATAACTCGGCGGGTTTCGATGGTTTAAACATTAAATTTATTCAACTATGTTGTCCTCACATTTTGTCTTTTATCACACATTTGATAAACCGGTGCTTCTCCGGTCATTTCCCCACTTGTTGGAAAAGGTCCATGGTTCTACCTCTACCAAAGAAAGCGAATGTCAATCACCTCAATGACCTTCGTCCAATTAGTATTTTACCGATATTAACAAAAATTACGGAAAGAATAATCGAATCACAACTAAAGGATTATGCTACTGAATACAACCTTTTACCGCCTATACAGTCAGGCTTTTGAAAACATTATGGTTTTACACCTGTATCGAATATTGTGGATGATATCATTAGTAGCACAGACCAAGGGAGATTGACTTTGATGTGTCTCTTAGATTACTCAAAGGCTTTCGATACTATCAATCATGACTTGATGTATGCCATTCTTCGCTATATTGGGTTTGATGATCTTGCATCGGGGTTCTTGTACAATTACTTGACGGGCAGAGTGCAGTGCGTAAAGGTGAACGGCCACGTTTATCGTTTCTTCCGACAGCATCCGGTGTTTCCCCAGGGTTCAATTTTGGGTCCACTGCTATACTCACTTTACACATGGCATTTTAACAAATACATAAATAAATGTAATCATCATTTCAATGCAGATGACACCCAATTATATATATCTTTTCTGCCATCAGATGTCGATGATGCTTGTTTTGGTATGATTTCGGATATAGAGGCCTTGAAGCAGATTTCTAGGCGTCGCTGCCTTTGTCTGAATGCTGCTAAAACTGAACTGATTTTGTTCGGCCCAAGGAAGGTGATGAGTGACAATTCTGTTCGGGATAGGGTCAGGATAGTTGTCCACAATCAACTATTGCCGCTGAAGGATTCTGTGAGAAACTTGGGTGTCTTATTGGATGATAATTTGAATTTTGATAGCCACATAAACAAGAGCACTGCATCCGCTTACGCTGCTCTTAAGCTAATTTATGGTGATCGGTCGTTCCTTAATCGCAAAGCACGGGTGCTCTTGTCCGAGGCCTTGGTGTTGTCGCATTTTAACTATTGTGATACATTGTATGATCCGTGTATCTCGTATAATAATACGAGAAAAATTCAAAAAGTTCAAAATTCTTGCTTGCGTTTGATATTTGGGTTGCGGGGACGTCAGCATGTTTCGCATAAACTGAAGAATTTGGGTTGGCTTAACACGAAAAACAGGCGAATACTTCATTCGGCAGTTTTGTTCTTTAATGTAATTACTTTGAAGAGACCTCCATACTTGTTCAATAAAATAAAATTTCGTACTGATGTTCACACCTTGAATATTCGATTCAAGGGCACTCTTGCACCGCCGATCCATCATCACCAGCTGTTTAAGAAATGCTTTTCATACCAGATAACACATATTTTTAATGATTTGCCGTCAACGATTGGGTAGTTTACATTTAATAATTTATTATGATCTCAGTATCGGTTCCTTTTCTTTCTCTTTTCCTGTTTCTTTTTGCTTTTCTTATCTTTTTCTCTCTTATAATTAGAATTAGTTTTATTAGGTTTGAGTGGAAGAGCAGGTGCAGTTACGGCTGTTCCTGAATTCCGCCTAATTTGTCCTAAGTTTAAGTTATATTCTTTATTTTATATATACTAAATCAATGTATATCTAATGGGACAAGTAAAGTCATATTATTATTATTTTTATTAGCATTATTTATTAGCGTTTAGACTATAGCCAATTTCAGAAATTCCGGGTAAAATATGAAGCAGGTGGTGAGTTTCAAATTCCGGGTTCGGTTCGTTGAAAAAGATGCGTTACACACGGATTCACTTAACATACTGATTTATTTTATTGTATTTCATAGAATTCCTTTTTTTTGCATTCATTATAACTTAGACCGTAGACAATTTCACAAATTCCGGGTAGAATATGCAGCAGGGTGTGGGTATCTAATTTCGGATTGGGTCCGTTGAAAAAAATACGTTGCACAAAGATCCACTTAACATACTGATTTATTTAAGGATTTTGTATAAAAATACGACTTTGGGTTACATTCATTAGCATTTAGACTATAGCGAAGTTCACAAAGCCCGGATAGTATATGGAGCAGGGGGTGGGTTTCCGACAAACCCGGTCGTTTTCAAAATAACCGAAACTCGGTAAAATATCGATAAAATTCGATTCTTAGCCACTGGAAACTCTTTTCGATCACTGTCATTTTCCTTCAGAATTGGGGAACGTACAGTGCGAAGAATTGTGTATTCAACCTGCGAAGCCATTATACAATATCTACAGCCCATAGTGATGCCAAAACCTTCAAAAGAGTTGTGGATTGAATCGGAAAAAGGCTTTCGTGAAAAATGGAATTATCCCAACGCGATCGCTGCCATTGATGGAAAACACGTGCTTATTCAAGCACCACCACACAGTGGTTCAAATTACTTTTGTTATAAAAAACATTTTAGTTTGGTACTGCTAGCCTTAGTCGACGCAAATTATAAATTCATAGTCATAGATGTCGGTGCTTTTGGTAAGAATTCTGATGCTAGTATTTTGAGAAATTCGAGTTTAGGCAAAGGCTTACAGGATGGCACTCTAAACATACCTCCACAAAAAATACCACCAGGAGGCACCGAACTACTACCTCATGTCATCATCGGTGATGAGGCTTTCCCATTATGCACGTATTTAATGCGACCGTATTCTCGCGATGTTGTCCGAAGAAATGAAGAAAAAAAGTGTTTAACTATAGGCTCAGTCGTGCGAGAAATACTGTAGAAAATACGTTTGGAATATTAGCAAGAAAATTTAGAATTTTCGAACGTCGATTATCTATGCACGAAAAACACATTGTAGCTGTTGTCATGGCTACATGCTGTTTACACAACTTTCTAAGAGATGACACATGTCACTGGACGGCAAATGATTTGAACACTACTATTACAGAAATGGAAGGACTGCAAAACTTAAGACATATAGGTGGTAATTCACGCACAGATGCTTTAGCAGTCAGGGATAGCTTTAAAAATTACTTTAACTCAACAACAGGATCGATAGAATGGCAAATGCATGAGTAACAAAATAAAAATTTATAAACTTACCATTTTGATTTAATCTTTCTCCAATTTCATCCCAGATGTTATCCCTTCTTTGTTGATTCGAATAACCAGGGTGTTTGAAATCATATATTTCTCTATAATCTTGTACAATTGCAATAAGTTGTGCCGCGTCCATGCTGGAATAACACGTGTGAACGACAATCGAAAGTAAATGGCGAACAACGTGGAGCGAGTGAGCGCGCGAAGTCCGTCCACTGATCGGTATTCCGTATAATGTCATCGGCACGCATCGCACAAGTTGCCTCTCGAAGCATCGGCATCGACATTGCCGACGGGTAGATTCGTGCGATCCGTACGATGCGGATCAAAGGACGCACTTGTATGACTTTCTATACAAAGAATACTGCGATCCGTCCGATGCGATGCGCCCGATACTTACGATGCGATAATGTGGACGCCTACCTTTATGCAATCCAATCCGCATTTTCATTAATTTCATTATTTCCGTAATTAAACTTTCAATTTCTCCGTTTCTCACTTTAAAACGTTAAACTCCCGACAACATCTCCTGACCGAATACTCAATAAAGAAGAGTAATTAACCAAAATCCCGAGGAAGTTTCAACAACCAGCAGGCTACCGTTCGACTACCGTACACCGACTATTTTTTTATGATGCGGAATCAGAAAACCTACAACGTTAAAACCGATTACAAATGATAGAAAAGAATCTGGAATGACTGTTGAATGATTTTAATGATGATCCGATCATTATTAGCCGAGTTTCTGTAATAAGTTAAATTGAGTCAATTAGCATCATAATTAAGTAAATTGCTGTATTCCTGATGGTCATCCACGAAAAATATCTCTTGTGAAAGTTTGCCCTGAAGACCGCCGATCTTAAGAAGATCTTTAATCTGTGATTATGTTGTGATTAGGTCCGTTTAAGTAAACATAACGTAAAACACGTGGTCCAGAAATTGTTTAATTCCGTAGGAGCCGTAAACCGTAACCGATTTTGTTGTAAATATTTTTGTAACTTTTCATGTAAATAGGAGTTTCTTTTGTTATGTATTGTTAATTTTTCCGTTAATGTTTTTTAATTAACTGTTAATTACTCGGTTGTTTGTTAACCGATTTTTATCATTCAAAAACTGAAACTATATAATTTTGTATCCCGCATCCGACAGTATCGTTAGAAATCCGTTTGCTTCATTAAGTAATACCGCGCATTAAAAGTTAAATTTTTTACCGAATTTTGAGAGGAATTAAATTATGGATTATTATTCATTAGTTCATTCTTACGAATTCAATTCATTGAAAGTCATTCTTTCGATTCGATCGATTTGTCTGATTGATTTTCGTCTTCGTATTAGCGACTTGCGAGACTGATTTTTACCACCGATTACTCCGAACCATTTTCCGAAAGTTTAAAGTAAGTACCGTTTGATTTATTATTGTGGATATTTTGTTTTGATTTCTGATTTTACCTTCCCGACTTAGTACTACTGCGAGTTCTCCCGTAGTACTTTCCGACTTAGTACTACTGCGAGTTTTCCCGTAGTACTTTCCGACTTAGTACTACTGCGAGTTTTCCCGTAGTACTTTCCGACCCCGTACTACTGCGAGTTTTCCCGTAGTACTTTCCGACCCAGTGCTACTGCGAGATTTCCCGTAGTACTTCCGACCTAGTACTGCTGTGAGTTTTCCTGCAGTATTTTTCGGACAATTTATTTTACCGAAAATCAGGAAATCAAACGTCCGACATCCGCAATAGTATTTCAAACGAGGCTGAAACCGATTTAAATAAATAAAGAATCTTTTACCGACAACCATAACCAGTCCCAATAAAATTTGTATATACCTGTGTGTCAATCGTCCGTTTAAATATTAATAAATATTTTATGTCCTATCTCTATCTCAATTTATTACCGCCTGCACCTCACCCTGATTTCTCCGACTGTAACCCCTAAAAGCTACTTAGGAGGCGAAAGAGTTCCTTACCTCTCTAAACATAAGGTGGTGCCCGAGACCGTTAACATCTACCGAAAAGAAAAGGGCACCAAAGACACTCCCTCACCTTCTGGACCGAACCAAAAGAAAGAGGGAACGTCACAATTTGAAAAAGGAATTGGGGAAAATATTAATGAATGAAATAAGAACTTAATCACACGGCTGGAACACACAAATAAGCCCTGGAAATATTGTTGGAACTGGTTTTATAAATAAACATTTTTATTAAACAGTAGTATATTAACGTGGAAAGATTAGAGCCTAACGAACCCATGGTCGGTAGCCAATAAAGGAATCTCTCTGTAATATTTATTATTAAGTTATTGTAAAATAAAATTATTAAGTATTAATTTTTCAATATAAATAAAAACAAACAGTATATTTCAAGATGTAACCTTTTTTTTTAAATCGACAATTTACGCTGTAATCGATAGAAAATAGTCTAAAAAAGATGGCAACAATAAAAAAATATGCGGAAAAGTGAAAAACTTACTGAGACAAGTATAGAACTTATTGAAAAAGCACTTTAAAGGTCGGATGTGACGTCACGTTTTAGGAGGTTAGCAACATTCAAACTACGCAGTTTCGTATTAAAACGGTCAGAACCTTTCCTACAAATTACTTATTTCTTAATCAAGCATAAAAATAAACCTTATAAAATTAAAAGTAACGTGATTTTCACAAAATATTTCGGGATTATCATAGTTTCGATTTAAATTTTTTGACGTATAACAACTGATTAACTATTGTTTGATAGAATGTGTATTTGATAGACTGAGTGTACGAAGTAGAGTTTTTTGCAAAAATACTTTAAAATTGTTATATTATACTAGTGTATATGTTATGGCTGAGGTAAGTTGTATTTGTGTACTATAATTTTAGACATTAATTTTTTTTTTCATAGGCTAATATGTGTGAACTCCGGTTCTTGAAAGGGGATGATTTAGTAAATAGGCTGAGGGAAAGAGGTTTTATTCTAAAGGAAGGTGAGTATAAATGTTCTCAATGCAAGATGTGCGGTAAGGAAGTATCTTTTCGAACGGGCACGTTCTTTGCACAATCTAGGCTTGATATTTGGCAAATTTTAGGATTCATCTATCTTCGGGTCGATAAGGTAAACCTTACAATTCTAATAAAGGTTACAGAGATGTCATTGCAGACCGCTGCTGATTGGGCGTCGTTTTGTCGTGAAGTCCTGATTGATAAGTACTTGCTGCACCCAGAAAAGGGTGGGGGTCCGGATACTATAGTAGAGATAGATGAAAGTATGTTTGGGAGAAGAAAATATCATTGAGGACACCGAGTGGAAGGTCAGTGGATGTTTGGCGGATTTGAACGAGGAACCAGTTGAGTTTTAATGGAAGTAGTCGAGAGCAGAAATGTAGATACCCTTATAACAATAATTGAAAAATGGGTTCTTCCTGGTACAACCATTATTTCCGATTTTTGGAAAGCTTATGACTGCTTGGAACGACATGGATATATACATTTGAAAGTAAACCATTCAATTAACTTTAAAGATCCGGAAACTGGCGCGCTCACCAATGCCATTGAATCCACATGGAGACATGCGAAAGGCAGTACGTCAACGTCCGGTAGAGTTAAAAGTAATCTTCCAGGAATCTTGCGAGATACATGTTTCAAAAGTCATGTTCAGCCAAAAACTTGATAGGACAATGGAGTTTTTTTAGGATAGCTGCGATGATGTATGACAAAACGAAGCCTTCTCAACAATGGTATCCGGAGGAAATTGTAGATATATATTCATCCAATGACGATAGCAATGCTTAATTTTGGTGATATGTTTTTGTAATGTGATATAGTTTGGCAGGGGGTGAGTTGGGTGGGTCTTCAATTGGTTGTTAAGTAATTCATCCATATTAGTTATCTAATTCAGGTAATACAGCCGCAGGATTTAGGATGATATCTATGAGTGTACAATTGAAACGAAAACTTGAAGTCATAAAACTAGCATTTTAGGGCTGTGTTTTGATCGTATTTCAGATAATTCTTATATCGATCATTCTCATTGTGATGAATGTACTGATACTGCCTTATAACTTTTGGAGTAGCAATTAGTTTAAACTGATTATGAGGATTTTGCCCAATATTCTAATAAATAATCAAAAAATTGTATTTATTGGTTATACAAGATCGCAAAAGAGTGTTCAACCATAATAACGATTTTTAAAATTTTGCATAGATATATACAAGAACTATTTTTATTGTAATGTAATTCGGCAAGGAGTGTGATGGGTGGGTTTTTATTTGTATGGTTTGTTGAAGAAACATCTACATTTAGAACCACACCAACAATTTTGTGGAACACAAATAAAATTTAATAAAATAAAATGTAAATTGTTGAATGTAAATTGGGTTCGTTTTAGTTATATGGTTCGTTGAAAAAGAACATAAACATAAACATTCAGATTTACACAAGAAATTTTGTGGAATGCAAGTAAAATTTAATAAAATATAATGTGGATTAATGGCGGGTAAATTGGGTGGGTTTTAATTGTATGGTTCGTTGAAAAGGACATAAACATTCAGATTTACACAAGTGATTTTGTAGAATGCAAGTAAAATTTAATAAAATATAATGTGGCTTAATAGCGGCTGTGTTGGGTGGGTTTTAGTTGTATGGTTCGTTGAAAAAGACATAAACAATTAGATTTACACAAGTAATTTTGTGGAATGCAAGTAAAATTTAATAAAATATAATGTGGATTGATAGCGGCTGGGTTGGATGGGTTTTAGTTGTATGGTTCATTGAAAAAGACATAAACAATCAAATTTACACAAGTAATTTTGTGGAATGCAAATAAAATTCAATCAAATATAATATGGATTGATAGCAGGTGGATTGGGTGGGTTTTAGTTGTATGGTTTCTTGAAAAAACATATACATTCTGATCCTCACCATCCTTACAACCAAGTAGATGAAAAATAAAAACGTTTCAGTCATTGTTGTTTTTCGTTTCGATTAAGATATATTTTATTAACTACACAGTCTATCAAATACCATTCTACCAAATGACATGTAACCAGTTTTTAAAGTCAAAAACTTGAATCGAAACTATAAACAGTAATCTCGATACATTTTGTAAAAATTACTTTATTTTTAATTTAATTATTTTTAATTGTTGTTTAATGGTGTGATTGGTTAAGTAATAAGCAGCTTAGTAGATAAGTTTTGACCGATTTAATACGAAAATATGTGATTAGAATTGTTGCTGGTGTTACAAAGCGTGACGTGATATGGAAACTTTATAGTGATTTTTCGGTAAGTTCTACACATTTCCGCACTTTTTCTTTATTGTTAATGTCTTTTTTCAGATCATTTCCTATTGATAAAAAAAGAATAGTCGATTTTAAGTTAGGGGTTATGTCTTTATACATTCTGAAGAAATTGGGGAAAATATTAATGAATCCCTTGTGAAATCCATTTAAATCTTTTAAAATTGAAGAAATTTTTTGGGACTAATTACTGGACGTTTTCGGGTATTACTCGAAAACAAGAACTATCCGTGGAAGGAAATGTTTCATGATAAAATCACGGGTATTATTTTGCGTTTTGATTGCTTTCTAACACGGGAAAAATCAAAAAATCCAGGAAGGAAGATAAAATTTGGCAAAAATATAATTACATGTATTAGGTAAAATTCGAACATCTAACAGAATTGTATCTCAAAAGAATTCATGTCTATTTTATCAATTTCAGGTTCATCTAAACACCCATATTATAAAAATTCTAGACATTAACCAAACTCACCTATAATGATTCATTATAATAATAGCTATTTTGCCTATTTTATCATGGTGAGAACTGAATTAGAAAATCTTTATTCGTTTTTGAGATAAAGATTATTTAAGTTAACCTTTTTTTTAAGATTCTTTGAAATTAATAACCTTGCTTTAAAAAATTACGAAAAATTCAAATCTTAAGATATTTTAATGATCTATTCATGGTTTATAGAGGAAAGTGTCTATTTTATGGTGATGAAAGCAGATCTTGAAAATATTTATTCGCTTTTGAGATATAAATCATTAAATTCAACGTGAACATTTATAGCTATTTCAAGATATTTAAAAATCACCAAAAATCGAATTATACATATTTTTTATGATTATATATACGACCATCAATAAAGATTTGAGGTACTAACTCAGCTCCCAAAAGTAAATCAACTTCTCTAATATTCGAATTGAACTCTTTTTGATAATTAAAATTTTTTAGATATTCATAACCCTTTTGGATGTCTTGAAAAGTTGGTTGATCAGAACATATGTTGGGCGTGATTACGGCTTCAAATTCAAATGACGGTTTTGACGTGTGACATGGTTGAATGCTACATTTAACGGTTCCTCTGTTGCAAATAGAAGTCATGGAATTAAGGCCTCTAATTTCTAAGGAAATATTTTGCGTTCTTGGTAACCAAAGTTTTTTAGTAAGCCTTGCTGTAATGAAGTTTGACATACTTCTTGAATCAATCAATGCTCGGACGAGATGTAATGCACCAAATTGATCTTGGATTTGCAAAATGGCGATTGGTAAAATAATTTGTTGATTTTCAGAACTTGACATTTGACTGTCATCACAGGCTGTAGTTCCAACATGAACCAATGACTGTTTAGGATTATCAAAATGTAAAGAGCTGTGATGCTTTTGATGGCAAACTCTACAACGGTGAGGTGATGGTCAGCTGTTAGTTTGATGTGAATTATTAAGACAATTACGATACAAGTTGTTGTCTCTAGCGAATGAAAGTCTCTCTGCTGCGGATTTAGCGTAAAATGTTGAACGTCGATACAATGGATGTGATTGGGCACATAAGAAACATTTAGTTTTTGTGGCCTCTTCGACCTTAAGATTGATGGATGGTCTGATACGACTATGATTAGACAATTTTGCTTGATTAATGTGAGTTTTTTCATTTGAGGATAGTGAAATCGAATTTAACGCTTTTGTCGCTTTTCCAGAAATTCGATCAATTATATATAGGAGGGAATTTCAACTGAAACATGTTCGGATTCAAATTTCGTTTTTGTTACAATGTTGATCTTCAAAAGTAGTATGTTAAACAAATGTTGATCCCACTGGTCAACAGGAAAATTAAGCGTCCGGAAACATTCAATTTTTTCTGAAGGTATCAATAATATACCGGAATGATTTAGACGATTCGTCATGAAGGGGTTTTAAGTTGATTATTTCATTAAAGTAAAGAGTGGCCAAATAACGTTTATTTTGATATCTTCCTTTTAGTGTGGTATAGGCGATGTTGTAATTTTCATTTGTGACAGGAAGACCTTTTAATAAATTAAATGCTTCCCCTTTCAAGGACGTAAGCAAATATTGGTACTTTGCCATAGGTGACAAAGAATCATTCTCGTGGATTAAAGTTCTAAATAAATCAAATCAAAAATGTCGGCAAATTAATGTAATTTCTATCGAAAGTAGGAATGACAATTTTATTTAATTTTGGCGTTTGAGCTGGGGGAGAAGCCGAATCATTAGGTTGTTGCATTTTATGTACTAATGCTTTGATAGTGAAGTAAGCCATATCAACATCTTTGCGAATTTTATCTTGATCGATAAATTCATCCTCATCGATAAGTCCTATGATTTGATTATGTAGGGTTTTGAACTCGTTGTAAGTATCATCAGCACATTTGGCTTGTGCTAAAAAGATGAGTTGAAGAGATGAATCATCGGACATATCTTTACCATTATCTCGGGCTTCAACGAGACGATTTTGGAGAACGCTTTTTTAACTTTGTCAGCTTGTCCATCTCAAGGGAGAATTAGGAAAATCAAAATAAATGAGGCAAATTAAGGTAACCAAGGATGCAATCCAATAAAAAAATATATATATCTATCTTATTGTATGAATAGGTGAGAATTTAGCTTGCAAGGGCAATAAATTCTTATAAAGAAAATAATTAAATTCTAGATTTATTGAATTCTCAATAGAGAATTAAGAAAAAATTGAAGAAGTGACGATTTTCCAAAAAAAAAACAGGCATAAAAACAAAATCAAGTTTATTTAAAAAAATCTCAATGGAGAATTAAGGAAAGTAAATAAAATATTATGAAGAATCGGAGAAAATTAAAATTCAGTTTTGATTCCAAGGGGAATAAATTCTCAAGGGAGAATGAGAAAAAAAATCAAATGATATATCCTAGAACAACAAAAAAACATGAAAACAAAATTATTCCAAGGGGAATAAAATCTCAAGGGAGAATGAAGAAAAATTAAAGGAAATACCAGAGGTAGAATTGACCACGCGCAACGTTGACAAGTTTAAATTAAAACATAAAAATAAATTGTTGATAATAATTGTCTTACTAAGTTCAGGTTTACATGCCATAGGTAAGAGTTTAATTTTAAAGCAAATTTAATCTAGTTTTAACACACCAATTATAATTTCTTCGATTCCATAAATTAAAAAGATAGAATTTTTTTAAATCCCCTATCTTGTTTTTGAGGTTAAATTGAATAATCTAATTTACATCATCACATCTCAAAGACGAATTGAGATATTATTATGAAGTAAAAATCATTTTAAAGCAAATTTAATCTAGTTTTAACACACCAATTATAATTTCTTCGATTCCATAAACTAAAAAGATACAGTTTTTTTAAATCGCCTTTCTTGTTTTTGAGGTTAAATTTAATAATCCAATTTACATTATCATATCTCAAAGACGAATTGAGATATTATTATGAAATAAAAATCGTTTTGAAGCAAATTTAATCTTACTTTAACACACAACTTAACAAATTACAAGTAAATACTTTATAACATTATTTATTGTGTCTTTTAGGAATAATCCTTCAAAGTGCTATAATTTTAAACAGGTTTTAAACTGTTTAAAACAAATTTAGTTTAAAACATGTTAGGTTTCATATGTTAGTATTTTAAACATGTTTAAAACAAATAGCTTTTAACAAATAAAAAAAGACAACCCTGGTTATTGATCTACCATACCACTCCCGGTATTAGTCAAACTCTTTGAAAACATCATCAACAAATGAATCCTGCTACATGCAAAGATTCCACTTTATGGGTTTCTTTTCCAACCACAAAACTCAATTTTTAGAGTTTGTCATTTTTAAATTATAATAACCACAACACAAACTATGTTATAAAAATATGGTCATTATTCTGATATTTTCGCCGTTCCAAGAAATTTCCGAATAGGTCCCCTTAAGATGGCCGTTCAATTTACTCGGATTGCTAAACACGAATAAAATATATGTATAGTTCCTTCTCTGATTGGTAGCGGTCGCTAGTGTGCAGTTTAGCATATTTAAAGTACCGATGTTTGGCTGCTACTGAAAAGTGAGACAGAAACACATCGACTACTTCATCTCACTTTTTATACCACTATGACTAGCCGATTAGTTTTCTTCGCATTATGGAAAAAGTTAAAAGATATATTAGTGAAAATAAAACTTATAGAAAACAATTTTAAAGGTTGTTTCAAATTAATAAAAATTATTGAACATACTTAAGATAAAAATAAATTTTCTTATTTCTCAATTGTTTTTGGAAATTTAATAAACGACTAGAAACTGTTTTTATATATTATTTCGTTGCAACGCTCGTGTTCATAAGAATTGTATCTTCGTAGAATACAATCACAGCAGTTGTGTTCAGAACTCCCATTCTTGTTATTTCGTAATTTTCTTTAAGTGAACTATCATTTGTTGTTATAGTTGTAGTATTATTGTTGTTATATACTTTCATAGTGCATCTTTGAGTTTTATTGCTGGTGATATTTTTAATCATTATTTATATAATACTTCCCCAAAAATATAATAATTCTCCAATAAAATCGTTAAAATAATTAAAAGTAGTTTATGAAAAAAATTGCTGAGACGACTCTAAAAATTAAAAATTTTTGCAATTTGTTGGTATAGATTCTAAATTTTTGCTGTTTCTAAACAATTTATGACGCCATCGATATTTTATACATATGGTAATCCTCTATTTTCATTACGAAGTACGAATGACAACCGCCGTCTCAATGATTTTTCCACTAACTGTTTCTATTAATCTTTTTAATTGTTTTACATTAAAATATATAAAATAACTAAAACATTAAATATATATTACTGCCTTTGCCTTTAGAGAAGTTCGTACGGTAAAGTAAATATTCATATATATATATATATATATATATATATATATATATCTGTCCATGTAAAGCTAATGTTTAAAAGTAGCCATGTCTCCTGGCAAGCAACGTCCATCACGTCCTCCTAAGCGAAATCGACGAGCGAAAGCTCAAAAGTTAAGAACTTTATAAGATTTTTAAAAGTTTGTAAAGAAATAAGATGTACTACAAATATGACTATTTTATATTTTTTTAGTTCTTGCTCAGAAACATACTTATTCGAAGATTTGCCAAAATCTATTGAATAATATATATAATAAAATATTTTTAATTATATATAATCTATAAACAACAAAAAAAATTGTTTTCTAAAAGGAAGAATTTACTGATATGAATGTTGACAAGTAAATCGAAACCTCAGTTCTAGCTCATTAATAAATTTACTACTAAAAACCTATTTTATTATTTTAGTGACAATAGTGATTTTGTCTGTATAAAACCTACAAAAGATTATACACGAAACAAATCTATTGGTGAATATTTTATGTCTACGTCAGAATACAATAGGTAGAAGTTATTTTATATTACAAATGATTTCTTATCGTAAATATAAAATTTTCCTCAAAAATATTTCAGTATAAGGAGCCATAGACTTTCAGTTGAAACAGATCGTTTAAGTATTCCAAAAACAACCTTATATGGTAACCGAATTGTAAATATTCAGCATTTTGCTGAAACATTATTACATTATTCAGTACGAACATTTTAGAAAATGTTCATTTGGTAAAATTGTCATATGCCAAGAGAAACGTAACGGTTTATGCAGTAATTTAATTTTAATGTGCGAGTTCTGCGATAAAATATGTTCATGTTTTAAACACACACAGAATACGGTTTCGCCAAATACATCTGTGGTATGGGGAACAGTTGTAAACGGGGGTACTTACACCCAAACAGATAACTCTTAACAGAAAAAACTCTTTCGAAATCATTGAAAGACCAATTATGGCATTCAATGGAGAAAGCAGGAATGGAAGAGTGCCGACTTGCCAAAGAAGCAGGTGATATCGATAGAGATGGTACACCATGGATATTAGTTTATTGTGATCGTGGTTGTAGTAAGAGGTCGTATGGACATAACTACAACGTAGCATCTGGAGTGGTATGTAAATCTTTCTTACCATTACATCGTTTTAAATTGCAATTTTGAAGGGGGTTATAATAGGCAAAAGAACGGGCCAATTATTATTCTTAGGAATTTGGAACAAGTCCTGCTCAATTTGTCAACGAGCACAAAATAAAAATTGTATTGCTCCTACTCATAAATGCTTCAAGAATTGGTATGGGTCCTCATCAGCTATGGAAGCTGATATTATTGTAGAAGGCTTCTCAAGAAGCATCAAGATGCATGGAGTCAAATATTTGAAATTTATAGTTGATGGAGATGCCAGTGCATTTTATCAAATACAAAAAAAAGTATCGTATGGGGGTGCTGTCGACAAGATGGAATGCACTAATCATGCCATCAAAAATTATGGCAAGTCATTACATAAAATAAGAACAGACAGCTCTATGAACATACATGGACGAAAACATATAACCACACCAATTATAAAAGAACTACAAAAATGTGCTCAAAGAGCAATTTATAATTGTAGTGGAGATGTGGAAAAATTACAAAAAGAAATCCCGAAATCTATAGATAGTGTTTTCAAAGAAAATGTAAATAATTTAAAAATCTCAGGTGTTTTATATCACATCAATGGTATGATGATCTTAACTATATTATTACTTCTAATTTCTTTGTAAAAAAGGCGCATTGGAAAACTTTAAAAAAAAAGCCTACAAGTTAGTACAAAATGAAACAAATAACAAGGCAGAATTCTGTATGTCTTTATTGGCAAAATTGAATTTTGGGAAAAGGCTAAATCTAACTCAAAAAGAATCCTTTCAAACTCGAGCATATATCGAGCATATATTGGATATAATGCAGGTATTGTTTATATTGTACACAGAGTGTTTCTGTAAGTCTGTTCAAAAATTTAGAAAATAGTTAAACAAAAATGAGATTTTAGAACCGGTTAAAAAATTTTGGGACCTAAAACAGATTTGAAGAAACATTATCTTTACATTGTATTTTGAAAAGTGATGTTAAACACGTTCTCTTTAATATTGCGCTGTTTGCTACTATTTAACTATTTAAGAAGATGGCCAAACATTTCTTAAACAGGAGGTATCTATCTTAGTCTCCCATGGGTTTAGACTAAACATTTTTTTGTAAAATGTCATCATTTTAATTCTAGTATTTGTGTTTAAATTTATACACAACTGACCTGTATGTGACTCGAATACAATGAAAACTAATATCAATTGTATTCAACTATATTCTTTCGTATCGTTTTACAATTAGCTTTTATAGAAGAAGCTATATACATCATATTTATTTTATATAGGTTATACATGGTAAAAAGGTGCCCTACAAATGGCTGGCAACGGAACGGTTGAACAACACTATATAATATAACAACACTAATATGTTTACAAATATCAAAGTATACGATGTAGGTCGCGAAATAAGCATTTAAAACGTAAACAATGTGTTCATGGCACACAAAAAAATAAAGATTATGGAAAGGATGCTATTGAAAGAAAATTGTCACCAGCAGAAATAGCTTCCGAATCAGAAAGAGTTTTACATTCGCTGCAGGTTATAACCTTAGGTTAATATAGCTGTCATTATTTATATGTGTATTTCAAATCATGGGATCCTAGAACTTATAAGCACAGATGTTAAAGGCCTCTTCATAGAGAGACTACTTTAAGATTTTTGATTATGGTTCAACTTAAAACATCCCATAGTACAAATGATTTGGTAAGGTAGTTATTTTATACGTACTAAAGATAAATTTAAATTCATTGTTAGGAATATGTAATATTAGAAGGTTGGTAGTATTGCATACACACACATATGGAAGTAGCTCGCTTCTGTCTCTTAAGACAAAATTCTTAAAAAACTCTACTAAAAGTTCTACTAAAAGTTAGTGTTTTATTGAATAACCTAAACATTCGTCATGTAAAATACCTAACATAACTTTAATTTTATGTGTAGCAGCTTCTTTATTTCAACTTGTTATTGTGTTTAATAAGTAATTAGTTTAATGTGACTAAATCTTTGTAGTTAAGCAGTAAATGGTATATTTAGTAAGTAAGTATTTATATAATTTACCACCTTGATTTACATTTTGTTTTATTAACATTTATATTCAAATGATGTTAGGTAATACATGAGCAACATTCTCAAATAGCAGAACTTACTGTGGGGCAGTATTGCTCACCAATTTATATTTATGAAAAGCAGCGCCCATTGACAGCATCCAATTTGGGCGAAATTATTAAAAGGCGGGCAACAACAACATCAACAAATCTGCTCTATCGACTACTACATCACAAACCATTCAGAACTGCCGCTATCATGTACGGTAGTGAAAAGGAGGTAGTAGCTCGTTGCAGGTTTGAGATGGAGTACGCCAAGCAAGTAAAGCCCGCTGGTTTGTTTGTTGATGAAATCTATGGGTTCTTAGGCGCATCGCCAGATGGTAATTTTTCATTACATTATGTTACTGAAATCAAATAACTATTCTTCAATAGGACTAATAGGTGACGACAAACTTATTGAAATAAAATGTTTATATAGTGCCTAAAAATCTGGCATATCATTAAGGGAAGCCGTCGCAACAAAAAACACATGCTTAGAATGTGTAAATGGAGATTTAAGTATTAAGTATTTTCTTTAAATTAATGAATCAGTGAACTGTTATTACTTTGTTACTAATCTTGATATTAAAACTCTGTAATATCATGGTTATTCAAAGTAATTGCTTCTTTTTATGTTATAGTTTCTATAATCAATTTTTTTGTCATTATAGATTCAAGGGCAATTAAACATTTCCAAGAGGCAATGGTGTTATTTTATTATTTATATTATTGATAAAAAACCATTGTTTGTACAAATCATTGAAAAGGACGAAGATATGTGGAATGAAATAATGTTACCAAAGTTAACATTATTTTATAAAGATGTTATGCTTCCAGAGATTATAAAACCTATGATGAAATAATTTAGATTATTTTTTACTCGGTTGCGATTACATCGAAAAATATTGTGGCTGAAACTTCAGCAAGGAATTGCTACTGTAAATTACGCATTTAAAGATATTGTAGAAAATATGTACCTAAAGTTTATTTCCAAATGTTAGTTTATGTGTTATTTTTCTAATTCTCAATTTTAATCATTCTTTTAACAAATATAAAATTAATTTTGACAATGTAGGGAAATACTAATCCTAATATTAAGATTAATATCACGGTTATTCAAAGTAATTGCTTTTTAGCTTTGTTATAGTGACACAATTAGAACGTTTCAAACTTTTAAATTATCAAGTAGAGATAAATTAGGCTTTATGGATTCATCCATTTGTATCGGCGAATTCGAATTTATCATTATCATGATTACTAGCTAGACCGTAACGTACTCACACTTAGGCCCGTTCCTACCAAATCGTTGACATCTATTAGATAAGCTGACTATAAGATAACGCTAAACTAACAGTTTACGGACTCGGCCTTACTACCACTTCAACTTATCTCATAGGTAGGATATCCTTAAGATATCTAAAGAATCTAGTGATTTTATTTGGGGTGATTTTTAAGTTGGTGACCATACAGTCAAAAGGCCTAATATTCTAACCTCGAACATCATCGAAAATCGAGCGTTTATTATTTTTGTCATTCTTCTTATTTTGTGTACCGTTCGAACATAGAAAACGGAAAACGATAAGAAAAAAGAACTGCGAATTATTCCAAACAGGAAATGGAAATATTGATCGATTTAATAATAATAATAAAAATAAAAAAAAAATATGTTATAGAAAATAAAAGAAGTGTCGCGTCATGGATGGCGGTTTAATAGCTTCCTCTATTTCATGGAGAATGAAAAGTCTCATTGGAAATGCGAAATCATTTCATGAATTCCCCATCTGAATGTTTATTTAGATGATTTAATCGTCTTCGTATTATTGTTTCACTTAGTATAGTAAATAATTAGTGGTGTGCAATACAGCATGAAGCGCATTGATATTCTATACACACATTGTATCGATAGATCGGAAATATACAATATCGATATTGTATCGATATTCATATCGATATGTAGATCGACAATTAATAAAAAGAAACTATGAAGAACATAAAAGTTAAAAAAATTATTTACACTTTAGTTGAATTTAAGTCTAAATTGTATAATTGTTTTTGTATCGATATATCGATGTTTTCTTCATATCAATATCGATATTTTCTTTGTATTAATGGACCAATGTGGCGATATATCGATATTACAGTGATGTGCGTATCGGCCATTCGACATGCACTGCTGTCTCGATACAATCGATACTTTAACCTATAGCCCTAGAAATAATTCATTTATGTCCTCGAAAATATTTTCTTCATCACCAGCATCCATAAAATTATCCATTTTTATAATATTTTACTGAAAAACCACGCGTACCGTTACACCAACTAGCAATTTGTGAGGTTAAGTTTCTTCTTTTATCTTTTTTTTTATTATAGAGGGGATTAGGAAATCTGTAAACAGACACCTGACCGAAGATATCATGTGTCCAGATAGTGACGGGTTGAAGCAAACATCAAGTAAACTTCGACCGTCTAAAACCCTTCCCCCTCTATTCCCGGAACCACCCGCCAAGGTACTAGCTTCAGGGAATATTAATAATAAACAATTTATTATTCTTCAATGTTATTTTCCACAACATTCTCCAAGTTCTCATCTTCACCATTTCCAACTCCTTCTAGGAGTCTTTCATGGCTTTCCTTTACTTTCATTATTTTCATTACCATTTCTTGCACTATGTTCCACAATTATTCAGTTTCTAACATCACTTTCACTATGTTTTCTCGATTTAATAATCGACCACATTTCCTTTCACAAATATGCCTTTCACCACTAAACTTTTCACAAACAAATAATGTATGTTCCAGTGTGTCTATACTATCACAGAACCAACACACCTCACTTTCCGACTTTTTTATTTTAAAAAGATACTTTTCAAAAACTCCATGACCTGACAAAACCTGAGATAAGTAGAAATCTACCTCGCCCCACTTCCTATCAAGCCATGGTTCCATTTCCGGGATAAGGATTCTTGCCCAGCCCTCATATAGATCCCATCGTTCCTGCCAGGCCTTCAATAAACTTACTCTACATTCACGTTTTGCTTCTTTACCTCTCCTATATAACGCTGTTCTTTCTTCAGCAAGTAAGTCCAGCGGAGGCATACCAGCAATAACCTGAATCTCTTCAGCAGAAACCGTTCGATATGCGGAACAAATTCTTATTGCAAGTTTTCGATTCACTCTAGTCAACATATCACGATACCTTTTAAATTTAAGGGCTCTTTGCCAAATAGGTGCTGCGTAAAGTACAACTGACTTCACCGTCGATGCAAGAAGTTTCCTACTTCTTGATCTTGGTCCACCTAAGTTCGGCACCAACCTTAAAAGTAAATTACTCATGAATGTTGCCTTACTTGATACCTCTCCTATACGTTTCGTCATGGTCATGTCTTTATTGATAAACACTCCTAGATACTTGACCCTTTCAGCACTTTTAATTACAGACCCATTTACTTCAAGGTTAAGAGATCTTATCTTTCTTCTCCCTTGAAGTAAAACCAATTCTGTTTTCTGTGCAGCTATGTCAAGACCCATGTCCTCCAGTTTATCAATAATCTGTTGAACCGCATACGACGCCTTGTCTTGCAGTTCACTCTCATCCCGACCAATGATCAACAATGCCAGATCATCAGCATAACCAATAATCTCTACTTCGGCCTCCAATTCCACTCTTAGAATTCTATCATAATATAGATTCCATAAAAGTGGACCTAATAGAGATCCTTGAAGCACTCCACAAGATATGTCGTAAACTTTCCCATTCATTTCTACCAGATAGGGACTTATATTTCCACTAACTAAGGATCCGATTATTTCCTTCCACGGTGCAGAATTAAAAGCATTTTTGATGTCCAAAAGTACTAAGGCACAGAATTTTCTATTCTTTAATGCCTCTTCCTTTATCTTATCAATGCTTTTCAGCACTTTTTCAATCGCTTGTACAGTGGATCTTCCCTTCCTAAATCCATATTGGTTTTCATGTAGAAGGTTATTCTCCTCCGCTTCTACAATCAATCGCATTCTCAGTACTCCTTCCAAAAGTTTCCCCGTCGTATCCAATAGATATAGAGGTCTATACGCCAAAGGTTGTCCTGCTTTCTTCGGCTTCTCAATAAGTACAAGTCTTGCACTTTTCCAGATCTTCGGAAATATACCTTTAGACACACAGTCATTGTATACCTCTAACAAATCCTTTCAATACTTCGATGCCAACAATCCAACTATTTCAGATGGAATGGCATCCGGTCCCGGGGCTTTCTTTTTTCTTAAATTACTGTGAGTTCCTCCACTGTAAAGGGAATTGAGTTTAGTGGACCATCCCTAGCCTCCCATGTAAAAGCTTCATGTTTAGGAAACAGTTTACTGACTTGTTCTTCCAACGTCTTATCCTCAATACCATTTCTGATTTTCAGTTTCAATCTTTTAGTAATTATTTGGTATGCCTTTCCCCAGACATCTTCTTCAAGATCTGAACATAGTTGGTTCCATTTATCTTTCTTACTCTTTCCAATGAGTTTTTTTAGTTCTTTTCTATTGTTTTTAAGTTGTAACTTCAAATTTTCAATTAATTCCAAATCAAAAATAGCCCTCCCTCTACTTCGTGTTAAGCTTCTTCTTATTCTATTGCATTCTTTTCTTTTTTCTGCAATTTAGTCGTTCCACCAGTATACTGGCTTGTGGCTAAAATTTCTGCCATTTTTCTTAACACAATACTTATTACAAACTCTCTGTATATTTTTGATTAAATTTTCTGGTGTTCTCGCTTCATCCTAATCAAAGAATGGAGTTTCGTCTTTCATCATTTTCTCCAAATTCTTTTCACAAGCTACCCACCTGCCAAAATTAATTTCACTTTCACTTCTAACACGCTCACCTATTCCTTCTACCTAAGTTGATCGAAGCAGCCGTAAAATCCACTAAGGATTCTCCAGCTGGTCCAGAAAATGTCGGAATGTTGCCTTGGTTTAGAACGATTAGATTATTTAAAGCCAACCATAGTTCTAGCATTTCTTCTTTTATCTATGAGATACCGACTTAACCCGAACCGAATTCACTGGTTATGGTTAACACAAAAGGTATCTTTCAGGTAACGTTAACTGTGAGATAAATGCAGTGGTAGTAATCGACTTTTACGTTATCTTTTAGATAGCGCTAACTACAACTTTAACTATGAGTGGTAGTAACGGGCCTTATACATTGTATCGCTTATCGCTTTTGCTCATAGAACTTCATTTTATCTAATTTAACATTGAAATAATATTATTGCAGACATTATTATTATTAGAGATTTTAGTTTTATATATTTTCATAATAAACAAATAAAATTAAATAATGCCATTATAACAGTTCTTTTATCCTTAATTGTCACCCCAACTAATGATGGCATAAACAAAAACATTAAAATTATTGAAAATATACTAAGTCTTTATTTACCGATTTTAGGTAGATTCCATTGCAAAATTTACTGAAGATTAAGTATTTTTGGGAAATCGCACATTTTCACTCGGTGCAGATTCACGCCTTAATCACAAATATTCTGCGCTTGTACTAGCGCAATTGTGAATGACACATTTGCCCATCCGTTTAAGTGTATAGTTTTTAAATAAATCGCATTATACGCAAGCCATTTTTACGGCAAAGTCTAGCAATTTTTTGTAATTAATGTGGTAAATAATTTGCAACAAAAAATATGTCATTTTGTACAGTTACTGTTAACAACAATCCTATGCATTTATTTTTTAATAAAAATGTGAGAGAAAGCCGTGAATGTACCGATTGAACCACTATCGGTTCATATAAAAATCGCCATTGAACGGCAGCCTTAATATTAAACTGAAAATGTTTCGGTGGTTCAGTGGGTTATTATCTTTAAAGTATTTGTTTATGCAACCCATTACACCTATTTTAAATTTAAATTTTTGGTGTGCTTACACACATGACAGATTTTATTGTAAATTGTGTGAGGGAGGAATTCTCTTCCTGTTCCAAATCTAACTTAAACTTAACCTCTTTCAGCCTCCCCGCACCTCACGGAACCCAGAAGCAACATGACAATGGCGAGTAGTATAATAATGACAGTTCTAGAGCGGAAGGATTGAATCCAAATCCAGTTTTGGACTTTGACCCCCGTGTTTTAAGTGTAGGGAGGGGTGCCAAATGCGTCTGGAGGAAAAAAATTAGGTTGGTACGGGAAAAAGAACTAGATTTTTAAAAAAAGTTACTAGGCGTGCGCGCCACCTATGATTCGGTGGCGGAACTAGAACGAAAAGGGATCTGTATTACCGACATGAGTAGCGAAACTGTTGAACGAAGAAGAAATCTATATTATCAACAAAGAAAAAACTTAATTTATTGTTTCATAGAGGGCACCAAAAAAATTTAGCGCCACCTATGATTGAGCGGTGGAACTAGAACGAAACAAAATCTGTATTAACGATGACTGTGACATTTTAAAAAATCAATTCATCGCGTTTAATGGAGAGGGTTCAAAGAAAAATAAGAATAAGATTTTAAAACATTTATTTACAGGAAAAAAAAATGACCAACAGTCTAGACATACGGCGAAAATAGTATTTTCTATGTCGGGTCGACGATAGAGGCTCCAAACTTCGTAATTGAGTTCACCGTATTTTTCATCTTTATATTGATAATGGAAATGTTCGATAAATTTAAAGTTTCTATTTATTATGCTTTCCTCATCTTCGAAAACTAATTTAGCTGTATTATTATCTTCAAAGTAGCCGTTTGCTATAAGATACCGCAGGAGTTCATTTTTCATTCGTATTTAATATAACGTGTGTAGACGATGCGAAAATTAGAACTTGACTGAATAATATTGAAATTTTACTGCCATATAGTCATGATAATCCTCCCCCTCTCATGCTTAATTTGGATTTTAAGCGAATGGTTTCCTGCTCGCACGATGAGCAATACCAACTGCATTCGGGGTGATTAATGATTTATTTGCAGGTGTTTGGGTAGGGGCAGGTGATGATGACGACGATGTTTTAACATGTTGTCGTTGTTCCTCTGGTTTAGGTAGCATTTCATTCTTACACTTTTCAGCCCACATATTAATTTCCAACCGTAAATCGACATTTTGAGCAATACAATTCGCTAAATCTTGCCTAACGTCGATAACTTCTTGCGTGCGCTGATCGAGAGAGCCTTTTAAATGATTTATTTCTTGAATAGATCCCGAATCCCTTAATGTATTATAACATTCTTCTGAAGATTTAAGATCGCTATGATATGTAATAGATAATTTAGTGAATCTCAAATCAAGATCTTTGTTCCATAATTTACATTCTTTTAAATTTCTAGTGCAATTAATAGTTTGAGCATAATCACCACCATCATCATCATCATCATCAATAATATTGGTGGAGATGGCTCGTAAAGTTGTTGATGACGGCGGCGGCGACGGTGGTAAAATAGTAGAAATTTTATAAAAAGGGTTTACCAGACGACTCGATGGCGTTGTAGTCGTTGTTGTTGTTGTTAATTTCTTTTTCTTTTTCCCAACAGTTTTTAAATTAAACAACTCAATGGAAAACGGTGACACTTCTATTTGTACTTGTCTGGTACGGTTTCTAACATTGTTTGCGATTGAAGTAGATCCATTTTTAAAATATGAAACATTAAAATGCTCACCACTGGCATAGCTTACGCAGCACAAAACCAATATAAACAACATTTTTTCGTTTATATATACTACCGGACATGAACTATACAAAACTAACCGAAAGATTGAACTTGAATGCATAATTAAATTCAATAAATATTAAATTTTAAAGCTGGCGGGGGATGTAGTAAGTAAAAAAGAAAATAAATTACTAATCTTTATATATATATATTAAAAAAGATTTTTTTATACAGAAAAATTTATTATTTATCAACAAACTCGATTAAAAATGCCGGATTTGTTCGATCCTTATACGTACGTTGCCCAAGGTAAACCAGACACATATCTCGTAGAGCTTCGATTTGCTGGTTGGTAATATATTCCGCAATTCTTTTCGGAAGGAACATGTTGAAGCCTTCTTGAAGTTCAACGACGACGAAGAGCCATTTAACGCTTTTGGATATTTTAAGACGTTTCGTGTTCTCAATCGAATAGGGAATGTTTACCTCTAATTCCGATATAGATTTCGTTGGTAGTACTTCAAACTCACATTGTTTGTTTAAACTCAACGCTGTCGACGATTGTGTTGAAGTCATTTCAATCTTTTACAGAATCTAATCTGTACTGATAACAGATAGTTCAAACCGTGGGTATATATACGTTTTCAACAGGATGTTTTGGCACAAATTAGATCATGGTATGAGCTAATGTCCTGTTATTAAGAATAAATTACTTTTAGGCGGACATTATACTGTAAAATGACCTCCCCAATATCCTGTCATTACTCTCGCCCGGAGAGTATACTATAATGACCCCAAGCGTATGTATTAATTCCATCATTAAGATATCGCTTCGTATCGTGAGGCGAAAGAGCTAATTTATTTTGTAATACGGTAAAAACTTTATGGTAATATCTTCTAAATATAATTTGTTTTTTCATATAATTCAGATTTCGAATTTAAAGAATGTAAATAATTTTCAAATATTAATTTACTATTGAACTATTGAGCTTTTAACACCTTTTGATTTTTTAACAACACGTCCATTAGAAACCCTATTTGCGTACACCTTCGCTCTCAAACCTACAAATTCAAGCATAATGTTACCGCAATTTTCATCCTTCATAAGTCCCAATACCGCTTTATTTTGAAGCGGAATATTAAATTGATTATTAGGACAATAATTCGATGTATCAAATTTATCTAATCTTAATTTTACATCCTCATAAATATCTTCGGAATTGATTAGTACGGTGAAGCTGTCGGTATCCATATAATAACATAATAATATAACATAATCGAATACCGTCGCCGTATTTTGATTTCAGAAAATCGTAATAGAACTGATACATCAATAATATTGATAACTCCAAAACTGTAAAACCAACATTACACGGTTTATCATAAACAACGTGCAGTCGATCCATTTGAATGGCCGACAAATTTTTAGTAAATATTTTAGAACTTTTAAAATTTAATTTAGATATTAAGGTACGCGCACCAATTCGCGGCCGTCCCATACCCGCAATTACATTATCCCAGCTGGTTACCAATTTAACATCAACTCTTTTTTCCACGTTCTCCATGATTTTTCCAAATACCGAATTGTTCATTAACTTGAAAAAATCTGTCTCAAAAGCATGTTTAGCCGTCTGACGCAATTCGGTATTTTTATCAATGTAGGATTTCAACCAGGCGGACTGTTTAAACGATAAAATTCTATTAATATTATTAATTATGAGACCGTGAGCAACAGCATGCTTCAAATTTCTATAGTGTATTATATAATTCTTTTTATCAAATAAATTCGGTATTAATCGTTTATTGCTTTCACGTTTACCGCAAGGTGGCATAATATTTTCGGGTAAAAATGATAAATCGTTATGGGAATCGTGTAAACTTTCCGGATAGGTGACGTCCACATCTAAAATTTATCCAACATCGGTATTATCAGAAGCATTAGAAATTTAAATTTTGAGTTTCTTGACGATCTAACCATTTAAAATCGCTAATGGGCATGTGTTGCGACATCGCCCACCCGTATAAGTTATTAGCGTCTTAATACATTAGAAAAGTTGATGGTAAATTGGAATCGTAATTGTCAATATATTTGTTATTGGCTTTCGCATATCGAACGGAACATTGCGCAATACCCTTACGGATTCTATATTTAATAAAATGTATGTTCAATATCTGTAAGTAATATCAATTTGTCCCAAGAAAGACCGGGCGCCATACAATAATGAGCGGGATCTAACCCGTACGTGTCAAAACAAACCCGCCTAAATTAAATAGAACATCCGGTTTTAAATATAAATCCGAATAATCTTTTAAATTTCGACAATTAAATGTTTCCCATACCGTTTGAGCGTGAGTATATTGCTCAACGGTTATGTGATCTAAATTTAACTTGCTAAAGAACGCCCGCTTAGAAGGAAGTGATGTATCGTTCAGTTTATCAAGCGAGTTGATGTAATTGTATGGAAATACGCCATTTTGTTTAATAACTTAAATTGATCGTCGTTTGGGAAAAATTTTCGCACATTTAAAAGGTCTCGTTGTTCTAGGTTACTCGCTAAAACATCTAATGACGATGCCATGAACCTACACGAATCCACAAATCTTCACTTAAGAAAAACGTTTTTAAAATTCACTTCATTCGTCGATACTCTATCGACTAATACTTTTTTACTAAAGCTAATGTATTTTTCTTTGTTATTGGGTATAACGTCAAGTCCGCCCTCAGCGGAATCAGCCATTTCTTTAACGAATAAATGACAATCGTAACCGCTAAAATTGTGAAAAAATATCGGAATGAAATTTGGTATTTGAAAATTTAGGTTGCAATTTGAACGGGTGGGTCCGCGATATTTACCGCTTATATGACAATGATCGCGAACCTTAATTAGAACGAATACATCGTTAAAAGGATTTTCACAAATAAAGCAAGTTTTAGCTGAATCGAAAACAACTTGTTCACTAATCGTTGAAGGTAACATTGGTTTTATCGTTTTAAAATATGTATCATAGATAAATTGTGCATCAGCGAGTAATCTTGCTACAAAAACTTTAGCCGCGTCCGGACACGTATAAGATTCAAATTTATTCCAATTATCGTCAATTGTGGAAAAGATATAAGTAGTATAGCTAAGGGGATTCTGGGACCGAAACCCTGCAGTGGTGGCGCCCAGTCTCTCAGACCCACTTGATGGACAGGGGGGGTTTACCACTCTTCGGTAAGGTCACCGGAAGCTGAAGAACAACCCTTATGGCTGAAGAAGTACGGTGAAGAACTACCCCGATGGCTGAAGAACTACCCTAATGGGTGAAGAACAACCCCCGGGTAGCTGAAGAACTACCCTTAGATGAAGAACTACCCCTGTCTCACCTGTCCGAAGAGCTACCCCTTGTCTCACCTGTCCGAAGAACTACCCTTGGCACCCTCACCTGGCTAAACCCCTTGTCTCACCTGTCCGAAGAACTACCCCTGGCAGCCTCACCTGGCTGAAATACCTGGGCGGCCCACCCCGGCCGTCAAGCCAAGGTCAAAGGTGACGTCAACTGATAAGAGATTAAAAACAAGGTGACGTCAACCGATAAGAGATTAAAAACAAGGTCAAAGGTCGTGACAAAATAAAAGAAAAATTTGTTTTCATTTTCTTTATTTTTATTTTAACTTTGATATGAACCTAGAAATGATTTACATTTTGAACAATAATGATCGATATTCATACAAGGGTCTATAAAATACGGAATACAAACGCAAGGCCAAAATCTGTAATTTTAAAAATATAATAAAAATAAAATAACGTAAAAAGTTTCTTTCTTACCCAAACACACATAATAGTAAGGTAAAAAGATGAGTTCTGTGTGTAGTTTTTGTTTTGGTATATGTAATCCCTGTATGAGTACATTTCGGACAGAGAATGATTTGAGATTTCGGACCATAAGAGGAATTCATGAATGAGCATGAATATAAACTTATTTAGAGAATGATGTTATTCGAGAAATTACAGTTACATATATAGGAAGAAAATGACATTTATAAAAAAAAAAATATTGCATATCATTATTTATTTTAAATAAAACAAATCTTAAAAATTATATTATAATAATTTAATTATAAAAAAATAATAATAATTATAATATAATTATATATTATTATAATTATATTATAATAAAGGACTATCCTTTAGAATTTCGTAGCACTTAATGTCAATTGGACTACTTTTTCTTTTCCTCCTTCTTTCTTCATTTCTTCTTTCCTGTTCATCTTGTTGTTTATGATTTTGGATTGATGTCTTGCAAAAGCAGAAATTGTTTTCACATACATTACACCATATAGTGGGCATGATTGCAGAATGAAATGAATTGAGAGGAAATCTCTTATTTATACTTTGGTTGGATAGATTTTTTTATAATGCTGATATAAACTTATTTACATTATGTATCATCTTTAACCGGTCACCATTTCGTTGTAAAATTTCTATACGACATTTTTTTTAATTTTTCTTTATACTTTTCATTATGAATTTTAATTATAAGAATATTGAATCTCATTTGTTCAATTTCTTTGTCTAATTGATCAATTATTTTTTCATCAGAATTAATTTTTTCGTATGCTTTTAGTAATTTTCCTTGTATAGTTGTTAGAGTTTCATTTAATTCTTTGTTACGTGCTGTTAGAATTACCGTATTATTTACTAATGTTTCTATTGTTGTTGAATTTGGTAAATTTTGACTTACAGATTTAATTTGGTTATAGCAAATGTCATTTAACGTAGGTTCACATTGATCACAACATCTTTCTAAATTGTTTTTACACTTTTGATATATGTTACTACTAGAATTATATAGAGCTTCATAATTCTGATACACAATTTCATATTGGTCCTTATAATAATTTTCTTCTTCTTGACTATTTAATCCATTTATTGATAATAATAGTAGAAGTATGAAAACAATCATTTTTTTTTACTCTTGTTTTTCTTGTTGTTATTGTTGTATGCACTAGAATACGATTAAATGAGATTAACTATCGTTGCAACTTATATATGTTTTCTTACTTACATGTTCCAACTTGTTTTTATGACGTCATATCTTGTTTAAGTGTTAGTGCAATTTTTTTATAACCCCAAGGTTTTGTATCTGTGTAAGAATAAGATACTTATTATATAATTTTTTTGTTGAATGGTGTAAACATTATGCTTTTGTGACCTAATGAAATTTTGTTCAGTAATAAATGTTTCATTATTAAATAAGCATTGATAATAGTTTTCGAATGTTAATGTTTTTAATGATGATGATTTTACACCTTTTGCCTTTTTACTAACACCAACATTTGATATAATTGTATCAATTTCATTGCAATTTTCACCTTTCTCAATAAGTTTGTTTTCAAGTTCATTGATTTCTTTTTTAGAAGTTTGAACTTTAATTGCATACATTTTTGATTTCAAACCAATAAATTCAGTCATAACACGACCATTGTTTTCATCCTTCATCAAACCTATTACTTTTTTGTTTTTTTGTGGAATATTATAAACATTGTTTGTTGGATAGTCTGATGTATTGAAACGATCTATATCTTTTTTAATTTCCTCATAAATATCTGATGTAAAGAAATTATAAATTAAACTATCAGTATCGGTATATAGTAATTTTGCATTACATCCGAATTTTTGTAGGACATAATTGTAGTGAAAATCGTAAAGAAATGTTTTAGAAATATCTAAAATTGCCATTCCAACGTATATTGGTTTGTTAAAGTGAATTTTAAACCTTTTCATTTCAATAAGAATTAAATCCGAATCAATAATTGTACAATTACTAAAATTTGGTTGAGATATATAATATTTTGCACCATAACGTCCAGACCATCTGTTCACTAATTTAACGTCTCTATATTTTCGAACGTTTTCCATAGTTTTACCAAAAACTGCATTATTCATTAATTTAAAATAATTTTTTCCAAATTCATTTGTACTTTCTTTTCTCATTTCAGTATTTAAATTTATATATTTTGATAGCCAATTACTTTGTGAAAATTGTAATACTTTATGGATTTTATTAATTTTTATATGTAATTCTTTTTTGTAAAAAATGTGGTCATTAATTTAGGAAGTTTTGATTTCGAGCCGGGAGGTACTAAATGTTCTGGACATAATGGTAGATCTTTATGCAATTCATATAGCTCTGTTGGATAAAATAAATCAACTTCGTAAATGTAACCCATAGAACTTTCTGTTGATATATTTTCAATGTTTGGTATTGTATATATATATCATCTACCCATTGAAAGTTTCCATACGGTAAATACATTAACATTGCCAATCCATACAAATTATTAATATCGAAATACATTAAATATGAAATATTTTGTTCTATATCAAAATTATCCATATATTTATTGTTTGCTTTTCCATACCGATTTGAATATTGTGATATACCGCTTCTTATTCCTCGCTCAACAAACAATAACATATCTACGTCAGTTAAAAGTTCCAATTTAACATCAGTAATTTTTAACATAGCATCAAAGGCCAAACCAGGTGCTGTACAATAATGTAATGGGTCTAAACCGTACGTGGATTTACATAGTTTTCGAAAGTTTTCAAAAATGTCTGCTAATATTAGTACATCTGTTTTCAGGTACAATTCAGCATACTCTTGTAAATTTCTAACATTAAACTGATTCCAAACATTCATAGCATGTTGATATTCAGATTTAGATATTTCCTTTTTATTAATATTACTATAAAAATGTTCTATTGATGGTAATTTTGTATCTTCTAGTTTTTCCCAAATGTCTAAATACTCATATGGAAAAACTCCTTTTCTTTGTAACAGTTGAAATTCATCGTGGTTACTACAGAATTTTTTTGTAATAATTTTTTGTTCTTCCGTTAGATATGATGACAATTTATCTAAACTTGATCGGATTGAATCGGAAGGAATCAATAAATTTAAAGTAAACATTTGT
This sequence comes from Onthophagus sagittarius, assembly GCA_036711965.1. Classification (NCBI taxonomy): domain Eukaryota; kingdom Metazoa; phylum Arthropoda; class Insecta; order Coleoptera; family Scarabaeidae; genus Onthophagus; species Onthophagus sagittarius. The sequence goes on along the minus strand of JASERS010000011.1, from coordinate 440,791 downwards.
ATTATTAACATATTTTTTAAATGATATGTAAGTCTCTTTGTTAACTGGTAATAAACAAATTCTACCTTCAAACTGAGTACTAATAGATTTAATTATGAAATGTGAGTCATATACAGACAAGTTATGAAAGACTACGGGAATTGAATGTGCATCTTTAAAGTTCAAATTACATTTGTTATGTGCAGCACCTCTAAAGGATCCAGTTAAATGACAATGACCTCTAACTTTTATATCTTCATTTCCAATATACTTCGAACAAATACAACAAATTTTAGAGTTTCTATACATAAGTTCTTCATCTATAGTTAAATTCATCGGAACTATATTTAAAATTAGTTTATTTACATTTAATGCAATTTGTTCCAATTTCTTAGCAAACCAAATATTACAATCTCTACCTGTATAAATATTTTAAATAGAATGCTATGCTAAAGGCTTGATGTTTTTGAAGTCTATTTAGAGTCGTTGTTTTTTTATCGTCATCATATTTTAATAATATACTTTCAATGTCAGCATATATTACAAAAGGGACATCTAAAGTATGCTTAAAGTTATTAAATTTTAGTATAGAATCTGAAATTTTAGGCAATGTAACTTTTGTTTCATTAACATTAATACAATTTATCAAATGTTGATTTAAAGCAGTTTCGCTCATAAAATGGTTCAAACACCGTTCACATAAATATTTCTTGTTTTTAGATTTGCTAATTTGATTGTACAATAATCGTTGTAAATTTTTAATAAGAGCAAAATGAAAAATTTTTTTATTATATGAAATAATATTGTGGTAATCATCATTATCATCATCATCATCATCATCATTATTATCATCGTCAATAGAAACTGTAAATAGATTAATTTTTTCATTAAAATCATATTTGCTCAAGTAAGATGGTACAATTTCCTTCTTTTTACCATCATTACTTATAGTATATGTATTAATTGAAATGTTATTCATCAATTCAAATTTTGGAATATCTTTTAATCTTATAGGAAATCGAATACCATCGTATTTTAAGATTTCACTAAAATGTGGATACGATGATATTCTTGATACATTTTGGTTTATTGTACATGGATATTTTGCAGCTACAATTGACCAGAGAAAACAATAAACATCATCATTTTTTATGTTAATTACAGCTTTAGTATTTTTAATAAATTGGGGAAGGTCCTGGTAGGTTGAAGTGCCATAACTAATAGGAGAATAGTTATTAATATTGACTTTTAAATGTAGAATTTCATATAAAGCCCATCCGGAATCTCGTTCTTGAAATTCCTCTAATTTTCTCAATATTTTATCAATTACGTTTTCATTATACCAAATTTTTAATTTTGTGTTGTTATCAACTATTTCATTTCTAGTAGCAATGTGCTTAACATCGGTTTCAAGAGTTTGAGGTTTAATGAAGTTACAATACAATATAACATTTACTTTCAATAAAGATCTTTGAAGTGATTTCTTTATTTGATTGGAAACACATCTAAACGCTTTTTTAAGGAAAAGTTCAGGATCTACAATATTGTAATTGACAATGATTCCAGTACAAATTCTACCATCGAAACACGATTCTAAATTTTCCCATTTTATATTCCTATTACGTGTAGATGATTTTCTATTCTTTAAATACCGAAATTTATCTCTATAGAATTTCAAATGTGCTAAATTCGATTCAATTTTTAAATAATTAACTCCTGGTAATTTATTTTTAATAACTTTTCGCATTATACACATTGTACTGTTCAATAATTTTATCCAATGTGCTAATTGTTTGTCAGTTTTAATTATTGCACTAACACGTTTAACGTTAGATACTATATTTGCAGAAAGTTCATTCATGATGAAGTCTATTTAAAAAATGAATTAAAGTATAATTATAAAAATATATAAAAAAAACTTACTTGTCTTGTTGGGTTACGTTTGCTAATAATACTTCGTAACTCACAATTTTTTTGTATTATTTTCTTCTTATAGCTAGCTGTGCTGACGTAATAACAAATAAAACGGTTGCTAACATAAATTTTGTAAGAAATCACAAGGTTATCAAGTCAAATGATTTTTTTGAATACATCAGCAAAACATGTTGACGTAAATTGCACAAGGTTATCAGGTCAAATGATTTTTTTAAATACATCAGCAAACATGTTGACGTAACTTTTGAATATATCAGTAAAACATGTGATATAAATTTTTGCAGAGTTGACAAATTATTTATATATAAATTTTCTCGATCGGTTCGATTTAGCATACACTCAGTCACCGAGTAAGTAACTCATCTACCGAAGCAAAAAATAAATAAAATGACTACACCACCAAGCACTTTGTTGGTAACATCAACAGACTCGGTAAATTTACCGATGAAGAGTTTACATGTAGTATGTAAATATTTATTCAGTCGGTACGTTGTTTTCATTCTCCTTTTTTTTATTTATTAATAATTCTGAATTAGGTTTGGTTTGAAAGACATGAACTTAAGGGCAAACTGTATAGTAATCAGTTTACTCTACACACCAAAACATGACACGTTACAAAAAAAGTTTGGAAACCTTCCAGTTAAATACACACGACTTTCAGTGGAAAATGAGATGGAGGTTCAACTGTTAGGGTCAATAATGAGAAAATATAATTTTGATTTACCTGGTGTAGAGGATGAACCACAGCAACCAAAAATAGAAGCATCAACAAACAGAAAATCGGCAACAAATATTAAAATTCTAGATGACGTTCAGGTAAAAGCTGCGATAATGCAGCAACCAAGAATAGAAGGATCAACAAAGCGAAAATTGACGAATATTGAATTTCCTGATGACAATGATGAAATATGTGTTATTGAAGAAGAAGAAATGGATTCTAAAACACATAACTTTAGAGATACAGATTATAAAATATATAAAAAGAAATCCAAGGGTGATGATGATGATGATGATGATGTTGAACAAAGAAAGGCAAAAGATTTTTTGAAAAGTAGAACATAAGTGCTGGTGGTGTAGTTAGTAGTTTAATTAATAAAACCAATGAGGTGTAGTTAGTAGTTTAATTAATAAAGAAATAAAACGTAATACAAATATCTTTTTTATTGTACAAACCAATCATATAATAAATTTACATTAACTAAAGAACAATTTAATGAATTAATCGCATGACCCTGACAATGATAATTAATTGAACAAGTTTTGTTTAATTCTTCAAAACTTGGACAATTAAATTTCTCCAAATTTATTATAATATTTCCCGAAACAATTTTCTTCATACGATTCACTTTGTTGAGTCCTTTAACTAAAATAATACCATCACCAACAATGTTTTTTACATAACTGTTTATTTCATCAGATTCGATGAGCCAAAAATTGTGTTCGTTATCCAGATTATGATCCCAATTTAATCCATGATAGTTGCATTTTAACCATTGAAAATGTCGTTGAATTTTATTGTTGAACCATGATACTTCATATGGTAACCGTACGAAGGTATGGTATTTAATATTTTTACTAACATCATAAACTGCCAACTCTCTAATATATATTTCACTTTGTCCATATTGAAATCCTTGAAAGTCTATGATAAACATTTTTTTTTTCTTATAAGATCTTCACCACACTAGTTAACGGATTGTACTTTATAAGTCGATCGTGTAAAATAAGACAGTATGCAATTGTTTTGTCGGGAACGTTTTGAGAGGTTTCGAATTCCAACCGAATATCTACTGCACCAGTCTTCACAGCTTCAGATTGATGACTGCAATCTATTATTACAAACGGTCCAAAGTGTTTAAAATTTGATGGTGAAAGACAAGGTTCTGCCCCACCATCATTTCCATTTTTAAAGTAGTAGGATTTTTGAAATTGTGCATACATTTCATATAGGATAGCCCATTGATTTTTTTCAAAATTTAAATTCATGTTATCATAAGGATAGACGTCAGAGTTTAAATATAACTTAACATTTGTTAAATTACAATCATCGAATTCGCTAATTTGTTTACTAGCAGAATTTTTTCTATCTGTTTGTAATGCAAAAATTACAAATCGTGGTTTTTCTAATTGGCTAGTCGTTTTTACAGTCCATGTATGTCTTGTGCTCGCTTGTACTAGGGGGAGTTCTTGTAATTCCCAACTTCTAAATGCCACCTCTAAATCTCTATCAATATATTTCATAAGACGTAGTTTTTCAATATCTGCTACAACAACATGTGGCATTTTCCACATAATCTTATTAATTTCAATTTTAGGTTTATCGGTACCCGTAACGGGGACATTAATAATACAATTGAGATCTGTATTACTTCGTATTAATACAAGTTCTTGACGTACATTCATAATAATTTTCGGAAAATCTTCAGCAAATCCTAATAACATTGACAAGGGAATGCATACACTGAAATAACCATTTTTATTAGTTATTTTTGGTAATTCTGTGGTATTCCAACCGGCATTTTCCAATCTAATACATTGATTTGCTGTGTAAGATGCAAATGTTTTTAAGGTTGTTGTTATACCAGGATTACGAGTACGATCGATTGCAGTTCCAGCTAGTTCATAACGAATTTCCTCAAATAAAAATGTAATACCATTATTTACAAAGTGCAAATCCTTACTAATCGTTTTTCCATCATCTTTTAATAATCTACCTTCTATATATAAATAACTTTGTGAAGGTAATGTATACACATCTTGTGTTTGAATGGGAATACGTATTTCATCATTATTATTAAAACTAGTTGCAGCATAAGGTTGATGATTGTGGTATTCAAAATTTACAATTGAATTATCTGATAAAACACCTTCACCAACTCTCAAATTACTGAAGCTCATTGTTTTTTTTTCTAAATCGACAAGCACACAAGAACAACAATCCTAACAGTCTTAAAATAATTTTAAACCAAAAATCTACCGTTTTATTTTCTTTGAATTTTAAATCCCAAAGAACGTAAAAATTTTTTATTAGATGCTGTTAACACTTTCAACTTTCTTTTAACGCTGCTTGTTTTATGGTTGTAATGTTGTTTTTTATTATTTTTTAAAATAGAATAGTAATTGTTCTGGTTATTTTGATACCTAAACACCATTTCTAGATACACACTTTAAATGAAGTCTTACTGTTACCACTTCACCATTAAAATTAATCAGGTTTCCATCCTGGTCAGTTAATTTAAGTATAATTTCACTAATATACTTGGTATTGATTGGTAAATAGATAACATTATTAGGATTTTCAACAATTTTTGTACCTGGCATTACTGTTGGGTAGAATACATGTAAAATATGCATTGGATGATCATTACTGTAGGAATTTGTTACCAAATTACATTCCACATTAATATTATTAATTTGAAAAATATTTACAGGTTTATCTGATTCGTGTCTAATATCCTTGGGTAATATCTTATTGTGAAATCCTAATAAACTTCCAATATTGTTTGGTTTCGTGAAATCTATCTCTTTATTACATTTAATTTCACTTTTCAATGTATTTCGATTTATCCAAATACGTAGAGTTGTTTTTGAGGTTGTTTGTTTAACCGTTTTTTCTACTTCATCAATATGCTTCTGTATATAATTACTGATATCATCAATTTCATATAATCCTGCAGGTAATGTAACCTTCTTATTACCATCATAATAAAAATTATTGTTTGAAACGTCAACGTTTGGAATCGAATTATAGCTAACGAAATTTACTAGACCTATTACATAGGTATCTTGATCATTTAAAATAATCGGTGGATATATTTTACTACTTAGGATTGAGGATCTCTGATGAAATGTAAACGTGTATGACATTTTTTAACACTAAGTGTGAAATGCTAAAGAAACGCAATTGTCTATTCTATTTATACAATTTATTTAATAAAAACTTTATACATAGGTGACCACAATTATAAGATGGTTTCTTTAAAGTTTGATAATTTGTATAATTATAGAAAATTTGTACATTTCCGTTTGATTTAAAATAGTTTTGAACTTCTTTTGGAGGTCGAAGGTTACCATATGAATCAAAGTAAACAATTTCATTTCCCCTTTTTTTATATGCAACCCAATGAGTTCCAGGACCATTAGTATTATCCAAATTAATCACACCATTTTCATATTTTTTTCTTATTTTACGAGGAAGTTGATCTTTCATGAAAACAACACGAAAATGTTGTATTCGAAATTTTTTTACATAATGTTTTATATCTATATCTGTGAGTGGTGCTCTTTTCATTGTCTTGTATACCTTCGTTGTGCTTCTATTGGATGCAAATAGAGTACTAATCCCGTTTTGTATGGTTTTAAGTATGCACCCTTTCCTATTGCTATTGCTTCCATTGTTTTATTATGTCGTTGTGATTCTACTAAATCCTGTTTTGCCTGTTTTGCTTGATTAATAGCCTGTGCAATTTTTGCTGCACCACCACCAAGTGCTCCTAGTGCACTTAATCCAGCAAAAATCGGTATAAGTGGTAATACACCACCGGTCTTAGGAATCGGTATTATGCGTTTTTTCTTATCTGTTTTCATTTTTGATTTAAATTTTCTACTCGCTTTACTTGCAATCCGTATAGCCGTATTAATATCTCTGGGTTGATCTCGAATAATACGTTTTTTTATTGTACTAATCACCTTGCCCAATTGATTACGGATTTTCTGTTTGGATTTACAACATTTTTTTTCATCTTAAAAAAAAAAATATTCGTCCAGTCACCAATAAGGATGAAATAAGATTATGGAATTTTGAGTAATGTAATTATAATATAACTATTGCTTTATTCTTTTTTTGTTATCATCATCATCATCATCATCTTCACTATGTTTACGTTTCAAATTTATTTTAGTCCTTTTTGCGTAATTTATACTATCATCCGATTCTGTCCGTAAACGTTTTACACCACATTTAACCATTTCATTTAGTTTAATTTTTTTATTGTCATCAATATCTTCAATTTCATTATTACTTCTTTTTCGTTTATTATTAATATTACAATCATCCACATCCATATGCTCCACATCTCTTTGTTTTTGTTTACTTAATACTTGTAACATTGCTGGAGTTAAAATTTCATTTACCATGTTTGTTTTCTGTTTATTAATTTTTTGCTTTTTGACTTTTGGTTTTATCGTAGGTTGTTCTTTCAAACTATTCTTTATACTACTCTGAACTTCTTCTACAACTTTGATGATTTTTTTAATGTAATTTAAATGTTTATTTATAATTTTATCACAGTTATTAATATTATTAGAGTAGCCCATTCCCATTTTCACTTTAGCTCGCATTGCACCTGCAACACCTAATGCTCACATCCTTTCACCAGCTGTAGCATCTTTAGATTTAAATCGAACCATCGCTCGATCTGCTAATGTGTTATCAGCCTCGTGACGTGCTTTCAAATCCTTATCCAATGTATAAGCTATATCGTGTTCTTTACAAGCTTCATCTAATTTATTTACACCTGAATCACCTCTTTTTAGTCGCTTTTCTAGTTTTGTTCGGGGTCCACAATAATTATAACCAGGTATATGCAGTTCAAACGGTAAAGCATTAATAACGCTATTTACCAATCCGCTTCCTAAATATACCTTCATTATACTTCACCAGTCAATTGCACATTAATAAATAAAAAGGTTACGTGTTTATTTTGTTATTTTATATTCAACAGTTTCGCGTACAATGAAAGTAGTACCACAAAAAGTTTCTTTGAGTGTTGAAAATCACGATTGTGATGCAGGTGAAGTTAAAAACAAAAACAAACATGGAATACTTTTACCATCAACTATACGGTCAATGATAATTGGTCCATCAAATTGTGGAAAAACAAATGCGTTAATTACACTAATTGAACATAAGAATGGTTTAAAATTTGAAAATATTTATTTGTATTCAAAATCGATCTATCAACCAAAATACATCTATTTAAAACGACTACTAAAACCGATAAAAGGAATTACGTTTAATTCATTTAATACTAACGAAAACATTTTGCATCCTAATGAAGCATTACCTAATTCGATAATGATCTTTGATGACGTTTCTTGTGACAATCAAAATATTATGCGAGAATACTTTAGTATGATTCGTCATAACCATATCGATTGTTTTTACTTATCACAAACGTATGCTAAAGTACCGAAACATCTAATAAGAGATAACACAAATTTTATTGTCTTATTTAAACAGGATGATCTCTATTTAAAACATGTTTACAGCGATCATGTATGCTCCGATATGGCGTTTGATAAATTTAAGGATATGTGCAATTTGTGTTGGCAGGATGCGTTTCAATTTTTATCGATATTTAAGGATTACCCTTTAAACAGTGGGAGGTATCGAAAGGTATTCGATCACTTTATATTACCATGATAATAAAAAAATAGATTCATTATTACTCTAAACACCATTGTATTTACATAGAAATATGAATGATAAACAAATTACAAGGAGACTAATTGCAAAAAGACGTGATATTAAGAATAAACTTGATATCCTAAAATATGGTGAAATTGTAAAAGAACGAATGTTCTCACCTATTACTAAACAACTGAAGATTATTCAAACAGAATTAGATAAAAAAACTAACACTCAAGCTGATGACAACGATTATGATGAAGAAAAAATAATATCGTCCACTCCTGATGATACCGATGATAATGATGATATTGATGATAGTAATGACAGAGATGGTAGTGATGATGATGATTATGATAGATCAGGACTAGCTAAAAAATATCTTGAAGATATACAGGATGAATTGAAACAGAATAAATTTGATCATAAGTATGGTGTAAGACATGATACTGAACAAAGAAAATTATTTATTGGAGATTCACCATTATCAATATCAACGTCAGGTAATATTATTGTTAAAAATAAAACGTATAAAGGAACACGTGGTTTATATGAACTTTTATTTATGAAAAATCCTCAAAAATATACAGAACAAGATAAAAAAAATTACTCTGATATTGTATTAAAAACCAATGCACACAAACGTCATTATCTACCTGATACACAAGTTGATAGTAGTAAATCAAAGAAATATGTAAAAATTTTAGCTCCTCTAGTAAATAAGAAAGGTGCTGGTGTATTAATGTCACATATTGATAAAAATGTAGAATATACATACTGGGATAACCCTAATGAACTTGTAGATAGACTCAGACTTTTACTTGCATCACATGAATCTGGTAATACAGGTGTTATAAATGAAATTAATTCCATAATTGAAGAATTGCGAGAAGTAAACATTATAGAATAAGTTATGACTAATGAGAAGCGACAAGTTGTAGAAGAAATTCATAAAGGGTCACGCATAAATTTTCCTAGAAGAAAAGTTATTTTAAAATCTTTAAATGATTTATTTCAAGCTGATTTAGTTGAAATGATTCCATATGCAAAAGAGAACGATAATTTTAAATACATTTTAATAGTGATAAATTGTTTTTCAAAATTCGTATGGGCCATTCCTGTAAAGAACAAGTCGGGATATGAAATTTCCAATGCTGTTGAAAAAGTAGTGAAAAATACTAAACCAAAAAATTTACAAACTGATCAAGGCAAAGAATTCTTTAATAAGTACTTTAAACATGTAATGACAAAATATAAAATAAATCACTATAGCACTTATAGTGAAAAGAAGGCTTCCATCGTTGAACGTGTAAATAGAACATTAAAAAATATAATGTGGAAAGAGTTCAGTTACAGAGGAAACTACAAGTGGATTGATATTTTAGATGATATTGTAAATAAGTATAATAACACAAAACACAGAACTATTGGAATGAAACCAATAGACGTTACAAAAAAGCATGAAAAAAAATTACTTTCCACAGTGTTTAATAATGTTAAAATTACCAATTTTCATAAACGTAAATTTAATGTAGGTGATCATGTAAGAATATCAAAATCTCGAGCAATTTTCGATAAAAAATATACTCCTAATTGGTCAACTGAAATTTTCACCATTAAACGCATAAACCTTACAAATCCAACGACCTATATAATTGAAGACATTAATAATAAAGAAATTCAAGGTGGATTTTATGAAATGCAACTACAAAAAGTAAAATACCCAAACATTTACTTGGTTGAAAAAGTCTTAAAACGAAAGAAAAATATAGTGTTTGTAAAATGGTTAGGTTTTAATGATACTCATAATAGTTGGATAAATAAGACAAATATTGTTTAAAATGTACCGTAGACAAATAAAGTAATTAAAATTCATGTATGTTTTATTTCTTTCTCAATTAATTAATCTCTTATCAAGTGAAGTCAATTGTTCTGACCTTTGACCTTGTTTTTAATCTCTTATCGGTTGACGTCACCTTGTTTTTAATCTCTTATCAATTGACGTCACCTTGGTTTTAACCTTTGACCTTGGTTTGACTCATCAAGATGGCCGGGGTGGGCCGCCCAGGTGGTTCAGCCAGGTGAGGGTAGCTCTTCTGCCAGGGGTAGTTCTTCCGACAGGTGAGACAAAGGGTAGTTCTTTGGACAGGTGAGACAGGGGGTAGCTCTTCGGACAGGTGAGACAGGGGGTAGCTCTTCGGACAGGTGAGACAGGGGTAGTTCTTCATCTAAGGGTAGTTCTTCAGCTACCCGGGGGTTGTTCTTCACCCATTAGGGTAGTTCTTCAGCCATCGGGGTAGTTCTTCACCGTACTTCTTCAGCCATAAGGGTAGTTCTTCAGCTTCCGGTGACCTTGCCGAAGAGTGGTAAACCCCCCCTGTCCATCAAGTTACCACCGACATGCCATCGAGCATTCTCGGTCCCAGAACCCCCTTAGCTATACTACTGGCAAACTTTAGTACTTTTTTACGTCTCAAATACAGCAGGTTTGTTACGCAGAATACTTCAATGAGTAAAGAAATATGTGTACTTCAATTCTATGTATTTAGTTTTCTATTATAATTTGATATAAAGTTACAAGTTAGGTAAAACTTATCCTCTGCCGTCACACATAAAAATGGCCATTCAATCGCCCCCTTAATCGTAACATACGATTCACGATCGATATTTACAAAGATTCTTTGGCGTGTTTATCGGACGACGGTTACTAAATGTGAATCACATGGTCACATTACGCACATGGCGATTAAACAAAACGCTTAACGCTTCCAATAATATCGATGTTGTTTGAAATCGATATTTCTGAGGGTATTTTACAACCGCGAGATATAGTACTGAGTAATCATTATCGTTGGGAAAAATCATGTCAAGGTATAAGATTTATGATATGCTCTTGTAACGAACTAGTTATTACTTTAAACAAATTATGTTTTCACACATATTTTTCGTTTATGTATTTTTCGTTACTGCAGACATGAACAAGTTCTATATCACATTTTTCTATGGTAAAAAATATTATTATTAAAAAAAACTAATTAAAAGGTAATTTTAATCGAAATATATAAAATTTCTGAGATTTGGTGATTTGAACATGTCCGACGCATTATTTATGCTGAGATAAGTTTCAAAAATCAGTAATAATTTTTTTTTTGCTGTTTGTAACTCAATCCGGGGACATACTGTATAAAAATTAGGAAAAGATCATTTTGAAAACTTGATAACAAAATTCGACAACCGAAATTATTTGATATATTTCGGTTAAAACGCGTTGAAATCCTTCCAGCCGTTTCCGATTAAACAGCATATAGAAAAAAAATGTTAAAATCAAATATGCCTATTATTAAGAATACATTAGGTTACCACAAGTTCAAATTTAATTTTTTTCCACTAAACAGGATTTGAAAATAAAAATCAAAAATATGAATTTTTTAAAGCCCGAAATCGCATATATCTTTGCATTATACCTATGATAATTACTACACGAGCGGAAGAAAAAATTTTAAATTACCCTACATTACAAAGAATTATATTAAGCGTCAAACGAAGCTGCTTTCAACATTTTTAGAAAATGTTTTTTTCTTTATTTCCATTTGCATAATTCAATTCATTATATGCGGGAAAATCAATCTTTTCTTTTACCGAAAATTAAAAACTTGGACAATTAGTTGTTTCGCAAGAACTTCTCCGTACGTCGCGTGGGACGAGACAGTGAAAACCTCAACAAATCCTGAAATAGCAGGACATATTCAAATTTCTTGTAATAAAATTACATTTTTTAGTTAAGTAATTACATTTTTTAAAATAAAAGAGCGATTCATTACTAAACTATTATTTGATACAATTTAATTAAACTTAATTTACAGAAAAATAATTCAAAATCCGCGTCGTTTTCTTACCCCAATCTTTGAAGTGTCATAAATTTTGCTTTCTCAAACAAAAGATCCCAAAAATTCTCAACATTCCGAACGGATGTAAATAAAGGTTTAAAATCATGTATTTAACGATATTACCAAAACAAAAGTAGGATTTTATGAGAGATTTATTAAAATTGACATGGTTTAATAAAATCAATATGAATTTTTTTGCTATAATGTAACTAATGTAAAGTTATTGCTTAGTTTATCCTATTGTACTGTGATGCTGTTATTTGTGATGATTTTGTGTTGCAATTTTATTTATAATAATTACATTTTGTTTTCTTTTAATTAATTAATTTTATTTAATTTATTAATTAATTTTTTGAAGTTTATATTTTGTTTAATAATCTTAGGCCAGAAAAACGGATTATTAGGACACAAAATAAATCATTTTGTACTTCCGGAAATTAGTACTCACATCTGGAGTACTAATTTAGTCATTTTTATAAATCTGAATTTTTTTTTCTTCAGCGATGTAGATGACATCATCTGACTTTACTTGAAAGAATGTTCACGAAAATTGTATAAATTGTAACTAATTGTATACATGTTTGTATAATGATGAATGGAGATTGAGTGATTTTTATTTAGCGTGGATGGATGATCTTTTTCTTCTTCTTTCTTTTTTTAAATACCGGGTGTCCCTCAAAAGTGGCTCACCCCATATTTCCATTTATTATTAAGCAAACCATTTGGAATGCATAATTAGGCTAGAAAAACGGATTATTGGGACACAAAATAAATTATTTTGTACCTCCGGTTATACCAGATGAGTACTAATTTCGTCATTTTTATAAGTCTGAATTTTTTTTTTCTTCAGCGGTGTAGATGACATCATCTGACATAACTTTTACTTGAAAAAATTTGCACGATCGCTCATAATTTTTGAGAAAAAAATTTCGTTTTTTTTTAACGTTTTACAATCTTCAGAAAATGCAATAGAACTTTTGATGCATAGCAGCTAGGTTATAAGTATAAAGTACGCTTTGTTCCTCTTGATTTGCTATTTCACAAGCAACGATCATTGCTATGCTTTAATCAATGGTTCTTTTTAAATAATTGTGTAAATTAAAAGGGGTATTGAATCAATTCTAAAAGAAAAATGTGAACAAACAATTAAAATTAATTCATTTAATTAAGTTACAGTACAGTAGACTCAATGTTATGTCAAATTGCCAGCAATTGTTTTTTTCCATAACCACCTGGATAGGTTTTAAATAAAATAATGTAAACAATCCAAATCACAATATATGATGAACATAGTACACTGTAAGTTACTATCAGCGGCAGAACATTTAGTATAAAAGTATTTTACCAGGTGGGTTAGTTTTTGAGGGGCTCAGACGACGGAGTTTATTTTCTATTAAGCCAGACCCTCATACGTAAAAAACATCCAACACTTCGTCTTCTAGACGTGTTTATTTACATTTCGTACGAGAAATATGAATAATTTTGTAACAAAGAGAGTAAGATGCGGAGATTTAAGATTATCAATATTTGGTTTTTTTAATTGAGTGTAAGCCGAAAATCAATTGCAAGTGCAATAAACTAATTACATCTTTGTATTATTATAATAGAGTAATACCGTGCAATTAATTTTATTTGAAACCAAGGTTTATACAAACTCGAAATAAAAGATGTAGTAACTAAATTCCAACAAATGAACCCTTCCCCATCAATTATGTCCAATAAAATCTATTATAACTTGAACACTTTAAAGATTTTGGGCAAATTGAGCTCCTTGATGAACGCTTAGTATTCCTGCTACAGTTTCTTTATAGCTCAAGTGTCAGGCAACTCTTACCGAAAATTTTGAAGTGTATTCGGAACGCGGCGACGTTCTCTATTTTTTTCTGCGGTGGCTATAAAGATATCGACAGGACAAAACCTTCAAAACAACCAAAAAGTATAAATAGATTAAAATTGTAATTACAAATCAATATTTTTCCTTCGTCGGCGTGATCGTGTGTGGTGTCTAAACTCGATAAATTAACAAACATTCCCATTCATCGCGAATGTTTTAGTCTTCATTGCCGAATTTTACGAAAACGAACCAATCAACCAAGGTTGAAGTTCAAATCACCCAGTTGTTAGACAGGGACAGGGTGTTGGTAATCAACGATCGGTAAATTAGATCAAAAGGTAACATCGAATTGTAAACACCTTTATACTTATTAAATAAATTCTAAAATAAAGACGTTACGCCTACTATTAAAACAAGAAAAAAATATTGCCCACCCAAAATCGTCTAAATGAAATTATTGTATCACCTAAAAAAAATGGTTGTTGACGCGGTTACCCAGCTAAACCCAAAGGAGATAGAGGTTCGTTATTTATTTAAGGCGCCACCTCGTTAACACCACGTCGTTCACCAACGAGGAAATGAAGATGAAATGGAATAGGCTTAAGATACAATAATAACAACGACTAAAAAAATTTTAGACAAAGCTCGATTTATATAATAAAAAAGAACAAATGAAACAAAGTAAAACAAATAATATAAACTATGACTATTCCCGAAAGAATTTAAAAGAATTAAGTAACAATCATTTTACTGCTTGTGAATGAAAAACCAAAAATAAATTCTTACTTGATCGCCTAAATTTCCCTAAAACAATGAGTTCAATGATTTTGGGGTAAATTTAAAATTTAAATGAAAATCGAATAAAAAAAAAGAGATGAAATCCCCAAACAATCTTTACAAAATTATAAAATGTATTATTAATTTTTCTAATCAACCAAAAGTTAATAAAATTTAAAGTTTTTTTTTCTTAATGAACAACTTTTTAAAAGGAAATTATTATAATGAAAATTTTACAAGGGAAACAAAAATATTTTGGCAAAATTTGAGGCAACTTTTTTTTTAACAATAAAAAGAAATTATTAGGATTCAATGTTCTGATCTTTAGATGTCCAATATAAAAAGTTATTTCAAAGAGAAAATCCTCAGTTGATGGTTGAGACCGAAGGAAACGATCCAAACTTCTTCAACGTGATGGTTTAATACTGATCTTTTTTTCCAGGTTTTTCGAACTTCAAAAATGGCTTCCAGAGGTATTTGAAATCAAAATATCGTCGACATCACACGATACTTTCAATAATAGTTAAATGTATGCCGTACGTTTGCCGCCTAAAAATGGTTTCCCATAATTGATAATTAATAATAATAATTAATTTGTTTTAAATTAGAATAAGTTTTATTTTTTTTTAATGCATGAACTTTTATTTTTCCTAATCTAAACTTAAATCAATTTTACAAATTTATTATTAATTAATTGTTTTTTTTTTCTGCATGAACCTTTTCTTTCTAATCTAATGTATGGGGCAAATTTTTATTATTTTTTTTTTATTAATTTTTTTTTCTCTTATCACAAAATTGTATGCAATTATAAACTGATTAACAAAATAGAAGAATTTCGGTACTCGTTTACCTCACACGTTGTTAAGAGGCGAAATATAATTTATTTTAAAAAAAATCAGCAGCCTGTTTCTTAATCCGGGAATCCCGTTAATAAGATAAATTATTGATTTAAGCGGCGAGCGAATGATCCGTCCATTGCGAATATGTCCACTTGACCAAATTTGACAAAATTCCAAATTAAAATCTTTTCCAAAATGTCGAAAAGGACACTACTACACTCTTACTCTACACGAGTCGCTGTCTATAATTTATATACCCCTTTCGCGACATACCAAAAAAAATTATATCTTATCATACTTCTTAATCCCGGAACTCAAATCAATTACCGAAATGGAACGCACAATTACTGAATTACCAAAAAAAATTGAAAAGAAAAAAAATACTAAACAAATGAAATGATAAAATTTAATATGAAGAAAAAGTTTTATAACAATTCCCGCAATTTAAATTATTTTAACCCCCGCCATCTAAAGTTCGAAAACCCAACCACAATCTGCTACCAAAAAGTAAAAACAAAACAGAAATCCTGTCAACACATCAACCATCTGGCGTTATATCCCTGAAACACAGCAAAACAAAAAAAATCTGAACAGCAAAAAAAATCATTAATATCGAGCTTTGTCCTACAAAAATAGATTCGACTTTATTGGATTTTTTTTGGCCTTATTCATGTTGATTTTAACATGAATAAGGTATGAATAAGAAAACTTCTCAAACTCAACAAGTCTCTGAAAACAATCCTAAATTTGTTTTGGTGACATCATTATATACCTGGTTTGAAACCTTTATTTACATCAATTGTAAATGGTGTGAATTTTGGGATCTTTCGTTTGAGAAGGTAAAATTTAGAACGTCTCAAAGTTTGGGGTGAAAAAAAAATAAATTGTTTTTTTTTCTTGGGCGCTTAAGAATTAAAACTGAATGGTAACATACGATTCACGATCGATATTCACAAAGCTTCTTTGGCGCGTCTATCGGACGCCGCTAAGTAAATATGATTCGTCTACCTTACGCACATGGCGATTAAATGTAACGCTTAACGCTTTCAATAATATCGATGTTGTTGAAAATTGTGCTATTGTTTCACATTATTTTTGTGGTGTCTTATGTTTGTATACTAATTTGCAATTTTGAGAAGTATTTTTATATCAATAATATTGATACACGTTATACAAAATTAAATCGAATGTATTAATAAATTAGTTGTGAAGAATGAAATCGTCGGTTTTTTATCTGTTTTATTAATTATATGTTCTTATTAATTATTCTAATAACAATGAAATGTTAAATTTTAAACAAAAAGTATAACAAAAATTAAAATATTTTGTCGTTGATAATAATTAGTAAACAATACAGTTTTAACAATTTTTTGTTACGCATTTTTTAAATACAAAGAATAATGGCATTACGAATAACTTGAAGTGAGATAGATTAGATTGAAAGGTAGGCGCCCGGCGAGAGTCGAGAAGACGGTGGTCGCCCCAATCCCGACCGCCTTCGTCTCTGAATAGGGGCCTTAATCTCACTGACATAAGTTGTAACTTTTATGGTTTCTATGGTTACATATCATAAATTGAAATTGTAAAATATTTAGTTTAGAAAAAACTATAATTTTTACATAAAAATGGAAATAATTAACTTTTATAAGTTTAGAAACTCAGTAATAAAAATGTTTTTCCTCTTTGTAAGTCGATCCGGGGATATACTGTGTATATATACTTTTCGTTTTTGATATTTAAAAATGAAACACTGAACCCACCCATACTTTTTCGAACTCCTTCGACTCCTTCGAAAGGTAATTTAATCCACGTGTTCTAACAGTTTTCTTATATACATATGGTTATATTTTGTAATTTCAATTTTAGTCTTCCAAATATTTTTTAAAAATGTACACACACGTGCTCCTATACAGTAGTAGTGTAATGTACAAAAGAGAGACAATGAGAGACAAAGAGTAATATCGATCGGTGTTGTGTAAAGGAATAGTGGCATCTGCGTAGGTAACTTAACGGCGCCTGAGAAAGCGTCTGTAAGACGGCCGAATTACTTTTTAGTTTTTAATTCATTTTCGTTGAGCTAGTTTTGCGAAACTTTATTATCCAACAGCGGATAGAATAAAATATATAATACATATAAAAATTAGTGTATACTATAATATAACATGAAAATTATTATTTGCTAAGTAGGGTTACATAAAAATAATGTTTGGAAGCTATAATCTCAAAAGCCCCCATTTTAAAATTATGGTTACGGAATAAAACTTTACAAAAGAAACAATTAACTTTGTAATTAATTTTACATTTGATCAAAATTTGAATCCTATTCTTTTACTAATATTGCTGCAAATATATTTTTTAATGAAGTTTATAGTAAGTTGTTTACAAATAATCAAAATTTAAAGCAATCAAATTTGAAAAAGTTGATTAAGTTGAATCCAACATGATTATAATAAAATAATATTGATTGCTGACCACAGCCTGTAATCCGAAAATGAAATAAAAGTAGGTTGAAACAAAATTAAATACATTCTTGGTCAGGTGCCTCAGCCTTTATAAACAGAAGCAGTGACATATTCTTTAAAGGTATAAAATATGTTTGCTTGTACTGATTATAACAGCTTTTCTCCATATAGATCGGCCCATACTCCAATAGAGTCCAGAGATAATGGAGTGAACAAAAAAGCAAAATGTTCAGAAAAGATTGGGCTATCGTTTGATTCCAGGTATTACAAATTTCGAAAAAGACAAGTTTCGCTCATGCTTGCACCCCGTATATGCTCAAGTTAAACTCTGAATGAAAATTTCTATCGCAGGATTATAAGAAGTATAAACCTTTCGATCAACAAAAAATAGTGGCTAGTTGTTTCTTGTCGGTCAGTATACAAACACAAAAAAGACTACATGACATTATAATTTTGTTGGTTCTATAATTTCTAGAAGCATGATATCCATATAACATAGCTGTAATTTTGGCAACATCACGTTTTTCTATAATTCTACATCTCGTTCAATTATTTCAACGAATAGTGGTTGTACCTGCAATCAAAAAATTATAATTATTATTATAATATAATAAACTTTGGTAGTGTAATTCGATAAAATTTGATATGGGCTTGTTATGTTCGGTTAACTTTAATCTGTTTCTATTCTTCTTTTCTTTTTTTTTTTAATTTTCAATAAAATCAGGTAATAGCAATATTTGCTTTGTTATTATTTTTTTTTGTTTCAGCAGCCGAATTCGAGATCCCTATGTCCTAACTTTTCCTAGTATCCATTAGAGGTGGTTAATCAGTTATTTTAAATTTCGATATCTACTTTATCTTTAATTTATATTTAAATTTTTCCAAATCATTAGTTTCTTGAGATAGTGGATTTTTTTTATTGAAAGGGGTGTTTTGGGAATTAAATGATAAACTTTTATCACTTTATGTAGTATTTACTTTGACTTTTCGTCGTGAGAGGTCTTTTTGAACCAAGTGTAAATTGGGACGGGTTTTGAGACTCTCTCTCTTTTGAGTGACAATTCTCTTCGCCGGTGGTGAACGAAATCTGCGACAAGTATTAATCAGCTTAGGAAGACATTTTGGGAAAATTTTGGTGAAATTTTTGGAGTCTTAAGGCTAATCCGAGGGCATCGGAAATATTGCTTGCGTGGAAAAATCGGGGTTTAGTATTCTCTAGAACCCGACCCGGATATATTAACCGGATTTAATTATTCTTCACTACATTTTAATCTTTTTTTTGGCGTAGACCTCGACATCTGAGGTAAGTCTTTTTCTGGTTTCTCGTAATTCTTCCCTTACTACATCTTTCGGGTTTTCCATTAATTCATTCCTCCACTATTCCTCCACTCACTCCTTCTTCATCCACTATTTCATTTTGATCGACTCTAATGGGCTTATTACGATTTTTAGGTCTTTTTGTGGGAGAGCAATTTTTTTGGTTTTCTATTTTTTGGAATCCATTCCTTATCCTACGATCTCAAAGGAAGCTGCTGAGGAATATAGTTATATCACCTTCTCAAAAAAAGGAGTTGGCCTGCAAAGAAAAAAAAAGAAAGAAGACAACTTAAGGTCAGATCAACAATTAATTCAGTTCAACAGATTCAGATTCGTTTTTTTGCAGTCGACCAGGCAAATACTTATAATGAACACTAAATAATTATATTTCTTATTATTTAGGGAATGTGGCACCCTGAAACCATGTTAGGAAATTCACTTAGCGATCTTTTAACCCCTCTGCAAAGAGACAGATGTGGACAGGGCGGGGGATTAATAATAATAACTCGGTATTAGGTGTAAAACGTAAATAATTTTTTTCTCAAAATCTGGGAAGTGTAGCACCCTGGAACCATATTAGAAAATTCACTTAACCCTTCTAAAACCCCTCTGCAAAGGGACACACAAAAATTTAGAGGTGGGGGCGGGGGATGAATAATTTAAATTAACTCGGTTTTAGGTGTAAAACGTAAATAATTTTTTTCTCAAAATCTAGGAAGTGTAGCACCCTGGAACCATATTGGAAAATTCGCTTAACCCTTCTAGAACCCCTCTGCAAAGGGGCACACAAAAATTTAGAGGTGGGGGCGGAGGATGAATAATTTAAATTAACTCGGTTTTAGGTGTAAAACGTAAATAATTTTTTTCTCAAAATCTAGGAAGTATAGCATCCTGGAACCATATTAGAAAATTCACTTAACCCTTCTAGAACCCCTCTGCAAAGGGACACACAAAAATTTAGAGGTGGGGGCGGGGGATGAATAATTTAAATTAACTCGGTTTTAGGTGTAAAACGTAAATAATTTCTTTCTCAAAATCTAGGAAGTGTAGCACCCTGGAACCATATTGGAAAATCCGCTTAACCCTTCTAGAACCCCTCTGCAAAGGGGCACACAAAAATTTAGAGGTGGGGGCGGAGGATGAATAATTTAAATTAACTCGGTTTTAGGTGTAAAACGTAAATAATTTTTTTTCTCAAAATCTAGGAAGTGTAGCACCCTGGAACAATATTAGAAAATTCACTTAACAATTCTAGAACCCCTCTGCAAAGGGACACACAAAAATTTAGAGGTGGGGGCGGGGGATGAATAATTTAAATTAACTCGGTTTTAGGTGTAAAACGTAAATAATTTTTTTAATAATTTTTTAAAGATTTTGAATTAAAACTTGTCTTCACTTAGGGATACACTTAAGCACCATTTAGTAAGTCATTTCTGCATGTTGTTAATAGCATCTTGAAGGTGTTCTATTGTTTTCTCTAAATCACTACCTTGAGTTATAATCAACACTCGTCAGCAAATAGAGAATTTTTAATTAAAACTTTGGCGGTATGGTATATCATGCAAATACATTGAATAAGGTGCTAATATACCCCCTTGGAACTCCTCTGATACAACGTGAATCTGAATATGACCCATTCTATCTTACATAAAATGTTCGCTCCTGAAGATATGACATAAGTATTTCGGTAATATAGTTATCTAAGCCTAGATATAATAGCCTGAATTTTAAACCCGCCCTCCAAACAGTCAAAGGCAATGGTGGTGAACAACTTATTTTCATAACTTTTCTTAATAAATTCTGTAACATGCACCAATTTGTGAATCGCCGAGTGTTGCGTCTGAAACCCGAACTGAATATTTGGAATAATATTTCTTGCAATCTTCGCAAAATTACGTTTTCAAACAATTTAGATAGTGTCGGTAAGAGGCTAATAGGACGGTAATTAGATATAGTACTGCTCGTTTTACCAGGTTTGTCGAACATTAGTATCTCAGCTTTTTTCGAAGTGACCGGTAAGTAACCAATTTGTAGACATAAATTGAAGATATCAGTTAGGTAGGTAGTAATGTTCAAGGGAAAGTATGTTAAAATTAAATTTCGTATAGGGTCAGCCCTGGAACTTTTCGATTGGATAGATTGTAAATTAAATATCCGATTTCCTCATTAGTGACTTGTTCGTCCACCATTGCTATTCGTGGAAGATGCGTTTCATTATATGTTTCAGTAGCATTGGCCAATGACGTGTTTTCTCGGGGTATATGAGAAATAAAGGTTACTTCAAGGTAATCGACAAATGCTTGGGTCTTATCTTCATCAGCAGACAACTGTATTCCTTCATGAGTAATTGCACAAATTTTTTCAGTATTCTTTTAGTTGTTATTCACATTCCAGTATCTTTACTGTATGGATAGTACTTAGAAGATTCTGATAACTAGTAATTCAATAGAATTCTAAGGATTCTAAGGATAGTGTGTGTCAGTTTATTTAGCTTCTGCTTTAAGACACGATCATGAGTTCTCTACGTCTCTTTTCTCCTTGATCAAGTCGGGAAATACTTGGGAGGTAAATTATGATTTGATGGAATGGATCTATTAGGTTTAGTAAACATTCTAGCTACATTTTTGATTGTTGAGATAAGCAATGAGACAGATCCATCTATAGAGGTAGGACTGGGATACGTATTTGGTGAATCAATACTATAGATCTCTTAAATTTGCAAAAGATGTTAACTATACATTTCTTCGAGACATGAACCTGATGGGTTATAGATTTAACATCTCCACATTTTCAATTTACTGTTTAAATCGCCTATTATTAAAAGAGGATAATTATTCAATAGTTGACTAAATTCTTCTTTTATCAATTTACGGTTTGGTTGTCTATAAGCACAAATTATTGTAACTGGTCTCATGTTTATTGGATAAAGTTGGATAGCGACCGTCTCTAGCGAAATATTCGTTAGGTCATAAGGTTTGTGTTTTAATGTGCGTTTAATTAGTATCGTTATTTAGCCTGAAGCTGTTTGTGAGTTGCGATCAAATCTATAGATATCTTAAAACAAGATATTCGGAACTCTTCTTCTGCTTCTAGATGAGTTTCCGGTATCATGCTAAATCAATTTTATAACAAGCCAAAACCGTTGATATTAAACTTTTCTGTTTCTTCGGACCATTCGCATTAAAGTTTAAAATAGTGACGTTTCTGATTTCGTTTGTAGGGAGACTAGGCATGTGGGAAGGAACGGAGCAATTTATTGAGTATATAATTTTGCGAAATTAATGGTGTGATGATTTGTTTTAGGAGATTCGTAATTGAAGCGTCAATGGTAGACATTTCCGGATTATTCGATGTTTTAGGAGTGCTGGTGTTTTGGGAGGGTGAATTTTGTTAAGCAATGTTTGCAAATGACATATTTGGATGTACAGTTCGGAAGGTGGATGTATGAATTGAGTGTGTGGTTGTTCTTCTAACTTGACGTGGATGAAGTTGTAGTTCTGTATGGTCGCGACAGCCTCTGTAATTGGTTGGATTCACCACAATTTGCACATTTAGATCGATTGCTCTTTTTCTTTTACAGTCTTTATAATTATGCTCATCTCTTCATTTCACAAATTTGGGTTTTAGTCTTCCCTTTCTGTATATGGACATACAAAAATTTAGAAGTGGGGGCGGAGGGTGAAAAATTTATATTAAGTGGTTGTTAGGTGCTATACTGTTGTTAGGTACTATATTATTTTTTTCTAAATATTCTTTTAAAAAAATTATTTACGTTTTACACCTAAAACCGAGTTAATTTAAATTATTCATCCCCCGCCCCCACCTCTAAATTTTTGTGTGTCCCTTTGCAGAGGGGTTCTAGAAGGGTTAAGTGAATTTTCTAATATTGTTCCAGGGTGCTACACTTCCTAGATTTTGAGAAAAAAAATTATTTACGTTTTACACCTAAAACCGAGTTAATTTAAATTATTCATCCTCCGCCCCCACCTCTAAATTTTTGTGTGTCCCTTTGCAGAGGGGTTCTAGAAGGGTTAAGCGAATTTTCCAATATGGTTCCAGGGTGCTACACTTCCTAGATTTTGAGAAAAAAATTATTTACGTTTTACACCTAAAACCGAGTTAATTTAAATTATTCATCCCCCGCCCCCACCTCTAAATTTTTGTGTGTCCCTTTGCAGAGAGGTTCTAGAAGGGTTAAGTGAATTTTCTAATATGGTTCCAGGGTGCTATACTTCCTAGATTTTGAGAAATAAATTATTTACGTTTTACACCTAAAACCGAGTTAATTTAAATTATTCATCCCCCGCCCCCACCTCTAAATTTTTGTGTGTCCCTTTGCAGAGGGGTTCTAGAAGGGTTAAGTGAATTTTCTAATATGGTTCCAGGGTGCTACACTTCCCAGATTTTGAGAAATAAATTATTTCCGTTTTGCACCTAAAACCGAGTCAATTTAAATTATTCATCCCCCGCCCCACCTCTAAATTTTTGTGTGTCCCTTTGCAGAGGGGTTCTAGAAGGGTTAAGTGAATTTTCTAATATGGTTCCAGGGTGCTACACTTTCTAGATTTGGAGAAAAAAATTATTTACGTTTTGCACCTAAAACCGAGTCAATTTAAATTATTCATCCCCCGCCCCCACCTCTAAATTTTTGTGTATCCCTTTGCAGAGGGGTTCTAGAAGGGTTAAGTGAATTTTCTAATATGGTTCTAGGGTGCTACACTTCCCAGATTTTGAGAAAAAAATTATTTACGTTTTACACCTAATACCGAGTTATTATTATTAATCCCCCGCCCTGTCCGCATCTGTCTCTTTGCAGAGGGGTTAAAAGATCGCTAAGTGAATTTCCTAACATGGTTTCAGGGTGCCACATTCCCTAAATAATAAGAAAAATAATTATTTAGTGTTCATTATAAGTATTTGTCTGGTCGACTGTAAAAAAACGAATCTGAATCTGCTTCAGATTCGAATCTGAATCTAACTTCTGCCACATGTACTTCTGAAATGTCAGGAGTACGTCTGAAAAAATAAGATATATGAAATAAAAATGTATATTCCTTCTTAAAGCCCTTCTACGAAATTTGAAATTAACCTGCAGCGACTGTAAAATTCTATCAGACTTGGAGGCAACCTCTGATGCCGACAGTTTCCCTTCTTTTGGATTATCTCCGTAGTCGTAATTTTGTTTACGCCCATAAACTGTTTGCCTTCTTTTCCTTGTTTTTGTCAGCATCCTCCTTTTTTGATACTTGTGAATCCTAACTGTTTGTAAACCATTCTTTTGGCATGGATGACCTACATTACAAAAATCAATAGTTATTATTTTTATACAATAATTAGCGATAATTTGGAAAAAATAAAATACTTTCATTGTAGCGCAATGCTGTTATATGTGCTCGCGATTGGAATAAACCTCTCTGAGTTAAATTCAACAATTTTCCGCAGTTTAATTTTGCCAGCAACGACATATACAATTCCACCTTATTGTTTACTTCATTGTGAATCAGTTTATGCGCTTTTTTAATACGTTTACATTTTTTTAAAGTCTTTATTTAAATTACAGAAGTAACTTAACACTAATCGCGTACTCGATACGTCGGCGATTTGAGACGACACACGCGGACGACTTTTTAGATGTTTTGCTTTTGTCAACATCGTACGACTTTATTGCTTTGTCAGCATCGTACGACAATTCAATAAGGTCGTGTTAATTTCCTTATTTAGTCAATGGGTTTGGATGTTGTAATTATATTATTATTATTTATCTACAATTGTTCTCTATGTAATTGAGCCTTTAAAAGGTTTTTTCAAGGTCAAGGGCCTTGGGTTTTCTCTATTATGTTCTTTTAATAATCATTTTCGTTATTCTTTGATTCTTTCTTGATAATTTTGATTATTATCAATTTCTTGTTCAGCATTTTCTTATTTATGTTAAGAAATTATTTGTTTATGTTATTTATTTTGTTTCATTATTGGATGCTTCACTGGGCTTGTCCCGTTTTCATCTCAAATATAATAGATAAATAATTTTATAAATTGTTTAAGAGTAACCGATTTTTTTGACAAAAGTATCAAACAGCTTTCGATAACAATTGTATGCAATATCTGTCGATCAGTTCGTACCAGAACGTCAAAAGACTCGATATCATCGTTCTGAAATCTACTGACAACTATAACGTACGAGAAACCGGACATAAGTCTCTGCAGACGTTGTTAACCGCAAAAGAAAGAATCGGATATAAGTAATATCGTAGGCTCCGAAAGAATTTATTTAGTACAGTTTTAGCGACAGATTTAAATAGTGTTATTATATTAATTAACGTATACAATATTTTATTCAATTTTTTAGCCATATTTAAATTCAATTTGTGCGTATATAGTCATATGGTTTCTATGATTACATATCATAAATTCAACTTTTAAAATTTTTAATTTTAACATAAATTTTTTATTCCAATTTTTACATAAAAATGGGAATAATTAAATGTCTTTTATATTTAGATAAATAAACGCGATTAAAAATAACGAAATAAATAATAAAGGTGCTAGTTTTTGTTTACTATACAAACAAAATTAATAAAAAAAATAATGCTCAAAAAAATAAGATATATAAAAAAAACTCTTTCTTTTTTTTACCAATCTCGCCCTTCATTTTTTTTAAGTGGGTTAATGACGGATCTGCTTTCCAATGACAGCGACGTAATCGGGAATATTTTGTTGGAATCAAAATGTTACTCTGAGATGAAGAGGACAGGAAAACTGCTATAATTACTACTTATCATTCCCTGATCATAATCGAAGTAACGCCATCACGATATCCTACCGTGGCTCTAATCACAGAAGTGTAAATCCACACTGTCATCCTGGGATTTAATCCCCAAGTATTAAGTACCCTTTAGCCTTTCGACACTGCCAAGGAGACATCGCAGTTGACTCCTCACGAATTTGGATGAAACTTTTTGTGGTGAATCTGTATTGAATATGTATCACTTTTACCAGAGGTTTTGATACAATGGCCCTTATAAGAGACGTAGTTTATTTTTAAAGTTTAAGGGTGTTTAAAATTAACTTCGTATACCGCAAAGAAAAACCGATATTCAACATCCGCGTATAGTTCTGTGAATGATAATCGAGCTTTCGTTCTGAATTCCTAGGATCGATCCTCAAAATACAACTTCTTTTTTCCAGCTTTATTTTGCTATTGTATTGAATGTTTTTATAGTTTACACATGTATATGTTTTTGTAAATCAATAACAAATTCAAGTTTATGTTTATAATACAACATTAATCTTTAATGGTTATTAATCAATTAAACAAGTTAAAATATTGTAATAAAAAAATGTTTTATCTTCTAATTTTTTAAATAAAACCGACAATATGCATAGACGCAGTACGTCTAGTATAGTTTATGTGACCATACGTCCCGTTTTGAACGGGTTCTTCTGTTAGTAGTCCCATCGTCCCGAATAAACTCTAAAACGTCTCGTTTTCATAATCACAGAAGTGCATAAATCTCATTAAGTATCTAGCTGTATTTACACTGCTATTTTATTAGTAATATTTCGTTTCTTTGTTTGCGAGACCTTACATGCCTAAATGTAAGTGTACATTTTTTTGAAACTTGTAGAGGGGTAAATAGAAAACGTGTACACAATATTTATACAAAGCCGAGCACATTGTATGTAAGATTTCTAATAGGCATTCATCCTAATAGTTACTCTTCTAATAATTAGTCATCCAATGCCGAATATATTGAAGTTGTTTTTTGGCAATCCCAGCTCCGAATGCTGGTTATATCTTGTGCACGCCCAAGAAGTTGGTTTTCATCAAGTCGCTTTAAATACCGAAGGACAAAACATATCAGCAATGGATGTGAATGTAACAAACCGTTTAAAAGACAACTTGTCTTTAGAAAAAAATCAGTTTTTATCCCACACGTTACACGAAATTTATTAGCAAAGTTGATCAAAATCAGAGCTTGGCTAACTGCTTGAAAAAAGTAGTCGAGTATAATTACTAACTATTTCCACGAAAATAGAAGCATAGAATAATTACAACTACTACAATTAGTAGTTAAGTATCTAATTACAGTAAAGCTTCGCTAATCCGAATCAATGAAAATCGGTTGAATTTAAATGATGGAAGCATGCGGATTATATAGTCAAATTGTATTAGATAATAACATTATTTGCTGTTTATCTTGCAATACAAGATACACTAAAGCTTTTACCAATTTCTTCACTTTTAATTCGGTTATCCCAACATCTTCATGGAGAAATTGCCTTATTTGCTGCAGTATGATACATAAATTATTGAATGGACAGTGGAATGCCGCCATCAGGTTCTTCTTCCTCAGCTGATTTTTGAAATACACATCTCTACCATTTTGCTAATAAATTACAAGGATTTGCAATCCTTAGAAAGTATGGACTCAGCATTTTTGATAGAAATGCTCTTTAGTGTTTTGGAATTAATCGTTTTTCACTGCAGATAGAACGAATAGTCTTTCCGATTAGCGAATCTCTTACCAATTCGGATTTCAAGGGACATAATGCAAATTTTACTTTTTTCAATTTTGTTCAAATTACCAGGGAATTCGGATTTGTGGTTGTATGAATTAGCAACGCTTTACTGTACTTCTTTAACTACATAATAAGATGCAGTTGTAATGCCTAAAAGGGATTGGCTTGCACTCTCCAAAAAAAGTCTGGTAAAACAAAGTTTGTCAAGCAGTATCTAGTCTTTAATTGGCAGTTTTATACTTTTTTCAGTTTTTTTGTTAGTTTTTAGCTTTTAGCAGATATGATGATGTTATATTTTGCCAACAGTATTTGATATTTTGGAAAGAAAATTTAATTTTATAAACAGTCCTTCGCTTTTCACCACAAAAATATCTTCTGCCAGCAGTATTTAACCTTTAATTAACAGTTTATGGACTTCTTGCGTAAAGATTGTGCATTTTGTTCAACGGTATTGAATATTTTCAAAGCATAGTCAATTGGTTTATCAACAGTATCCAGTTTTTACAAACAGTTTTAAAAGTAGTATCAAATCCTTTGGAAGCATTTCGAGTCTTCCAAGGGCAGTATCAAATTTTCTGGAAGTAGTATTAAGTCTTCTAAAAGCAATATCAAGACTTCCGGAAGTAGTATCAAGTTTTCTAAAAGCATTTCAAGTTTTTTGGAAGCAATAACAAGCCAGAAGCAGTTTAAATCTTCTTCAGGTTTTCTAGAAGCATTTCAAGTATTCTAAAATCATTTCAAGTCTTCTGGGAGCATTTTCAGTCTTTTGAAAGTAATAACAAGCCATCTAGTAGTGCAAATCTTTTGAAAGCAATATTAAATTTTCTAGAAGCCTTTCATGTCCTGTGAAAGCAGTATCAAGTTTTCTAAAAACATCTCAAGTCTTCTGGAAGCTTTTCAAGTCTCCTTGAAGCAGTATTAAGTTTTCTATAAGCAATATTAAGTTCTCTGGAAGTAGTGTCAAGCTTTCTAGAAACATTCAAGTCTTCTGGAAGCATTGCAAGTCTTTAGGAAACTGTATCAAATTTTGTAGAAGCTGTATCAAGTCTAACTTAAAACCAAATTTTAATGATTTTAGACTGCACCTGATTATCGACAAAAGAACTTAGGTTTGTCCCGTTTTCAGTTTTCAGTTCAATAAAAACGGTCACGTTAAGTATAGTACTTCTTTTCTACAATAATTATTGCTTCAAGGAAGACTTTTTAGGGTTTCTGTTGGTGTTACTTAGGTTCCAAATAAAATTTCTCATCATAATCTAATTCACCTGATCGACCGTGAGTCACGTGATTCATGTATGATGTTCACGTCAGTGGCGTACGTAACCCGTGTGGGTCTAGATCGTGACCGGATATCAGTGGGCATAAAGAGCCACTCACGCGCACATCTCCGGTTTAAACGCATTTTGCTTCTCCCCAACTACTTGTATATATATATATATATATTGCCATCATTGTAAATATACATCATTGTGGAATTCTTATTTTGACGTTTATACAAGATTTCAGCCCGATTCAAAATATTTAAGGATTCTGATTAAAATAGAAGAAAAAATGAGAATCAAGTAATTCAATTTCTTTTATGATGATTGACTAATTTTGGTCATAAAAGAAATCGCAAAAAGCCCTTCATTTTAGGTTTTAAAATGATGTTACGCCTTAAACGAAGCCGTCTGTGTACGAATTAAAATTCTGGTCTAGTATAGAAGAAAAACAAAAGACGATAGCGCTTTGAGGTTTTCAGCATTGGATTTTTTTTAAGAGATGATGTGATTTCGATACAAAAATCTATGTACAGATTTTTAGATCTTGACGATCATGTATATCAGTTATCAGTTATGAGAACTTAAAAATCATCATTTATGTGTTATTAATAATGTAAGCAATTATGTGTACAACAATTGGGGTTATTAATAATTATTACATCATTATCAACAAAGAAAATCTTAATCTACTTAGGTTTGTGTTTTTGTCAAAGAAGCCCCCAAAAAAACCCGGTTTATTTTTTTTTCACCCCAAACTTTGAGGCGTCGTAAATTTTACCTTCTCAAACGAAAGATCCCAAAATTAACACCATTCACAATTGATGCAAATAAGGGTTTTAAACCAGGTATATAATGATGTCACAAGAACAAATTTAGAGTTGTTTTCACAGACTCGTTGAGTTTGAGAAGGTTTCTTATTCATGTTATTCATTCCTTATTCATTTTAAAATCAACATGAATAAGGCGAGGAAAAATGGAATAAAGACGAATTTTTTAAGTACCGCTCTTCATTTTTTGATTTGTATGAAACTCCACCTTGCATGGTTGCTTACAACATCAAAAATTTTTATATTTATATTACTACGAGGTGTTTTCAATTAAACCAAAGTCGACCAAAGATTTTAACGATTTTTTGTCTTGATCCGAATGTAAAACAATAATATAGAAACATTATTCCTTATTCCGCAATTAGTAATTTATATTTTTACATTAAATTTTAATATTTTGGAATATATTTTACTTCTCGGATCTCACGAGCGATGATTGGTTGAGAAAAAAGCATGGGGGCTGACTCTCCGGCGAAAAACGAGTTTGTAGACATATTTCTTCCACACATAAAGTAATTTAAAGATATGAATTGTTTTGGAAAGAAGCAATGTATCGAAAGTTAAATATATATGTAATACAAATATGTAATACATATAATATTAAATATATTGATGCGAATGATTGCAAGAATTGATTTTTCAGCGAAAATTAAAGGGGTTTGATATAACTTCTTACATACTATTGAAAAATGATAGTCTTCAAAAATAATGTTTAAATGTAAGGACTTTTGATACCATGCACTTGTTAGAACTACCACATCCATACATCCTAACAGCACAGGTTAGCTACTCACTAGAAAACAATTTCTCTCATCTAGATCCCCGCTTGAAACCAGGTGTATTTAAAAACGTTTATAAGCCATGGGAGAAGACAATATGTTATACACTGACATCATACTGGTATAAAATAACTTGGACAAAGAATCTTCTAATAAAATTTTTTCAACACCCTGAAATCAAATATATCTAGGGGCTGTTTTTGACGAGTTGTTCCTACAGGTATGAATAAGTGTTGAAAATGAGTGTTTGGTCAAGTTACTTCACTCAATAACTTATTACAAGATCACCTATGAAAACAATGTGTGCTAAAGTTAATTTTCCGAATTTCCATAGCAAAACGTAAATATTATCGGCGTTTCGGAGCAGGGGACCACTGGTGGCAATATTCAACAATCCAACCGCCTGTAGAGGCCGAAAACCTATTCCACAGAATAACTTTATTATTCTGCGCCTATTCCTCCCACGCAAAAAAAATATGTATTAACTAATTTATTAGTTATAAAAGGTTCTGATGAAGATTTAAAATCAAAATATTGATTTGTTTTTAAAAGAGATCATATTTCTTATACATAGAGAAATAGGGGAAATAACCACTATTAATTATTCAAGAACCAAAAACATAATTTTACTGTGTATTATGTTTTTTATGATACAAAGTCCAAATTTCCTAATAAGTTGCACATAATGTTTTGTGATATTCGATTAAAACCTTTCTTATATTTTAGATTTTAATTTCCTTAATTTTATTTTTTACGCTTGTTAGGAAAAATAAACTTTCTCACATTCAAAAATTTAATTT
The DNA here is from genome assembly GCA_036711965.1 of Onthophagus sagittarius. Taxonomy (NCBI): domain Eukaryota; kingdom Metazoa; phylum Arthropoda; class Insecta; order Coleoptera; family Scarabaeidae; genus Onthophagus; species Onthophagus sagittarius. The sequence goes on along the minus strand of JASERS010000011.1, from coordinate 409,164 downwards.
CCAGTTTAGTATTGAACACTTCCATATGTTATTTCATGACCGTATCAAAAGAATAAAATCCATTTGCAGTAGTTTATGATTTTAATACACTGGTGTCTGCAAAGTAACGCATATAGGCGATAAACTTATAAACCGTTTATGGAAATATCCCTTTCGACTTAACTTTTTGAAATAACTTTAAAATTATTTTCCGCCATTTTTAATCAAGCTATGTACGTCACTGCTTTTGTGTTAACTGGCAATCCCCAATTTTTATTCCGGATTATGAAAGGTGATTTTTTCTGAAACTAGATAACAGTCAATATCATAGGCGCCGGTTACGTTGGTACTCTGCATTATACAACATTTTTAATAATTGCAGAGCACCCATACATACAAATACTTCCCCTGGACGGCTTAATACTGCTTCTAGAAGAGTTGATATTACCCCTTTAAGACTTGAAATGGTTGCAGAAGACTTGATAGTGTCCTTGAAAAATTTGATATTGGTTTTGCAATACCTGAAATACTTCCAGAAGATTTGATATTGCCTCTGGAAGTCTTGAAATTCTAAAAAATTGTAAAAATGTATTCAGAAGACTTGATATCTATTCTAGAACACTTAATATTGCTTCCAATAACTTTGATATGTTTCCAAAAACCTTGCTATGATTTGACTTGACAACACACTTCTAGAAGAGTTAAAATGTATTCAAAAGATTTATAGGATTTCTAATTATTTATGAAGTCTTTTATTATATCAAATATTTTAAATTAAATAAAACAGAATGTTTCTAAATTGACACGAAAGATTTCAAGAGGTGATTTTTCAATGAAAATTATGGGATGTCTTTCATATATCTTTTTGTTCAAATCCCTTCTCCTCCAAGTCACAGCCCTTTAAAGTTAGGAGAAACAATTGTTTTTATTCAATAAATCCACTTTAGAACAATTAACGTAAATGAAATTGGGCAGATAAATACTGCGAAAGAAGTCACATTTTCTGGCGATTTTAGCAATCCTAAAATGTTATGAATTTTGATAGCAAAACGTAAATATTGTCGGCTTTGATTATTGCTACCCTCGGTCCAAAGGTACCAGAAGTTTCTTTTAAAACAATTAAAAATGGGAATAGAACTTCAGTCGGTGTATAATACCTTGCAATCCATAACATTTGCTGATCAAAAACATTTTCCTCTACATTAACGATTGTTTCAAAAGAAGCCTGTAGCACCTATCTTCTCAACAATGTGTAGAATAAAAATAAATGAAACGTTTTTTAAACATTCAACATAACAAACGTATATTTTTTAGTTCATTTAATCAAAGCAACATTTTTCACCAAAGTCGATGAGTAACGACGAAGGAATAAAATTAATTTTAAAAGGGGTAGTTAACCCTTAGTATACCATATTCTACACTAACTATTAATACCTTTAACTAAACTTACTACCCTACATTGTTACTTTATTGTTTATTTATAATATTATTATAATTAACGTCAACGAAATCGATGGTGCAGTTTTTAAATAAACTCGTAAAACATCGCTCCTTTTCACCCTTTGAGTATAGTATATGTATGACACGAAGAAACTATAAAACGCTTGAAATTCCAGGTCTATTGCTCAGTGTTATTGTAGCGTCGCGTCGATTTCCTCTGTACAACTTAACATTTCCGTTGGCTAGGTGCGTTGGACGTTACTTGACCTCAGTTGTTTATTAAAACTGTTTAATTTACAATTTATTGGGCAATAACAAGTTACACAATTCGAACACTAAAATCATCATACCATGAAAGTCACACCATGAAAGTAGCTAGTGTCGATTTTCACGAAAAGCAAATGTCGACCAGAAAACCTCTATTGTTTTATTTCGACTTGAAATTGGTTGCTATACTTATATGGGATTTGAATTTAGTTGCTTACTTGTGAATGACCTGTATACTATACCTAACTATAAGTATTATTACGTAGTTGCAAGAGAAAATTCATTAAGAGCGCATAAACTTATTCAACATGAAGTAAACAATAAAGCGGAATTGTATATGTCATTGTTGGCAAAATTAAACTGCGGAAAACAGTTGAATTTAACTCAGAGAGGTTCATTCCAATCGCGAGCACATATAACAGCACTGCGTTATAATGAAGGTATTTTATTTTTTCCAAATTATCGCTAATTATTGTATAAAAATAATAACTATTGATTTTTGTAATGTAGGTCATCCATGGCAAAAGAATGGTTTACAAACAGTTGGGATTCACAAGTATCAAAAAAGGAGGATGCTGACAAAAACAAGGAAAAGAAGGCAAACAGTTTATGGGCGTAAACAAAATTACGAATACGGAGATAATTCAAAAGAAGGGAAACTGTCGGCATCAGAGGTTGCCTCCGAGTCTGATAGAATTTTACATTTACAATTTATCGTTGCAGGTTATTTTCAAATTTCGTAGAAGGGTTTAAAAAGGAATATACATTTTTATATCATATATCTTATTTTTTCAGACGTACTCGTGACATTACAGAAGTACAGGTCGTTTAATATGTTTAACTATAACATGTATATGTAGTAATAACATCTCATAGAAGCATTCTTCTTAAATATTTAATGTATTCATTTATGTTAACTTTTCTAACATTATTTTAGCAAATTAACAATGTTCAGGGATTATATGCTGATAATATAATTTTTGTAATAGTATGTAGATTTCGCTTCAAATACAAGTAAGTTGAAAATCAGTGGGTATGTAATTCTGCATGTAACTAGCATATTGTTTTAAAATTAAAATTGAAATTACTATCAGGTTTCACCAGAACGACGCATTGAAATATCGGAGCAAACTGTTGGATAGTATTCTTGTAATATTTATATCCAGGAAAGAAAACAACAACTTACTGCTGGTTTATTTATGGATACTAATAATGGCTTATTAGGAGCATCACCGGATGGTATTGTTAAGCTTTACTTAAAATTTACAAGTAATTATTATTATCTGATATATAGGAATTATAGGCGACGATTCCATTATTGAAATAAAGAGCTTGTATAGTGTTCATAAAAGTGGAATGACATTATTCGAAACCGTTACAGCAAAAAAAAATTATGCTTAGAAAATTTTAATAGAGAAATACGGCTGAAAAGAAGCATAATTGTTTTTATCAATTAAGTATTTTCTTATAACAGCCCATGTCAAATTTGATTGCAGGTACAAGGGCAATTTTTTTTAGTGAATGTATACTGACCGACAAGAAACAACTAGCTCCTATTTTTTTTTTTGATCGAAAGGTTGATACTTCTTATAATCCTGCGATAGAAATTTTCATTCAGAGTTTATAATTGAAACATATACGGGGTGCAAGCATGAGGGAAACTTGTCTTTCTCGAAATTTGTAATACCTGGAATCAAACGATAGCCCAATCTTCTCTGAACATTTTGTTTCTTTGTTTATTCCATTATCTCTGGACTCTATTGGGTATGGGTCGATCTATTTGGAGAAAAGCTGTTATAATCAGTGCAGGCAGGTATCAGTACATATTTTATACCCTTAAAGAATATGTCACTGCTTCTGTTTATAAAGGCTGAGACACATGACCAAGACAGTATTTAATTTTGGTTCAACCTACTTTTATTTCATTTTCGGATTACAGGCTGTGGTCAGAAATATATATTATTTTGATTATTATTTTGACTGATTTCTACAGATTTCATGATATATTCCCAATATTATGACGAAATCACACATTTTTCGTTTTAACCAATTTTCGAGATGATTACAATTCAAATTTACTCCTAATTTCGCATAATCGGTTCCCACATTTTATCAGACTCATTAAAGCATTGGCATCTCAATTTAATGTTTAATTTCTCGTAAAAGTCGCTTTATATCAAGCGCTAAATATGGCAAACTTTAGTACTTTTTTACGTCTCAAATACAGCAGGTTTGTTACGCAGAATACTTCAATGAGTAAAGAAATATGTGTACTTCAATTCTATGTATTTAGTTTTCCATTATAATTTGATATAAAGTTACAAGTTAGATAAAACTTATTCTCTGCCGTCACACATAAAAATGGCCATTCAATCGCCCCCTTAATCGTAACATACGATTCACGATCGATATTTACAAAGATTCTTTGGCGCGTTTATCGGACGACGGTTACTAAATGTGAATCACATGGTCACATTACGCACATGGCGATTAAACAAAACGCTTAACGCTTCCAATAATATCGATGTTGTTTGAAATCGATATTTCTGAGGGTATTTTACAACCGCGAGATATAGTACTGAGTAATCATTATCGTTGGGAAAAATCATGTCAAGGTATAAGATTTATGATATGCTCTTGTAACGAACTACTTATTACTTTAAACAAATTATGTTTTCACACATAGTTTTCGTTTATGTATTTTTCGTTACTGCAGACATGAACAAGTTCTATATCACATTTTTCTATGGTAAAAAATATTATTATTATAAAAAACTAATTAAAAGGTAATTTTAATCGAAATATATAAAATTTGTGAGATTTGGTGATTTGAACATGTCCGACGCATTATTTATGCTGAGATAAGTTTCAAAAATCAGTAATAATTTTTTTTTGCTGTTTGTAACTCAATCCGGGGACATACTGTATAAAAATTAGGAAAAGATCATTTTGAAAACTTGATAACAAAATTCGACAACCGAAATTATTTGATATATTTCGGTTAAAACGCGTTGAAATCCTTCCAGCCGTTTCCGATTAAACAGCATATAGAAAAAAAAATGTTAAAATCAAATATGCCTATTAAGAATACATTAGGTTACCACAAGTTCAAATTTAATTTTTTTCCACTAAACAGGATTTGAAAATAAAAATCAAAAATATGAATTTTTTAAAGCCCGAAATCGCATATATCTTTGCATTATACCTATGATAATTACTACACGAGCGGAAGAAAAAAATTTAAATTACCCTACATTACAAAGAATTATATTAAGCGTCAAACGAAGCTGCTTTCAACATTTTTAGAAAATGTTTTTTTCTTTATTTCCATTTACATAATTCAATTCATTATATGCGGGAAAATCAATCTTTTCTTTTACCGAAAATTAAAAACTTGGACAATTAGTCGTTTCGCAAGAACTTCTCCGTACGTCGCGTGGGACGAGACAGTGAAAACCTCAACAAATCCTGAAATAGCAGGACATATTCAAATTTCTTGTAATAAAATTACATTTTTTAGTTAAGTAATTACATTTTTTAAAATAAAAGCGATTCATTACTAAACTATTATTTGATACAATTTAATTAAACTTAATTTACAGAAAAATAATTCAAAATCCGCGTCGACGATTTGAGTACTAATCGGAGTTGGAATAAGAATTGCTTATAATTGCAGCACACGCATGTATTTATATAAAGCAAATGCTGACGCTGGATCATCAATTTAGGGTTATTTTTTTTTTTTTTTTTTTCTTTATAGGCCCATCGACATCTATGGTCATTAGGGCCATCGTGGAGTCTTGTTCATTCAAGGCGACCAATAATAGGTCAGTACTGACAAAACAGTATGTACAAGAAACTCCAACATTAACACAAATAGGGACAAAATAACAGTGTAAAAGGACGGACAAACAAATAGATGTATAAATATAAAACTCTATAATAAATAAATAACATAAAAGTGTAAGAGGACAAAAACACTAATATATAAATAAAGCTCTGTAATAAATAACATAAAAGTGTAAAAAAGACATACACTAATAAATAGATAAAAACTCTATAATAAATAACAATAAGTATAAAATGGACAAAAACACTAATAAATAAATAAAATCTCTATAATACATAACATATAAGTGTAAAAGGGACAAACACTGGTATGTAAATAAAAACTCTGTTAAATAAATAAAATGTATAAGGACGGACTAACAAATATGTAAATAAATAAACTCTATAAATAAATAAGTAAATAAAATAAAACGACACAACAAAAACGACCAAATCTATATTCTGCTGCGCAGACCTGCTACTTTGACAAACGCGAGGACATTTTTAATGTTTTGCCCGCTGATATTAAGCGGAGCCTCGATATTCACGTTAAAGCGTTGTCTAAGTTCTTCATAGCGACGACAATGTAAGAGTATATGTGTGACGGTCAGAGACTCGTCACACTCGTCGCATCGAGGCCTCTCCTCCCCCTTTAAAAGGTGGGAGGAGGTCAGGGCGGTGTGTCCGAGACGAAGTCGGTGGAAAAGGACCTGGTCCTCCCGCGACAGCGGGATGGGGAATTTCCAGGCCTCCACCTCCGGCTTTACCGTCCGAAAGCTCGGATTGCCGTCGTCTTCCCACTCCTGTTGCCACCTCGCCAACATTCGTTGTTTTATGTGGCTCAAAACTGTTGTCAATTCAGGAGCGGGCGTCTCGGTATCAACCGTCGGGACGTTCCCGGCTGTATGGTCGATCCAGGGCTCTTGGCCCTCCGCCGCCTCTACGGACTCAATCGCGGGCAAACGCCAGTCCATCTCGCGTTGCAGGTCTGCCAAACGCACAGCGCACGGTCGGGTGATGGTGGGTCTCAAGTCATAACGCAACTCCACCTCGAAGATACACGCGCGAACCGGATGATGCGGTCGCGCGCTCACTTTCGAGGCGTACATCAAGAGCGCCTTCTCCCTTCTTTTCCACAGGGACGGTACGCCACACTCGCAGTAGAGACTGCTTGTGGGGGTCGTTGGAAACGCCCCGATGGCGTATCTCAGTCCCAAATTGTGGATTGGATCCAGTTTTTGCAGAAGGGATTTTCTTGCGGACGCGTACGCTACCGCCCCGTAATCGAGGATCGGTAGCACCAAGGCGTGATGTAGTCGCAGTAACACGGACGAATCCGCTCCCCACTTAGTGCCGGATACCACCCGAACCGTATTTAGCGCTTTCTTACCGCGAGCTAAAATGTCCTCTACGTGAGCCGTCCATCTGAGTGCGCTGTCCAGGATGACGCCTAAAAAGCGCATCGACTGGACGCATTCAGGATCGAAAATTGTATAAATTGTAACTAATTGTATACATGTTTGTTTAATGATGAATGGAGATTGAGTGATTTTTATTTAGCGTGGATGGATGATCTTTTTCTTCTTCTTTCTTTTTTTAAATACCGGGTGTCCCTCAAAAGTGGCTCACCCCATATTTTTATTTATTATTAAGCAAACCATTTGGAATGCATAATTAGGCTAGAAAAGCGGATTATTAGGACACAAAAGAAATTATTTTGTACTTCCGGTTATACCAGATGAGTACTAATTTCGTCATTTTTATAAATCTGAATTTTATTTTTTTTGAGAAAAAAAATGTTCTTTTTTTTTAGCGTTTTACAATCTTCGGAAAATGCAATAGAACTTCTGATGCATAGCAGCTAGGTTAAAAAGTATAAAGTACGCTTTGTTCCTCTTAATTTACTATTTCACAAGCAATGATCACTGCTATGCTTTAATCAATGGCTCTTTTTAAATAATTGTGTAAATTAAAAGTGGTGTTGTGAGTTCGTAGGTAGGTTGGTAAATTAAAACCCAAACTCCTTAACTAGTTGTATGTATATTTAAATTCCCAATTTAACAATATCTGTATTACCTAGTTACGTGAACTAGAAGACGGTTTTTACAGCATAGAAATGAGTCTACTTAATAAGACTGGTAATAGAGTAAAAGACTGACGCTCCTCACGATCTTTCCTTATTTAAAGACAATTCTGGTACGATGTTTCGGTGACGTACGTGACCAATGAAAATGAAGTTTATTATCACGATTGACCAATAAGAAAAAAGAATACTAACTGCTGAAATGGTATCACACGATTTAGAATCGAAACATCGTACGTGATTATAAATGCATTATCTGCATTTGTTTTCTAGAAAATTGAACAAAGAAATAGTTCGGATCGTGAGGCATAATTCTAGGAAACGAAATTAAAACGGAATTAAATTAAACAATTATATGCTTCTAATAATCAATATGTTACTACATAATATTAATTGATCAATATACTACATCAAGAGTACTAATTTCGTCATTTTTATAAATCTGAATTTTTTTTTCTTCAGCGATGTAGATGACATCATCTGACATAACTTTTACTTGAAAAAATGTTCACGATCGAAAATTGTATAAATTGTAACTAATTGTATACATGTTTGTTTAATGATGAATGGAGATTGAGTGATTTTTATTTAGCGTGGATGGATGATCTTTTTCTTCTTCTTTCTTTTTTTAAATACCGGGTGTCCCTCAAAAGTGGCTCACCCCATATTTTTATTTATTATTAAGCAAACCATTTGGAATGCATAATTAGGCTAGAAAAACGGATTATTAGGACACAAAATAAATTATTTTGTACCTCCGGTTATACCAGATGAGTACTAATTTCGTCATTTTTATAAGTCTGAATTTTTTTCTTCAGCGGTGTAGATGACATCATCTGACATAACTTTTACTTGAAAAAATTTGCACGATCGCTCATAATTTTTGAGAAAAAAAATTCGTTTTTTTTAACGTTTTACAATCTTCGGAAAATGCAATAGAACTTTTGATGCATAGCAGCTAGGTTATAAGTATAAAGTACACTTTGTTCCTCTTGATTTGCTATTTCACAAGCAATGATCATTGCTATGCTTTAATCAATGGTTCTTTTTAAATAATTGTGTAAATTAAAAGTGGTATTGAATCAATTCTAAAAGAAAAATGTGAACAAACAATTAAATTTAATTCATTTAATTAAGTTACAGTACAGTAGACTCAATGTTATGTCAAATTGCCAGCAATTGTTTTTTTCCATAACCACCTGAATAGGTTTTAAATAAAATAATGTAAGAAATCCAAATCACAATATATGATGAACATAGTACACTGTAAGTTACTATCAGCGGCAGAACATTTAGTATAAAAGTATTTTACCAAGTGGGTTAGTTTTTGAGGGGCTCAGACGACGGAGTTTATTTTCTATTAAGCCAGACCCTCATACGTAAAAAACATCAAACACTTCGTCTTCTAGACGTGTTTATTTACATTTCGTACGAGAAATATGAATAATTTTGTAACAAAGAGAGTAAGATGCGGAGATTTAAGATTATCAATATTTGGTTTTTTTAATTGAGTGTAAGCCGAAAATCAATTGCAAGTGCAATAAACTAATTACATCTTTGTATTATTATAATAGAGTAATACCGTGCAATTAGTTTTATTTGAAACCAAGGTTTATACAAACTCGAAATAAAAGATGTAGTAACTAAATTCCAACAAATGAACCCTTCCCCATCAATTATGTCCAATAAAATCTATTATAATTTGAACACTTTAAAGGTTTTGGGCAAATTGACCTCCTTGATGAACGCTTAGTATTCCTGCTACAGTTTCTTTATGGTTCAAGTGTCAGACAACTCTTACCGAAAATTTTGAGGTGTATTCGGAACGCGGCGACGTTCTCTATCTTTTTCTGCGGTGGCTATAAAGATATCGACAGGACAAAACCTTCAAAACAATCAAAAAGTATAAATAGATTAAAATTGTAATTACAAATCAATATTTTTCCTTCGTCGGCGTGATCGTGTGTTGTGTCTAAACTCGATAAATTAACAAACATTCCCATTCATCGCGAATGTTTTAGTCTTCATTGCCGAATTTTACGAAAACGAACCAATCAACCAAGGTTGAAGTTCAAATCACCCAGTTGTTAGACAGGGACAGGGTGTTGGTAATCAACGATCGATAAATTAGATCAAAAGTTAACATCGAATTGTAAACACCTTATATACTTATTAAATAAAATCTAAAATAAAGATGTTACGCCAACTATTAATACAAGGGAAAAAAATATTGACCACCCACAATCGTCTAAATGAAATTATTGTATCACCTAAAAAAAAAAATGGTTGTTGACGCGGTTACCCAGCTAAACCCAAAGGAGACGGGGAGGTTCGTTATTTATTTAAGGCGCCACCTCGTTAACACCACGTCGTTCACCAACGAGGAAATGAAGATGAAATGGAATAGGCTTAATATACAATAATAACAACGACAAAAAAAAATTTTAGACAAAGCTCGATTTCTATAATAAAAAAAACAAATGAAACAAAGTAAAACAAATAAAAAAAACTATGACTATTCCCGAAAGAATTAAAAAAAATTAAGTATCAATCATTTTTTTTTTAATTTTTACTGCTTGTGAATGAAAAGCCAAAAATAAATTCTTACTTGATCGCCTAAATTTCCCTAAAACAATGAGTTCAATGATTTTGGGGTAAATTTAAAATTTAAATGAAAATCGAATCAAAAAAAAAGAGATGAAATCCCCAAACAATCTTTACAAAATTATAAAATGTATTATTAATTTTTCTGATCAACCAAAAGTTAATAAAAGTTAAAGTTTTTTTTCTTAATGAACAACTTTTTAAAAGGAAATTATTATAATGAAAATTTTACAAGGGAAACCAAAAAATTTTGGCAAAATTTGAGACAAGTTTTTTTTTAACAATAAAAAGAAATTATTAGGATTCAATGTTCTGATCTTTAGATGTCCAATATAAAAAGATCTTTCAAAGAGAAAATCCTCAGTTGATGGTTGAGACGGAAGGAAACGATCCAAACTTCTTCAACGTGATGGTTTAATACTGATCTTTTTTTCCAGGTTTTTCGAACTTCAAAAATGGCTTCCAGAGGTATTTGAAATCAAAATATCGTCGACATCACACGAGACTTTCAATAATAGTTAAATGTATGCCGTACATTTGCCGCCTAAAAGTGGTTTCCCATAATTAGTTTTAAATTAGAATAAGTTTTATTTTTTTTTCTTTTTTTTTTTAATGCATGAACTTTTATTTTTTCCTAATCTAAACTTAAATCAATTTTACATATTTATTATTAATTAGTTTTTTTTCTGCATGAACCTTTTCTTTCTAATCTAATGTATGGCGCAATTTTAATTATTTTTTTTTTATTATTTTTTTTTTCTCTTATCACAAAATTGTATGCTATTATAAACTGATTAACAAAATAGAAGAATTTCGGTACTCGCTTACCTCACACGTTGTTAAGAAGCGAAATATAATTTATTTAAAAAAAATCAGCACCCTGTTTCTTAATCCGGGAATCCCGTTAATAAGAGAAATTATTGATTTAAGCGGCGAGCGAATGATCTGTCCATTGCGAATATGTCCACTTGACCAAATTTGACAAAATTCCAAATTAAAATCTTTTCCAAAATGTCGAAAAAGACACTACTACACTCTTACTCTACACGAGTCGGTGTCTATAATTTATATACCCCTTTCGCGACATACCAAAAAAAAATTATATCTCATACTTCTTAATCCCGGAACTCAAATTAATTACCGAAATGGAACGCACAATTACTGAATTACCAAAAAAAATTGAAAAGAAAAAAAATACTAAACAAATGAAATGATAAAATTGAATATGAAGAAAAAGTTTTATAACAATTCGCGCAATTTAAATTATTTTAACCCCCGCCATCTAAAGTTCGAAAACCCAACCACAATCTGGTACCAAAAAGTAAAAACAAAACAGAAATCCTCTCAACACATCAACCATCTGGCGTTATATCCCTGAAACACAGCAAAACAAAAAAATCTGAACAGCAAAAAAAATCATTAATATCGAGCTTTGTCCTACAAAAATAGATTCGACTTTATTGGATTTTTTTGGCCTTATTCATGTTGATTTTAACATGAATAAGGAATGAATAAGAAACCTTCTCAAACTCAACAAGTCTCTGAAAACAATCCTAAATTTGTTTTGGTGACATCATTATATACCTGGTTTGAAACCTTTATTTACATCAATTGTAAATGATGTGAATTTTGGGATCTTTCGTTTGAGAAGGTAAAATTTACAACTCAAAATTTTAAAACTTTGAGAAAGTTTGGGGTGAAAAGATAATAAATTGTTTTTTTTTCTTGGGCGCTTAAGAATTAAAACTGAATCGTAACATACGATTCACGATCGATATTCACAAAGCTTCTTTGGCGCGTCTATCAGACGCCGCTAAGTAACTATGATTCGTCTACCTTACGCACATGGCGATTAAATGTAACGCTTAACGCTTTCAATAATATCGATGTTGTTGGAAATTGTACTATTGTTTCACATTATTTTTGTGGTGTCTTATGTTTGTATACTAATTTGCAATTTTGAGAAGTATTTTTATATCAATACTATTGATACACATTATACAAAATTAAATCGAATGTATTAATAAATTAGTTGTGAAGAATGAAATCTTCGGTTTTTTATCTGTTTTATTAATTATATGTTCTTATTAATTATTCTAATAACAATGAAATGTTAAATTTTAAATAAAAAGTATAACAAAAATTAAAATATTTTGTCGTTGATAATAATTAGTAAACAATACAGTTTTAAAAGTAAAACAATTTTTTGTTACGCATTTTTTATTTTAAAGTGTTGTGTTCGTCTTTTAAACATTTTTAATAGTTTTATTAACTTGACAGTGAGTTATATACATTTTATTTTATACATTTTTATTTATATTTGTATTTATTTCATTTTATTTAATGTATTAACCAGTTTTTGTATATGAGAAACTAGTTTTCCCGAAACTAGTACCGTTAATATGAAAACATAACTAGCAAGTTTTATTTACCAAAATTTAACATATATTCTTAATTTATTAGGTCTGCCAGTACGTGGTTTATTTTTACAAGTTTGTTGTTCTTGATATTTCATTACTATATGCTGCACGGTTGAATAGGATTTGTTAACTATTTTACCTATTTCTCTAATGATTTTCCTTCCTTTCGCAAATTAGTATTTAACTTTCGAATGGTTACTGAAACTTCCATTTTTAAAGCAAAACTATGGAATAAAATATACATTTATGTCTTTGCACGAAGTTACAATGACCGTGTAAGTAACCCACCGACACATGTATTTGTATTTAGCTAGCTATTTTTCGTGAAATAGGTAATTCCCCGGTCCCTGTCTGTGCTGTACAGACTTGTTTTGCTACGCTTTCTGCTCGTATGGAGAGTTATAGTTATAAATTTATTCTTATAAAATAAAATATTGTATTTAAGATGGCAAACGTTTATTTGAATATAAATATACGATAATAAGTGAACTAGGGCCAGAAATTGAAAAAGATCTGACGCGTACGGAGACTTTTTTGACCCAGTGTATAACGAAAAAATAAAAATTAAAATATTTTGTCGTTGATAATGATTAATAAACAATATAGTTTTAAAAGTAAAACAATTTTTTTGTTACGCATTTGTGCAATATTTTTTTTGTTATTACGAAGAATAATCGCATTACGAATAACTTGAAGTGAGATAAATTGAAAGCCAGGCGCCCGGCGAGAGTCGAGACGGCGGTGGTCGCCCCAATCCCGACCGCCTTCGTCTGTGAATAGGGGCCTTAATCTCACTGACATAAATTGTAACTTTTATGGTTTCTATGGTTACATATCATAAATTGAAATTATAATATATTTAGTTTAGAAAAAACTATAATTTTTACATAAAAATTGAAATAATTAACTTTTATAAGTTTAAAAACTCAGTAATAAAAATGTTTTTCCTCTTTGTAAGTCGATCCGGGGATATACTGTGTATATATACTTCGGTTTTGATATTTAAAAATGAAACACTGAACCCACCCACACTTTTTCGAACTCCTTCGACTCCTTCGAAAGGTAATTTAATCCACGTGTTCTAACAATTTTCTTATATACATATGGTTATATTTTGTAATTTCAATTTTAGTCTTCTAAATATTTTTTAAAAATGTACACACACGTGCTTCTATACAGTAGTAATGTAATGTACAAAAGAGAGACAATGAGAGACAAAGAGTAATATCGATCGGTTTTGTGTAAAGGAATAGTGGCATCTGCGTAGGTAACTTAACGGCGCCTGAGAAAACGTCTGTAAGACGGCCGAATTACTTTTTAGTTTTTAATTCATTTTCGTTGAGCTAATTTTGCGATTTTTACGGTCGAACCTCTTTTAATAAAGTTAGAATCACTTTAATAAAGTGACTCTAACATTTAACCTAATAACTTTTATTAAACCTTGGAATGTTATGATTATGTCGTTGTCACTGAAAAGCAGATACATCATTAACAAAAATTAAGAAAGAATCAAGAAGAAAATGAGGGACAGCTTATTTTCTTTGACCATTATTCCTTTTATTAATTTTGTTTGTACAGTAACCAATATTAGCACCTTTATTATTTATTTCGTTATTTTTATTTTTGAAAATCAGTTTCAGTTTGAGCTCAATCGTAAGGAATCGATCGGGTTTAATTAACGTAATCACGTTTCTAGTTTGTTTCTTGCATTTTTTTTTGTTCATGCACTGAACAACAAAAATAAATATTTTTATTCGGACAATCACAGGAAAATAAAATGTAGCAATAGAAACTACATATATGACTATATACGGAAAAAATTAATAAGAGTAATTTTAATAGTCATTTTTTTATGCTCATATCTTTATTTTCAGTTCTTTCTACTTGTATGTTATTGTGAATTTTGGCGTTTAATTATTTTTTTATTTAAACATAAAGTATGTTCCCGGATAGAGTTATAAAGAGGGAAACAATTTTATTAGTGATTTTTCAAACTTACCTCAGCATAAACAATGCCTGGGACATGTTCATTAAATCGCACAAATCTTATAGTATACATATAAAACACATTTAATTATTCCCATGTCTATGTAAAAATTGCTACTTTTTTTAAATTAAAAATTTTTTTATTAAGTTTCATTCAGAATATGTAATCATATTATGACGCCAAAATCTAATATTACACAAAATATACAGCACAGAAGAAAATGTTACTGCTTCCTTAATAAGTTTGAGCTGAAGGTTCTTGGTCGGCTCCGTGAAGAAGGGCTGGGAGTAATTTATATGGCGCGACGCAGTTGATCTTCCAACTCTCATGATCTGCGACGTTACGGGTGTTAAATAAAGGAAAGAAGTAACGATACAACATTCAACGAATAAAAGTAGTTGGAATAGAAATAATAAAATGATCTTTATTTAAATTTAAAAAGAAAACGACAATTTCAAAAAAGATATATATTTTATATATATTTATATAAATTACTGGACTAAAAGAAATTTAAAAATAAAAAAATTAACAAAATTAAATAAATCAAGATTTCAATAACAACAAAAAAAAGTGAATCAAAGTAATTGAAACGTTTGATCCGGAAAAGTTTTGCAAACTTGAGACGACAATAAAAAAATTCTAAAGAGTAAATAAAAGGAACTAAAAAAAGAATATTGAAATCTAAACACATTTTTTTTAATAAATGAAATCAAATTAAATGACTCTAAATAAAATAAATCAAAAGAATACCAGTACTGAGTTCAATATTAAATTGAATATTAAATTAATAATAAATTGAAAACTTGATCTAAAAATATATGGAATAAGAAAAGGTACGTCGACAAAGAAAAAAAGAAGTCCCAAGTTTCAGTATTCTCAATCGGAAAACAGGAAAGTTACAAAAATAATGTTCCAATTGTTAAAAGAGACCTAAAAGAAGTCGGATGAATAAGGAAAGAGGAAACGACCAAGAAGAAAAAAAGGAATTAATATTAATTAGGATAATTTTCCTTTAAAGCATTAAATTTTAAATTATTAGTTAACTAAGGATTAGGAATGAGATTTATAGGAAATGAAATGAGAAGGAAACTCTATAAAAAACCTACCTTAGATGGCCGAGGCCTCGTGTGAAAAATGAAAAAGGTTTTTGAAGTGAATGCAAATAAATCCGGTAAAACCGTAAATCAGGAAAGATTTAAAATCAGTTCCAACACTTAATTTCGATGAATAATCTCAAATGTGCCCATAATTATGAATGTAAGAAATTTTAAAAAATGAGTTTTTCAGTTATTTGATATCACATTGCTTTAGACTAAATTTATGAAATGTAATTTTTACGATATCGTCAAAAATGAACCATTAGATGGTGGTTGTAATTTCGACATTAAATATAGTTCATTTAGTGTTAATTATGACAGTGGTCTAAGTCAAAAATTGAAGAAATTATAAAGGTTATAAAGAGAGGTATAGAAAATGTCGTATTGTTCTCTTTGGTGCGTATCAAAAATACAAAATATTCGAAAAATGACAATCAAATAATAACAGAAACGACATTTCATTCCGGTTTATCTACGATACCCGAAGAGCCTACCTCAGTTAGGCTCTTCGGATCTAATTATTGGCGGCAAATAATTTATATATTTTACCACTATATAACCGCGAAATTTGAATGCTATATAGCTTAAATATTTATGTATATTTAGATTTCTACTTCTATGTTTAATTGATAAAAACCATAATGGTTTATTAAATAAATGTATTTTTTTTTCTCTTTAAAGAAAAATGATTACCAACGATTACTGGAAGCGAAAAGAAAGTCATGTAATTAGTATTGCACACCAGTAAATTTATTTTTCATGTTTCAATCGTTGTCATATCCTTGCCCAAGTAAGCAGTCAGTATATTTCAAGATGTATTCTTTTTTTAAAATCGACAATTTACTCTGTAATTGATAGAAAATGGTCTAAAAAAGATGTGAGCAATAAAAAAATGTGTGGAAAAGTGAAAAACATACTGAGGCAGGTGTAGAACTCATTGAAAAAGCAGATTAAAGTTCGGATGTGACGTCACGTTTTAGGAGGTTAGCAACATTCAAACTACGCAGTTTCGCATTGAAACGGTCAGAACCTTTCCTACAAATTACTTATTTCTTAACCAAGCATGAAAATAAATCTTATAAAATTAAAAGTAACGTAATTTTGACAACATTTTTCGGGATTCGACTCATAATTTTGATTTAAATTTCTTGAAGTATAACAACTGATTAACTGTCGTTTGATAGAATGTGTATTTGATAGACTGAGTGTACGAAGTAAAGTTTTTTGCGATTCGTGTAACTTTTTCTTGCGACGAATTTATCTCATTTCTTGCGAAATAATTTAAAATTGTTATATTATACTAGTGTGTAGGTAGTATATGTCATGGCTGAGGTAAGTTGTATTTGTGTACTATAATTTTAGACATTAATTTTTATTTTTATCGGTTAATAAGTTTAAACTACAGTTCTTAAAAGGGGATAATTTAGTAAATAGACTGAGGGAATGGAGTTTTATTCCAAAGCAAGGTGAGTATAAATGTCCTCAATGCGAAACACCACTTATTCTGCAGAAGTACAGTAGAGCCTATGATGGGTACAAATGGGTGTGCAAAGGACACGTTTCCATTCGTTTTTAATTGTATGGTGTGTTGAAAAAGACGTCAATTTTTAATTTAATTATTTTTAAGTAATATTTATTGTGTGCTTGGTTAAGTAATAAGCAGTTTATTAGATAGGTTTTGACCGATTTAATACGAAAATATGTGATTAGAATTGTTGCTGGTGTCACAAAACGTGACGTCACATGGAAACTTTAAAGTGATTTTTCGGTAAGTTGGTACACATTTCCGCACTTTTTTTTATTCTTAATGACTTTTTTAGATTATTTCCTATCTATAAAAAAAAGAGTTAGGGGTTATGTCTTGATATATTCCAAGCTGTCTCCATCATATGCCTCCATTGTATTTAACAAAATTTTTGAAAGCATTTCACATCTTCGCAAACACTCTTTGATCAGAGTGAAAATGTAAATACTCATAAATATCGGCGGTTACCTTCAATTTTTGATGTTTATATGCACCTCCAGTTATACATTTTTTTATATTACCTTTCCACAGTACTATTAATTAGTACAGACATAAACGAAATAAAATAAAAGTCCATTATGACAATTAATCATTAACGATTGCCAACGTAGATTGTAAATTGCTGGCAAATTCTGTAGGTAGCACCATCTAATGGATTGTAATAGTAAAGAAAGTTCCGTCGTTACTTTATACCTATCAAGAAACTATACCCTGATGACAACATAGATAATTATGTGAATTTATTATCATTCTAATATAATATGATCTATAGATATTATACGACCACATAATACATCCAAGAAATGGAAAAGAATAAGACTATACTATAAGAATAATATGATATATGAATCATACTAGACTATACTACTATGAATCATACTATAAGAATAATATGATTCATCAGATGAATCATACCAAGACTTTACTGTAAATTTAAAATCCCCTGAAATGTCGCAAGTTAAAATAGTAGAAATGAACTAGAAGAAAAACGGGCAAGAAATGAAGGTAGTTGCGCACAAAATATCAGAAAAATCATGGCGCAGAATACACGACAAAAAACATCAAAACTTGTGAGTGCCAAAATTTTTGAAAATAAGAACTGCTTTTGCTCAAAAAATTGTTTAGATCGTATATAACATAATGAAAGAAAATCTTATTTTGATAATTCTGGAAATTAAAAGACTTGGAAACCCAAAATTTATATCTGTGTACTACAATTCATCAACGGTTAATAAAACAAAGGCGCCCCAGAACTTTTGAAAGACTTATGAGAAAATGCAGCTACAAGGATTTTCTGTCAAGAAATAATAATTCAAATAATTTGGACACTGATCGTCTTGGGAAGAAAAGCTGTAGGAGAATATATTTTAAGATTTCAAGCATATGAGAGTCACTACACCAGAGATCGTCACACTCCCGGCCGAAAATATTTAAGTTCTAATTTAGATATTCGTAAAATGTATAGCCTGTATGTAGAGAAATGTGAGAATAATAATCAATCATTTGTTAAGGAATGGATCTACAGGAAAATATTTAATAATGAATTTAACTTAAATTTCCATGTTCCTCAAAAAGATACTTGCCAAAAATGCAATTTACTGAAGGGACAAATCGGAGCATGTAATAATGAGGAAGAGAAATTACATCTTAGAGAAACTCATGATGTACATTTACAAGATGCCGAACCAGCTAGAAACTGCCTTGCAGACGACCAGAAAAATGCAAAATAAAATTTCAGGGAATATTATGGATTCTCGTTTGATTTACAAAAAGCTGATGACAACGTCAAGATGTACGTATGGGATGAAACTATAGCTTCAAGAGGTGCACAGGAAGTAAGATCATTTCCATTGCATTTTAGCGCATATGGAGCATGTAACTACTCAAAAACACGTAATAGCTTACAGTGATGCTTGTTCAGGCCAAAATCGTAATATTAAAGTGGCTGTAACGTGGATGAAAATTGCTCAATCATCAAATAATAATATTGAAATGGTGGATCACAAATTTTTAATATCTAGTCATTCCTTTCTACCGTGATTTAGAAAAACCTAACTGTGATTTTGGGTTGATAGAAATGAAAACAAAAAAAAACAAATTACTTGTACAACCTTGAACATTATTATGACTTGATAGAAAAATGTCGAAAAAGGATTACATTTTCGATAAAACGAATGTCGTAGTCGGATTTCATTTCAACGAAATCTTTAGAAGAATCAATAACAAGGAGAGAAAAAAATACCGTAGGCGAATCTGTCTCTTGGCTACAAATTCAGTGGATGAGATTCTTAAAAAACGAATCTTATAAAATGTTTCACACAACATCTTTAGTAGGTTCTCAATTCCACATTTTGGATCTTGCACCTAAAAGAGGCATTTACGTTATAAGTTGTCGTTTCAAATAAAATTCATAGTTCTTTATTTCTTCATATCTTTTATAGGACATTCAGTTAATTTTGATAATGGTCTAAGTCATTTCAAACTTTAAAAACAACATTTTCGTATGAAATTTACACAAAATTTCATATTCACAATAAATTTCCATTAATTAAGATGATAATATGAAAATATTTTTTAATTTCTTCAAACGCAATTGATTAACTATCTCGAAATAAGAAATATATGACTTGGACCACTTTCACAATTATGGGCAGAAATATGGATTAAATAAACACTAAAATGTATACTCCAAATGGCTAAACCAAAATTAAATTGATCGCCGAAGTTTTCGTACTCAGGTTAACACACGAAAAGAGAAAGAGGATCCCTCAGGCACCTTCTAAATACATCTCAAAATCAAAAACTCGAGATATCGAGCCAATCAGAAAATTTCAATGAAATTCGGGAAATCTATTTCACGTCATCTCTCATTCAAGGATGAAATAAAGAATTATTGGGAAAGGAATACGAAGCTATTTTCGGATTTCCGCCACTGCAACAAATGTAAAAAAAACATTTAAAAATTTGATAAAATAAACTGAACAACAAAAAAATCATTATTATTTCTATTCGGACAATCACAGGAAAATAAAACGTAACAATAGAAACCATATGACTATATACGGAAAAAATTAATTTAAATACGACTAAATAATTTAATAAAATATTGCATACGTTAATTTATGTAATAATACTATTTAAATTTGTCGCTAAAACGGTACTAAATAAATTCTTTCTTTTGCGGTTAACATCTTTTGCAGAAACTTAATCTCACTGACATAAGTTGTAACTTTTATGGTTTCTATGATTAAATATTACAAATTAAAATTGTAAAATATTTAGTTTAGAAAAAACTCCAATTTTTACATAAAAAATGGAAATAATTAATTAACGTTTATAACTTAATTAAGAAATAAAAATCAGTAATAAAAATTGTTTCCCTCTTTGTAAGTCGATCCACAGATATACTGGTTTTTAAATATCAAAAATCAAAGAATATATATGACTTTTCGTTTTTGATATTTAAAAACGAAATACTGAACCCAGGATACCTTTCGAAGGAGTGTGGGGCACTCTTTTTTTTAATTTAATAAAAGCTTTCTAACAAATTTTCTTATATATGGTTATATTTTGTAATTTCAATTTCAGTCTTTCAAGTGTTTTAAATATTTTTTAAAAATGTACATACAAGTGCTCCCAAGTTTCTGTCCCGAATGATTCGTTTTAAAGAACTTTATAACAGTATAAAAAGAGAGGCATTGAGAACCATGACAGAGAAAGAGTAATACCGATCGGTTTTGTAAAACGGAATAATGGCATCTGCGTACGCGACTTAAGGGCGCCTGAGCCCAATAGAACCTCTTTGATGTTATAAATTATTTACGTTATATTGAGTTTATATAATAAAGTGATTCTAACACTTAACTTTCTAATAAAAGTTAGTTATTTAACTTTTGTTGGAATGTTACCGTTCGTCTCGTCATTTCCCCTCTAATGTTTTATATTATTTTATTGATAATTTTATATTTTAAAATCCTTTAAGCCCGTATTCAGAAACAGGCATACAATTCAATTGTAACCTTCGATCTGTTCAGGCGCGATCGGGATCAGACTCTCGCCGGGCGCCCAACTTTCGATCAAAAAAATTATTTTACTTTTAAAACTATATTGTTTATTAATTATTATCAACGACAAAATATTTTAATTTCTATTATACTTTTTGTTTAAAATTTAACATTTCATTGTTATTAGAATAATTTGTAAGAATAGATAAGAAACCGAAGATTCCATTCTTCACAACTAATTTATTTATACATTTAATTGAATTCTATATAACAGGTATCAATATTATTGATATAGAAATACTTGTGAAAATTGCAAATAAGTACTATAAGTACCACAAAAATAGTGTGAAAAATTAACCTTTGAAGGTCAAGCCTATGGGACTGACAGTCCCATTTCTTAACATTACTGCATTTACGTATAAAGACGGGTTTACCTGAGGGTAAAAAAAGTTGGAAACAAATATATCAAAGGGAAAAAATAAACATCCTTATTCCTAAAATTACATGGAATCTTCGTTATGTGTGTAAACATTGGCTGTGGTCTGTGGTGTTTATTCCTTGTCGATTTGCGATAGTGTTTGTGGTTTTGTTGTAATAAGTGTTTAATTGGCGTTATCTTTATATTTATAGAGCAGGTGGTTTGCTCTTAAATTTCTTATTAGCATTAACTTTAATTATTTTTTATAGTTTTGCTATGCTATGTTTTGTAGTGCCACCTTTTATTAAATTTTACTATTTTGTAATGTAGATATTTTTCATAATGGGTTTATTTATTTATTTTTAGGTGTATTTAATTGTTAGTACAATGGACGACGATTTTAACGAGTTTATTGAACACATCCTCTTAACAAAAAATCTTTCATATAAAAGATTATAGGTTTATTATAATACATAATTCGGATAAGTTTGATTGTTTGTATTGTTTATAGTTTGGTTACCATGGTAACAATTTTTTTATTTGATTTTTCTTATCTTTTTGATACAGCTTATTTTTCTCTATGTGTTGAGCATATTATATCATAAGGTTACATAATATATATTACATAATCATTAAATTAATCCTTTTAATCAAAGTAGGCGATGAAACAGCGTTATTACTTAAATTAATACAGTAAAATAAACGAAGTAGGCGTTAACATGACGTAAACAATTGAACTAAACGTCAAAAACTATGAATAAGTACTGAAACACCAGAAATTTCAGTTGATATGCTTTCACAATGTGTACATAATTTTAGAAAACGTCTTTACTTTTGTTTGGAAGTAAATGAATTTTGTGACCAATTTGAACATTTGTAGTTTTAGTTTTGTTATTTTTTTTTTGAAAAGGTTTTGATTTTTTTGTTAACATATTAGTTAATATTGTCATTTTTTAATCTAATTCGCCATGATTATTGGAAAAGAAGCGGCGTTTTGATGGATAATTCAGTAATTAATGCTAATTTACCACGTACTTCAATCCTTCCAGTGGATTAATCTAGACATTAAGGCCCGCACAATTGTAACCTCCGATCAGTTCTCGCCGGGCCCCTAGCTTTCGATTTATCTCACTATAAACTATTCGTAATGCCGTCATTCTTCGTAATAACAAAAAAATATTATCTTAAAAATGCGTGACAAAAAAATTGTTTTACTTTTAAAACTATATATAAAACTAAATTAACTATTAGCAACGACAAAATATTTTAATTTTTTTATACTTTTTGTTTAAAATTTAACATTTCATTATTATTAGAATAATTTATAAGAACAGATAATTAATAAAAGAGTTAAGAAACCGAAGATTCTATTCTTCAGGACTAATTTATTTATACATTTGATTTAATTCTCTATAACGGGTATCAATATTATTGATATAAAAATGCTCCTCAAAATTACAAATTAGTTCTCAAACATAAGACACCACAAAATAATGTAAAAAAATAACTCTTGAAGCTCAAGCTTAAAACGTAAAGCTACACAAAGTGTCATTATGGGAAGAATCGATAAACCCCGTCTTGATTAGGCCTCAATTTGTCCATAAATGAGCAACATAATTGAGGTTTCTATTTCGTATCTTGAAAACCTATACATAAGATATAATCGGTCGTCAAAAAACCTTCCCAGGCATTTTCATGAATCTTAATATGATCCAAACAGCATAAAATTGTGTATTTATTTAATTCTGGCATTGACGTGATGCGTATTACAATTATTTAGCTTAGTAGACGTTAATGCTGGTATTCATATACAGGGTGGCACAAATGTCTGGAATATATCAAATAACTTCGCTATTTTTACTTTTAACAAAAAATCGTTCTTATACAAGTTTTTAGGTTTATTATAACGTTGTTTGTATTATTTATGGTTTGGTTACCATAGCAACAACTTTTTTATTTGAAGTGAGAGGAAATTGTTTTTGTTACCTTTTTGATAGAGCATATTTTTCTCTACACTGGGTCAAAAAAGTCTCCGTACATTTTACAACATTTTCAAGTTACCCCCTCTAATTTATTTAATATAATGTTTAAAACAGAAATATTATTCCAGGATATGTTGTAATAAGTAAGAAAACCTATCAGTATTATAAAAACGAAATCTTTATTTTACAAAACCTAAATAAACGTGGTTATAAGGGTACAAAGATATATAAGGGTATAAAGACAACGTCAAAAAAGTCTCCGTACAGAAGATTTATAACAAAATAAAAAATCTATATGTTGCTATTTTTATTCCTTTCATAGCTTGTAGATGCACCTTTAGCAAGTAAAACTTCCATGTGCCAATTTTTTTGTTACTATGTCGTCTATTTTATTCCACTCTTCAGTAATTGCCATCTTAAGCTGTTGTTTATTTTTAATTTGTGCTTACGAATCCTCCGTCCAATTTCATCCCATAAGTACTCGATAGTAATCATAACGGGCGATTGTGGGAGTGACTTGAGTTGTTTTCCCACTCTATATATTAGCCATTCTTTTACACGTTTTGCTGTGTGTTTAGGGTCATTATCTTGTTGAAAGATAAATGACTCGTTTAAGTTAAATTTTTGTTCACTTACATGTAAATTTTTTTGCAAAATGTTGAGGTATACATATTGATCCATAATACCATCTGTGAATACCAGGTTACCAACACCTGCAGCACTCATACACCCCCAGACAAGAACGCCTCCGCCTCCATGTTTCACACTAGCAGATAAATTTTTTGTTTTCAAGTGCTTATTCTTCTTACGCCACACCATATTCTTTACATCGGACCTGAAAACATTAAATTTTGATTCGTCGCTGAAAGTTACGAACTCCCAAAATAATATGGGTTTGTTCTGATGCTTTTTAGCGAATTCGTATCGTAGGGTATTGTTTTCTTACTAATATAGGGCTTCTTCCTGGGAACTCGTCCGTGTAAACCTTGTACTCGTAGTATATTTCTTACTGTTTCAGGTACAACATGTTCATCTTGTTGTTCTCTAATTAGCTTGCGAATGCGCGCTTATGAATAGCGCTTAATTATATTTTAGTATTCCAATAGACATTACATCGAAATTGGCTAATGACCTTTTCACAACATATTACAATATAATAATATAGAAAAAATTAAATAGTTGAACATAATTCTTAAACAGGTCGTTACACAAAACTTTTGCTCATTCAACGGAAATTTTTATAATATTACAGAAGCTTTACCAATGGGAATGCCACTTTCAGGAATTCTTGCTGACCTGTTTCTTGATCATATTAAGAATAATAAAATAATCAACAATTCAAATCCTTGTGGTGCTTATATTAATTGTTGGGTAAGATATGTCGATGATGTTTTTTGTGTTTGGGAGGGAGATAAGGAAATGTTGAATGATTTTTTGAAACATTTAAACAAATTACATCAAAAACTTAAATTTACAATAGAAATAGAGAAAAATAATACATTGAATTTTCTAGATTTAACTTTAAAACGTCTTGAAAATGGAAAAATAGAATATGATATCTATCGCAAACAAAACCAACAAACAAACAATTAGCCAGTTTCCGCTTTCTAATAAACCGATTTTTAAAATATCCTTTATCACAAGATAATAAAATTAAAGAATCAAACTATATATACAATCTAGCAGCAATAAATGGTTTTCCTATTAAAGTTATAAATAATATTTTTAGACAAATACAAATTAAAACAGATCCACTATACGTAAAACCAGAAAAGATGGAACATGTATATAAACCCATCACTTTCAATAATATTACTTTCAAATCAAATAAGGTTTTTTCGAAATACAACATCACTTTGGCTTTTCCTAACAATAACAATTTACTTAAAATTATTTCTAATAACCACAACAACAATTATGATAAAATGAAAGAAAGTGGAGTTTATTCTCTTACTTGTTTAGAATGTGATTCCATATATATTGGACAAATAGGAAGAAAACTTGAAACACGCATTCATGAACAGAAAATTCAAATGTTTACAAACATGTAATAGAAACAAATCACAAAATAGATTACGAAAATGTGCATCTTGTTCACGGATTTGGAAAAGGTTTTAAATTGGACTTGTTAGAATCATTAGAAATTCACAAACATAAAGTTAAAAATAAAAAAACATTACTTAATGAACGAGTTCAATTATATGAAAGACCTATATATACGTATTTAATGGACATAACAGCATAATACCCGTTTTCAAAAATAAGTTTAATTCACTCACTCCCAACAGGACCAGTCATTCTGTATTCGTCATCTTTTTCGTTTGTGTAAAATGTCAATTTACAATAATTTTAAAGTGTTGTGTTCGTCTTTTAAACATTTTTAATAGTTTTATTAACTTGACAGTGAATTCATCTTTATTTATATTTGTATTTATTTCATTTTATTTAATGTATTAACCAGTTTTTGTATATGAGAAACTAGTTTTCCCGAAACTAGTACCGTTAATATGAAAACATAACTAGTGAGTAAGAAGTTTTATTTACTAAAATTTAACGTATATTCTTAATTTATTAGGTCTGCCAGTACGTGGTTTATTTTTACAAGTTTGTTGTTCTTGATACTTCGTTACTATATGCTGCGCGGTTGAATAGGATTTGTTAACTATTTTACCTATTTCTCTAATGATTTTCCTTCCTTTCGCAAATTAGTAATTAACTTTCGAATGGTTACTGAAACTTCCATTTTAAAAAGCAAAACTATGGAATAAAATATACATTTATGTCTTTGCACGAAGTTACAATGACCGTGTAAGTAAGCCACCGACACATGTATTTGTATTTAGCTAGCTATTTTTCGCGAAATAGGTAATTCCCCGGTCCCTGTCTGTGCTGTACAGACATGTTTTGCCACGCTTTCTGCAGGTATGGAGAGTTATAGTTATAAATTTATTCTTATAAAATAAAATATAATATTTAAGATGGCAAACGTTTATTTGAATGTTACAATACCGAATACATGATATATTTATTATAAATATACGATAATAAGTGAACTAGGGCCGGAAATTGAAAAAGATCTGACGCGTACGGAGACTTTTTTGACCCAGTGTATAACGAAAAAATAAAAATTAAAATATTCTGTCGTTGATAATGATTAATAAACAATACAGTTTTAAAAGCAAAACAATTTTTTTGTTGCGCATTTTTACAATATTTTTTTTTGTTATTACGAAGAATAATCGCATTACGAATAACTTGAAGTGAGATAGATTAGATTGAAAGGTAGGCGCCCGGCGAGAGTCGAGACCACGGTTTTCGCCCCAATCCCGACCGCGCCCGTCTCTGATTACGGCCCTAAATCTCACTTAATTGAAATTGTAAAATTCTTAGTTTAGAAACAACTCCAATTTTTACATAAAAATGATAAAATTAGTAATATCGAACTCCTTCGAAAGATAATTTAATCCACGTTTTCTAACCATTTTCTTATATACATATGGTTATATTTTGTAATTTCAATTTTAGTCTTCCAAATATTTGAAAAGAGAGACATTGAGAACAATGAGAGAGAAAGAGTAATATCGATCGGTTTTGTGTAAAGGAATAGTGGCATCTGCGTAGGTAACTTAACGGCGCCTGAGAAAGCGTCTGTAAAACGGCCAAATTACGTTTTAGTTTTTAAGGCCTGTATTTAAAGAAGAGGATACATCATCAAAAGTATAATAAAGATTGAAATATTTTGTCGTTGATAATAATTAATAAACAATATAGTTATAAAAGTAAAACAATTTTTTTGTCACATATTATTAAGATAATTTTTTTTGTCATTCGGAATTCTATATACATATATCCATAACATATTATTATATATATTTATACTATTTTCTTATCTCTATCGAAACGTTTTCGAAAGAAAAAATACGTAATTTAATATAAAGAAAAATAAGATTGTTTACAATGAAGACTATTTTACGTTTTAGAATAGTCTTGGAACTGTAGTTAAGACGACGCCATTTAAGGGCGTCCTATTGTCGGCATCGTAATTACGCCGTTTACGAGCGAGTTTCGTGAGATTCAATTTGAATGGGATTCAAGTAATAACTCCACCATCTTGCTTTTCAGAATTCTCTTATTCGTCCAGAGAACACGGATACTACTTCGATTATTTCGTTTACCATTGGCCTATACAAATGTGGAGGCGAGCCAGCGTTTTACTATAAAAGCAAGATCACCTCTGTAAAACGATTGTAACGATTGTAGCCGTTGTATTTCAATAGTGACACTTTAAGTTTATCAGGAAAATGGCGAGGCAACAGGTCAGTGAATTTCTTTATCGTATTTTCTTGAAGATAAGTTAATAAATGTTATTTAGAAAACTATCACTAATTCCAACACTAGAATATCACATATATATTTACATTAATAATAGAATTGGCACTAGAACTAGAATCTTAAGAGTTTTGCCGTGCATCTTTTGAAAAAATGTTTCACGTCATTGCAACATAAAATTACTCCATAGAAAAAATTGAGACTAGCATTGTTTGACGCGTAATTTAATTGTTCGTAATGTGGTTTAATTTCCTTTTTCGCCCACCGGTGTAGTAATTATCTAGGGTATAGCCAAAAAATGATTGATTTCGATTTCAATCATGTTTCAAAAATTCAAATTTTTCATTTTTTATCAATCCCGATTTCACTCGGTCTGCTAAGAATCCCGATTTAGCATTTTTTTCTCAAAAACTGAGGGGGTCATTTTATTTTATCAATATTTCGTATAATTTCGCGGAAAATTACGCGACCAACCGTTCCGTTATTAGATTTTCAAAATTATGTCTCTCTAATTAATGGATTATACTATGTACAAATAATAAATACCTCATTAAATTTGTTTTCACTTTAATTAAAATTATTTTATTAATAATTTTGCTTAAAATTTATATCTCCTCTTATCTACATAGATATAAAGGCGCTATGTCCCGTCTGAACAAACATCAGCACCATCTTTTTGATTCTGTTCGGAATGGTCGGAACCCTCCTTTCCCCGTATGGTTTATTTCAGTTTCTCTTTAGTTTATAATTCGATTAAATCGTTTTACAAAAATTAGGGAGACATAACTCGGAAAATCTGAAAGCAAAGACTATAACCGAATAATATAATAAGAATAAACCGAAAGTATTTGACGTATTTGGGGGAAAACCGCATTGAAATCCGTCCAGCCGTTTCCGATTAATTAAAGCGCAATGTAATTAATCGGAATTTTCCGAGAAACTCTTTGAAATATTGATAAAAAAAATTTGAGTTTGAGTTGACAATTTGACATCACAAAAACTATTTAAGCTGTCAAGTTTAGTTTCATTCCGAGGAAAGTACCTACTTTCCTTTATAACTAGCAATAAATTTTATATATCAAAAGATAACTTCAGAATTCAATTTATTACGATTTTTCAAAAATAATGAAGAAAATCGTTATTTTTATGCAATCAAACAAATTAATTGAAATATTCAAAAAATATTCAAAAATATTCAAGAAAAAGTACACACTTTCATTTTTACGATTTTTCAAAGCTGGTTAAGAAAATTGTTATTTTTATAAAATGCCATAAATTTAGGTTGACTTCAAAATTTGATACTTCAGAACCGAATTGATATATTCATGTATCGTTTTATTTATTTTGTTACATGCAGAAACCGTTTACATGACAAAATTAGAAGCTAAGGGTCGATAACTCAGTCTAATTGTAAGTAGAGTATTGGGTCGTGAGAGAACAATCCCAATAAGAATGAGACAAATGGATATAAAGATATTAAGGGCGACACCAAGCCCTGCCTTTTCTACTTCAAAATTGATTAAATTTATTATGTTGAGCTTGGAAACATATAAAATAGGTAACAGTTTAAACAAATAATGTAAAAATGAAAGGAGGCAAACTATTGCAATAATAACAAAATTAATGGTTAATAGATCAAAATATAATTTCTCAAGAGAAATTATAATAAATTTTGGTGTAAACACTTATAGCACATTACTTATGTAGAGAGAGAAAGAAAAAAAATAATTAAAATTAGTTTCAAATTAAATCAGTTATGAACACCATTAAAGTAATGTCTTACTTCTGTTCTTGCAAAATAAAATAAAATAATGAAATTGTTATAAAAATATTGTTAATCAAAAATTATAGTTAAAATTAAAAAAAAAGCTACCTTTGACTTCAAACAAGAACGGTATTGTTCTTCAAAACAAAAAAAAAATCTTGCGAGTCAAGATCACAAATGAAATAAAAATTAAATCAACAAACTTAAGTATAAAATCTCTCTAATGTCTAAATTTTTAATTCATAAATTCAAATATATTAATTAAAAAAAAAGATCAAATCATGGAAAAAGAATTATCAATAAAAAAAAAAATTGTAACTTATCTCAGGAAGAGTTCAAAAGTATAAGTTGATAGAAGCTCTCTGTTAGAATCACTCTCAGTCCAATCAGCTGTTAGGGTGGTTCGAATGGCTACGACGCAGTAACTCAAGGTCAACCAGAAATTATTACGTTGAAAATAATTGGAAGACCATTCCAAATGGAAACCAAAAATCTTCCCAAAACTCAATCCAATATCTCAAAGCAACCCTCTTCTTCCGTATTCAAAAAAACAACAGGTGTAATGGACGAAACGTAGGATTAACCCACAAATCCGAAAATATCGGTTTGATCACTGATCAAATAATTAATCGATCTTAATATATCCGTAAAACAACGAACCCCAAGTTGAATTTCTATAGAATTTTCGTTCAACTGACAAAATGGCCAAATTAAGTTACGATTGAGTCAAACACGTATATACATCTACAGGTGTAATTACGGAAGAGGAAGAAATTAAATTCACATCCGAATTTAATCTATTTGCGCATACGTACGAGCAACGTTACCACTAACAACGGAATTCTACCCTCAATAAACATATTCAATACTGAACAACAGATGTCATGAGTAACTCTAACGAAATTAAAGAAAATAAAAAAAATAAGAGATTTATACTGAATTATAAGTGAAACTTATAACAATTTAAACACACTTTCATTTATAAATCACAAACATTTCATTGAAATATCATAAGAAGTCGATTTTTTACCATTTATCAAAACTGATTAAGGAAATTGTTAATTTTATGAAACGCTAGAAATTTAGGTTGAGTTCAAAGCTGATATATCACAAAAAAAATCATCAAGATTTTCTCCATTCGTATATATCTCGTATTCGTAAGATATTCGGAAAACACGGGTATATGACATAAATCTGATGTAGTTGAAACTGACAATTAGACATAATGGCCTTTATATAAGTATATTTTCATGGAGTCACCTATACATATGGCAACAACCTGCTAACTAATACCTACTAATTTTGCGTAAAACAACCTTCGTTCCCTCCTACCGAAACCTGACATCTTTGATTTCGATTTTTCACTTAAATAACCCAATTTTAAACGAATACTACAGCAATCGCAGAACAAATTTCTACTGTGCATTGGACAAGTGTAGACATATCAATGAATGTTTGGATGAAATATATCTAAACGTCATAGATATGGTGGAGGCGCCAGATTAATACACATTTTTCATCAATAATAACAATGTCACCTCATTATTAATTAATCTCTAGTAACTTGAGATGCAACAAAACGTTATAATAAAAATCAGTTAAATCAACACGTTTGTTAATTTAAGAAAATGGCGGAGGGGATGGAACTTAAAGTTTAATTTGTAATTGTACTTATTGCATAATGAAGATGTCTTTGTGTCTTTTTAACCTTTTCAACCTCAACTTTGCGAAGCTTGAAAGTTGCAGATCGACCGAAATAGCGTACATTTTTTCATTATACCTGTGATAATTACTACAGCAGTAGGTGAAAAAATTTGCAATTATCCTACATTATAAACAATTAAATTACATCTCAAATAGAAGTAGTCTCAACATTTTCTATGGAGCAGTTTTTTTATTTTTTTAATCCGATAAATGTCTAATAATAATACAGGTAATGAACCTGTATTGAATATGTATCAGTTTTACCAGAGCTTTTGATCCAATGGCCTTTCTAAGAGCTGTAATTTATTTTTAAGAGTTTAAAGGTGTTAAAATTAATTTCATATAATACAAAGAAAAATCTGTTTTCAAGAACCGTATATAGTTTGTTGAATCATCACCGAGCTTTCGTTCTGAATTTCTAGGTTAGATCCCTGGATCTGAACTTTTTTTTCAAGATATTTTGCAAATATATTGTATTGAACGTTTTTATAGTTTATACATATACAGGTGTCTCGCGTAACTGGTTCATTAGAACTTTTTTGGGTTCCATTATTCGTAGAAGCTTGAAATTTTGGTAACATGGGCTTCTACAATGATCTGCGATTGAATAAACCTTAGTTTGCTAGCTTTTATTTACCAAGAATAACCAAAACAAAAACGCATAAATGAAACAATGAAAAACAACAATATGGCGTAATATTCGACGTAATGATGGACGAAATATACCTAGAGAGTTCACTTTATTTCTTAAGGCAGCTTTCTTGGAAAATATTCATTTAAATCGACAAAGGCACATTTTACCGAGGTTTAACCCATTTGGTTAAGCAATAAACTATGATAAAACATTTATTCCATTTCTTCTTATTGTTCTGATCTTTCCAAAACTAAGAAACAGATGCTATCCAAAACTTTGTTAGATCCGCCATGAATAGAAAACGAATTTAAAATGTTGCCGTTGGATAATTCGCCATGATATTCAAAGATATTAACAAAAGTAACTGAAAACACAACTAAGCAATGACACAATTGCATAAATATGGATGAAAAACTCACAAAATTCAAAATGAACGAAACTACAACAAATAGGCACAGGAAAGTTTATAAATAGTTTGTGGAGAATTAAATTCCCTTAATTTATTTTTGTAATTTTAATTTTTGTTTCTTTTATATGTTATTGATTTTAATTTTTGTCATTAAATTGTTGTTTTTCATTGTTTCATTTATTCGGTTTTCTTTTGGTTATTTTTGGTAAATAACAGCTAGCAATCTAAAGTTTATTTGATCGCAGTGCATTGTAAAAATAATACTAATAGTAACCTAAATAAATTAAACGATAATCTATCAAAGTGACACAGCCTTCTAATAAAAATACGAACGGCTACCAGGATTTTGATAATTACTCAATACGAAGAAAACTATAATAAATAGATATAGAAATATTTTTAGATAACTTGTAGAGAATTAAATTCTAAAAAAATAGTATATAACTTTCCTTTGATTAAGAATAGAAGAGAATTAGAGTTTTATTAAATTATATGTATAAACAGACTAAATCTATCTAAAAGACCTAAATTTATAGTGATTCTTCTCGTCCTCTTGAAAAGCGCTTATGATGTCGGTCCATCTAGCTTCCATCGTAGTGCTAGAACTACCTACAATGTTCTCTAGCGTTACAGTTGGTAATATAATATTATGCTTTTGAAACATATTCCGTGTAGCTTTTAAGAGGTAGGGAAATCAAAGATAGTATAAACCGTCTGAACTAACCGACAATAATATGTCGTTCACATAACCTCAAACTTGCAATGTTGTCCCGCATTTTGTGTTTTCAACCATGTCAGTGAAATTTATTTAAATCTGTAAAAATACTGTACTAATTAGCAACATCATTCGTTTTGTAAATGTCACTCGTACTTTTGTAACAACCTGACGTAAGAATCTATTCTTATTTTATTACTTTGAAACTTATTTTTAATGTTACTTAGATCTTAATAAATTTCCCTCTTTGTTACGTTTTGTAGGGTCTACCGAAGAAGAGCTGGGCTCGAAACCGGTCTAGACGACAAATATAAAATTATATCACCAAAGTATTTTATTTGAAGTTTTAATTTATATAATTTGTTTTAATTGCTTGGGTCATCATCCCGTGTCCGCGTGTCGCGTCTTCGCTAGATGTCTTAACTGTAAAAAAGCACATCATACAATATTACACGATTTTCCACCGGAAAAGCTTCTATTAACTAATACGAATATTGCAAAACAATCAACCATAGTAAATACCTCTCAGCCATCGACAAGCCATTCGGTTCATTCTTCTCACCTCAGTTCTCCAGTTCTTTTGGCTACGGCGTTGATTCAGGTCAGTTCAATTGACGGTTATTTCATGACTGTCAGAGCTTTAATAGACCAAGGATCAGAGGTATCATTCATTAGTGAATCGTTGGTACAAACTTTGCATCTCCCGCGTCGTGCTGCTACAATTCCTATCAACGGTGAGGGTTCCGGAAAGACATGTACTTCTAACGGGATAGTATCGGTTCGGTTAACGTCGCAATATGATTCGTCTATTACCTTAGAGGAAGAAACTTTGATTTTACCTCGGCTCACCACATACCTTCCAAAACAACATTCCAAATCTATACCGGTCAATGTTGTAGATCTTCCATTGGCTGATCCCGAATTCGACTCGAACCGCAAAATCGATCTGATTTTGGGAGTTCAATTTTACACCAAAATCCTACAAGACAACATACTTAAATTTAATAACGGGCTCATGGTTGCTCAACAAACCCTGTATGGATGGATTCTTTTCGGTTCCATGGGAGAAACTTCACAATCAATTGACACTGCCTCGTATGGCTTTCAATGCTCGATAGATCGTGAGTTACAAGAGGAAATTCAACGTTTTTGGAAGCAGGAGGAGAATTGCTGCACTTCAAGCTGTTTATCTTCTGATGAACGTGCTTGCGAGGATTTTTTACATTTTTGCATTTTTATTATTTTATGCGTTTTTTACGGTCGTATTCTCGCGATGAAGACGGTCGTTTCGTGGTACGTTTGCCCTTTAAAAAATCCCCCAATTGCCTCGGAACATCATATAACACTGCAGTCAATTTCTTTAATAAATTAGAACAAAGATTTTTAAATAACGAAAAGCTTTCCATCTCTTACCGTGACTTTATGCGGGAATACGAATCTCTCGGCCATATGGAAATTACTTCCGGGAATTTGAATACGTTAAATTATTATTTACCGCACCACGGAGTTGTTCGCGAGTCCAGCTCCACCACGAAGCTGCGGGTTGTCTTCAACGGTTCCTCCTCAACGACTTCGGGAGTTTCGTTGAATGATTGCTTGTACGTCGGCCCAAAGCTTCAAACTGACCTATTCAACATTCTTTTGCGGTGGCGACGACACAAGCTGGTTTTTCTGTGCGACCTCGAGAAGATGTATCGCCAAATTAAAGTTCATAAAGACGATCAACAATTTCAGCGAATTGTTTGGCGTGAAAATCCGTCCCAAATCTTGAAATGTTACAACTTGGTCAGCGTGACTTATGGCCTGTCGTGTGCTCCGTTCCTGGCAATTCGTTGCCTACGACAATTGGCTCACGAACATTTAAATAAATATACACGCGGTGCGGAAATTCTTTTAAATAACACTTATGTCGACGACATTTTGTCGGGCGCTGAAAATTTAAGTGAGGCAACCAACGGTATCGCGCAATTGACTAGTATTCTTACGGCCGGCGGCTTCCATGCGCGTAAATGGATGTCTAATAATCCCGAACTGCTTAAACAATTACCCATAAGTAACGTTGCAGTAACCGGAACAGCGTGCATTGACGATCAGGATTCTCCGAAGGCCTTAGGATTGATTTGGAACAATAACACGGATCAATTTTTATTCGTAATCGATGATTTCACGGAAATTAACACAAAGACAACAAAGAGATCGGTTCTCTCATTTATTACTCGACTTTACGACCCCCTCGGTTTCTTATCACCTTTTATTATCGTTGCAAAAATCTTCATGCAGGAGCTTTGGGTACGTGGTCTCGACTGGGATGAAAAACTTCCTACCGATTTGAAAAATAAATGGATTTCATTTTTACAAGACATTAATCAAATACCTACAATTCGCGTTCCGCGTTGGATTAATTACGATCGTGAGTCTCGGAGCGGTCGTCTATCTCCGAGTCGAAAAATTGGCCGGTAATAATTCTGTGTTCTAATACCAAAGTGTCTCCTTTAAAAGTAGTGTCGATTCCGCGACTCGAATTGTGCGCGGCGGTAATTCTGGTGCGGTTGGTTAGACGCGTCGCGAGTGCTCTGGAGCTCGGTAACCATCCTATACATCTGTGGACTGATTCAACGGTCGCCCTTTCTTGGATACGAAGCCACCCAAGTCGATGGAAGGATTATGTTAGAAATCGAGTAATCGAAATACAAGATCTACCTGAAGCTCATTGGTCATATATTCCCGGTGAAGATAACCCTGCGGATCTTGCTTCGCGTGGAGTTCCAATTCGTCGCCTTCAGGAGGAATCGGTTTGGTGGTCCGGTCCTCATTGGCTAAGCAAAACCGCAAACCATTGGCCTTCACATCCTGTTTCAATGTCTTCGGAAGCAGATAAAGAAAAAAGAAACATTGCTTCCAGCAATGTCGCCACAACCAACCGCTGGGACCTTAAAGACAAATATTCATCTTTAACCAAGCTTTTACGAATAACATCATGGTGTTTTCGTGCAATAACAAAAAATAAAACTAAATTTGTTTCAGACGTACTCTCTCCTGATGAAATAAAACGATCTCTTTTATTTTGGGTTAAAGAAGTGCAACAGGAACACTTTCCGACAGAAATTCGCGCTCTCCAGGAGAAAAGAATAATAAACAAATCTAGCTGTTTATACCGACTAATTCCCTTTCTCGATAATGACAACATTTTGCGGATCACTGGCCGTCTCCGGTTCGCGACGTTGGATTGGGACGAGAAACATCCAATGATTCTTTCGAAGAAATCTCATCTAACTACTCTCATTATCGACGCTCATCATCGGAGGATACTACACGGAGGGACGCAGCTCACACTTTCATCCATCCGGAGGCAATTTTGGATTGTCGGAGGCCGTATCCCTGTTCGATCTTTCATACATCGGTGTATCATCTGTGTCAGACAACGAATAGAAGCAAGTCAACAGCTGATGGGTCAACTTCCACCATATCGGGTCACACCATCAAGGCCGTTCCTTCACACGGGAGTCGATTATGCGGGACCATTCCAACTGACAACATTAAGAGGACGAGGTGGTAAAACATATAAAAGTTACCTAGTATTGTTCGTTTGTTTAGCTACTTCTGCAATTCACCTGGAAGTAGCTACCGATTATACGACCCATGGCTTCATCATGGCATACAAGCGATTCACGGGACGACGAGGACTCTGCCAATCCCTTTCTAGCGACAACGGAACCAACTTCATTGGTGCTGATAGGGAACTCAGATCCCTATTTAGTGCTGCCTCCGCGGAATGGAAACGAATTGCTGATGTTTTGTGTGAAGATGGAACGATATGGAGGTTTAACCCACCAGCAGCGCCACATTTTGGAGGAAAATGGGAGGCCGGAGTACGATCTATAAAAACCCATTTAAAAAAGGTTGTTGGTTCTTCGCTTCTCACTTACGAGGAGTTTACAACAGTCCTCATACAAATCGAAGCAGTTTTGAATTCTCGACCTTTATGTGCCATTACTGATGACCCCGATAACTATGATGCCTTAACCCCGGGACATTTTCTAATCGGTTCCTCTCTTTCTGTAATCCCAGAGCCATCGTTACTGAATGAAAAACTTTCACGACTAACCCGATTTCAATTATTACGAAGGATGGTTGATGATTTTTGGAAGAGATGGCATCAGTTTTATCTCCAGTCAATCCAGAACGCTACAAAGTGGTTCGAGGGGCGAAGCTTACCTGTTGTGGGAGACTTGGTCTTAGTCAGGGATGAGCGTCTACCTCCTTCAAAGTGGCTGATGGCGCGAGTTGTGGAATTGCATCCGGGGGCTGATGGACTTATTAGGGTTGCAACCATAAAAACATCCACCACGACATTGGTGCGACCCATTGTCAAATTGTCTGTTCTCCCCTGTTAATTTCAAATTGTAAACAATTTTTTTTTTTTTTTTTTTAATTTTGTTATGAATTATTCATTATTCTTACCTTTTTTTGTGTTCATAATTTTGGTCTTTAAACTCAAAACTTTTGTCACTTCTTTCATTTTGGACGCTCTGAGCAGCAAACGCATTTCAAACGCAACGGTTTATTTTCTTTGTTTAACGGACTTCTGCTCGGTTTGTTTCGATTTGGTTGGAGTATTGCCCACGAGCTTCGGCAAGGCCGGCGGAATGTTCCGAACGCGCCCGCACGCGCGAAGAATTCAAAAATTCTTATTCAGTGCTCACACGCACAAAAGAAAATTAATCTCATTTTCTTTAATTCAACGGTAATACCCCGCAAATCTTTTTCCTTTTTTTTAATCATGTATTCATGGAAAACTTATTTTTTCATAATTTTATAAGTGTGCTTATTTTAGAAAAATAAATTGTCTTTTGTCATCGAGTTTTGTTGACGAGTTTTATTCAACCTGATCGAGAGATTTGAATTGTGATTATTCGCGATCATTTTTCAAATAGTGAAATTTTATTAAATTCAAAACACCTCTTCATTTTGATTCCACAAATTAAATTTAGCTCTCGCATAAATAACATTATGCGTCTTTATAAATTTTTCATTTAAAAACTCTTTTATTTCTTTGTATGTATTAAAAGTTTCCTCTTTTTTAAATTGAGTTTCTAGAAATTTCGTTATTTCCAGACCCATGTGTAAACATAGAGAATTAACTTGAGTTTTTTCGTCGGTTTGATTTAAATTAGTTGCTATTCGGTACCTTTCGTAATGAGTAATCCATGATTGCCACTCTTCTTTTACAAAGGAAAACTTCTCTGGCGCTGGTACGTGCGTTGTTACCACTGACGGCTCTTTTATTGTTTGCTTTTGCAGGTTTTTCACCAAATTTTGCAGGTCTTGTATATGTTGTGTTAATTGTTGAACGTTCGCCATTATTTATTTTCGACTCTTTAATTTAATCACTTTTAGAATTTAATGGTTTTTTTTTGAATTTAATCACTTTTAGAATTTAATCGTTTTTGAATTTAATCACTTTTAGAATTTAATCCACGTATTTTTTTTTTTCAATTTAATCTTGTTACTCGTCTCCGTATAACTCGACACTACCTGACACCATGTTGTATGCTCCGAGTTTCGTGAGTAACTGACTTTATTCGCACATGTTATACAGGTTTATACCAACCTCCCAACACAGGCATATCAGTAATTGTTGATTTTGCTTTCTGGTAAGCATGATGGTAAGCACATGGATGGAGTGGATTGGTGACGAGCATTCCATTCTG
This sequence comes from Onthophagus sagittarius, assembly GCA_036711965.1. Classification (NCBI taxonomy): domain Eukaryota; kingdom Metazoa; phylum Arthropoda; class Insecta; order Coleoptera; family Scarabaeidae; genus Onthophagus; species Onthophagus sagittarius. The sequence continues at coordinate 370,263 of JASERS010000011.1, read as the reverse complement.
AAAGTATTAATCAATTTGCTTTTCTATCCCTTTGAGGTAAAAGAAAGCTAGGATGATTGGTGTGTAAACGAAAAGTACTTGGTACCAATAATTTTCTACATCCGATAGCCCAGAAGAGGTGGCCACCTTGAAAGTGTTTTGAGATCGAAAACTTCGAAAAAGGATGATTAATTCCTAACGCTAAAGGTTCAACAGTGTACGAATTGTGAAACCTAAAAAAAATTTATCGAATCAGTTGCGTCAGTACCTTGTGGTAATTTTGCATTTTAATGGTTTTAGATTATGAAACGAATTTTGAGAAAATTTCATTTCATATGGCATATGCAGGGTTGGGAATATTATATCTGTCTTTCAATATTCAACTGTTGCTCATCAGAAATCGTGCATTACAAACGATGAATTTATTAAGTGATTTTACGGAATTCGGTATTCCGAAAAGATTTAAATTGCTCGCAGAAAATTTGAAATATTTATTAAAAATTATTAATTGGGCAGGCCATATGTTTGCCTGTTATATTACAAACGCGATTGTCTTAAAAGATGACTGCGCAGCTTTTAAGGATATAAAAAATTGCTGCTTGTTTGAATATTACATTCCGTTTGAATTGAAAGGCTGGTTAATAGGATTGCTAATGTTATTTCAAATATATACTGTAAAGTGTGTATTTATCGTTGTATTGCTCATTCTGTTATTATATTGGTATTCCATGGAATTAATAATTATACGCATAGAACATTTAAATGAGGCGATTAATAACATAAGCTTAACCCGAAATAAGAAGAAAAACTGTCAAGAAATACGGAATATTGTCTTACAACATCAACACATATTCAAGTATTATAAATATTAAAATAATCTCTCTGTTTGGCTGTAAAATTACTTTATATATTATTATTTTAGATTATTTCAGGTGACTAAGAATTCATTTACTGGTTTTCTTGTAGTAACAAAAATTTTTAGCTTGCTGAGTGTGACTATGATTATGACTACATTTGCTTTGGTTGGAGTTTTGATTTAGTATGTAATTTATGTCAATAACCGTTATAATTTCAGAGGAAGGACTTGATAAAATTTTCAACTATGGCATTGGCTTTTTTGATGTTATTTTTAAGTTATAGATGCGGACAAAAATTTACTACAGCGGTATAAACGACGTTCCCTAAACAGTTTATTTATTTATTTAATACTTAAAATTTTAAATAAATAGGCTGATAGTGTTGCGGAAGCAGTTTACAACATGAATTGGTACGAAGCGGACGTCTCAACAAGAAAAGATGTCTTGATCTTACTGACTTTGTGTCAGAAGCCACTTATAATTGAAGTTCCTTTATTTGGAGGAATATCCAATGCAGCATCAGTTATTGTAAGTTAATCACAAAGATTGAATAATTTATAAACATTAATACGATTCTTTTTTTAATTTAAGGAGTACAGGAGAGCTTATGTTTTTTTCAGTTGGATAATGAAACTTTGTGAAATGAAAAAGTTTTAAAATTAGTACATTATTGGTGAAGTAGAACATATCAATTGAGTCTTTATAAAAAGTATGGATAAGCATAAGGCTGCATAGTGAAGCTCACTTCTCATAGTTACAATAAATTTATTAAAAGATTATACTTTTACTACTTATAGTCTACTTAGTTTCATTGTCAAAATATATAATAAGAAATTTAAATTTCAATAAATTACTATGAATTTCCAGTAAAATTTGTGTTTGAAAATGTTATCGAAAGGATATTCTTAAAACACCTATCATTAACGGATCACCTTCAATCCTGGGAAAATCTAGGCTCCGTTTTCACTCAGATTTAAAACATTTGCCTTAATTCTACTAGCGATTATCTTAAATTGGCATTAATAACAGCATTGAAAACCGTACGATATTCTAGCAAGTCTGTAAGCGTGTGAAACCAACTTAGTTTCACACGCTTAAACTAATTAAATGTCCCGCCAAGAATATGTGTTCATATTTTCTGATGATATCTCCTAGTGTAAAACTAACTTTCGGATTCACTCCATCTGGTTCAAAAATAGAGTATAGCAGTCTAGTTGAACGTGCAGTAAAAAACTGGGTTTAAAGAAAACGGAAAAAGATATAGAAAAAATGAAATTAAATCGTATAGAAAAAGAATGTGGAGATATGTAAATTAAATAAAGATATATGAATAATAAAAGAGAATAATATTCTTACGTTTAATTTTCACCCCACTTTACAATAGTTAAATTAATCGATGCGTTCGATACTGAGATCGCGATAAGAAGAGTCTGCGAGCGAATGCTCGCGTGTTAAAATATATGAATCATCAGAACGCACAGTGGTTCCTTTCGTAATTCTAGACGGACAAAAATTATATTGAAAAAAACAACTTTTTTAAACATAATTAATAACAAATTAATAAATTAAACATATTAATAACATTTAAAAAGTCATAAATAATGTTTTAAAAGCCTTCATCATCACTGTACGAGAGACTAAATTCTTCATCTGTTTCATCTGTCGACTCCTCCTCTGCAGTGATAGATTCCTGTTCTTCAGATGACATTTTTAATAATGATATTACTTCATGGGAAATGTCCACCATTTTCTTTGGAGCGAGACTTCTTATGTTTGTAATTAGTAGTTTTTCTAGCATGATCTCTACGAAACCTTCGACAATCCTTGTTGCGCGCTTCCTGCGCTTCCTCTGAAAGCTGTCCAATAGGAAGAAGAGCAGATTAACAATGTCCGTCCCATGAATTAAAAGTTTATGAATACTGGCTGGCATGTAGTACCAATTATATAAACGAACATACAATTTAGCAGTGTCTATGGTATATTCTTCAAATCTTTCTAAATTTATTTCATATCCACTCGTAATAGCCTTTAATAAAACAGCAAACCATTTAATTAGACAGGAATGACTCATTCACTCCTATTATCACATTGGATAGCGATGGATTAGAAAAAAATCTTCGAGCAGTGTTGCCATCATTACTTGTTCCGTAACCAGGTTTGGGAATATCCACAAGTAGGCCCATTTCCTTGCGAAAGCGATCTTGAATTAACTTTTTTGCTTGTCTACATTTTCCCGGTCCTGTTGTCTTACTTGCCAGGTTTGAACTTCAAGCCTATAAGCAATGTGCAGCATACATTCGAAGCATCTTATCCACGCGTGAAGACTTGATAAACCAAAAACAAATGTCTCCTCATCAGCAAGCGCTGATGCGTGTCTAGCCAAGTTGTTCATTTCTTTAGGTGTTGCACCACAGATATAACACTTTTGAAATGATTCCTGTGCAATAACACTGCAGACCTTTCCGTCTATCTTTGTCATTATCATATTGTGGTCCACGAATATGTCTCTGCCTTCATTTGTAAAATGTGTCGGAGAAAGAACTTCTATTTCAGTTTTCACTTTATTAACTTCTTTTCGAGATAGTTCTGCAGTTTCTTTCTGAAACAATATCTTTATTGGGCGACAATACCGTGCTGACGAAGGGCGAGGATTTTCCCATTTTATTACATTATGTTTTAATTGTAGCGGAACTAGTGAAATTACGAATAAGAAGCCATCATCATGTCCATTTTCAATGTCCGTCCTATACATTTGCTTGGATGTACTTTGTCCTTATGCGCCATCACAACCCCACTTGAACAACATGGTCAAGTGGGCGCCAGTATCGACGTTTTTTAAAATAGCCCTGTTACTGCCAACTAAACGCTGAATAGTGTAACCAAGCAAAGCTTGAAGTTTTACTTCGGCAGTAATCTCCGTGATAGCTATACTATCCGGATAACACCTAACACCTCTAAAAGCTTGTGATAAGAAGGGTAGATATTCGCGTTTTGTATTTTAGCTTGGTTACGAATTAACAAGTATTGTTTCTTTGTTAATTTCGCATCCACATATAGTGCTAAGGCTATGTAGTCTGTTAATTTTATTGGAATATGTTTGTCAGGTCTTTTATATGCTTTCTTAATTCTTGTCGCTCTCATAGGCGAAATTTCAATTTGCTTAACAATTTTGCTATGTCTCTTTTTCCTTTTGAGCGTAGACTCATCTGGGCTGCGTAAATGAGTTCTGCAGAAGTTGATCGTGCAACTACGGCCCTCTGCACACGGAGCTGCTCGTCGTAGACGCGTACAATAAGCGTCATGCAGCTACGCTTCTTACACGACTGTAGATCCGCACATGGAGACACTCATCATAGACGCGTACAATATGCGTCATGCAGCTATGTATCTTGTACGCTTAAGATCCGCACACGGAAACAATCGTTGTAGGCGTGTTCATAAGCGTCATGCAGTTATGCTTTTTATACGCCGAAGCAAAGATCCGATAGAAAGATCCGCAAAAGAATCAATTTTAAAGCATATTTTATTAAGTACTTGTAAACATGTCAAGTGATGAAGAGGAGTTACTTTTGTTAAATTATCTGTGTTTTCGTAAGAGAAAACAAAAGTGTAAAAGAAAATTTTGGGTACATCCTTATATCCGTAAAAATTCAGGCAAGAGATTATTTATTGCCACCAAAGAGCTATCACAGAACGATTCTAAATTTCAAAGCTTTTATAGAATGTCGAAAGATATCTTTAAAGAACTGGTGTTTATTGTAGATTCCACCATTCAAAAACAAAACACTAACATGTGTGAATGTGTTAGTGCAGAAGAGAGAATTATGATAACTCTAAGGTATGTAAAGTACTAATTTATTTATTTATTCTAGAAATAATAATACAAATACAATTATTGAATGTTATTGAATGTAATATTACTAGTAGAAGGCGGCAAATTATCCAAATTATGTATTGTGAACCCATCGGTGGTATCAAAAATAGTGGAAACTGATGATGCAAGACTAGTCGGTGAGGGAGCGTGAGTGGTTGGTGAGCAGTCATGCATTTGAAAATTCTCACCACTTTGCTCTTGCTGAGTTAATAATTGTTCTATTAATAAAAGTGTTTTAATTTTAAATTGTCGCATATTTTTCTCAGATAAACTTTTTACATCGTTTAATAAGCTTAAAAGAAACATTTTTCGATCGTCATCTGAAGGTTTATTTTTCTTTTCTTTAATATATTGTAAAATTGCCAGCTCAATTTCATCTTTTTCCTGTGGATGTTTTCTTTTTCTTTTCTTTGCTTCAAGATGTTTACTCATTCCATCGTCATTGTTGTTATCTTCAAGTACGTTAATTACTTCAGGTGGTTCTGCATCGTGTTCATCGGCCTCTGTCGTTGGATTACTTTCTGGTAACGAAATATTGCTTGTTTCTTGTAAATGTTGAATAGGCCTTACGTATGGCAGGACGAACTGCATAATGTCATGCAAATAGTAAGGCTTTTTTGCTTTGGATGATGATCCACTGGCAGGTGGTTTCAGACTACGTACAAAGCCGTTCCGAATATTTTTCCACTTGTCTTTACAATCTTGCGCTATAAAGAATTCACGTGTTTACAAGGAAATATAGTATACTATTTTTGTTTTAGATATTTAGCTACTGGATGTATATTTAGTGCTCTCTCTTTATATTTTCAACGAGGTGAACGTACTATTGGAATTGTTGTAGAAGAAACTACGAAAGCTATATGGAATGTGTTGAAGGAGCCATATATGACGTTACCAAATACGGAAAGATGGAAACAAATAGCAAATAGATTTTATGAGCTATGGCAGTTGCCAAACTGTTTGGGAGCAATTGACGGCAAACATATCCGCATTCAAAAATATCCAAATTCTGGATCCACCAATTTTAATTACAAAAGTTATTATTCTGTTGTTTTGTTTGGTTGTTGTGATGCTGAAGGTTTGTTCACAACAATAGAATGTGGATATGCCGGACGAAATAGTGATGGCGGTATCATTTGGTCATTGGTTGGAAAACAATAATACTTTGCCACCTTCAACTGAACTTCCCAACGACGAAAGTAGAAATAAATTTCCATATTATTTTGCAGCTGATAACGCATTTCCCTTAAGAAAAAATATTATGAGACCATACCCAGAAAGAAATATTAATAATAAAATGCGAATTTTCAATTACAGACATAGTCGAGGTAGAAAAACAATAGAATGTACGTTTGGAATGATGACTCAAAAGTTTCAAATTTTTTTAACGCCTATACGAGTACGAAAATATGAAACTATTATATCAATAATACAATGTGCATGCGTATTGCACAATTTTATTAGAAAAAAAGATGGCACATTATACACAGTTCCAGTAATAGAAAAGAATCAGCAAAATCCGAGAAATTTGCCAGATGTTGAAAATATAAATATCAATGAAACTTCCTCACCTCAACATCTCCGAAAGTACTTAGCTAATTATTTTTTATCACCAAATGCAGCTTTACCGTGGCAATGGAATTATTGTTTATAACATCTAATATAATAAATACTCTTTAAATTACCTGACCATTTCATTTTTTGGCTTATTGCATTCCAAGCTTTTTCAGTTAAATCTTTTCTACAATGTTCCGGTAATGTATAGTTATACAAACATGGGTACTTTTCAACTAATAGCACAAATTTCATTATTTCATTATTATTGTCGTCCATGTTTATATTATGGATAGTAGTTATTTGCAAACGTTGTCTTGGCGCTAAGCGACTAACACTGCTGTACGCCGTGCGCTATGAAGCTTGCATGTTTAGACGAAATCGCGACGCTATGTCGCCATGTACAGGTTTCCATTTGAAAACACGTGAGGTGCGCTAAAGCGTACGTCTTCCTACAGTCGCGTCTAATACGCGTCTATGACGAACAACTCCGTGTGCAGAGGGCCTAAGCAATCCACCCTTTTGTACGGCTGGCGCTACGCAGCTTGCATGTTTAGACGAAATCGCGACGCTGCGTCGACTCTGCGTCCCCGTGTACAGTTTTCTATATGAAAACACGTGAGACGCACTAAAGCGTATATCTTCCGACTGACGCGTCTAATACGCGTCTATGACGAGCAGCTCCGTGTGCAGAGGGCCTACAGGTAGTAAGCGTCTTGTCTTTGTTTTGTCGCTTGCCTCTTCGAAAAGCTTCTTTGGACGACCCAAATGTGTCTTTGGCGATGAAACTTCACGAGATGAGCTTGATTTTCTTATTGAAGCCGCGTTTAAAACAATTTCGGGAAATTCAACAATGCCATCCAGCCACTTGGCGTTTTGTTAGCAATAGTTTGGTCTGTCAAACATTTTAGACCTTATTTATTTGGTAGAAAATTCAAAATTTATACAGACCATCGTCCTTTAGTTTACTTGTTTGGTATGAACGATCCGTCTTCTAGGTTAACAAAATTTAGGTTAATTTTGGAAGAATTTGATTTTTTTGTTCATTACGTAAGGGGTAAAGATAATTCTGTCCCGGACGCATTATCTCGAATAACAGTAGATTCGAAAGATTTGGAAAATTTATCAAAAAGTGTGTTTGCAATTACAAGAGCAATGAGTAAAGAAAAAACAGTAGAAACGGAATTAAGACTCAATAACGAAAATAATGATAGGACTGGCCATCCGGGAATTGTTGAGTTATTGAAACGTCCTTCCAACTCCGTTGAATTGAAACAGATAAATAATAAAGAATTTTTAATACTATCACAAAATTGTACTTTAGTAAAATCGGGTTCATTACTATATGATAAAGAATTAAATATACTTTATATAAAAGTAATACATTCATCGACTTTAGCCCTCGACGCTGAGTTGAAATGTTTACAAACTATATGTATTAATAATGGAATTCCTCAATTATATATTTTAAAAAATAAAGAAAATGAATCGTTAATCGCCCGATTAATCAATCAATCTAAAGTATTGAATACACTAAATTTGAAAATCTCTGTAATTAACGCAGCTACTCGAATCGACTGTAAAGAGACCCGTCAACTGATTTTAAATGATTTCCATATGCTTCCAACAGGTGGACATGCGGGAATCAATCGTATGTATGCAAATATAAAAAAGTATTACTTTTGGCAAGGAATTAAAAATGATATTTCGAAATTTGTTCTTAAATGCGATGATTGTCAACGTTACAAACACTCTAAACCACATCAGGAACACTTGACAATTACAACAACTGCATCCTCGGCATTTGAAAAAATTTATTTAGACTTAGTAGGTCCTTTAAACCAAGACAACGAGGAAAATAAATACATACTCACAATTCAGTGTGAACTTACAAAATTTGTTGAAGGATACTGTATCAGAGATAAAGAAGCCTTAACTGTAGCTGAATCATTTGTTAATAACTTCATTTTAAAACATGGCATTCCAAATGAGATAGTTACGGACCAGGGCACTGAATTTCTAGCACAAGTTTTTCAAGATGTAGCAAAAATTTTAAATATTAAACGCTTAAATTCTACCGCTTATCATCATGGAACGCTTTGTGCATTAGAAAATACTCATAAAAATCTAGGCGCGTACTTAAGAATACAAATATCAAAATTTCCAGATACTTGGAGCAGTTGGGTACCTTTTTGGTGTTTTTCTTTTAATAACACGGTACATACGGAGACTAAATACACTCCATATGAACTTGTTTTTGGTAAACGTTGTAATCTACCATCAAATTTAACAACTAAGATAGATCCAGTGTATAATTTTGACAATTATGCAAACGAATTAAAATTTAGATTACAGCATGCATGGCAAGACGCAAAGAATACCTTAATTGAATCTAAAAATAAACGAAAAAATCAATTAGATCGAACTAGTAACAACATTAAATATAAATTTAACGATAAAGTTTTAGTAAAAAGAGACAATAATAACAAACTAGAACCAATTTATAAAGGTCCTTATAAGGTAATATGTGATAATTCACCAAATGTCACATTAAAAATTAAAAATAAAATACAACAAGTGCACAAAAATAGAGTGAAATTGTACAGACAAGAAGATAAATAAAACATTAAATGTTTATGTTTAAGTTAATTTTAAGTTATAATTGTAAAAAAAAATTGTAATAAATAAAGGGATATGTAGCATAAAATAATAATGTTAAAATAATATAATAATTGGGTATTATAGGATAGGAAGATTAATAATAAAATTTTTAAATAATAATATTAATATAAAAATTTTTCTCGTAAAAAGGAAGGTGTAATGGACAACGCGTAAAAGTGCTTACAGACAAAAGGTTAGTGAACGCGAGTGTAATTAGGACATGTTAAAAATGCGCTTATTAAGCATTATAGGTAATAAGTTAGAATAGAATTAATTAGTAGGAGTTAAGTAAGAAATGTTGTATGGTTAACAACTTTAAATAAAATAATAAAAATTGTCGACACCAATTGTCGTATTATTTAATAAATAATATATATCAACCAAGAACCTATTACAATGTGTAAAGAAGAGGAACTACCTACAGGGTGTACCATCGGTTGTGGTATTGGCTTTTTTGACGTCTAAATTTCAAGATACAAACTTCAAATTCGGTATGTATTAAACCACCCTAGTCAGGTGGTGATCATGTCAAATTTTTTCTCTTAACCTGGCGAGGTTTAATATTAAACTTATTTTTAAATGAACATACTTTTTTAATTTAATATTAAGGTATCTAAATGAATTTAATCAATCTAGTACAATTTTATTGTTAAAAAGCTTCAATTGCTGTTTTTACCTGAACAAAATTGTCACCTAATTTGTAAAAAATTAAACAACATTAGTAATAAAAACATCCTGTTCATCTTTCGGGAAATTGTTGATGGGTAGCATCTGTTCCATTTCTGGAGTAATCTTGTTGCATCCACAAATTATTACCTGCCATATTTAATAACGGAATGTCCTCTAAATAATTGTCCAATTCATTTTGAATAAAGTTTGCGTACATGTCTCTGTTTTCCTTCTCGCATCCAATGTAAGTTATGCTTATTGACATTTCCACACAATTTAAAACTTGATTCATTGGTAAACAATGCGCATTGAAAGAAGTTCTCATTCATATTCATTTGATTTAAACTCCACACAGGGAAATTTTTTCAATACAAGAAGTCATCACCATGTAATTCTTGGTGCAGGTTGATATGATATGGATGATATCTATGTATAAAGGTGAGCACTCTTTGAACTGACGTCTTCGTAACTCCACATTTACGACTTATTTCTCGAACACTTACCTGTGGATCATTATCCACAAGGTTTAGTACTAGGGCTTGATTAATTTCCTGTGTAGCACGCTTTTCTGCCACAGTTCTCTGCTTAGTTTTAAAGGAGCTAGCTTCCATAAGAGCATCCACAAGCCTTTGAAATGTTCTCGGATCAGGTATGACTCTATCCGGAAATCTTTCTGAATAAATCCGCGATGCTGAACAAGCATTGAATCTTGCCTCGCCGTAAGTTAAAGTCATGTCCGTTTTTCATTATTCTAAAATGTAAATGGCATTTTGAACAATGAGTGGCTTGCATAACTTTTAAGTCAACCCCAAGAGAGTCACATGTAAACTGAACCAAAAAAAGACAGCATCTCAAAATTATATCTGCGAATGTATGGAAAGAAAAGAAAATAATAATTCTGAGAAACGTAATTTTTGTCCCAATTATTTTCTTCAGATACAATTTCTACGAAATTCCGAAAAATTTTGTATTGAACTGACAAACTCATGTCATATTTTTTGTTATTAACATTATTGGTGTTCATTTAATTAGATAAAAATTCGTCCTATTCATCTTAAATTAAATTAAAAAATTAATTAATATTAAATTAAAAAATTATGTTCATTTAAAAATAAATTTTAAATTAAGCCTCTCCAGGTTAAGACCAAAAATCAAAATTGAATTGTTCGGTTGGCTTATTACCCTACCGTCAATAAACGGGCGGCTCCTGATAAGGGTAGTAGCCTGGAACCAGGGTACCATAAATTTAACTGTCATTTCATTTTTCTTCGATTTTATCCAAAATAATGAACGAATCTCAATTTTTTTGGTGTGAATTTACTTTAATATGACTCCCACACAATATGGTATATGAACTGTTAAAAAATAAAACCATAAATTTTATCATTTTTGTAGATTTTTCGCAAACCGTGCAATAAAAAATATTTGAAAACAGAAGGAAAGAAATTTTTTTACCTAATACACGTAGAAACAGGGATAATTATGAAAAGAAATGATAGCAACGCTAATACTTGTTTAATAACCCTCCTGTTGGGTGTTCCTTGTAGCGTAGCATAGAGGTTGCAAAGGTGATAGTCGCAACTCAAGTCAGGCGGGAAAATCCACCTCCCCCTGGTACGTTTCGGACAACGATAGGTAGGCGGACCTCGTGGCGGAGAGAAACGTAGCAAACTATAAGCTTCCTACCTACGGCCAAGGGAACCGCCGAGATGGAGCAAGATAGTGCCGCAAGGTGCTCAAAGGACCCAAAGGATGTCCAAAAAAGAAAGAGACTTCCGGACAGCCCGGAACACAGACCTCAAGAAGAAGACTACTCTGAGGCATTGACGGAGAGACTCACCGAGCTAATGGATTATGTGAACAATGATATGGATCCATCTAACAGACTTAATAAACTAGGCAGAGAAGGTTTAAGAACGAGAATAAATGCATGGGCGATAGCGCAAGCCGAATTGATTGGTCAACTAAAAATGCTCAAAAATAATAACGAAAAACTAAAAATTGAACTAAAAGTTAATAAAACAAATCACCCAATAATGAATTATGCAGAAATAACTGCCAAAAAAGTTGAAACAATACAAAACACAAAAATTAATAAACTAAACATACAACAAAAACAACCTACACTGTTCTTAAAACCAAAAAATGATAAGGAAGTTAAGGAGATGAAAACATTGTTCGCCAAATCTATGAACCCGGTGAAAGATCGAATTAAAATAAAATCAATTAGAACTTCACAAAAAACACTGATAATAGATACGGAAAACGAGGCAGATAAAGAAAAAATACAAAAACACATAGAAATCAATAAACGATTCACAATCGATGAACCTCGGAAACGCAAACCTTTAGTAATTCTGTATGATATAAAATCATCAATGGAATATCAGGATATTAAAGAAACGATTTATGAACAAAATTTTTACATCACGTTAACGAAAGAGGAATTTGAAGCAGACTTTAATATCAAATTCAAAACAGGACCTAGAAATAAGGAAACGGTTCACATAGTAGCCGAAACAAACGGTAAAATAAGTAGACAAATACTGAGACAAAAACGAATTTATATAGGATATAATGCAGTAACCGCGAAAGACTACATTGTTATACCCAGATGCAACAAATGTGGAGCAAAATGTGGAACAAATAAATGCACAAGGAAGTAGAATAGCCACCACGGAACTTCTAAAAATCATCGAGGAGTGCAAATATAACATAGTCTGCATACAGGAACCTTACATGGTGAAAGGTAAACTGCAGGGATTACCACATACGGCCAGACAAATAGGAATTGGAGAAGAACCTCAAGCCGTAACAGTTGTAACAGACTCCTCTTGTACTGTGACACTCCAGAGACACTTAAGTGACACTCACTGCGTTGCGATTGAAGTTGTGGCAAAAAGCGGTAATAAATCATAATAATAAATCAATACTACCAATATAAAGACCCAATCGAGATCCACCTGCGAAAAGCAAGAGACGCATTTATAACAAACAGGAATATGCAAACTATACTGCGTGCGGATTCTAATGCGAAGTCTGTGTTCTGGCATAGCTTCCATACTGATGATGAGGGGGAATTAAACTTGCAAGTTGAAAATAAGCCTGGAAATCCGCCAACACACCAAAATCGAGCAGGTGCATTTTCAAACATCGATATAACGCTATCTAATGAAAAAGCCGCAAACAAAATAACGGAATGGAAGGTTATAGAAGGGAACACAGTGAGTGACCACAATGTGATTGAATTCAGGTTAAATAGCAGGCAAACTACAGATACACAAAGATCAAAAGTCAAATACCACATGAAAAAGGCTAATTGGACAAAACTCGAAAGGGAGTTCGTGCCGCCCGGTCTCACGACGACAACATACACCGAAATAGACGTAAACAATCTGGCCAAAGAGGCAAACGCGGAGATTATAAGATCGATGAACCCAAATTCGCAAAGCAAAGAGAATTTAAATGTGGATTTTGGAACACGGCACTACAAAATAAAAGATCAAAGTGAGAAAAATGAGGAAAAAGTACCAAAGGGCAAGCATTGAAACAGAACGTCAACAAAATTTACAAGATTATAGAAACATAAAAGATCAATACAAGCTTATGTTGCAGGAGGAAAAGGAAAAATGCGTAGAGGCATTTGTGCATAGACACCTCGAGCTGGATCCCTGGAGAATTCCATATAAAATAATAAGCAATAAAGTAAGATCACCCACGACATTCTTGGCACTTAGAGCACCAAGTGGAGAATACACAAAGGATTGGGAAGACACTGCAAAAGTACTTCTACAATCACTACTCCCCGACGATGAAGACCACAATGAAACACCGGAACAGAGCCAACTACGAAGAAGGTTGAGAGAGCGGTGCGCATCAACGGGAGAGGTAGAATACTTTTCAGAACACGAAATAATAGAACAAATAAACTTGCTTAAAAACAAAAAATCCCCAGGACCAGATAACGTAACAGCGCAGGTTATAAAGGCACTAAAATACAAATTGACACCGGTATTAAAAGTTCTGTACAATGGCTGCCTAGCACAGGGAAAATTTCTAAACATATATAAACAAGCAGAAGTCATTATTTTGCAAAAAGGTAATGACAGAGACCCACTGGATCCAAAATCCCACAGATCAATATGTCTGCTGAACATCTTGGGTAAAGTTCTCGAGAAACTAATCTGCCGCAGGTTACAAACACATAGAGAAACAACAGAAACAATGCACAAGAACCAATATGCTTATCGAAAAGGCAAATCCACTGAAGATGCGATAAACGAAGCAATACAAACAACTCTGCACATAGAAAGCAAATATGGAATAGGTATCTTTGTAGATATCTCCGGGGCATTCGATAATATGTGGTGGCCAGCACTGTTCCAACAATTAAAAGCAATAAGCTGTCCAATTCCCCTGTATAAGATCTTTAGGAGTTACTGCCAAGACAGATACGCCAAAATATCGAATGCCAAAACCATCACGTTGAAAAACATCTCACTAAAGGGTGCCCGCAGGGGTCGATCTGTGATCCGTTATTCTGGGACGTGGTACTGGAAAATCTTCTTTATAAATTGCAATTGGAGGAATGCATAACAAAAACTGTAGCTTATGCAGATGATCTCTTGATCATAATTGAAGGTAATAACAGAAATTGAAAAATTGCAATGGAATTAACAACAGAATGGTGCCACTTAAACAAGCCAAAAATGTCCCGAGAAAAGACCACATACATGATACTGAAAGGAACCCTGAAACGAGATCCAACGGTGAGGGTTGATGGTGTCACGATTAAGCGGAAGAACGTGGTAAAATATCTGGGAGTGTACATTGGAGAAAGGCTAAATTACACAACCCACGTTAAAAAGATAACAGAAACCGCCACGAAAGCCATGCATGCAATTGCGAGTCTCGCCCATAGAAAATATAAGTTGAACATCAAACTCATACAGACATATATGAGAACTATAATGGTTGCAATAACAACTCACGCAGCCAGCGTCTGGACGGACAAAATTTTACAAGTTAAGGCAAGGGAAGCTCTAAACAGAGCTCAGAGAAACATCCTACTGCGATTAACGGGAGCATACAGAACCACAGCGACCGATGCTCTATCGACGTTGTCGGGAAACTTGCCGATGGACTTGGAAGTAAGAAAAAGAGCAGCATGCTATTGGCTGAAAAACGGAAGGCAGGATAAGATCGAACTACTCCTAGGAAAACAGGGGGAAACAGTGAGGCAAATAAAAGATACAATACTTCAGATATGGCAACAAAGATGGGAGACCTCCACAACAGGTAGAAGACTCTTTGGATTCTTTCCGAAAGTAGAGGAGAGACAGGAAAATCAAAGACATATCCAGAGAGAGACCATACACTTTCTGACAGGACACGGTCCTTATGAAACGTACCTGTTTGAAAGAAAGATCACAAACTCAAACCTGTGTGAATGTGGAGAAGTAGGAATCCCAGAACACAAAGTGTGTAAGTGAACACACTTTGTGTAAAGAACAACAAATCCTTAGCATAATTAATTTAATTACATGAAAACTAATAAATGGTCAGGTAATTTGCATGAAAAGTAGCGTAGCAAGAGATACATTAAAAATAATAACTAAATTGCATGTAAAATAACCCTATTAACTAAGGAATTAGTAGAATTAGAATTAATTGGCTCGAAATTGAATAACAAATAATAACTAGCATGTAGATTATTAACTTAGGAACTCGTAGAAATAAAATAAATTAGTGCAAAATCAAATAACAAATAGCAACTTGCATGTAAAATAACCCTAACTTCTTTAGAGATTCTTTCTTTAATTAAACTCATTTCAACATAGAAAACTTATAAGCAGAATTAATTGGTTCAAATCAATAGCAAATAAACTGCATGTCGAAAACCTAAATTCTTAAAATTATTTTCTTTTTCATTAGATTTAATTCTCATTTTTTAACATTTCATTCATTGCAAACTTTGTTTTACAAACCATTAATCAAATTTTAAATTGTTAATTAATTAAATGGTGTAGTTTAAATTGTTTAGTCACTACACCATAAACATGAAATACAAATTAAAAAAAAATGTTAGGGGTTGTAGTTCATTAGGATCTTCAGTCATTGCGGAAAGTGGCCTTGAATTTAATATGGCTTCGATTTGCGTCAGAATGTAAAAACTTCTTCAAACGTTTAGGGTAATCGTTTTAGTTTTTGATGTCAAACGACTCAAAGAAATCTTGTAAGCTTAAGAAACATTTAATAAAAACCCTTAGTGTCAAAAAAGATAAGGATTTAACGTTTTTTCAAATACTCAAAGAAAAATATTTGAAAATACCGAAATTGCAAGAACTCATAGGGACAACATCTCAGAGAGATGACGATGGACTGCGTGCTTCTTATAATATATCTTTAATGATTGCGAAGTTCGGAAAGCCGCGAACAACTTATTCTACCAGCTATAACTGAGGTAATACGCACCGTGATGCACAATCCAGCTTACGATATTATAAAAAGAATTCCATTGAGCAATGAAGAAGGATCGACGAAACGGCTCAGAGTGTGGGAAACTCTTTACGTGACTACTTAAAAACATCTCAATTCTCTATACACCTTGACGAGTCAACATTACCTGGAAATGAGGCTTTACTTTTAGCTTATGTGAGATTTGTGAAAGAAGACAAAATTTCCCAAGAATTGTTATTTGCTAAATGTTTGGAAACTGATACGAAAGGTGAAACATTATTTACTGAATTAAAAAATTTCTTGATGTAAAAGCTATACCTATGACTAATATTATTTCCGTTGCTACTGATGCTGCTCCGGCAATGGTAGGACGACACCAAGGCTTTCTGGCGTACTTAAAACAAGTCATACCGAATGTACTATCGGTACATCGACATCATTTGGTGGCAAAAAACCTTAATGGACGTTTGCATGAATCACTACATTATGTCATTAGAGCAGTTAATAAAATCAAAAGGAATGCCTTAAATGACAAATTATTTGCTCAACTTTGTTTGGAAAATGATGATGACTATAATCGTTTACTACTTAACACACAAGTACGATGGTTGTCTAAAGATGCGTGTTTGAATCGTTTCTATTCGCTTTTTGATTCAGTGTTGGAATTCTTGGAGAATAAAGACAATGATTTGCGTCATAATTTAATTATCTCGAAAAATGGCATCGCTTATTTGCCAGACTGATTTCTTTGCCAGATTCAACGAGACTATTTTGAAACTACAAGGTGACACACTAAATTTAATCAAAACTAAAAGTGTAATATCTGCCTTTGTTGCAAAACTTTTGCTATACAAACAAAACTTGGGAAGAGGAGAATGTTCTCAGTTTCCAAATCTTTCAAAATTGCATAATAGAGACGAAGATTTGCTTGAACTTAAACTCGCCCTCCTAACATAAGACATCACTGCGCATAGTGGTTCGCCATTTTGTCAGCACAGCGTTTTCGTACTGTTTATGTTTAGTGCGTGTTGCGTGTTCAAATTATTTTGTTGTGTTTTGAAGTTTAGTGTTTATTTTTTATTTTTGGACAATTGAAGACAATTTATTAGTGTTAAGTGACCTATTTGATTTATTAGTTATGGTAAATTTTAATAGTTCTGAATAAGTGATAATCAAGATTCTTTATCCATAGAAGAAGCTAATGAACAGCTTAATTCTGGTAAATATGAATATATAAAATAAATTTTAATTACATTTTATATTTTGTTTATTTAGATACCAGTTATTACAGTGGCAGTTCTATATATTCCACCCCTATAGAAATTCAAATACCTGAACCAAATGATGAATCTAGGGATGAATCCTTAATTTCACCATGCAGCAGTACACAGACTCCTACAAGATTCAGTTTACATTCGCCCCGGGAAGATAAACTGAGACAAACAATAAAAAAAGGAAACAAAAAGCTTTTAGAACAATTAAATTCATTAAAAGAAAACATTTGTGATCACGTAATGTTGTATATGTAAACAACTTGATTTGTTCAAAATCCTTTTAATTAAAACTATTGTTACAATGGTATATCGTTACAATTTTCTTACACCGTGTTGACCCTTACAAGTACAAAAATTCTAACGCCATTCGATCCTGAATTACCATTGACATTGGCTACGGACGCTTCACCCACAGGACTTGGTGCTGTTATTTCCCATACGATGCCAGATGGAAATGAACGACCAATTGCCTACGCTTCAAGATCCCATCCTCACAGATACACACGTTCGACATAACGGACATAACCTAAAAAATTACAGTGAACACGGTGTAAGAAAATTGTAACGATATACCATTGTAACAATAGTTTTAATTAAAAGGATTTTGAACAAATCAAGTTGTTTACATATACAACACGTAAATTTACAAAACTACTTAAACTGTACTTACAAATTCTGTAAATCAAAAGAACTTGATGACAAAAATGTATAGAAGAAACTTGCAAAAAAGTTTTGCTTACCATCTGGGGTAACATTATTAAAACTGGTTCAGCACATCAAGTTAAACCCAGGGATTAATAATGATGAAGTTTTCAAAATATTACAAGAAAAAGTCAAAAACTTTAATGCTGAGGCTTTGTATATTATGCGTTGGTCATCAAACCTAATTTATTTTATGCAATAGGTAAAGATAAAATAATTGGATTTGAGGAAGCTGGTACAACTGAAGGAACAACACTTAGCCTGCACTGAGTGCTTTGGCATTTATGATCAGAGGAATTAATTGTAAATGGAGCCAACCAATATCTTATTATTTTTTTACAACAGGTTGCTCAGGGCAATTGCTAAAAGAATTGATTATTGAAGGAATAAAAAAATTAAAGGCTATCAACATCAAAGTTTGTGCAGTGGTAAGCTACATGGGCACAAACAATCTGCAAGCTGCTTGCTTTTTAGGAGTTTCTATTGAAAATCCTTTTTTTTTGTTGAAACAAAAAAAATCATTTATATGTTTGACACCCAGCATTTGTTAAAGGCGACGAGAAATAATCTCATGAAATATAAATTCATATATGACTCAAATGAGGTTTCATGGGATCATATCGTTGATTTTTATAATCACGATAAAGGTTACTCAACAAAAGCTACGCCCAAATTAACTTATTCACACATCTTCCCCAATAACTTCGAGAAAATGAAAGTTAGGTTTGCCTCACAGGTGTTTAGCGCAACAGTTGCTGCCGGTCTGAATCTATACATAAGATTTGGGGTTTTACCAGCAAAGGCAGCCGCCACATCAGAATTTGTAACAAGAATGGATAAGTTATTTGACATTTTAAATTCATCTACAACACCAACCAGCAAAGATTACAACAGAGTTTATAAAGGCTTGGATTACCAAACAAATTATTTTAAAAGAGTGTGATGAATTCTTTAAGAATATCAAAATTCTTAATACCTTTGGTGAACGAACAAATAGCATCAAATTTATACGGTGCTTTAGAATCACAATTAATGGATTATTTAATTTATGGGAATTTTTACAATCAAATTCTAATTTAGAATATTTGTCCACTAGGAGGCTAAATCAGGACGCCCTGGAAATTTTTTTTGGGTCAGTACGTAAACAAAATGGCAACTGTACTAACCCAATAAGTATAAATTTCATTTAATAAAAGATCATTTAATAAACTAATTTTTGTAAAATTATTAAACTCTGGTACAGAAAACTGTGAGGGAGATTATGATGGTATCCTGTTAAAATTGGGTGAAGTAATTCCAACCAATAGTAGAGAAAGTATGGATTCTGTTATCATTAAAAGAACTGATAACATTGATAACATTTCCGTAAAAGACTATCAGATAAATGATATTCTTGAAAAAAATTTTAATAAGTATATAGGCGGTTATCTCATTAAAAATGTTTGGAAATACATACGTGTTCGACATATGAAGAGTACGCTAATTCAAATAAGGACCTGGACGATTCTTCAATATTTTGTTATTTTAAGGAGTACGAAAGTAGTGAAGATAACATGTTTGGGAAATTACAAATGCCTCACAA
This sequence comes from Onthophagus sagittarius, assembly GCA_036711965.1. Taxonomy (NCBI): domain Eukaryota; kingdom Metazoa; phylum Arthropoda; class Insecta; order Coleoptera; family Scarabaeidae; genus Onthophagus; species Onthophagus sagittarius. The sequence goes on along the minus strand of JASERS010000011.1, from coordinate 350,652 downwards.
CAATTTTATTTATTATATCGCCTCATTAGATGCGTTGTTCAAAAATAATTTTCAAAATTTAGCAACTAAAGCTAATATTGTAGTAAATTTTGTAAACTTATTTAATGACAATTGTAGATATAAACACCCCTGCTCATCTTTTCCATATAATTACTATATTAAATTATATACTAGGGTAATACTGTTTTATACCTTAAAATATGTAAATAGAAATTTTAAAAATTCTAATGTTAGTAAAAAAAACGATTGTCTAGCAACAGCAGTAATAAAACGTATTTCATACTGTATTTTTATTTTCTCATTATTTTTAAGAAACATTCTACAAAAATTACCTAATCTTTTTAATATTTATAATATTCCTTGAAATCAGCTTCTTTTCAAACTCACATAGTATTTATAAACAACAAAATCACTGTTTTTATTTTTTTAAGTTATTATTATTATAATGTGATATTATTAATTTCAAACAATCATTTATATTGCTTATTTATAATTTTTGTGGCGATCTTTCGATAAATTATGCATTAATGCGGCCCTGTGCCGTCATCAAAATTTTACTGAATCAAACCTGATATCTATGCCGACATCACGACGATTTCAAAGACACGTTAGGTGTACTAAAAAAGATCTAAGGTGCCGACAGAGAGTTTGTTTTCTGTATACTCTGTGGCGGCACTCCATTCGGACCTTACTCAAAGATTTGAAGACATTCTTTTGTAAGTAGTCAAACTCAGAGCACAAATGCAGATGAGTACATGCCCGTACAGGAGCAACTTATTGAATTATCCGCAAATGAGGAGCTGAAACCTCGGATACGAAAATTTCTGGTTACAAAAACAGATCCCAATTTTTTATCCAACATTATAGGTTATTGTACAGAAGCTGTTGATTGCTTTTCCGTCTTCGTATTTGGTAGAACGTGCTGGTTCAGTGCTGTTATGAGCCTCGTCACAAAGAAAAGAAACAGACTTGAAATTAGTAATCGGGGCGATTTGCGGTTGCTACTGGCAAACATCGAGCCAGACATGAATAAACTCATAACATCCCATCAGATTCATACAAGTCATAAATATTTTATTGTATTTTAGTATAAAAGTTATAATCAATAAATATTTCTTCAACAAAATGTTTACTTTATGTTTTATTTTTACGTCACCATTTATATATTTATACCATTAAGACAACAAAGTTAAAGTCTTCATTTTTCTATTATGTATTTAATATAGTGTTTCACCCTGGGGGTCCGTCGGCAAGGTTTGACTAAGAAAAGGGGTCCGTGGGCCAAAAAACTTTGGAATACCCTGCCCTAGAGGATGAAACTGCCATGTGAATTCTAATTTTTGGCCAGAAACCTCAGCCATTACTCGTAGTTTATTGTATGCGCCCACAAAATTAGTTCCCTGATCTGATAAGATTAACGTACATCGACCTCTTCTGGAGGAAAATCGTCGTAGAGCTGCCACAAATGATTCAGTAGATAGATCTGAAACTAGTTCTAAATGTATCACTTTGGTACATGTACAAACACAGACACAAATGTATGATTTAGCAGACCGTGCTCCTCTGCTGCGGCTAAGGTGCTATAAATCGCTGGTGGTATAAATCGGTCCAACGAAATCGACAGCAACTCTGGAAAACGCCTTCACTTCGGTTACTCTGAATTGAGGTAAATCCGCCATCCTTGGAGCATATGATTAGGGCTTGCATCAAAAACAACGGATGCATCGTGATACAACCCGATGAATGACACTCCGAAAAGCGATGATCCAATATTGGCGCATTACAAGAGCTTGTAGCGAACGTTGGCCCGGATGAAGGTATTTTTCATGTATATGTTCCACGATTAATTCACTAACACGACTATTTTTAGGTAGTAGTAACGGATGTTTGTGATCGAAGGGAATCATAGCAAATTTTATACGACCGCCCACCCTAATCAAACCATCTCTATCAAGAAAAGGTGCTAACTTTCTGAATGATTTATCAGGGATTTTATTCTCTTTGATTGTAGTAAATAATTGTGAAAATGTTGATGTTGGACATAACGGATAATCTTACATAAAGATTGTTGGAGCCCAAATGGAGATAATTGGATAGTAGAATGTTTTTGTCTTCGACAATAAATAATAAAACGTTGAATGTAGACCATAATTCGTTGAATTTTTAAAAGTGAAGAGAATTTCATGAGAAGAGTGTCTATAATGGTAAGTTTTGTTTCAATAGTAGTAACTATATTTGATTTTTGTTCATTAATTACTTCTGCGTTTTCACAGGAAATGGATTTATTAGATGGCCAGTATTCTGAAGGATGACAAAGCCAGGTGGGGTCCTTCCACCACAAATCATTAGTGATTAATTAATCTGGAAAAAGGCCTCGAGAGCCACAGTTTGCATTTTGCAAACAAAATTTCTTGGATGTATGAGACTCGATTGGCAACGCAAATTTTCCATCTAGTTGGCAGGGAAGAAATCCACGCTAGGGTGACTTTAGTAATTGTGTTTGATACATGTCCTTAACAGTTTTAAGAAGATCAACTAGTAGAACAGCGCCACAAAGTTCGAGACGAGGAATGGATATTGTTTTGAGAGGTGCAACTCTAGCTTTACCGCAAAGAAAAAATGTATTAATTTATTGATTATAACTTTCACAGCGTAAATACGCTAATGCACAATAGCTTGATTGCGAAGCATCACAAAAAAGATGAAGTTGAACGGATCTAGTGTTAGTCGGAATCATCAATCGATGAATTCTTAAATCAGAAATAAAAATAAGACCTTTCTTAGAGATTTCCCAATTTTTGGATATATGGGCAGGAGGATTTTCATCCCATTCAATTTTTAATTGCGACAACTGTTGGATAAATTGTTTAGCTTCTAGTGTGCATGGAGTCAAGAAGCCCAAGGGCTCGTATACACGGGCGATTTCCGAAAGTATACAACGTTTTGTGGAAAGGGAATTGCGGGGACATTAGGAAAATTTAAGATCGTCTGTTGTGGGATCCCATCGTAAACCCAATACTTTAACGCAACTGACTTCATCGTAATCCATTGATATTGGATGTTGTAAATCTGTTTCAGATACTTCGTGTAAGACTTGAGTGCAATTACTTGCCAATTTCTTAATTTAAATCCCCCTCGGTTCAATATGTTAATCAATTCTCGCTGTAGCTCTAAAGTCTCTTGCACAGATTGAAGTTTGTTGTCACTATATCATCAACGTAAATATATGTTGAATAATTCGACTAAGGTTACATCGAACTTACATCTCAAAAATGGTTTTGATTGATTATCGGGTATGAGGAATAAACGAATTTTTTTGCTAACTTTGAGGTCTTCTAGCAGCGAAACGAAGCAACTTTGGATATAGATAAGTTAACTTAAATCGGTATATTTTTAGCCAAGGAATCTGTGGTATTCCGTTGTACACGCATTTCAGAGACACCGGTATACGCGTGGATTACTGTGAGAAATTTCACACCACAACTTGATGTTGTTTGGTTGAATGATTCGTTACGTAAGATGAATTTTAATGTTGTGAGTTATCGAAAATCGTTTGTTTAGAAGATGATTTAGTTTTGTATCTGTAGATTGTTCCTGTTGTATCGGTCCTGCATCAGGATAATGCGTAGTGATAGGTTCAATATCAACTCTTGATAGAGTATCAGCTACTTCGTTGGAATCATTTTTTATACAGGGTGTTTCACGTAACTGGTTCATTAGAACTTTTTTAGGTTCTACCATTCATAGAGGCTTGAAATTTTGGTATCATGTGTTGTTCATTTTGATCTTTTAATCTAAAATATTTTCAAGATGGCCACTACTTCTCTTATAATAAATAGGTGTAGGTATGCTTATAGATAATTTGTAGAGAATTAAATTCTCTTTCTGATAGGATAAAAAAATATGGGGAGTTCCATTTAAAATTTTCAACTTTCTCGCAATTAAATACAGAGAAATGGTAATTCAATCTTTAACCACCCTGTACAAGATACAGTGGCACAACAAGTGACAATCTATTTGACAGCATATAAAGAGTTATCGTGTCAATGCGAAACGTTTTTGTATTAAAGTTGGCTGAGATATGGGCTTCTAAACAGTATGGTGATATTTGCCAAAAAACAACTGAAATCAAAATAACTCGAAAACGAAGAGCGCTAGGTACCAACAACTTTTATCAAAGTCAACATATTTTTTTACGTATAATTGAATGATGTAATAAAAAATATAGCATTCCATTTAAAATAACAAAGTTGTGGTCTACTTCCGGTAGACCGCAAGTGGTGGCCATCTTGAAAATATTTTAGGTTAAAAAATCAGAATGAATAACTCATGATACCAAAATTTCAAGCCTCTACGAATAGTGGAACCCAAAAAAGTTCTAATGAACCAGTTAAGTGAGACACCTGTATAGTTAGCTTGCATACTAAGCTCAGAAAGTATATATTCAATATTAAACGATTTCAACACGTCTAACAAGCGAACACACATATAACTTAAGAGAGAGACGTTAGATATAAATTATTAACACTAAATCGTTCATTTTGGAAGATTGTTGGGCATCGCCTGTAAGGCCCTCCGCACACTACTCGATTCGTACTCGAAGCGTCTCCAATCCGAAATAGAGTACGCGTCGCGATCGCTGCACGATTTTGTTCGTTAGTCAGGTTGCGTCTTTTGAGGCCTGCCGTCATTTTATCTTTTTCGTTGAAGTAGTTAAACAGTTGTTTACAATGAGCAGTTCAAGTGATGAAGAAGCTGCTGTTATGTTTTATTGGTATCATCAAAATAAAAGACGTAGGTAAGTTTGTCATGAACGTTGTTAAACAAAAAAGTAGAAATGCTAAATACATATTATGATTCCTATATAGGAAAAGGGTATGGGTGGATTCGTATATAGAAAAGAACTTGGGTTGTCGGTTATTTAATGGAGCCAAGGAATTACAAGAAACCGATGCAAAATTTTTTGCATTCTACAGAATGTTAAAGGAATCATACCGTGGGCTTGTGGATACTCTAGTTCCAGCCATTCACTATGTCAATACAACTGTGAGGGAATGTGTAAGTGCAGAAGAACGCATTCTGATAACTTTAAGGTAAGATTTTTATTTGAATGTTATACAAATAAAAAACAAATTATTGTACAAAATTAGTGTTGATGAGATTATTTTCGGAGACAGGTACCAATAACTCCGCATAAGTCGGCTCATGAGTGGCCATGACGCTATAGGTTTGTGTGGAGTACTCTTGTGTGGTTGTACATAATATTTCATCAATTAATGTCAACGATCTTCGTTTGAAGGATCTTAGCTGCGTATCATTCATTTGCATCAAATCTGGTAGCTGGCTTATGAGAAAATTTTTAATGCCTTCCTCTCTTTTATCTACAAAAGGTTTATCGGGATTTGGTGTGACGCTTAAAAGCTTAGCTTTCTTTGCCGAAAAATATTCGGCAACAGCTTTATCGGCGTCGCTCTGAATCTGCACTTTCTTACGATGTTGATGACTTGCATGGCTAACACTGTTTTCTAGATGTGTTAATTGTGATGAGGACAGCACTGATGATATGGATAGGTTTGGCGATGGAGTAGATATTGCATTTGTTGCAGTAGTGGCCGTGCGTTCGGGTACATTTGCTAAATTTTTTCGCAAACGTACTTCTAATATTTCTCCACTTTTCCTTACATTCAGTTACTATAGCAGACAAAAACATACATAAATATTCTATTTTTTTTATACTAAAACTCATTATTACTATTTATTTTCAGGTATTTGGCTACCGGGTGTACATTTGTGTCACTAGGTGTCTACTTTTGTCGAGGCGAAACTACAGTTGGGCGAATCGTATCAGAGACAACGAAGATCATATGGGACGAATTGAAGGATGTCTACATGCCATATCCTACCAAGGATCAATGGTTATGTATTGCGCAGAGATTTGAAATGTTATGAAACCTTCCAAATTGTATCGGCGCAATAGACGGAAAGCATATTCGCATTGAAAAACTCCCTAATACTGGGTCGAGTAACTTCAATTACAAATGTTACCACTTATTAGTATTGTTAGGATGCTGTGATGCTGATGGATTTTTCACTATCATTGAAACTGGGTACGCTAGTAGAAACAGTGACGGAGGTATTTTTAGAGCCTCAGCAATTAGACATTGGTTAACCCAATCGCAACTCAACATTCCACCGCCATCTAAGCTTCCACTGGACGACTGCTTTTTCCCTTACTATTTTATGGGAGATGAGGCCTTTCCGTTGTCACGATACTTAATGAGGATTTCCCTACTCAAAACGGATTCTGGATAATATCAAACTTAAACGATTTTCAATTATCGTTTAAGCCGTGGTAGAAAATCTATTGAATGCACATTTGGTATGATGACAGAAAAATTTGGAGTACTCAGTACTGCTATACGTTGTCGTGATGAAAATACCATCAATGATATCGTAAAATCAGTTTGCGTACTCCATAGCTATATAAGAAAAAAAGACGGATGCCCATACGTAGCCCAACAGGTCGAAAGGAATGAGAGTATCTCTGGATCTGGTAGCCCTAAAGTCTTAACGCCAGCATTTCGAGCTAAAATAAATAACAATCCCACAGCAAATGCCATGAGGGAGTATTTAGCAAATTATTTCTTAACTCCAATGACAGCACTGCCGTGGCAATGGAACTATTGCGTTTAATGGAATTGTACCATTTGTACTAAATGTGCATAGTTATATTGAATAATATACCGTTTTAATCTTAAAATTGGTTTTTATAGTTTCTATTATACAAAAAAAAGGACCCCTATATATACCATAATATTTACCTGACAAGTTTAATTCTTTTCCTACCTCATTCCACGCCTTCTCTGTACAGTCCTTCCTCGAATACTCGGACATAGTATAATTGTACAGTTTGGGATGTTTTTCGACTTCCTCTACAAATTTGAGACGCGCACAACGCAAACGCACCGACTACGATTCTACCCTCAGTCGACTCGTATGCGGTACTCCCATAATATTCGTAGGAAGTTGAAAGGAGTTAAAATCGCTTCAACTTCGAGACGCACGCGATTCGAGTACGAATCGAGTAGTGTGCGGAAGGCCTACGCTATTTTACCTTAAATTGCCGAGGTTGCTTGCGGGCGAGGCACCATAATTTTCCAAAATAAACGATATAGCCTCAAATCGCCGAGATCGTTTGCGGGGAGGCGCTACAATCTTCTAAAATGGACAATTTTGCGTTAATATTTCATATTTGGCGCCTCGCCTGCAAGCGACCTTGGCAATTTGAGATGTAATCGTTCATTTTGGAAGACTCTAGCGCCTCCGCCGCAAGCGACCTCGGCGGAGTGAATTAAAATCGTCTATTTTGGAAAAATGTAGAGCCTCGCCCGCAAGCGGCCTCGGCGAAGTGAGAGTAAAATTGTCTTATAGAAGATTATATATATTTACTAATATACAAGGAATGAACGTCTTTCATATAAGACGATTTACATACAGGATGTCTCACGTAACCGGTTCATTAGAACTTGTTGCAGTTATTTAGACACACTTTGAATTAGTTGGATATATTTAGACACATTTAAGAAGAATGGGGAACCTTTAGACATACATTTAATCACGTTCTGAAATAGTTGCAGAAATTTAAACACACTTTGAAACACTTGATTTGACTCGGACACACATTTAGACACACTTTGAATTAGTTGGAGACATTTAGACACATTTAGGAAGAATGGGGAACCTTTAGACATACATTTAATTACGTTCTGAAATAGCTGCAGAAATTTAGACACACTTTGAAATATGTACTTGATTTGATTTGGACACACTTTTAGACACACTTTGCATTAGTTGAAGGCATTTAGACACATTTGGAAACGAATGAAAACTTTTAGGCACACATTAAAACAAATTTTGAAATAGTTGTAGATATTTAGACACACTTGAAAATAATCATTGAATTAATTATAATACATATAAATATTTATAATTCACGCCAAATGTTACAGTGTTTTTGTCGAAAATTTGCTTAAAATAAAATACGAATTAAATAACAATTATTTAATCACTTTTATTTAAATATTAATAATTAGAAACCATAATTATTATTTAAATACAACAGAAATTAACTGTTTAAACAATTATAACGAGATTATTTAATAAATCTCTAATAAGATTTTTAAATAATTATAACAATATTATTCAATAAATAATACAAATATAGTTTATAAATTATTATTTATTTTAAATATAATTTAAATAAAAGAGATTAAATAATTTTTATTTAATTCGTATATTTTATTTTAATGAACTGTTCGACGAAATCATGAAAACATCTGGTGTCTTTCTCTCGGCTCCTTTTGAGATTTTTCGCGCGAATCGGCGATAACCGATCGAGTTCAGTTCGTTTAGCTCAGCGAGACGAATCGCATCTCATCTAATTTTTAAATTAATATTGCAAAGTATTTCGTTGTCATTAAAAATCAAAATATCTGCAATTTTTATTGCAATTAGTATTTTATTAGTACTAAATAATTAATAATTAAAGTTTTGTAGGTTTTTTTAAATTAAAGTGTGGTTTTTGCAGCAGAAAAGTGGTTTAGGTGTTTACATTCATTTGATTTTTGGGTAAGTAAATTAATTTATTTAGTTTTTTATTATTTTTATAAACTTTTAATTTCTTTTTTTCGGTTTGTAATTAATTCTTTTAATTTTAAGTGCATTTTTTACAGTAACAAGCATTTTATTTAATATTTAATTGCTTAATTAATTTTTGTACTTTACTTTAACTTCCGATTATTTAAATTTTTAACACTTAAACTTTACTTCTTTTATTTAAATACGCATTTAATTCATTTTACATTTCAACTAAAATTATTTTTTTGGTTTTTATACGCTTTACGTTTCGGTTTAGTATTTTTTTTTTCTTTGATAGACATTCGGTACCTTTATTTAATTTCCAATTATTTATTACTTTTTTACGTTCAACTTTTATTATTTAGGTATGATTTAAGTTTTTTTTTGTAGTGTTAGTTTAGTTCATTTTAGAATTCTATTTAAATTTAGCATTTAGATTTTTGAGAGTTGTACAACCGGATATACGATTCATTAAAAAAGAAGAAAGTACGTTTCATTAATTAATAAACGTTAATTATTTTTATATTTAATATTTAACTGAAAAGGTAATTTTTTCGTTCTATTTTAACACTCCATTATTTATGTCAGTTGTTTAAATTTAATTTCTACTTTCTTTTTTGAATACACATTTAAGTCATTTTGCATTTCAATTATAAGTTTCTTTAATTAATTTTTATTAAATTATATTTTGAATTTTTTATATTTATTTTAGTAGTGTTAATTTAATTTATTTTGGATATCAATTTAAATTAAGATTATTAATATAATTTCCGTTTTCATGACGACTATCGTACGAGTGAAGATCTACGTTTCCATACCAAGTGATTATTAATTGGGTTGGGTTGGGTATTCGTATTTTTTTAATAAACTAAAATAATGTGATAAAATGGTTCGGTCAAAATCGAGTTTGTCGTGTAGTGGTCAATACGGTGCGCAAGTGGCGCGGCGGTCGCAACGAAATTTACGTGGTGCTAAGGCCAGGCGCGCACATTTTTAAAATCACCTCTCTTGTTATTCAGGTTAAATTGAATAATCTAATTTACATCATCATATCTCAAAGACGAATTGAGATATTGTTATTAAATAAAAATCATTTTGAAGCAAACTTAATCTAGTTTTAACACACCAATTATAATTATTTCGATTCAATAAATTAAAAAGATAAAATTTTTTAAAATCACCTCTCTTGTTATTCAGGTTAAATTGAATAATCTAATTTACATCATCATATCTCAAAGACGAATTGAGATATTGTTATGAAATAAAAATCATTTTGAAGCAAACTTAATCTAGTTTTAACACACCAATTATAATTATTTCGATTCAATAAATTAAAAAGATAAAATTTTTTAAAATCACCTCTCTTGTTATTCAGGTTAAATTGAATAATCTAATTTACATCATCATATCTCAAAGACGAATTGAGATATTGTTATGAAATAAAAATCATTTTGAAGCAAACTTAATCTAGTTTTAACACACCAATTATAATTATTTCGATTCAATAAATTAAAAAGATAAAATTTTTTAAAATCACCTCTCTTGTTATTCAGGTTAAATTGAATAATCTAATTTACATCATCATATCTCAAAGACGAATTGAGATATTGTTATGAAATAAAAATCATTTTGAAGCAAACTTAATCTAGTTTTAACACACCAATTATAATTATTTCGATTCAATAAATTAAAAAGATAAAATTTTTTAAAATCACCTCTCTTGTTATTCAGGTTAAATTGAATAATCTAATTTACATCATCATATCTCAAAGACGAATTGAGATATTGTTATTAAATAAAAATCATTTTGAAGCAAACTTAATCTAGTTTTAACACACCAATTATAATTATTTCGATTCAATAAATTAAAAAGATAAAATTTTTTAAAATCACCTCTCTTGTTATTCAGGTTAAATTGAATAATCTAATTTACATCATCATATCTCAAAGACGAATTGAGATATTGTTATTAAATAAAAATCATTTTGAAGCAAACTTAATCTAGTTTTAACACACCAATTATAATTATTTCGATTCAATAAATTAAAAAGATAAAATTTTTTAAAATCACCTCTCTTGTTATTCAGGTTAAATTGAATAATCTAATTTACATCATCATATCTCAAAGACGAATTGAGATATTGTTATTAAATAAAAATCATTTTGAAGCAAACTTAATCTAGTTTTAACACACCAATTATAATTATTTCGATTCAATAAATTAAAAAGATAAAATTTTTTAAAATCACCTCTCTTGTTAGGCCAGGCGCGCACATGCGATTTTCATGGGATTATTTGTCGCAGCGACATAAAAGTAGTAGTCGCAAAAAATTTGTATGGTCGCGCATTTGCGACTGATTAATCGTGACTAGAGCCTAGTATCAACATGGACTTCATAGAAACCGCTTGTATAGTGGCTCTGTTATTACGAAAGAAATTAAGAAAGCAACGGAAAAGAAAATTTTGGGTGCATCCAATTTTATCTGACAGAGAACATCGGGGTCAATTTTACATTCTTCATGAAGATTTAAGAAAGCATCCTCGTAAATTCTTTAACTATTACAGAATGAGTGAACAATCTTTTCTTGAATTATTAAAAATAATAGGACCGAAAATATCGTACCAAAATAGTAAATAGAGAAAATGTATACCACCTGAGGAATGTCTTGCAGTAACAATAAGGTAAGAAGGTACTTACCAGCTTTTGTTTTTTGTCGTCGTTCTGCCAAATTAACTAGATATTTTCTGCAAACTACTATTAGACTACATATATAGAAGTAGATATTAAAAATAAGGTTAAATAATAAATATATGTTCTATTTGTTTAATTTAATTAATTTATTGATTTGACAAGTCAAAATATGCATTGTCACCATCAGAAAAAATGGTTGCTGATGGTGTGGACTGTGCAGAGTTGACCGTTGATGTCGATGGCGCGGAGTAAATACTTTCATTGCCTCCTTGTTGCTGTTGTTGAAAATTTGATCTTGGAAATTGCACTTGGTCTACCGGACGGTTAGGATAAAGATGAGAATAAGATTGTTGCATTGAACTGTAAAAAACTGGAGGATTTCCGACTTTTTTTGCATTTTTCATGATATTTAAGATTTCAATTTTCGCATAATGTTTTTGGTCATCAGTTAATTTTTTGAACATTGGAACAAGCATAAGTGAAAAATTTTTATCTTCGTCGATTGTTTCACATTGCTTATCCTCCAATATTTTCAGTAACTTTCTTCATGTGGAATTGTTTTAAGCACAGTTTTTCTTGCAGCCCTTCTTTTAGATATGGATGTACTTTCCGAATTTTCTGTATTGGTTGCTAAAGAAGGAGAAGATATCATTTCTTGATTTTCTTGATCAATCTCAATTGATTGAGAAGGTCCGGTGTTGCTGGTAGTTGGTCTATCTTTCATTATTGGGAAAAGGAATTGCAATTGGTCGAAATAAATATATCTTCTTTTTTTTTGCTGCTTGCCCAGACACTGCTTTACGCTGGGCTGCTAATTCCCTAGCGAAACAATCTTTTAAATTTTTCCATTTTTTTGAATAATTTTTCCTGCAATAAAAAACAGTTATTATTTATTTTTCAGATACCTTGCTACTGGCAATAGTTTCAATTCTTTACACTTTGAATTTTTACTTGGGGCTACCACGATAAGGGAAATTGTTGAAGACACGTGTAACCAATTATGGAACTATTTACAGCCTTTATACATGCCAGAAAAGTCTGAAGAAGATTGGATAAATATTGCCAAAGAGTTTTACGATAGGACAAATTTTCCGAACTGCATCGGTGCAGTCGACGGCAAGCACATTAGATTACAGAAACCAAATAATACTGGTTCCGAATTTTATAATTATAAAAACTTTTATTCGACTATTCTTTTGGGTATAGTAGACGCCGACTACTGTTTTACAGCAATAGATGTAGGAGCATATGGTGCTGGAAGCGATTCCAGTGTTTTTAAGAATTCGAATTTTGGTCAAAGATTACATAATGACCAATTAAATGTTCCTACTCCACAAAAATTACCAAACAACGAGATGGGAGAACCCATACCTTTCATGATAGTAGGAGACGAAGCATTCGCGTTATCACAAAATGTTTTACGGCCTTATCCTCGAAGAAACTTAACAATGAAACAAAGAGTCTTTATTTATAGACTGACTCGTGCACGGCGTATGGTAGAGTGTACCTTTGGTATTTTAGCGAACAAATGGCGTATTTTGCATCGATCATTAGACGTGCGAGTCGAATTTGCCGACCTTATCATTAAAACATGTTGCATTCTACATAACTTCGTGCGAAAAAAAGACGGTGTGCAAATGGAGGACGAATTTTATGAATGTTTATTACAGAACTGTAATAAGACCTAACAGAGTTGGTCTTAATATAAGAGACTATATGGCAAATTACTTTACATCCCCCGAAGGTTCAGTTCCGTGGCAATATGATAAAATTTAAATACTTATCTGCACAACATTTATTACATAAGATTATTAAAAACTATTAAATAAAAACAATATCACGTACCTCTCTTGTGTTTTTCTTCGGCCGATAACTTGTTGCAAGTGGATATAACTTTGCTATACACTTCTCCCCACAATTTTTCCTTTAAATTTCGGTCACTATACTCTTTCAAATGTTTGTTGTAAAGAGCTGGTCTTTTTTCTACCTCGATAATAATAGTTTCTGTGTCTAAGACACTAGATGTCAAGTCATTGTCACTATTATCAGACACTTCTGAAGATTCAGCCATTTTAAATAAATTTGTTGTAATAATTATCCTATACACCAACTTCGACCTGTGCTGCGACTACGACTGAACAGTCGCATGTGCGTGCATGTTCATTCTTGTTCATGTGATACATTTAAAGACGCGACAATCGCGTCGTTACAATAATGGAGCAGGTTACATCTTTTTAATCGCTGCTATTATTTAGTCGCATATGCGCGCATTTGTATTTAATGCTATGTGTGTTATTTTTGCGACCAAACAGTCGCGCGACAGAAAATCGCATGTGCGCGCCTGGCCTAATAAAGAAGTTTTATCGCCGAAAAGTAAGGCCATGTTACGAAGACCCGTGGTCATTTTGGACCGATTGCAAGTAGCTAAAGACGGTCAATATTTTCTACCGGAAAATTTACAACGTCTTGCACGGGCGGAAGAATCTGTTATTGCAGTTGCGGAACCTGTGACCGGGCCGTCAAGGGTCGTGGTGATGCCCCATTTATTTGTTATTTTTTTTTTGTTGTGATCTCCCAGAGGAGTCGTGAAGCGGTTGATTTAGCCGTAGCCGGACCGTCCGGATTGCAGGCTCGTCCCGCTCCTTTAAGAACAATAAGAGAAGTATTGGACGAAGAAGAGGCTGAAGAAGAAGAATTACCAAGAACCGGCACAAGTACGCGAATTTCGCCTACGAGGGATGTAAGACCAAGAATGACACCGATTATTATACAAACGGCAAGAGATCCGCAAATCGGTAGAAGACGTCACGCTGACATTCCACGTAAAGTGACGTATAGAAAAGCGCTTACGTCGAATGGCTCCGTCGAAACAACGGTAAAACTATATAACATCGGCTCTTTCAATGATATTTGCAGAAATTGCAGCGGGAATAGCCGATCCGATGGTATATCCATTGCTTTTTCCGTACGCAGAGTACGGTTAACACGTAGCGCTGAAGCATCAAGTCTACGCGACGAAGAGCGTGGCAATAAGAGAATTTTATAAATACAGGTTGCAGTGTAGAGAAGAATATTCAATTTTACATAATTCGGGGAAATTATTTCAACGGTACATCGTGGACTCGCGGGTGAGAGCGGAAGCCAACGAATTGTGGTATTTAAAACGAAATCAAGAAAGATTTAGGCTCGTGTCAGCGAACGTAGTTCGACGACGTTTGGAAGCTTAATTTAGAGGCACAGACACTAAAATTAGAAGAATTTAGGTGTTTCCTACATCGTATACGGGATCGATAAGATATAAAAACCGCAAATACCTCGAAGTATTAGCTGTGGTAGAAAGACACGGTAAGCCCGATTTATTCATAATGATGACATGCAATCCGAAATGGGAAGAAATTCAAAACAATTTGGAGTACGCTCAAAAATATGAACATTGACCCGACTTAGTTGCAAGAGTATTTCACGCTAAATTGGACGAATTCATCAACGACATCGTTAACAAGCAGCTATTCGGAGTAGTATCGAATTATATGTATGTTTGAATTTCAAAAACGTGGTTTGCCGCATGTTCACATCTTGGTAACAATGAGACCGGAAGATAAGTTTGAAGACGTCGAAAGTATCGATAAATTAATATCTGCCCGTTTGCCGGACGAAAACGAATAGCCTACGTTGCATAGAATAGTAACCGAAACCGAATGCTATATACATCGACCACGCGACCAAAACAATCCCGCCGCGTCATGTATGCGAGACGGAATTTGCACGAAAACATACCCGAAAGATTTTTACGAAGAAACGCTATTACACCTAGGGCATATACAACAGCCACAATACAAGAGGCCGTACGACGGTCGATCTATTCAAATGGGAGATGTGATAATCGATAATAGAAGGGTTGTGCCGTACAGCAGATACGCTGCCATGAAATACAGATGCCATATAAATTTCGAAATATGCGGTTCATTAGCGTCGGTTAAATATTTGCATAAATACGTAAACAAAGGGCCGGATTGCATTATAATTGAATCGCATAACGAAAGAAATAGACAGATGTCTAGAATGTCGCTACGTTAGTTCGCTGGAAGCCGTCTGGCGTCTCTTCGAATACAAATTAAATGATGAATCACATAGCGTCGTAGTCCTTCCCATGCACATTCCCGACGAACAAACATTTATCGTCGATGACGACGCCGAAGATGCCGATTTGGGAGCGGCCCTAAGAAAACCCACAAAATTGATAGCTTATTTTCGATTAAACGAACACGATCCCGATGCAAGAGATATTAAATATCCGGAGATACCGGAACATTACGTGTGGGAGGGTCGCGACGGCAGTTGGAGAAGGAGAAGCAAACGGTGGAAAGTAATAGACGTGATGATGGAAGTAAGTCCCGCAGATAGAGACGAATTTATCTTCGAATGTTGTTGGCGCACGTCGCGGTACCAACGTCGTTTGAAGCAGTGAGAAGTCTATTGGAACGTGTCGACGAATACGATCGTTGCATGATAGAAGCTGTTACCAACACTCATCCGAAACGTCTGAGACGATTGTTCGCGCTCATTTGTATGGTTGCCGTCGATAATGCCGTGTTATAATTAAATCAACTTTGGTTGAATTATCGAATGTCGCTAATGGATGATTTCCTTTACGCCGGTAACGACGAAAGATTAGCTGAAGCTAAAGGGTCGCAAGATATTGAAGAACAATTGCAGCGAAACGGAAAATCGTTGGAAGGGTTCGGATTACCACCGGTAGATGAAGAAGCATTACGAAACGCGAGGGCGATGGAGGAAAATGTTGATGGAGTGGGCGAAGGAGAAGACGTTAGATCGCGAGTAAACCAAGACCAATTACGGGTATTCGACAAAGTGACGCTCGCGATCGAATCTAAATTGTGGGATTAACACCGACTCGACACGATAACTTGTAGACGGGCCGGGAGGTACCGGAAAAACGTTCCTTTACAACGCATCGTTGAAATACGTTCGACATAGATATAGAAAGAGCGCGATCGCTGTAGCGGGGACGGGTATAGCGGCAGTACTTTTAGAAAATGGAAAAACGGTCCACAAAGCATTTAGATTACCCATACAATTACACGAAGATTCTTTGCACGCCGTCGATAGATATTTGAAAGACGTTATGCGGCCCGATAGTCCGATGGGAGGAAAAGTATGCGTTTTCGATGGAGATTTCCGTCAAGTTTTGCCCGTTATTCCGAGAGCGGGAAATGCCGAGATATTGGCGCAATCGTTGATTAATAGTTATTTGTGGCAGAGAATGCGTCCCATGATGCAGCGAACCCCTCCCTCAACTCCGCTACCGCAAAGACGCTCAATCACGGTAGAGATGGCGCTAGACAGCGCCGCAAGGCCAAAGGACACAAAGGATGTCCAAAAGACTGCCGACAAAAGAAAGAGACTTCCGGACAGTCCGGAGTACAGACCTCCAGAGGAAGATCTACTGACGGACTATGTCAATAATGACATGGATCCATCAAATAGATTAAATAAGTTAGGCAGAGAAGATTGAGAATGAGGATTAATGCTTGGGCGATACCACAAGCGGAACTGATCGGATAATTCAAACTTTTAAAGAAGGAAAATGAGAAACTAAAATCAGAAATTAAAGAAAACAGCAAAACAAAGCTGGCAATAATGAATTACGCTCAAATGGCAGCTAAAAAAATGGAAATTAAGAACACAAAAATTGACAAACTAAACATAACCCAGAAACAGCCGACACTTTTCCTAACGGCAAAAAATGAAAAAGATATTAAAGATATGAAAACAGTTTTCACCAGATCTATGAATCCGGTGAAGGATAGAATAAAAAAAAAGTCAATTAGAACGACACAAAAAACGCTCATAATAGAAACAGAAAATGAAGCCGATAAACAAAAAATTCAATCACATACAGAAATAAACAGAAATTTTGTAGTCGATGAACCAAAGAAACGCAAACCATTGGTGATCTTATACGATGTTAAATCGTCATTAGAAATCCAAGATATAAAGGAAACAATATACGAACAAAACTTTTACAATACAACAACAAAAGAGGAATTCGAGACTAACTTTAATATTAAATTTAAAACAGGACCAAGAAACAAAGGTACAGTACATATAGTTGCTGAAACAAGTGGTAAGTTAAGAAAATTCATTCTAGGGCAACGACGTATATACATTGCTTATAACGCGGTGACCGCTAAGGATTACATCGTGGTTCCAAGATGTAACAAATGCGGAGATTTAGGACACGTTGCCAAATTTTGTAATGGGGAAGAAAAATGTTCCCAATGTGGCGAAACCACACATAACAGAACTCAGTGTGATCAGACTGGAAAACAAATGACATGTATCCCATGCAAAAATCGAGGCAAAAAGTGTACAAGTGATAAAAAAGACTGCCCGACATACAAACTATTGCTGGAAAGACTCATTCAGAGAACTGATTATGAGTAACACACAGCAGAAAGAGTTATTTGATGGAAAAAATAAAAGAGCATTACGAAACAGAGCTAGGGCAGAAAATTACAGACAACGACAATTTGAAAAAACTAATAAATTAAAAAACACAAGGGATGCATCAACTAGCACACTGGATGATATAGAACAACATATAGAACAAGATATTAGTGGAACAAAAACTAATGGATCTCCGCAGACTAGAAATTCAATTAAAGACAAGATAAAGAATATAACAAGCGCCCTACGAAGAATGGGCAAAAGACAAATATCACCTCTACAAGAGGAAATTACAGAACTGGACAATGGTAAAGACATGGCTCAAGAAAATGACGAAGCCTCCGAAACCCAATCTCTTGAAAAGACATATGACATATTTGATATAAACGACAACCCCACATCGTTTTATATCAAACTCGATAAACGATGTGGGGTTGCTTTATACTCGAGAAACGTATAAAGTAAGTAGGCTGGAAGAACCGCAGATGCTCACGACAGCACTCAGACACCTAATAAGAACAAAACATCCTAAAGGCAAGTGAATTACATTCCCGGTCCCAGAGACGGTGGACAGGATTCACCTTAAATGTGCGAACCTGCCAACCGACCCAGATGTACTAAAGTATTACCTGAGGGAAGTCTTTAGACGGAGGAAGGAAATCTTGAACGTGCAAACTTTGTATGAAGATTTCGTTATGACCTACGGAAGGCTTGCATTTAACTACGATCAGAAGTGGCCTCAAAGCCACATTCACGCAAGGCATCCGTAATGTCTTCACTGCGAGTATGCCAGATAAATGCACAAGGCAGCAAGACGGTCATGACGGAATTAATGCAACTATCGAACAAGAACCAATACGACATTTTATGTATACAAGAACCGTACACAACAAACGGTCAATTTCCTGGACTCCCACAAACAGCAAGACAGGTTGGACTGGGAAATAAGCCTTAAGCCTTAATAATAGTGCTCGATACTGCATTAGTGGTCACCAGCCTTATACAATACAACAACAGCCACTGTGCTGTTACTGAGATACGTAAAGGAGTGAGGAAATGGGTTATAATCAGCCAGTACTATCAGTACTCGGATGATATAACCCAACATATAAATAAAACGAGACGGGTCTTTATAGAAAGTGAGGGTATTCCAACAATCCTCACGGCTGATGTAAATGCGAGATCGCGACTGTGGCACAGTCTTGAAACGAATGAAAAAGGACAACAATTTGAAGAAGTGATTGAGGAACTAGCACTAGAGGTCGAAAATCTACCTGGAAATCCTCCAACGTACCAGGGAAGAGCCGGAGCAACGTCAAATATTGACATAACAATATCTAACTTGAAAGCGGCTAATCTGGTGACAAACTGAAAGGTGCTGGAATGTGTCACAGTCAGCGATCACAATGTAATAGAGTTTGATTTGGTAAATGAAAAAACAGACGAGCAAACCATTACACCAGTAAAAAGGTATATCATCAACAAAACAGACTGGGACAAGTTAGTAAGGTGCTTTGACCCAAGAATTCCCACAATCACAAACTACGATCAGGTCAATATGGAAGACCTCGCCAAAGAGATAACGAGAGCGATACAGGTGGCAATGAACTCGGCAGTCCCTCAATACACGCAAACAAAGCTAAGAAATTGTAACTTTTGGAATGACAGGCTACGACAAAAGAGACAAGTAGTCAGAAACTGTAGGAAACGATACCAGCGGGCATACACGGACGATGACAGGGCAATGTTCCTTCACAGATACCTAGCGGAAAAAGCAGAATACAAGCAATTGATCCAGGAAGAGAAACAAAAATGCGTTGACCGTTTCGTGCGGGAAAACTTAGAATCTGATTCATGGGGCATGTCGTATAAAATAGCAATGCAGAAAGTAAGAAGTCCAACCACTTTCTCGACTTTGAGAAAAGCCGATGGAAGTTACACACAGGATTGGAGAGAAACGGCAACCACCTTACTTCACACACTTCTTCCAGACGATGATGAACAGCTAGAAACACCGGAACAGAGGCAGCTGAGGGAGCAGCTTGCAGAACGGTGTCCGTCGATGGAGAGTGTGGGTGAGGTTACGGTGGAAGAGACTTTAGCGTGGATAGTGCTCTGCAAAAACAAAAAGGCTCCAGGGAAAGACAACATCCCTTCGGAAATAATAAAGGCTTTGCATCACCGTCTGGCATCGCCATTAACGCTTTTGTACAACGCTTGTATCCGTCAGGGAAGGTTCCCAAGAATTTTCAAAAATGCTAATGTCACCATACTTTTTAAAGGAAAAGGGAAACCGTTGAACGAGCCCAAGTCATAAAGTCCGATTTGCCTGCTAAATACAATGGGGAAAATATTTGAACGGATTTTATGCTCAAGATTGCAATCTCACAGATCAAATATGAATTTAATAAATGAGTCTCAGTTTGCGTATAGAAAGGGAAAATCGACGGAAGACGCCATCAATAAGTTCATTGAAGAAATAGATAAGGTAGAGTCAAAGTACGCGATTTCGATTTTTATTAATATTACAGGAGCGTTTGATAATCTTTGGTGGCCCTCGCTCTTTGCTAGGTTAAGATCATTAAACTGTCCGGAAAACCTGTACAAAGTTTTCAGAAGCTATTATCAAGATAGATATGCGGCACTGAGCTGTGGGAAGGAAATTATCATAACAAAGAGAATAACCAAAGGATGTCCGCAGGGTTCGGTGTGTGGTCCGCTGTTCTGAGACATTGTTATTGAAGATCTACTAAATAAAATCGAGAGGGAAGTCACAGCTAACATAGCATATGCCGATGACATCTTGCTTATAATTGAAGCAAACAGCAGAAATGACATCGAAAAGAAAGCAACGAACGTACTGGCAATGGTAGATGAGTGGTGCAAACAAAATAAACTGCCTGTCTCAGAACAAAAGACCACATATGCGGTAATGAGGGGAACATTGAAACGTGATCCAATCATAAAGATTGGTAGCATCTCCATTAAGACAAAAAACGACCAGGTATTTGGGAGTGAACATCACAGAAAAATTCCAGTATGCCACGCACATAGAGGAGACTTGTACTACGGCAACGGCAGTCAGGTTGGCACAAAATTGCCAACCTGGCCACAAGGAAGTATGACTTGAAAATGCAACAAATAAACAGATACTTGGACACAGTTATGTCTGGAATAACAACGTATGCAGCAAGTGTTTGGGGCGAGAAGGCCTTGCAGGTAAAACCTAGGGAGCGGCTAAACAGAGCCCAGAGAACCATTCTTCTCAGAATAACCGGAGCGAACACAACAACTCCAACAGATGCGCTCACGGTTATAATGGGTACGCTTCCTATGGACCTGCAGGTCATCAAAAAAGCTGCTATGTACTGGCAAAAGAAAGGAAATCAAAATAAAATCAAAAAATTGTTAGCAAAGGAGGCAAAAGATCACAATGATATCCTGGAAACCATATTGGACAAGTGGCAACAATGATGGGATAGCTCGAAAACAGGTAGAGGAGCTCATGCCTTCTTTCCTAACGTTAGACTTAGACTCCAAGCACAGTTAGAACTTAGCAGATGGGTCATACACTTCCTAACTGGACATGGCCCATTTCCACAATACCTGTATGAGAGGAAACTTAAGGAGAACAACTTGTGCAAGTGTGGTGAGACTGGAACTCCAGAACACCTACTTCTCGAATGCGGCCTCATCTTGAGCGTCGAACATCAAAGAACAGAACTAAGAAATGTGCCGATTTCGGATATTCTGCGAAACGAAGACAAGAGAAAATGGCTAGAGTAGATACTCCACGCAATATAGAAAAGGACATAAATATATACCGTGACCAAACCATCTGGTCAATTCCAATCCCTCGAACTTGGATTCCGTATTTACGATGAACCGGTTGAGGGAATCTATTGGACGACGATAAAAAACCCGGATTTGACAAACAACCGATTGAGACTAGCGCAAAGTGCTTAGTATGTAGTTTAGTTTTTAAGTAGTTTTAGTTAAGTGTAAGTTAGTTGAGTAGGACCTTCATTTATTGCAATTATTAAAGGTACATACAACAGAATAACATAGCATCATTAAACGGCAGCAAACTAGATAGTGGGTATAAGTGCGCCTCCACGTTGGCGGGACATGGGAACGACGTTTAGGTAACTGTAGAAACAGAAATAAAAATCCCAAACCCGGCCAAGCACTTAAAAGAAGAACTAACCTACAACATCAAAATGGTAAATAATGCCTATTCCTGTTTTTTCTTGCATGAAAAAGAAGTAGATTTGAGTTAATTATTATTTCTTTTTGATTAATTAATTGCTACAATTTTTATTTTATTTTATTTTCATTGCATGTGAAATTGCATGTTATCTTATATTACCTTCTCTATTTTAAGAAATTTTGAATTCAATTAGAAAATTAGTTTAATTTTGCATGTAGCATGTAGCATAAATGGGCTCTAGGTTTAAGATAAAAATATTTTTTGCTTGCTTATCACTTAGGTTGAATAAACTTCAAGTAATTTCATTCATTTTGTTTTTTATATTGTATGCATGTTTAATAAAGTTTTGAGAAAACTAAAATTGTATTAAATTAACGATCTAGTTTTTTCTGTTAGTCACTAGATCTTTTGTAATAATAAATAAATGTAAATGTCTAATTAAAACAAAGCATTGTGATGGCCCCTGCGGGTGTTGACGCAATGTCATTTCTGCCCAGTGCTCTGAATGTCATAGTGAAGAAATTCAAGGAAGCACGGGTAAACGGCGGGAGTAACTATGAGCTTTGCGCAGTGGCAGTATCGTAACCGATGAGGTTACATGCTACTGCGATTTAAGTGCGTTATTTACAAAGTGTTCTGCAATTATTGCAAGTATTTTATTAGCCAGAGGGGTATTGGCAATTGGCATTTATCTTTGATAAATCCGACAGACCATCTAATCGCACTGCTAGGCGGGTTAACAGTATCTTCTAGCGGCCACCCCGACCATCTGTGTAATTTATTAAGTAATTATAAAGCAAATTAATTAATTTAAAAAATATTCATAAAAATTAAAAATAAATAAATAAAATTTTTTTGTATACAACATGAAGTTATTTGCAAACTGTCAAATTTAATTTATTTATTTTTAATTTTTATTAATTGTCTTTTTAAATTAATCTAATTAATTAATTTAATAAATCAAAAAAAAATTACCATTCTTTTCGAATATTATTCCTTTTTCATTTCCCCTTGACAAAATTTTTCTTTTTAATCTCTTCGGAACTTTTTCGTTTGACATTTTCCTTCGTAATTCTTTTATTTTTCCTATCCAAAATTAATTTGCGCCTCTTATTATCAACAACCTCCTTTATCATATCATTTTCACCAGTTTTCCTCACATTTATCATTGGCTCTGTAATGTACGTTAGGGCGCATGCGTCCTAAAGATATTGAAAGTATCAGATAAAATAAGGGACGATTTCAACCCTGGGTGTAAAACGCGTAACACGTATTTTAAATAAAGAAGTTAAGTTTGTCAAAGTGTAAATTTAATTTAAAATAAAATCCTAAATACAAATATTACAACTGGCGACGAGGATAAAAGGAAGAAATGTAAGATTTAATGGTTGAAGGAAATTTACCGATCGAACGGGTTGTAACGATGGACCACGTGCGGACCACGTTTGCTTTTCAATTTACACCGGCGATGAACAACTGGTCAATTCACAAAAGAAGATTGGAGCAGTATTACATCGCTAATGCGGTGAATCAAGATGAGGTAAAGCGTGCAGTGGCATTAAATAGTTTATCCGAAGAGGCTTATTTATTGTTGGGAAATTTATTGGTACCGCATGCGCCGGAAGGAGTGCCATATACGGAAATAATTCAAGTTCTCGACAACCACTTCGAGCCGAAAAAATTTGTTTTCGTCGAAAGAACAAATTTTTACAATGCAATTAAAGACGAAAAAGAAAATACGCAAGAATGGGGCGTCCGAGTAAGAAAATTAGCATCATATTGCAAATTCGAAACGTTCTTGGACGTGGCGCTAAGAGACAAATTCATTTCTGGTTTCAATCCGGGACGAATTTTGGATAAACTCATCAGGGAGGACGAAAAACTAACGTTCGCGGGGGCGATGGAAATTGCTGAGTCCGTGCAGTTTTTACAAAATGGCGGAACGAGTCAGCGGCTCAGTCAGCAGCAGGTCGTTAAGCAGGAAACCGGTGAGATCCTTAAGCTTCGCGCAGGATCAAATCGTCCAGGATCAAGCAGAGGAGGTGGTAGACCGCAGGCGCAGCAGGACAACAGCCGCTCAGTCGCGACGAGAGGGTCGTTGCCATGTTATCGGTGTGGTAAAAATAATCATCGCGCAGAGAATTGCCGTTACCGAAATTATATTTGTCACGCTTGTAATAAAAAGGGGCATCTTAGCAAATTTTGTAAGAACCGAAATGTAAATTTCTTGAATGAATCATCCTTGTTTTGTGTTGATGATCACATAAATAAACCAATTTATTTGGCGGTAAAATTAAATCAATTAAAATGTAAATTGCAATTAGATTCAGGAGCTGCGACTTCAGTTATGTCTAAGCAATATTGGTCAGAAAATTTTCAAAATGTAAAGTTAGAACAAAAATCTAAAAAATTAATAGATTATATGGGACATGAAATACACCCAGTAGGAACTATATATTTAAAGGTCAATTATAATAATAAAATGAAAATAGTTTCTTTTCAAGTCATTGATAGTGGAGGTCCACCTTTGTTGGGACGCAATTTCATTTATAAATTTAATTTGGGGTTTTGTGAATTGAATTTCCTGCGAGTTTCTCAGGATGTCAAAAGTCTTTATAGTTTATATCCTGAAGTATTTGCAAATGACTTAGGTACATTTAATGGCATTAAATTGGAATTAAAAATAAAAGAAGGGGTAACACCCAGATTTTTTAAACCTAGGCCATTGCCTTATGCTATTAGGGAGATGGTTGATAAAGAATTAGATAGATTAACTAAATTAAATATTTTAGAAGCTATAGAAATTAGTGAATGGGCATCACCTGTATTGTATACTCAGTACCTGTATTGAAATCTGATAAAACTATTCGCATATGCGGTGATTATAAAGTGACAATAAACCCATTCCTGGAACAGGATAAATATCCGTTGCCTCGAATTGATTATTTGTTTAGTAAGTTAAAAGGGGGTCAGCAGTTTTCTAAAATAGATTTGAGTCATGCGTATCAGCAAATGTTATTAACTAAAAATTCCCAAGAATTAACGACTATATCTACCCATCGTGGTTTATATAGATACAAAAGATTACCTTTCGGAGTATCATCTGGGCCAGCCAAATTACAAAGAGTAATGGAGAGTATTTTGGGTGGTTTAGAAGGGGTTTGCTGTTTTCTTGATGATATATTGATTACTGGTAACACTTATGATGAACATATGGCTAGATTAAAAAAGGTTTTGAACTATTTTCAAAAATATGGTTTAACTGTAAAGAAAGAAAAATGTTCATTTTTTAAGGATTCGGTTTCTTATTTGGGTTACATCATTGATAAGGATGGTTTACATAAATGTCCGAAAAAGTTAGAAGCAATAAAAAAACTGTCCACAAAATGTTTCGCAATTAAAATCTTTTCTGGGTTCTGTTAATTATTACCATAAATTTTTGCAAAATATACCTGATATTTTACATCCTTTGTATCAATTGTTAAAGAAAAATAATTCATGGAATTGGACTAAAGATTGTGCAGAGGCTTTTTTAAAAATTAAAGAGATGTTGTTATCGCCACAATGTTTGGCCCATTATGATCCAGAAATAGATGTGATATTAACTGTCGATGCATCTTCGTATGGGCTAGGTGCAGTCTTGGCACATTCTTTTCAGTCTGGTGATGTTAAGCCCATTGCTTTTGCATCTAGAACCCTAGGATTTGCAGAGAAAAAATATTCTCAAATTGATAAAGAGGCACTTGCCATTGTGTTTGGTATAAGAAAGTTTCATCAATATTTATATGGGCGTAGGTTCACTATTTTGACTGATCATAAACCACTAGTGTATATCTTTTCACCTAAGCAAAGTGTACCTTTGATGGCCAGTAACAGAATTCAGAGATACGTATATTCATTACTTGGTTATGATTTTGAAATCAAATATGTTAAGTCTGCAGATAACACAGCTGATTTTTTATCTAGACTTCCATGTAAAGAATTTAGTAATGAGCAAATTCATGAGAATTATTTAGTGGACTATATTAATAGTCAAAATGAATTTCCAATAAATTTTAGGGATGTCGTAAGAGAAATAACTAATGACAAAATATTAAATAAAGTTAAAGAATATGTTTTTAAAGGCTGGCCAGATAAAGAAAAACGTGAAGAATTTAAGCCATATTGGAATCGTAAAAATGAAATTAATCTAGAAAATGGTTTGCTTATTTGGGGCAATCGAATAATAATACCTACTATTTTACAAGGGAAAATATTAAATGAATTACATAGTGCGCACATGGGCATTGTTAAAACCAAATCATTAGCCAGATCTTACATCTGGTGGCCTAAACTAAATATCGCTTTAGAAAATTTATGTAAAAATTGTAAAATTTGTCAAGTTAATCGGAGTAATCCACACAAAGATACATTAAAATGTTGGCCTGTACCAGATAACATTTGGGAAAGAATTCATATTGATTTTTGCGGACCTATAAAAAATAGGTATTTTTTAGTCATAGTTGACGCTTTTTCAAAGTGGGTAGAAGTTTTTATAATGAATTCTATAACAACAGAACAAACAATAAGTAAATTACGAGAAGTGTTTGCAAGATTTGGGGTACCTAAAACTTTGGTCTCTGATAACGGACCACAATTGACGTCTGCAGAATTTGAAACTTTTTTGAAATTGAATGGTATAAATCATGTCACTTCTCCACCATACAATCCACAATCTAACGGTTTAGCCGAAAATTTTGTAAAAACATTAAAATCGTTCGTATATAAAAAGATTCAAGATAACCCACATTGTAATTTAAATAAGGAACTTTGCGTATTTTTATTAAATTATCGTATCACTTCACATTGTGTTACTAAAGAATCGCCAGCTAAACTAATGTTAGGCAGACAAATAAAAACTAGATTAGATTTACTTAGACCTGATGAGCATTACAAAAAAAATTTACCTGTAAATTTAAAAATAATAAAAAAAAATATTGTAAACAATCAAAACTTTAATAAATTTTATAAAGGGGGAAAAGAAAGAAAGACTTTTATAGTTGGTGATACAATTTTTTGTAAGGATTATCGTGATAATAATGTGAAATGGACCGCAGGAATAGTAAAAAAAATTATTGGAAGGAATTGTTATTTAGTTTCTGTTTGTAATACAACTCTAGTGTGGAAACGTCACATCAATCAAATAAATAAAAGAGAAGTAGTAATCGATGACGTTTCACATGCTACTACTGATAGTAATAGACCGCAAACCGAAGGCGAAGTAGTAACCGTTGAACCACCAGACATAGGGAATGAGTCGGATAGGGATGATAAATTAAAATTAAGTTAATTTCATCTGATTCGTCTTCCGTTGACAATGATGCGATGGATAAAGACGATTCAAGACCGTTACGTCCACAACGCACACGCAAAATACCGGTTAGGTTAAATTATAATTAATGGTTTTGTTCGTTAATTCGCCGGGAGGTGTATAATGTACGTTAGGGCACATGCGTCCTAAAGATATTGAAAGTATCAGATAAAATAAGAGACGATTTCAACCCTGGATGTAAAACGCGTAACACGTATTTTAAATAAAGAAGTTAAGTTTGTCAAAGTGTAAATTTAATTTAAAATAAAATCCTAAATACAAATATTACAGGCTCCAAAATCGGCATCTTTTCTTCTTCATCGTCAACATTCTCCTTCACCAAATCCCCTTTATCAACAAAATTTTCTTCAACAACTTCATTAATTTTTTCATTTTCTGTTAACAATTCAGGTGGAGGAATATTTTCATCATTTTCGTTTACATTTTGATTAATGATTATTAAATTATTATCATAATTAATTTATTATCCTCAATATTTTCAATCGTTTCTTCAACGTTTTCAATTAATTCGTTTCCTATTTCGAATGATTCGGCAATAATTTCATCAGAAACTAACTTCGATTTCGTGCAAATGTTCATTCAAAACTTTGTCATTATAATCAATTATATCAACATTTTCAACAATTTCTTCACAATTATCATCAAATACTATTAATTCTTCTTCAATTTCTTAAAATATATCACCATAATTTTCATTTTCTTCAATCTCTTCTTCGACATTTTGAATTTCTTCAAATTTCCCTCAAAATTTGGTTTTTTCATTTTGAATTTCTTGATTACCATTTACAATTCCTTCATTATTATTCCCAATTTCTTGATTATCGCATCTTTATCACCTTCAATTATTGCATTTTCACCCTCAATTTCTGGATTACCATCTTCAATTATAGAATTTTCACCCCCAATTTCTTGATTATCTTCAATAATTCCATTTCCATTCTCAATTTCCCGATTTTCATCAACAATTTTTCTCGGTTTTCTAGGTTGTCCTTCAATTGTGGTTATTATTATTATGATATTTCTGGTCGGGTTTTGGAGTTCGAACTTCCGTTCATATCATTCTAAAGTCACAGGGTCTCCATTAGTTTCAATTCCCATTAAACGACACCTTCTTTCTTCAGCTCCATCAATCTGTCCCGTGGTTTGACAATTTACGTCCACGCAATTAGCTATGCCGACGAACTAGTCATATACTGTAAGTTAGAGAGCAGACCGAACAAATAGGGCAATCGAGTCCTTAAACAAATTCTTAAATGATCGTAATCATACTTGCGGCATTAACGTTTGTAAAGGAGACATCTATCACAAAGACTCTCATCATCACCGATTATCGTAGCACATTGGATCAGATAAAAAACTGTAATTTCAGAGCAAAGCTACATCCATACATAATCGAGACCATTAAATTAATGTACGAAATACACCGGATGGGTTTTGAGATCGCCCTGCTCTGGGTCCCAGGACATGTCGGCGTCAGAGCAAACGAGAAGCCGGACGAATTGGCAAATAAGGGACACCACAAAAAACCCTCAACATAAAGATACATGAAGAAGAGTTGTACCAACAAATTAAGACGGAGTTGAACCTGGAATGGGAACAGGAATGGAACATGTCTACTAGAACCAAGGGAATATTATATGCTAGGTGTTAACCAACAGTGCAGAGGGTTCCTTGGTATAGAAGGATGCCTTTTGAGTCACGATATTTCTCGACGCTCATGGTCAGGCTAAGATTGGGTCATGCACTTACCCCCTCTTATCTATACAAGATTAAAGTAAGAGACAATCCATATTGCGAGTGTGGAGAGGAAGGCGACCTGAATCATATATTCTTTACATGTTACAGATTAGAGACACATCGACAAAAGCTGTTTGAGGAACTACTTAAACAACATGTTATTTTCCCAGTTAACTTGGCCTCCCTATTGGTAACTGGGTCATTCGAAATATATATATTGTTGTATAAATACGTTATTTCCTCAGGAGTAGGACTCTGGCAATAATGACAAATGGTAGAAAAAGCAATAGTGTAAAAGACTGAATAGGTATAAGAGAGCAATAAATAGATTAGAAAATGACTGTGATACTAAGAACCTAGTCCTTTAGTAATTCGTACATTTGATCTCCCTTTTCCAGATCTGGTCCGATGGTCATCCCAAGGTTCCCTGGAAAAGTCGGGTCATCGGATCCCATTAACCTATTTTAACGTGTTATCCAGTATATGTAAGCGTTTACTGTTGAGTGTTAGATGTATTTGTAAATTGTCAATTGTGGTTACGTCATTAATTTTTGACAGATTTACGTCAACGTCATTCGTAATCACTCGAACATCACTTAAAGGCTTAACCCTCGTATTCCGGTGCCTGGGTCTATTTGGACCCAAATAAATTTTTGCGAGAAATTGTAATAAATAGATTTGTCGTTACTCAAGGAGTGCGTTAAGTTAGATCGGCGTCAAACGGACGTCCCGACGAAAAAACGACGAAAAAATATGTCTCGACCGTTTCTTTACAGCGCCAGGCGTCTGTCTGTGTAAGAGGCTATAGCGACAATACAATTGCCATTAAATTCTTGATTTAGTTCACAGAAGGTGTATTTTAGAGCAACGATCTACATCGAAAAATAAAATGTTTGCTAATTTTGTAAATAATAATGATGATTATAACAATAAAGTGTCTTCTGATGATGAATGTGCGTCATTGACTTTTAGTGATGCAGTACCAGAAGAAGAGGATTATGAAAGTGATGAGTTTAGTGGTGAAAATAGTAATAATATGTCACACTGTAAAGACCAAAATGTTTGTGGACGAACATGGAGATATATTTCCCCCACAAACAGAGATGCAGAATTTGGTAAATATGATGCTATGATGCACAGCAAATTCTGAGGGTGTAGAAACCATGGAACAATGTTTTGATTTATTTATAAATGATGAAATCATGGACATTATAATTACTTATACAAATGAAAAAGCGGTTAAATATTATGAAATGTTTTCAAATAATATATGGAAGCCGGTAGACCGTGTTGAATTGAAGGCATTTTTTGGGATTTTACTAATTACTGGCCGTTTTCGGGAATCACGTGAAAGTAAAAAAGATCTATGGAAGAAAAAGATTGCTTATAGTCGACAAATTTATCGAGCATCTATGTCTCGTGATAGATTTACAAACATTTTACGATTTTTGCGTTTTGACGACTTTCAGACACGAGAAGAAAGAAAAATGACCGATAAGTTGGCAGCTTTGAGAACCATTACAAATATTTTAACAAGAAATTGCAGAGATAATTACCGAGCGTCTAATGTAGGCACTATTGATGAACAATTAGTAACATTTCGAGGAAGATGTCCATTCAAGGTGTATATGCCGAGCAAGCCGGGGAAATATGGGCTGAAAATTACATATTATTGTTGTAATTTTGAAGTGTATTTAGGAAAATGCGGAAACACACCGGAGAAAGGACAAGGACAACGAGTAGTTAGAGTTCTTTCAGAGTTTTGGAAGGGATCTAATCGAACTATCACAACCGACAATTTTTTTACGGATATCTCACTTGCAGAGGATTTACTCAAAGATAACATATTTATAGTGGGAACAATGCGGAAAAATAGAAAGGATTTACCAAAATCTTTGATAACAATATCCGGAAGAGCTCAATTCTCTTCCGATTTTATATTTTCTGAAAATCTAACACTTGTGTCGTATATCCCAAAACCAAGAAAATGCGTAGTTTTACTTTCGAGCGTTCATCGAGAACATGCTATTTCTGACGAAAATAATAATTACAAACCTAATATTATCAATTATTACAATTCTACAAAAAGTGGAGTGGATGTTTTAGATAAAATTCTAAGAGAATACACTTGCCGGAGATGTACACGACGTTGGCCTCTGTCGCTTTTTTTACATTATATAGATATTGCAGCCTATAATGCATTTGTACTATGGCAACTCAAAAATCCGGATTGGGCAACTGGTAACATAAAATCAAGAAGAAAACAATTTATAGAAAATTTGTCTGAACAGTTAGTTGCTGCAAACATAGATTCTAGAGCTAGAGCATTTGAAACCAATGCAGTAGTATTTTCGAGACACATTGTGGACGCCATCGAAAGTACAGGCCGAAAAATAAATAAACAAATGAGTACAACATTAGAAAAACGCTCAAGATGTAGTTTATGTATTGGAAATGACAATAAATATAAATCAAAATGTGATGTTTGTCATAAATATGTATGTAATATACATTCAACATGTACAAAAAATATTTTGTGTACAAATTGTAATGATTTAGAATAAATATTTTTTATGTAATTTTTTTAAAATTTTATTTTTATGTATTATTTTATATCCCTAATAATAGTTCACCTTTAAAATAAAATAAGTCAAAATCATAATGGCAAAAGCTTCATTTTTTATATTCTACGTAAACAAAAACTGTTCGGGTCTCGGTTGACCCAGGCACCGTCCGCAACGGTTGGCGAAACGTCAGTACTGCGAGGGTTAATAAAAATTAAAAATGATTTTCTCACCGAAACCGTTCTTCTTTACATTAATTTCGATTAATTCTTTAAAAATTTCCAAAATTACACTTTCCTCTTCGATATTTTCACAAGATGTGTCACCAGATTCCATAATTGGAAAAGATTTTTCTTCCGATTCATCAATCGGGGTAGAATCCTCTTCTAAACCATTCATCCGAGAAGATTTCTTTTCAAAACTATTCATAATTAGAGAAGATTTAAGTTGAAATTTATTAATTGAAGATGATTTAACTTCAAATTCATTAATTGAAGGTGATTTAACGTCCAATTCATTCATTGAAGATAATTTATCATATAAATCATTAATTTGAGTACATTTTTCTTCAGAATCATTAATTTTCGAAGATTTTCCATTTAAAATCGAAGAGCATTTTACTTCCAAATCATTAATTGGAGAAGATTTTTCATCTAAGTCATTAATTCAACAAGATTTTCCTTCAAAATAATCAACAATTAAAGGTGATTTTGTTTCTAATTCATTAATAAAACAAGATTTCCCATTTAAATCATTAATAGGCGATGATTTTTCATCTAAATCATTAATTCAACAGTATTTTTCTTTAAAATTATTATTAATTAAAAGTGATTTTACTTCTAATTCATTAATTAAACGAAATTTCTCATTTAAATCATTAATCAGAGAAGATTTTTCTTTCAAATCGTTAACAATTAAAGATGACTGCTTTTAATTCATTAATTAAACAAAATTTCTCGTTTAAAGCATTAATCGGAGAAGATTTCTCATCTAAATCATTAATTCAACAACATTTTTCATTGAAATCATTAATAATTAAGGGTGATTTTGCTTCTAATTCATTAATTAAATAAGATTTCTCATTTAAATCATTAGTCTGAGAACATTTCTCATTAAAATCTTTAATAATTAAAGAAGATTTTACTTTTCATTAGTTGAAGATGATTTTTGTTTCAAATCATTAATTAAAGAAGATTTTAATTTAGATTCATCAACCAAGAAAAACTTTTCTTCAAATTTATTAATTTCTTCAACCACTTTTTCTTCAATTTCATAATTTTCATCACCTCTTAATTCATCATCTTCCTCTATTTTATCATTTTTTGTTCAATTACATCATTATCATCAACATCTTTGTTAATTACATCATTTTTGATTTCATTTTGATCAATTCGTTTTTTTTTCCGAATAATTATTTCGATTATTGTTATTGATTTTGAGAAAACTTTAAGAATGGATATCTTGGTTAGAACGGGAACAATATTTATCAAAATCATTGAATTTATTTAATTGAATCTCCTTGATGTTTTTAATAATTACCTTTGGAACATCATTTTTTTGATAACTCTCAATGGAAACTTAACTTTCTCTCCTTAATCTTATCATTTTTCGTATTACAATTTTATTTTCTGTTGAATGTAACCTCGATTCGTATAAATCGGAGTTTTCTGGGTAAAAAATTTTCCCTTTTTTTATTAATCTCCTTTAATTTTCGTTTTTCTGACAATTTTGAGCCAATTTCTTCATCATTTTCATTTGGTAATAAACATTCCTCACCCAAATTACCATTTTTACCATCAAAATCATCATTTCCATCACCCAAATCATTGTCTTTATCATTTTTATCATCAAAATCTTCATTTCCCTCATCCAAATCATTATCTTTACAATCCAAATCATCATTTTTATCATCCTCATTACAATTAACATCATTTTTATGAACATCTTCATCACTCGATTCATTTGATGAAGAAAAAACTTTCTTTTCTTCATCTTTTAAATTAATTTCATCATCCTTTAAAATTTTATTTTGATCCTCTTAACAATTAATTTCATCATTTACGTCCTTAATTATTTTATTTTCGTTACTTTCGTTAACAATTTTTTCTTTCTCAACATCATGGGCAAAACTCCAACTCAGTTTTTGGGGATTCCTCACCAAAATTATCATCTAATTTAACATCAAAATTTGATATTTCGATTAAATTCATTTCAATTTCGAACTCAAAATCTTTATTTTTTAGGTATCTTCATTATCATCATTTTTCTCTTCCGATTCGTCACCTATCAAATAAATGTATTAAAAAAATGATAAAAAATGTTAACAATTAATTAATTAAAATCAATTTTGCAATAAAAACATCAACACGTACATAATGGATGTATCTCAAGAACAAATTGAGACATCGTAATAAAATTAAAATCATCTAACCTTTATCTTTATCCCCTTCAATCTCCTCCAAATCATTTTTTGCACCTCAATGAACGCCTCACTCTCCTTTATAACAAAACACTTATTTTCATCCTTCTCCAAATTTATTTCATCACTCCTAACCTCATCATCATCATCCGGAATCAAAAGAGGCAAAGATTTCGAAGTTTCCGCAATATGCAAAACCATATCTTGAAGCAATTTGCACGTGGGAGATTGTTTCGACTCCGATAAAACAACATTCTGGGGTAATCTCTCAATCGGTTGTAAATGAAAGTATTGATTAACACTCTCCGAAGGAATCCCCATCGTTTCATCGTTTCCAACACAAAAAGCGTATTATTCTCTTTATTCAAACCATTATTTTCCTGTTCATCCAAAAAACTCTCTTCATTCCAATTTTCTAAATACGTTTTTAAGCTTTTCCCCGAATTCGACAATTCCGATAATTCTCTTGGAAGTTCCGCTAATACTGCAAATTATTTAAATCCTGTTGGATTGGCCCCATTGGTGATTGTGATGCAACCTATGGTGATAATGATTTTCCCCAGATAATTATACCGGAAATTGTTCCCTTAAATGTTAGTCGGTTATGATATCTTGAGCGATATCCAAAGCGATTTTATTTAAATTCCAGAGGAAATTGTTCCCCTGATAACCACCACGTGGGTGTTGAGCCATTTTATTTGTGTATTTCTGATATTGTTGATGATGTTGCACCTCAATCTCAATTTCAATCTCATTCTTATTATTCCAATAAAAATAAATCATTTATTAATAAATTATTAATACATTTTCTTTAAAAAATAAATTTTTTTTTGAGGTTATGTTTATGTTTACGAAATTAATTTTAAGTTGGCAATACCGAAACTGATTTATCAATTAAATATATATATACAGGTGTGTGGCACTAAAGACGCCTCGGGCCATAGCTCCTTTACGATAAAAGCTATCGAAAGAAGTTTAAGAGCAAAGTGGTGCATAATTACCGCCGCTATGTTTCAAAAATATTTCTAATCATCAGTCGCGTGCCGTATTCCAGTGGTGTACCAAACTTATGTTTTTTTAATGGAATGCCCTAATTTTTATTGCAGATTTGGAAAGCGCTCGAAGAGTTCTTCTTTTTTTGTCTAATATGTTATACCCTTAACTTTAGCGGTTTTGCCGTTATAATCCTTTTTTTCAAAACTGAGCCCATTTTTGACATTTTTTGTAGAGAAACTAATTGACGCCGGCGCCTAAATTTTGAATTGAGGGACAGGTTAAGACCTCGTATACCTTAAAATAATTCTTTTTCCGGTAATTTAGTTATTGATTGATGAAAAAAAAAAATTAAAAGTTAAAAAGTTACGGCGTGGTACAACCAAAATTCTAAATTTTTCATTGGTATAAAAAAAATCACACATTGCATAACAAAATTTCGGAGAGAAAAGGAATTTCATCGCAAATGTTGGGAAACGCTTTCCATTCCCAAGTATGCCATGAGAAAACAAAAACACAAATACGGTCAACATAATATGTATTTATTCAACATGATATAAAAAATGCAGATAAACAAAATTTAACAACTTAAACTAAATGTTCGAAATGACGATCTTCCTGCTGGAGGCATAACCGCAACCTCGACTCACAAGCTCTAGACACTGCCCTGAGAATTTCTGGTGATATACCGCTGAAAGCCGCGCGAATTCTTTCCCTCATATCCTCGACTGTAGTTGATACCGACCTGTAAACCTCGTCTTTGATAGCGAGCCGATGGACTCGTTCGATAAAAATTCACTTTGCTGACTTGGTACATAAATACCTGTTATACATAAAGGAATGAGATAAAGATTCGTAACATAACCTAATTATTTAATATTTTTCAGGAACGTTTTTATCGAATAAGTGGTCCCAAAAAATTAATTTGTAAAAATTTAAACCTTATTCATAAAATTTATATAGAATAAAATTAATAACTAATAACAAAAAAATATATCATCAATCACAATTAAAAAAATTAGTTCAGTATTAAAAAAGATAAAATTTAAAAGGAGTGTAATCTTAATTACCCAATTAAATATTAGATTTAATCTTAATATTCATGAAAAAACTGGAAGTGCGCGCACATTTGGAAGTGTGCTACCATCTCGATTAAATTGTTAATATTCATAAAAAATGCAAAATTAAATAAATTATTTAGAATCGTTAAAAGAATCAGAAATGTTTTAAATGAGTCCAAACTCGATGGGGTTATCTCTAAAATTACGCGAGATACAAAAAAAATAACCAAAAAATAAAATCAAAATGGCGGATTTTTTACGTTTCTAACCTAACATTTTTAATTTTAATTAAATGTAAGATTGTTTAGTATCAAAATAAAGATTTTTTCATCCCCTTTAACAATTTCACTTCCGTCTTGGGATTAAAACAAAAAAGTGACAATTTATTTTTTGTCGAAAATTGTTTTTAACCCAAAATATGGGTTGATGAGTATCAAATTAAAGCATTTTTTACGTACAGTGAATCACAGTGAAAATCATACACTTCAGTATTTTTGCTATTATAGCACAAAATAAACAAAACAATATGAGTTAATTTTTTTTATATTTTTTTTTATTAATATATAAAATAAGTAGATCGATATAAAATAAACAGGAACAATAGTTAATTGAAACTAGTGCACAAAAAGTAACGCAACTTATATTATGCATCTAGAAAGCTCACAGTGAAAAGCATACACCCTTTTTACATTTTAAAAATCTCATATTAGTAAGCACTGTTAGTTTTTTTTTTAGGTTAACCAGTTTTTTTACGCGCGTTGTTATTCAGTTTTGTGAATTTCGTCAGTGTAAATTCGTGAAAATGGCATCTAAAAAGCAAACCACTACGGAAGAAAGGAATATTGTTATTTCTCTTCATAAATCCGGCAATAGCTATCGAGATATTGCAAAAGTCTTTAATAGAAGTCATGCCACTATTCAATGCATCGTAAAACGTTATAAAAAAGAAAACAGAGTGCAAAATAAAACAAAAACTAGTAATAAAAAAATTTTCAACGACGCTGATGAACGGTGGATTCTCCGAAAAGTTAGAGATGACCCAAAACTTAGCGCACCAAAACTGGCTTCAGAAGCGGCATTATATTTAAAAAAGAAGTGCAATGCCGAAACAATACGTCGTGTCCTCCGAAAAAATGGATTAAATGGACGAATTGCCCGTAAAAAACCGTATCTATTAAAAAAGAATATAACACTTAGGAAAAAGTTTGCTAAAGACTACGGTTCCAAGGATTTTGATTTCTGGAAAAACGTTCTTTTTACGGACGAAAGCAAATTGAATATTTTTGAATCGGATGGGCGCGTTAACGTGTGGAGAAAACCCGGCCAAGAGCTCAATTTAAAAAACTTAAGACCAACGATGAAACACGGTGGGGGGCACGTCATGGTTTGGGGGTGCATGTCCGCGGCAGGAGTTGGAAATTTGCACTTCATCGAAGGAAATATGGATAAAGGGATGTACCTCAATATTTTAAAGAAGAACCTTCATGAGAGTACAGCTAATTTGGGAATCCGGGACAGGTTCCACTTCTACCAAGATAATGACCCCAAACATTCTGCCCATGTTGTGCGAGAGTGGTTATTATATAATTGTCCAAAGGTCATGCAAACTCCACCTCAATCGCCAGACCTCAATGTAATAGAGAATTTGTGGCACATTTTAGAAATAAATATTAGAAAACATACAATAACAAACAAAGAATCCTTAAAAAATGCCCTTCGCCAAGAATGGTTAAAAATTTGCCCTAAATATACCGAAAAACTGATCAAATCGATGCAAAACCGCCTGAAAGATGTCATCAAACAAAAAGGTCAACCAACTAAATATTAATTTTGCACAACTTTAATTTTTGATATTTATTTTTGTTAATGTTTGATTTTTACTGCGAGCCTTATATATGAATTATTTATGTTTCATTAATGTTCCTAACTGTAAATTGAATGTAATATTTTTTCACTTTACTTTATTTGAGTTTGTTTACTATATTGATTAACAAAAAAAAATATAAAAAAATAACTCATATTGTTTTGTTTATTTTGTGCTATAATAGCAAAAATACTGAAGTGTATGATCTTCACTGTGATTCACTGTAGATTAAGAATGCAGCGAAAAAAAATTTAATTTTTATCTTTAAAATTAACCGATATGCTCAAACTGCCGGTTTGTGTCGCCATCTCGATTTAATTCGTAATATTTATAAAAAATGCTTTAAAATGAATCCAAACTCGATGGAGTTATCTTAAGAAACGAAGAAGATACAATAAAAATTAAAAACATCAATGATGGCCGATGTCAACGTCATTTTTTATGTTTAATCAAATCGTTTAAAATAAAATATGGGTTGTTGAGTATCGAATTAAAGCATTTTTTATGTAGATTAAGAATACAAAAAAAAACAAAAAAAAAATCAAAATGGTGAATTTTTGACGTTTCTAACTTAACTTTTATTTTAAATTTTAAGGGAATGTGGGGTCAAATTAAATCTTTCTTCATGTGTCTTATTTTTTGTCCAAAATTGTTCTTAACCCAAATGACAATGTTAATTGGAATTTCTCAAAATCGTTTTTAATATTAATATTAATCGAGCTGATAATTAAAAATGAAGTGATTTTGAACCAACCTGTATATGGATTTAAAAAGTTGATTGAATCGGATCCAAATTCCATTTAAAATCGATTTTTTTAATAAAAAATTTTTATATCTACGTTGAGTGGGATTTTAATTAAATAGTTCGAGGTTAAGCTGGTTATTATTATTCAATAATAATTATTTAGACCAAAATTAATTAATTAAAATTTGAAAAAATTTTAAGTTAATAAAGTAAATAATAAAAATTTTTAAAAAGATAAATTAAATTATTTTAATTAAAAAAAATTAATTATTTAATTTAAAAGGAGCGCCAAATTGGGCGACATCTCTTATTCAATAACCCAACTAAACATTAGAACATTCCCTAAAAGTCTGACGTTTTAAGAGGTTAGAAAATATTAAAAAAAAAAATTTGATAGAAAAATAATTTTAATAAATCTGGAGTGCTTTTTTTGGTTTGAATCAACTTTTTGATGTTAAATTATCCTTATGGAATGATTTTATTGAGTTAAAAGAAGAAAAGGAGTATATTAACGAAGATAACCTTCAATTTTGTTGCTTTCAACAAATTATTGGATTTAAAAATTACATTTTTAGTTATAATTCAATTCTAGATCATAATTTATTGAATTAAATCGAATCTAGAAGTAAATCGTTTGGATTGAGTTGTCTTTTAAGATAATCGGCTAAACTCAAATTTAAATCGTTCAAGTTACAGTTAAAGTTAAAACGACTCAAGTTAATCATTAATTGTTTTTTCTTCAATAAGAATCCTTCATCCTTTTTCATAAGAATAAAACCAAAACTAACACTAGACCTAGAAATTGAATGATTAGGGTTTAGTCGGGCGTCAAAGACCCTAATTATTCAATTTCTAGGTCTAGTGTAGTTCTAGTTTTAATTAACATTAAGAACTTTATTATTATTGAATTAAAATACACAAACAATCAAAAAATTAAAAAGAAAGTGAAGAAAAGGGCTAAAATTAAGCAACTCAATGAGACATAACTTCATTTTTTTTTTTGTTTTAAGCTAATTATTAGCTCTAAAAGTAATTATTTGGTTAATATTTTGCACTAAATCGTTAGAAATTGAATCTAGAATTAAAATCGTTTGGATTGAGCCATCTTTTGAGACAATCGGATTAACTCAAACTAAAATCGTTCAAGTTACGACTCAAGTTAATCAAAAATTTTGAGACAATTCTGGCTTTTTATTCAATATGAATCATCCTTCTTCATTAAAACAAAACTAAAACGAACAAGAGACCTAGAAATTGAATGATTTTAACTGAATTTATTTTTTAAATTTTGATTTTAATCTTTCAATTTCTAGATCTAGTATTAATTCTAGTTTAATTAAAAGTACGAACTTTATTTTTATTGTATTAAAACAGTCAACAAATTAAAAAGAAAGCGAAGAAAAAACTAAAATTAATCATCTCGATGAAACATAACCTCAAAATTTTTTGTTTTAAGCTAGTTATTAGCTTAAAAGTAATTATTTAATTAATATTTGGCATTAAATCGTTATAAATTGAGTCTAGAATTAAAATCATTTCATTTTAATCATTAATTTTGAGACAATTCTTGGTTAATCTTCAATAATAATCATCCTTTTTCATTAAAATAACACTAAAACAAACACAAGACCTAGAAATTACAAGATACTAGAAAGTTTAGGCGAATGTTAAAGACCATCGATTGAGACGATTGGATCAACTCAAACGATTTTAATCATTTTAATCATTAGGCGGGCGTCCGGCTAAACCCAATCTTTCAATTTCTAGCTCTAGTCTTAGTTCTAGTTCTAGTCTTAGTAAAAAATTTAAAAAATTAACGGATTTTTAATCCACTTTTTTAACAGATTAAACGTCAATTAAACGTCGTTAATTTCATTTGAGTCAAATGAGCTAATTTACAAAATCACTAAAATCAAATTAATTTGAATTGAATAAAATTAATTAATTAAGATTAACCCCTCCTTTTATATTTTATCTCCCCATTTTAATTAAAAAAAATTAATAAAATAAAATCGAATACGAGATCTATCGATAAATTTAAAAAAACTTAGGTTATGCAACCCAAAAAGTTTCGGTGAAATTTCGGTTGCCTACTTTTCGGTTACTTATCGTACTTACAACGTTTCTCGGTGAACATCAACGGGGACGAAAAATTTTGATCCTCCTCCTCCAGGTCGTTCAAATTCCGAAATCGTTTTCGTTTCCTCGATTTAACCATCTTCTTCGAATTAAAATCGGACTCGTAACTAATTTTTTCTTCAATTTCGTTATTTTTAATAATATTTTCCGTGGATTTATTATTAATGTTGTTGTCAAAAGCTTTTAAAATTTAATCAAAGTTACCTTTGGTGATTTGATTAATTAATTATTTAATTTTTTCTAAGCTATCTTGATTCTTCTACGAATTAGAATTTGATATTTTTTTATAAATTTGGACCAAAGCTTTCAATTTGGATAAATTTAAAACGTTCTTTTTCTTTGAATCAGCTTCTTGAGTCATTTTTGGTTTCATTTCGTCGAAATTGAAGTCATTTTTTGGGATTAACTTGGAATCTACTTCATTTTGAACATAATCGGAACAAGTTTTTTCAATATTCGGTGAATTATCATT
This sequence comes from Onthophagus sagittarius, assembly GCA_036711965.1. Lineage (NCBI taxonomy): Eukaryota > Metazoa > Arthropoda > Insecta > Coleoptera > Scarabaeidae > Onthophagus > Onthophagus sagittarius. The sequence goes on along the minus strand of JASERS010000011.1, from coordinate 309,277 downwards.
AATTTTTTTTTTATTTCACCCTTTCCATTAACTATTTTAAATAAATGAGAGATATCCCCTCCTCCTTTTTCATCATTTTCTTCATATCCACCTTTATTTTTCACTCCCAATCCAGAAATATCAATAAGCTGATTCATTTTAACGCCCTCATTCAAAAAAGGATCACTTTTTTCAACTTTTAAACTCATTTTCATCACTTTCTCATCATCCTCATCATATAAACTAGGTCTTTTAGAGTTCCTAAACAAACTTTCTTCATTCAATGCCTTTCCTTCATCATTTTCTTCCATTTTTCATAATTATCATTATCTCCCATTCTTTCATCATTTTCCTTCATTTCTTTGTAATTTTCTCCGATTCTTTTATCATTTTTTTTGATTTCATCATTTTCTTTCATCGCTTTTTTCAATTTCTTCATCATTTTCTTTAATTCCTTCATCACCTCATACCGTTTCATTAAATTATGAGTTAATTTCAGCTGTAAAAGTCAGATTAGAAAATAAATCATCGATTTTTTGTGAGATCTCTTCACTCGTTGTAACCCTCGAACTCTTTATTTTAGGCAAAAACTCCTCCAGAGAATTAATTTTTTCCTCAACAATCGATTTATCAATGAAATTAATCATATTCTTTATTTTAACCCCACTTTTTTAAATTTCTTCATCTTCCGAATCAAAATTATTCCCATTAATCATCTTGGCTTGACTTAAATTTAAATCGTTTTTATTATTTTTTTCATTTTCTTTATATATATCTCCTACAATCATTATTAAGATCATTGTTTAAAAAATCATGGTTTTTGTGATGTTGACTTGCTGATGATAAATTTTTTATAATCGCCTTTTCAATTTCCTCCTGCATCTTCTGCACTTTCAAAGTCTAAATCGATCGTTTTTATTAAATAAAATTCGTTTTAAAAAGTTAAAAAGCGCTTTTTCACTCCATCCGATCCTTTTAGACATGATTTAATCAATTTAGCTTTAACGTTCAGTGCCAAATTATTTTTGAGGTTATCTTTGATTAAATTTACTTTTTTTATTGATAAATTAAATTACACTTTCTTTTTCAACACGTGTAAAGGAGGATTTACTTTATTAACTTCATTTTCGATTTTATCCTCATTGATTTGTTTGATTCGTTTAAATTTTTTACGCTTAACTTCCTTTGAAATTTTAATTCCACATTTACTTTGTTTGGGGTCTTATATTTCTTCATTCTTTGCTTCAAATCTTCTTTTTTTGTTGCTTTTAGAGCTGAATTTGATTAAAAATCCCAAACAAATTAAAAAAGAATTAGAACACAACATAACCTCAAAACAAATTCTTTTTTGTTGACACATGAAGTTAGTTGCAAATTGTCAAATTGTTTTAATCTAATAAATAATAATAAAGTAAATAAATAAATTAATTTAAAGAGATTGAAAAAGAATTAAAACGCAATTTCAAAGAAAAAAAGTAAATAAAATTGTTTTTTATACATGAAGTTAATTTCAAATTATCAAATCATTTAAATTTAATTAAATTATTTTGATTTTTTTAAGAAGACTTTAAACTCAATTTAACATGAAAAAATAATTTTTTTTTCTATATGAAGTTAGTTTTAAAATGTTACATCACTTATTTAAATTATCTTTAATTATTTTAATTAATCTAATAAATAATAATAAAGAAAATAAATAATAAAGAAATATAAATAAAATTTTTTTGTATACAACATGAAGTTATTTACAAACTGTCAAATTTAATTTATTTATTTTTAATTTTTATTAATTATCTCCTTAAATAAATCTAATTAATTAATTTAATAAATCAAAAAAAAATTACCATTCATTTCAAATATTATTCCTTTTTCCTCTTGACAAAATTTTTAATCTTCGGAAATTTCTCGTTTGACATTTTCCTTTGTAATCCTTTTATTTTTCCTATCCAAAATTAATTTGGACCTCTTTTTATTATCAACAACCTCCTTTATCAAATCATTTTCACCAGTTTTGCTCACATTTATCATTGGCTCCAAAATCGGTGTCTTTTCTTCTTCATCGTCAACATTCCCCTTCACCAAATCCCCTTTATCAACAAAATTTTCTTCAACAACTTCATTAATTTTCTCATTTTCTGATAACAATTCAGGTGGATGAATATTTTCATCATTTTCATTTACATTTTGATTAATGGTTATTAAATTATTATCAATAATTAATTTATTATCCTCAATATTTGCATTTCCAATCGTTTCTTCAACGTTTTCAATTAACTTGTTTCCTATTTCGAATGATTTGACAATAATTTCATCAGAAACTAACCCAGAAGTTTCTTCTAGTCTCTGTTCATTGATTTCTTGAAAATGCTCAATCAAAACTTTGTCATTATAATCAATTATATCAACATTTTCAACAATTTCTTCACAATTATCATCAAATCAATTCTTCTTCAATTTCTTCCTTCAATAATTGCATTTTCACCCCCTTTTAATTCATTAATTGAAGGTGATTTTTGTTTCAAATCAAATAATTAAAGAAGATCTTAATTCCGATTCATCAACCAAAAAAAATTTTTCTTCCAATTTATTAATTTTTTCTAATTCATCACCTTCTTCAACCACTTTTTCTTCAATTTCATAATTTTCATCACCTTTTAATTCATCATCTTCCTCGACTTTATCATTTTTTGTTCAATTACATTATTATCGTCAACATCTTTGTTAATTACATCATTTTTGATTTCATTTTGATCAATTAATTCGTTTTTCTCCGAATAATTATTTTGATTATTGTTATTGATTTCCAGAAAATTTTGAAAATAGATATCTTGGTTTGAACGGGAACAATTTTTATGGAAATCATTCAATTTATTTAATTGAATCTCCTTGATGTTTTTAATAATTACCTTTGGAACATCATTTTTTTAACAACTCTCATTGGAAACGTCACTTTCTCTCCTTAATCTTATCATTTTTTGTATTACAATTTCATTTTCTGTTGAATGTAACCTTGATTCATATAAATCGGAGTTTTCTGGGTAAAAATGTTTCCTTTTTTTATTAATTTTCTTACTAATCTTCCTTAATTTTTGTTTTTCTGACAATTTAGAGCCAATTTCTGCATCATTTTCAATTGACAATAAACTTTCCTCACCCAAATTATCATTTTTATCATCAAAATCTTCATTTCTCTCATCCAAATCATGATCTTTACAATCCAAATCATCATTTTTATCATCCTCATTACAATTAACATCATTTTTATGAACATTTTCATCACTCGATGAAGAATCATCATCATTCAATTCATTTGATGAAGAAAACACTTTCTTTTCTTGATCTTTTAAATTAATTTCATCATCCTTTAAAATTTCATTTTGATCCTTATTCATTTTAATCGATTCTGATGCTTCATCATTGATTAAAGATGAATCTTGAAGATTATGTTTCCTAATTGGATCAGTTATTCCGATATGTCCCCTTTGAATACACAATTTTTCATTCATTTCATCCTTTTTTTGATCAATTTCATCATTTACTTTCTTAATTATTTCACTTTCGTTATCAATTTTTCCTTTCTCAACATCATCAGATAACTCCAATTCAGTTTTTGGGGATTCCTCATCAACATTATTATCTAATTTAACATCAAAATTTGATTTTTTGATTAAATTCGTTTCAATTTCGGACTCAAAATCTTTATTTTTTTAGGTTATCTTCATCATCATCATTTTTCTCTTCTGATTCATCACCTAAACAAATAAATTTATTAAAAAATGATCAAAAAAGTTAACAATTAGTTAATTAAAATCAATTTTGAAATAAAAACATCTTTATCTTTAGCCCCTTCAATCTCCTCCAAATATCTAAACCATTATTTTCCTGTTTATCCAAAAAGCTCTTCATTCCAATTTTCTAAATACGCTCTTGAGCTTTTCCCCGAATTCGAATCTTTACGCGAGCTCTCTTCATCAGCATCATCGATTTCAGGATTGTTTCGGGGATTTTCGGGTTAGTTTCTAAATAATTTTTATGGGGGAAGTGGATTTTCGATTGATGGAACTTTTGATAATCGCAACTAGGAAATCCCGGGGGAAAAGAGGGCCCCCCGTTGAATTTGCTCGAATCCAGAGCGAAATCTCAAGTTTTGAACGTGATGATTTTGATATAATCGATAATTCTCTTGGAAATTCCGTTGATACTGCAAATTATTTAAATCCTGTTCGATTGGCCCCATTGGCAATTTTGATACAATCTATTGTGAAAATGATTCTCCCCGGCTAAATAAATCGGAAAACGTTGGGTTGTTTACGATATCTTGCGCAATATCCGGAGCGATTTTATTGAAATTTGAGAGGAATTCCTTCCCTTGATAACCACCATGTGGGTATTGAGCCATTTTATTTGTGTAATTCTGATATTGTTGATGATGTTGCACCTAAAAAAAAAAGAAACAAAAAATTAAATAAAAAATTCAATAAACTTAATTTTAATTAAAACCTGAGGGGGCATTTGTAAAGAATCACGGTTCAGGGCTGTATGATGATGTGGGTGATGATACAGGGGGCAAATTGTTGCTTATAAACCCCGCTATTTTTCATGGGGTGCATTCCAAAATTATAATCATAACTCGATTTCGCACACGACATCATCCCGACTCTATTTGTCGCCCCTCAGATGTTAGGAACGTTTCCGATAACTCCAAGAGGTGGTTTTTCTTTCGATGATTTCATCATGTGTGAGGAAAGGTGGTGGTGATTTAAATCTAATCCTTGAACCATCGGGGGCTCGATTATTTCGGAATATTTAACCGGGGATGGCGCAATTTGTTGAGTTTGCATCCTAAAAAAGAAATCAAAAAAATTTAATTAAAAAAATTGAGGACATGTTTTCGTTTCCAACTCTTTCCCCCAAACAAAACAATTTTTAACCCAAAAATTAATCAATTTCACCTTTTTTAACTCAATTTCAACTTCATTCGTATAATTTCAATCAAAATAAATAATTTTTTAATAAATTATTAATAAATTTTCTTTAAAAAATAATTTTTTTTTGAGGTTATGTTTATGTTTACGAAATTAATTTTAAGTTGGCAATACCGAAACTGACTTGTCAAATATATATACACTTAGCAGCAGAAGTCTGCGTACAAAAAACTTTTAACACTTTAACTGAAAAAATAAGGGTCATGATCTAATGTGATAAACTTCAATTTTTTTTTATTTTGTGTATTAACTACATATAATTCTATTAACAAAATATGCATTAATAAAACAGAAATATTAGTTACAAAAAAAATTAAAATTAAAAATTCTCCAAATAATGCGTATGCAAAAATCTGCGTACAAATAAAGACGCCTTCTCCAAAATATACTTATTTACTTAAATACGTAGTTGGCGATGTACGCTTTCCGATTTAAATAAAAGATAATCTGTGTCAATTATATTAGCAGAGGCTTAGAAGCTAAAGGTTAGAATGGACACGAAAGGAAAGGAAATTGAATTGGGAGAGAGAAAAATTATTGTAAAGTTATGGAAAGAGGGTAAATCTTTTCGAAAAATAGGAGAAACTGTCGGCAGGTCACACTCTTCCATTCAAAGAGTAATTAATAATTATAAAGACACTGAAGATTACCTCTCACGTCCACGATCTGACCGAGAGAAGCGACCCCTTTTAACAAACCGAGAGAAGCGAAAAATTGTACAGCAGGTTAGAAAAGAACCTAGGCTGACGGCAAAAAAATAGTAGAAAATGTACAAGAAGAATTTCATAAAACTATCAGCAAAGATACGTTGAGAAGGACGTTAAAAAAGCTAACTATCACAGTCGCGTTGCACGAAAAAAGCCATTTGTGTCAGAGGTCAATCGTCAGAAGCGGATCGCCTTTGCAAAAAAACTCTTAGACAAGCCCATTGAATTCTGGGAGAAAGTTCTCTTTACAGATGAACTTGTATGGAGAAAACCTAATACTTCCCTTAATTCCGAAAATTTGAAAGCGACTGTAAAACACGGAGGTGGTGGATTTATGGTTTGGGGGTGTATGTGCACCAAAGGGGTGGGAAGGTTGGTTTTCATAACATCGACAATGGACCATAAAATGTATATAGATATTTTAAAAGAAAATTTGAAGCCTAGCATCGAAAACTTGGGCTTGGGGCCCGAATACTTTTTTCAACAAGATAATGACCCCAAACATTGCGCCCACAACACTAAGCTTTGGCTACTATACAATACCCCAAAGCAACTTAAAACACCTCCACAATCGCCGGACTTGAATCCCATCGAACACCTCTGGGATTTACTGGAACGCAGGATTCGGCAACACAACATAACGTCGAAGGAAACGTTAAAAAATGTTATGATTGAGGAATGGGCTAAAATCAGTTCGGACGAAACGAAGAAATTAGTGCACTCCATGCCTAAACGTTTAAGGGAGGTCATTAAACGTAAAGGTTATCCGACCTCATATTAATATAGAAACAATGATCTCATTTATGAATTTTTTATAAATACTGTCCTGACTTGTACGCAGATTTTTGCATACCCGTTATTTGTAGAATTTTTAGTTTTGATTTTTTTCTGTAACTACTGTTTCTGTTTTGTTGAAGCATATTTTGTTAATAGAATTATATGTAGTTAATATACAAAATAAAAAAAAATCAAGTTTATCACATTAGATTATGACTCTTATTTTTTCAATTAAAGTATTACAAGTTTTTTGTACGCAGACTTCTGCTGCTGAGTGTATATATATACATATAAATACAGAATGTTCCGTAATGATATGCGAATATTGAAGGGGACGATTCTACATCGAAAGTTAATAATAATAAAATTTCTTATATAAATGGTCTCAAAATGTTCCGTTATTAAAATACAGGGTGTTAAAGTTTTTTTTAAGGATATTAATTAATATTTTCGGAATCGCTTTAGTAATTTTTTTTAAATTTGGCATATAGTGATTATTAATAAAGACGCATATCTTTCAATACAAATCTAATCTCTATCTTTAACAGTGGCGTGCGTACGAGCACTGACTTTAATAGTTTTAAAGAGAAAATGATACGCCAATGGTTTTTCCCCAAATAAAAAATATTTTTCAACTCCCCCTTCAATTTGAAAAATAAAAGCCCTCTTGAGTTTTTGGACTGCAATGGGCCGTTTTTAAGAGAAAAATTAAAAACCGTCGGTTGCTCAACAGAAAGGAAGAGTACGTATTGTAATTATTGAGGATACAATTTTGCAATAAATCTACGTTTGACATTTCAAACAACTCTTTGTAGTTAAAATCTGTTTACTGTTAATACCTTATTTGTAAATACCTTTTTTTTAACTTTAACACCCTTTATTTTAATAACTGACATTTTGGGACCATAGTTTATATATCATTAATTTTCGATGTAGAATCACCCCCTTCAATATTCGTAAATCATTACGGAACATCCTGTATAATAAAATAATTTTTTTGGGTTAAATTTAAATTAATTTACCCAAATTTCGGAAAATGTTGATATCTATATCCATTACCATTCTGTTTCAGATAATAAGTATGTGGAGCGACCCGCATACTATAATAAAGTGATTCTAACCCTTTACGTAATAACTTTTATTAAACCTTTGTTGGAATATCATCGTTCGTTTCATCAATTTTATATTTTTAAAATCTTTTACTCGTATCTGAAGACGATTATTTATAAACTAAACATATGTAGTACCGAAATTAATGATTTTTCAATAAACATTATTTTGGATCAGAATCTTTCTATTTTTTAAAACAATGGTGGATTTGAGAAGTCCTGATTTATAGAAATTTGTACCACCGATGAAATGAATAAATAAATAAAAGAACAAATTATGTTTCCATTGCCTAGCAATCTTTTCTCTTCTTAACAATCTTTTTTGAAAACCTATCCAGTTTGTTGAAATCTGTAGTGGTGGTGCGAGTCTCTCACTCGTTTAAGCTTCTCGATTCGTTGTCGCCATTTCTATATTTTATTTTGATGTTTTATTGTATTTTTCATCACTTTGACAGTATTTATATACATAATTACAGTGTAAGTCGGTTTTAACGAATCCGGTTGTAACGAACTTCTGGTTATAACGAACTGATTATTATTGATGTGGTACAATCAACTTATATACGATTTGGTATTGCTATTTTTTAAAAGATGGCTCCATTATGTTTTTCTTATCTACCTTCCCGGTAGATAACAGAGACAACTAGCGTAAATGTTAACAAAATCTGAAAATGTGATCACGATCATTTAGATAAAGCTTTATTAAAACGGTTTACGCAGAAACGCCTACAAAATGTATCAATCAGTTCAAAAATTTTAAGGTTGAAAGCAACAGAATTCGGTCAAAAGTTGAATGATGACTTCGAACGTACTGAAAGTTGGATAGAACGATGGAAAGGTCGTCATAACATTTGTAGCGGTACAATAGTCGGAGAATCAGCAGCCGTAGATCCCAAAATCGTTGACAACTGGATATCGGATGAAACGGGTTTATTTTATAAACTTACTCCTAATAAAACTTTAAAGTTTAAAGGGGAAAATTGCAAAGGGGGTAAGTTGTCAAAAGACAGAATAACGTTGTAGGTTTATGCCAATATGTCTGCCACTGAGAATCATAAATTAGTGGTCGTAGACAAAGCGAACAATGTAAGGTGCCTTAAAAACGTTCGCACACTACCTGTAATAGTATATTACAGTACAAATGAGAAAACTAAGATTTTTCACTCACGTGTGTCAGTTTTCCACACGAGCCGTAGGCGAGCTAATAATGGATGAAGACAATTTCAAAGGTAGGATTGAACCAAATATTATGCCAATTCTAAAGCTTGAATGACGGGAGATATTTTTACTGACATTGCGCGCGAATGGGATACAGAACCAAGAAAAAACGTAAAATAGCTTTGTTTGTTGATAATTGCTGTAAGGAGCGGCTCTTACATTGCGGGTGGGCGTGCAAATGCGTATGCAACAAATTGAAATTTGTCACGCAGATGTTTATTTGGTCAAAAAGGGAAAAAAATAAGAATAAAATTTAATATAATAAACATTAATGAATAGAATTATCAAACAAATTATAAAAGATATAAAAGAAAAATGTTATGAATTAAAACTTTTAATTAAACAAAATTGAGAATAAACTAATATTTTCGATCAAAAATTATTAATTATTAAATGACTAACCATTTCTGAACAAAAAGTTATCAATTGAATTTATAGAACATAATTTCCCTTACGAAAATTACCAAATAATTTCACTTTAATAGACATACCAAATTAATAGAACAGAAGCTGTTAGTAAATTTAGAGAAAACATAACTTACAGAGGGTTAAAAATCGCATCGTGGTTACGGTTAATGATCGACTCTCGCTCTTGGTCCCAACGCCATCCTTGGTATTTAGTTAACCCCCGAAGATGAATCTCTGCTGCCGGATTTGGAACTCTTCTCAAAGCTCCCCGGATTGGTGAGGGATTCTTGTTCTTTTTTGGCACTGGACCTTGAGACTGACCACGGCTTGAGATTCCTTGGGGTCTCACTGAAGACTCACTAAAGACTGCTTTTCCTTTAACCTGTCTGAGATTTTTATAACGTTCGCTCTCAAACTAAATGTAAAGGAAGAAATCATATAGGGAACCTTTTGTTTAAATTAACGAATAAAAATTGAAAACCAATTCTAAAATCAATCAATAAATTTAATAGAACCCGCGGTTCACTACATTGCCTTTCTCAGCCGAACATCCCCAATTTAAATTCAATCCAGTTAATCTTTATGCCACCGAATACAAGCAGTAAACTTTAGACAATGGATCAGGGAATAATTCATTCTCTCAAATGTCATTATAGACATTATTTTTTATTAAAAATTGTACAAGGAATAGACTCTAATTTGTCTATTAAAGGGACATTACTTGACGGTATTAATTTTATTCACAAAGCATGGGGAACTATCACTGAGTCCATGATTAAAAATTGCTTCAGAAAAGCCGGATTCTATCGGCCGGTTAACAACGATGAAGAAATGTTTGATGGAGAAGAAGACATGCCACTTACACAGTATATTTCAAAAAGTTGTACTGAAATTAATCTTACAGAAGAATATATAAAATGTGATGAAAATGTGGCAACATCTGAATTTTTAACGGATGACGAAATTGCTGCTACAGTCCTGCATAAAGAGATTTGCATAAAGTGGTGACGAGCAAATTCAACCATACTCAAATCGTTCTGCAATACAAAGATTGTATTAAATTCGACGGTATTTACAATCGCTAGCATTACCGGAAAATATTTTAAATAATTTTGCTAGTGTAGAATGATGTTTGTCAATCATTGAAAAGTTGTTTGCAAAAAATTCGCAAACTCAAACTAAAATTACAGAGTTTTTTAAATAAATTATTTTTATTTTTTAAAATTTTATTTGTACTGTTGAAATAAATGTATGTTCTCAATGATTTTGTTTAATTTCTTTCCAAGTTCTTTAGTACCATTCAATTTAATGATTAAATTGTCAGTTAAATTTAAATAAAGTTATTCATCATTTTTTCTGTAATAATTGGTTATAACGAACTCCAGTTATAACACACCGATTTTCAAGTCCCTTGAAGGTTCGTTATATCCGCAGTACACTGTACTTTTGGTTTTTGATACTTAAAAATGAAACACTGAATCCGCTCACAATCCTTCGAAAGGTAATTTAATCCACGTTTTCTAACAATTTTCTTATATACATGGTTACATTTTATAATTTCAATATTAGTCTTTCAAGTCTTCCAAATATTTTTAAAAAAGAACATCACGTGCTCCCATACAGTATGTAATGTACAAAAGAGAGATATTGAGAACAATGACAGAGAAACACTGATATCGATCGGTTTTGTATAAAGGAATAGTGGTATCAGTGCTGCCAGATCTACCGTTTTGACGGTAGATCTACTGCTTTTCGTCTTAAGCTACCATCCTACCGTTGTATGGTTGTGACCTACCGTTTTATTATTAAAGTTATAACAATCTTTATATTTAATCACATTTATCCCCTATCTGCTTTGAAATAAACTTACATTTATATTCGTAATTTATTTACTGCATTTGGCGAAATCTGTGGGACGTACCGATTTTAGTTCTCTGTATATTGTTTTAGCTAAAACTATGTTGGTAACGTACCCTAAATCTAGGGGATTTCCTAAATTTCATTATACCCGAACTAATTGTAAGCCCAACCAGAGTTGCATTAGTTTTGGTGGTTTGGTTTTGTGTTAATATTCGTTTTAATAAATAAAAGTTTATCATGAGGTAAGTAAATTTTTAGTTTGTGCATCAGCATTTCGTTTTACTTCCTTTTATTTAAATATTTTAATGCTAGTTCTAGCGAATATGAATCAAGCCCAAAAGAAAAGAAGCGCAAAATTAAATACAATCAAAAGTACTTAAAGGAATGGGAGGTGCAATTTAACTGGGTGACTCCTGGTCGCGTAACAAGCGAAGCACATTGCAAATTTTGCAACAAAACAATTATTATTTCATCAGGAAAAACACAATTAATGAGACATGAGAATAGTCAGGGTCATATTGGTTCGGCTAAAGCCGTTGTTAAGCAAACAAAAATAAATACATTATTTTCAAATACTAAAAAATCAGATGCGGCAGCAAGAAAAGCGTCCTCCTTCCCAATTTAATTAAAGCTGTGTGTACAGATTCTGACATTGCAAAAGAAATTAAATGTGGCAAAGCGAAAGCGACTGTAATAGTAAAAAATGTTATTGTGTTACAACAACACGAAATATTAAGTGATAATTTACGCTTTAACAAATTTTTGCTTATCGTCGACGAATCTACAGATTTGGGATGCACTAAACACTTATGCTTGGTTGCCAGCTATTTTTGCCAGATACTTTAATAATATAAATTTCTTGTTGTAGCGTACAAGATGAATTTCTAACGCTGATACTGCTAAAGGAGGCAAATGCAGAAAAAATTTACAACCATATTGTCGATTTCTTCAAATGTGCCAAAATACCATACCAGCAAAATATGATAGGTTTAGCATGTGACGGCGCAAATGTAATGACAGGCTTAAGGAATTCTATAGTAGCTAAATTTAAAAACGATATGCCTAATTTATATTTTTTTAAATGTATATGTCACAGTTTCCTTCAGTTCAAAGTTGCCTAGCGAAATCGAACAATTTTGTCGAAATGTATATAATTATTTTGCAAATAGTCCAAACCGAGTAGTGCTTTTTCAAGAATTCAAAACTTTTGCCGTACTAAGCCTCACAAAATTTTGCATCCAGCACAAACGCGTTGGTTGTCTTTAGAAAGCGTTGTATTTAGTATAATTGAGCAATTTAATGCATTAAAATTATATTTTATAGATGCTTCGACCTCGGATAATTTTATTAAAGCGTCAAACATATTAGAAAGAATAAATGACCCAATCACGTATCTTTATCTTTTGTTTTTGGAGCATACTTTATCAATATTTACAAATTTAAATAGAGATGCAATCAAGAGAGCCACAAATTCACTAATTATTTAACAGAGTTAAATCGTTATATAAAACTTTATTAGATTTCTTCATAAAAAAATCAGTCATGCAAACTAAACCATTATCAGAAATTGATATAAAAAGCTGCGAAAATTATAAAGATCTTAATAATATATACTTGGGTACCAAAGTAACTGCATATTTATTTCAAATTAATATAAATAGTGAAGATTTACATAAATTTAAACATAGTTGTTTGCTGTTTTACATTGAAGGCGCAGAACAGATACAGCAATTTAATTTTAACTGTAAGATCCTGCAACATATGAGTTTAATAGATCCGGAGATAGTACTAAATACTGATGATTGATCTATTGTGTCATTTTCATTTTATTTATAATAAAGAAGGTATTGAAATGTTTTGGAAATGTTTTTCATACAAAAAACTACATCAAACAAGAATGTTTTAATATAAAAATTGATCGTTCTATATTATCAAAACATAATAATAATATATATTCTAATTCAGAATATTTTTCTGATTCCGACTAATGCGCCATAATTATTATTAGTAATGTAAATAATATTAATAAATACCACATAATAAATAAAAAACAGTGGTATAACATAATAAATGTTGATATTATCATTTCTAGCGTTTTTATGTTCAAATCTACCGTTTTTCCGAACCAAATCTACCGCGTAACCAGATGTCAGGTGGCGACCTGACAGTACAGAGTGGTATACTGTAAACTGAGCTCTTTTTGAGAACTTCTTTTATCTTATTATTAATTATTTACGTTGTAATGAGTTTATTTAATAAAGTGATTCTAACCCTTCACGTAATAACCTTTGTTGGAATGTCACCGTTCGTTTCATCAATTTTATATTTTTAAAATGTTTTAGGTCCATTACTACCATCCTTTAGTTAAATTTATCTTATAAATAAATTCGTCTACCAGCCAATCAGAGCGCGTAAAACAGCCATAACCGTGGTAATAATCCCTTAGATAGTTTAACCAGAAGATGATAGTAACGAGCCTACCTTCGAGAGTATCTGAAGGCGTTTATTTATAAACAAAACATATGTAGTACCGATATTAATGATTTTTCAATAAACATTATTTTAAATCATTTTTTAAAACAAAGGTGGATTTGAAAAGCCCTGAATTTATAGAAATTTGTACCACCGATGAAATTAATAGATAAATAAAAGAAAAAAATTAACGATAATATTGTTTTATTATTTAAAATTGGTGCGACACTGTTCCGATTGCTTAGCAATCTGTAGGTGGTCTTTCACTCGTTTAAGCTTCTCGATTCGTTGTCGCCATTTCTATATTTTATTTTGATGTTCTATTGTATTTTTCATTACTTTGACAGCATTTATCTGTTTGTACTTTTAATTGTGCCCGTCGAAGATTGCTAGGCAATCGAAACAGTGCCGCACCGATTTTAAATAATAAAACAACATCATCCTTAATTTTTTCTTTTATTTATTTATTAGTTATATGACGTTGAGCATTGAAAAACTATTGCAAAACCTACGAAATTGTCGTACTATGTGCCCTTAAAGAAAAACTCTTGACGCCACTAGATAAATATTAAGCTAGTAGGACGACTTTTTTAAAAATATGTAAAAAATAAAAAATGCTGGGTTTAAGACCTAAATTTGTGCCACTTTTACAAAATTTGTATTACGAAAGACTTCTCTTGTTATAATCAAAACACTGTACGTACATATAAAATCCTATCCATTTATCTAGAATTCGCTATGACCGGAACAGCGCTCAGAACCCCATTTTGTATGTAAAATTAATTCACGGTCTTTTAGTTTGCTCCGTTCTTCTTCGTGTTTTGTATCCACAATTCTTTTTGCCCTATGATCAACTAAACTTTGTAAAGACACTTTCGCAGGTGTAGTAATTACCACCAAAGAAAATGTTTATGCAGTGCGTATTTTTTTCGTAGTCACTAACATCTATGGCCATTGCTTTTGTCAAAGAGGTGGTCGGGAGAAAACATTCTACTTTTTTTTTTCATCCCAATCTTTCAAGTGTCATAAATTTTACTTTCTCAAACAAAAAGTCCCAACCAAGAAGGGATGTAAATAAAGGTTTAAAACCTGAACACCTGGTTTACCAATACAAGGATATTACCAAACTTAATTTTTTTCAGTGAATTTGAAAAGGTAATAAAACCAATATGAGCTTCAATATTATTAATAATAATATATTATTAAAATTATAATTAATAACTTTAAAAATCCAAAACAAAATCCACTTTGTGTTTTAAGAATGTTAATATATAGTTACTACAAACTAACAAAAACGTACAGAAAACTAGTCCATTATTACAGTGTGATATATTTACAAATTTCTTTCAATCGTCTTAAGTTTAGCGTTTATTTAAACACAAATTATTTATAGATTTATTCGTTTTGTTCGACGATTGTTCGATTCATCAAAGGAGCGTCACATAGGTGATGCCATCTTCCACTTCTTTCATCTTCATTGGTTGTTTGCAAAGTTATAAAAACCTTGTGCCAAATGATTGCGAGTTCCTCTTGGATGGTTTCAGCTTATTCGGTTTCAACATCATCGACCTTAAATGGTAAGTAATCGTGTCATGTTCCTATGATGAATACCCTGTAATCGTAAGAATACGTTTAGTGTTAAGTTTTTGATTGTAACGGTAGCAAAATATACAACAAATGGTAGAAAAATACATTTGAGATTGTGAGATGACCCCGGAAGGCTAACCGGTGCACTAACAAAACCAATGCAAATTACGCACATTCACTTATTCAAATAGACAACTCAACTTCCAATTATTGTAAATAATTACACAAATACGTCAGGAAATTAACGTTTTAAATGAAAGATATTATCTAAAGGCAAAACAAGAAATAATTCATGCTCAAATATCATACATATAAAAATTTTCTGTCGACCTCAGTGATTTGATTCAAATTATAAATTTAGCAAAAAGAAATATTTTACATTTTCTATTAATATCAACAGAAAAGTTAATTGAAGAAATAATAAATATAAACCTTGATAAGGATCACAAATTTCTTTTTAAAACATTGATTGGAAAATAGGTGTTCAGGTTTTAATTCAATCAAGTATGCATTTTCAAGTTGTTTTTACAGTTTAACAACAAAAGCAGATGAGAAGTGGAACGTTCATTATATTCATGTACCCATTATTGATAATCATGAGTATAATCAATTGTGTCATTTACTTACAAAAATTAATAATACATACGCTCAGATCGAGCCTGAAGCATGTTTCATTGCCGCAATTGACGAAATGTGTGTATTAATGAACAACATATGTAAAAATTTAAAACAAAATAAATGTCCGTGTTTTGATCGCATTGATGGATATATCTACGAAATTTGTGAACTGAATATAATAACGCATGGTGTTGTAAAACATTGTAAACTATATGAAATAAATATCAAACCATTTAAAACTTATACTTGAGTTTACTTGAGATTACTTGAGCTATAAGTGTATGAACATAACATTATATTAACATTTAACAAGTACAACCGAGATTTCTGATTTTCTATTCTAAACTTAACGTCACGATGAGAACAAACAGAACAAGTCAATCAATCAATTTTATATATCTTGAAGTACTTACAAATAGGTTTAAATCCCAGTTTTCCTCTCTTGAAAAAACTCCCAAAACTAACATCAAACTTCTTGGTTATTTCTTTCGTCTGAGATTCTAACCCATTCATTTGAGCGCTATTAGCCTAAACGATCTCTTCCATTGACCGCAATAAATTTGTTGATCTTCATCGACGATTGCCAAATGGTTGATGCCATCTTTTACTATTTTCGTCGGTATTCGTTATTTTTGAGGTTACAAAAACCTTGCGCCAATTGGTTGTGCGTTCGTTTTTGGATGGTTTCACCTATTCGGTTTTAATATCATCGACCTTAGTGCCCGACCCTGTAATCGTAAGAACATGTTTAGTGAAAAGTTTTTGATTGTAACCGAAGTTTTATACTTACAGAGCATCCTCTGACCAAGAACTTTAAGCTAAACTGAACAGGAGACAGATAACGAACGATATATTTTTAATGAAATATCATTAAGAAAGGGGTTGGGTTGCATTTAAACCCAATCTGTTGGACCAAATGGAAAGATCTGAAAATAATTGTTTTCTCAGATATTTATTTAAGAAGACCCTCACGTTGCGTGCCGTTCCTGTTTATACTCTGTTAGCTTGGAAGACCGAATACATTGAGTAGTTTGCGAGGCTTAAAACACAACGAAATTATTGCAAACGTTTGAGAAGAAGAGAGAAGCTTTAAATAAATGGACATGAAATGCGAGAGTATTACCAATAGGCCATGAAATGCAAAGAACCATAGTTGGTATAGTAATATTTGCTAATAACGATGACTTCAAAGTCTACGTCCGTCACCGCATCGATCCTGGACTAGACCCTATAATCTGCGACAATGGACAACAGGAATTTTAAATTATTATGTGATGTTACAACGAGAAAGCGAATTGCCCTAAACAACAAACCGGAAGCATTATGTCCTTTCGGTCTCCACAAAATCGGGCAGATATTCTGGCCTGACAAGTTCCATCATCGGCCAGTAATCTGCCCGATTTCTCTCCTCCGGTTTATCGCTTAAGACAATTCGCCTTCTTGTGCGGACATCAGCCAATAACTTGAAAATCCCCGAGTCTCGATTGGACAATCGATGTCCATTATCGCAGACAATAACATCTGGCCCTGGTTCGATCAAGCAGTGATGGGCGTAGGCCTTAAAATCATCGTCATCAGCACATGTAACTACGGTTCTGAACATTTCATAGCTAATTAGCAAGACGCCGCCTCCACGCTTCCATTTGTTTAAAACCATTCTCCTCTTGTCAAATGTGCGATATAATTTCGCTGCGGTCAAGACATTAATTCTCGCAGCGCCACCAATACCGTTGCCGGTTATGGTGTTGCACCACTCAACATATTCAGCCTTCCAACCTAATATCGTTCTTGAGGGAACGACACACAGAATACTGTGCCGCAAAGATCTTCTTAAATACAAATCCGAAAAAGCAACAATTTGACGCTTCTTTCCATTTGGTCCAACAGAATGGGCCAAGACACATCCCGTTCCCTTTCTAATGATGTTGTCATATAAAAAGTTTACATCCGTTTCCTGTCTCCTGTTCAGTTTTTCGGCTATCTTGGGCGGAATTCTAAGTTCGCCGCGTACATCGTTCACATTTCGCTGAAAAAAATATATAAGTTGCAAAAAATATAGACATTCATAAATTCCGGTCTACTAATTATTCTTAATAGTGTTAGATGTAATGTAATTTGTAACTTAATTTTTCCGGCATATACAGGTGTTTCAGTTTTTTGTAACATGTCGATAGATCTTGTAAAATTAAAGCAACAAATTTATATAAACATAGGTAGAGACAGACAAACGCTGTGTTTCGAAGATACACATAGGGTTGTTACGGTTGTATTTTTTCTTTAATTTTTATTAACCCCTATTTGCCAAAAGGTTGTTTATTTCTTTTCCTTTGTTATTTGCTGGACAACACGGCCTCGTTTTAATTATTATTTTTTTTCTAATCAGGTTATTACAGCTAATATTTTGATTTGGTTATGGTTGGTAATGCAATTTTATATTTTTCTTTCTCTACACCTTTCCACTCACAGAGGTCATATATAAATTATTAGCGTAATTAGTTCATTCAGATTTATTTTGTTTTTTTTTTGGTAATTTGATTTAACGTTTATTTAATTGTAATCTATAATAGCAGTTTACTTTGGTTATTGAAGGTATTTTGAGGCGGTTTCCGCGTGCGATGTCAGCCGGTTTCGAGTTTTTTTCGAAAACCGTGTAGGTATAAAGGGAGAGTTTTAAAGCAAAATTGTTCTCTTTTTCGATTATGATTGCATCGTGGAGTGTGTAACGTTCCGAAAAGTAAACCATTTTAGAATTTGGCCGACGTCCATTTAAGTGGAATTATATTTTTTGGAAACGAGCTATAATCAGTAAGGGGATTTTTCCGATTAATCCACACTAAGATCACGATTTGATTGTCTTTCAATTTCTTTAAGCCGCCCAACATCTACGGTAAATTTTCTTTTCTTGATTTGGATTCTTGCACGTGTCGGTACGCGTTTCTTTATAATTGTTTCAGGCTTTTAATTACAATTTTGAGAAGGAAAAGGAGAATTCCATATTTCGGGTTCAACAAAACGCAAATTTCGAATACCATAAATTCTACGTTCAACTTCATTGTGAAGCAACGTCGGGTTGTCCATGATATTTTCATCTTCAATTGTCAGCAATTGAAAGTCAAGCAAGTATTTATTTCCTCGTCCTCAAAATCCTTTTGCACTCAAGCTTAATAAATAATAACTTCAACAAATTTAAGAATTGCAACTTAATTCATTTTTTGTGGTTACTTTAATTTTAAACTAGTGAACCAACCAACCATATATTTTTTTTTTTTATTGACTAGTATAATTGTGTTCCGATTGCTTACGGGATCAGTTGATTTATTTAAGCCTAAAGTAAATTCATGTAGTCAGGTCATATTCATTATTACATTTTTTTAACAAATATTTGTTTTCTTTTATATATATTCTTTTGCCTTTACTTTATTAAAAAAAACGCATTATTCAGCCAACGTTAAACAATTTTTTTCATTATCCTGCTATTGAGTTATTATTATCCACAATGATAATAATATTGATTTTGATAACATCTAAACACTCCCCTATATAGATATTTACAATCAACATTAATTTGATTTGCAATTCGGTATCAAATTAATCGGAATTGAAAAATCTTGTTAATTTATATCCTCAATGGTAAAAAGTGGTTGAGTAAAATTATAATGAAAATAATAATTTTGGTAGTAATGATTAAAATTAATACAAAATCACATATTAAATCGATTTATTCGGTATATATTTTTTCAATATTTTTGAAATATACTTTGAAAAGATCAAAATTCGACGGTTTTATCTCGCTTATTTCCCCAGATAATAATTATTTGAATAGAGTTATTATCAAAGATGGCGGATTATTAGCGCAATTAATTATTTTTTTATTAAAACATGATGATTTTTGATAGTTTGGTATCCACTTAGTTTGCTATCAAATTAATCACGGTATACTTTCTTTTATTTAAGTATATCACAATGATAATAAGTAATGAAATAAAACAGTAAAACAGACATACATGAAGGATTAAGATTAATACTTATAATATAAATTTATTCGCAAAAAGTAGTATTTGTAGAACAAAAAAAAAATTTCGAGAAGAAAACGCTTTGTTCTAAATTGACATGACTGTTGTCATGTTATAAATTAATTAAAGAAATTAGAACAGAAAAGATAGTAGACGGCGCAACACGTAGTTTGATTTACCACAAACAATACAAGGACATTATAAAACGACATTTTTGTTTATTGATATCAGCAATCAAAATGGGCAACCTGCACTTCGAGTTTGCCGGGAAGTGATGGGAAATCTAATGTACTGGCGATAACCTCAATTACCATCAGCGATGACAAGGTTTATGCTATACCAGAAAC
Source organism: Onthophagus sagittarius (assembly GCA_036711965.1). Lineage (NCBI taxonomy): Eukaryota > Metazoa > Arthropoda > Insecta > Coleoptera > Scarabaeidae > Onthophagus > Onthophagus sagittarius. The sequence goes on along the minus strand of JASERS010000011.1, from coordinate 289,197 downwards.
ACTACAAGCGGTTGGTAATCACAAGGAAATCATTAAAACGGCAGCCTATACTAAAATAAAAAACAGCTTAACAAAAAGGTATCAAGTTCGAAAAATTTTGATTACATTGACAGAAGAACAGAAAAAATCTACATTGACCACATTGGTAATATACAATTTGGGGATCAGTATCTGGAAGAAGTGAACCCAAAACAAACTTGTACTACAAAAGAAACGGATTCATTTGAGAAAATATTTGAGAAAATATTTGGAGATTCTCAAGAAACAAAACAACAGAACTTGAAGAATATTGCATAGAAGCTTGTTATTGAAAAGTTTACAAGTAAGAACTCAAACGCAAAATAATGGATTGACAATTTTGAAAAAGAGTTAAAATACTACGGTTGTTTATGGACAAAACTTGTACGGACTGGTACGGTTCTATAATTAAAAAACTGACTATAAACTCAGAATGGTCAACATGGAGAGACAAGTTTTGCGAGTCGTTTGGAAACAATTTAAATGAAGCTAACCTAGTAACAATTAATGGTGTAAGTAAGCGGTTTGACAAATTTAAAGATAAATATTCTAGATTTGGAGAAAAATATGGATGTGTATTATTGATGAACACAAGTTCAAATATGATTTTCTAATAGGACTTGACTTGAAAATAACCCAGAAATCACAAGTGAAGTATGGAAATATGAAAAGAGTGAAAGGGAATACTATCGAGGATAAGATGAATTCTCTAATAGAAAATAGGGAAAAATCAGATAACTACTTAATTAACTTCAATGAACATATTAGAGACAGCGACTTCAAAATAAAAATATACCATTTAGATGAAAGTCAAAAGACTAAAATAAACAATTTAATAACAATATATCAATCAGTTTTTGCTAAAAATAAATATGATGTAGGTACTGTCAACGGATATGAAGCAAGAATAGACCTACTAATAGACATATATTGCAGTAGAGACTCTACAGATGCACTTTGACAAGAAAGAGATAGAACAACAAATTGCAAAGTTATTGGATAATGGACTAATAGAAGAATCATATAGTCCATTTGCTGCACCGGTCACTTTAGCATTTAAAAAAGAAGACAATATGAAATCTAGATTATGTATTGACTTCAGGGATTTAAATAAAATAATAACACCTCAGGCACAACGGTTTCCACTACTTGAAGAGTTGATGATGAAGACAAGAAATTGTAACTTCTTTTCAACCCTGGATATCAACTCAGCGTTTTGGTTTATACCTTTGCGAATTGAGGACAGAAAGAAGACAGCATTTGTAACACAGGAGGGATATTTCTAATGAACTTGCCTACCTTTTGGACTCAAAAAATACAAGCTTACAGATTTCGCCGTCAACCATATTGATGATATTCTTATATTTTCAAAAACATTTGCCGAGCATATGACTCATCTCACACAACTAATGAAAGCCATAAAGAATGAAGGGTTTAGGTAAAAATTTACGAAGTATACCTTTGCCTCAGACTCAGTAAAATACCTAGGTCATATCATACAGAACAATGCAGTTGAACCAGTAAAAGACAACCTGTAAATATAAGACAATTCTTGGGGAAAGTAAACTTTTACCACGAGTGCATCCCCAATACTGCAATAATGCTAGATCCACTACATAATTTATTGCGAAAAAATCAAAAATTCGTTTGGTCACAAAAGTGTCAAAAAGAATTCGACGTAATAAAGGGTTTGTTATGTTCTCAACCAATACTGGAGACTTTCGACCAAGAATTACCTATCAATATTTATACTGATGCTTCTTTGGAGGGTGTTGGAGCAATTTTAAAACAAGTGCAACATGATGGAAAAGAAAAACCAGTTGCATACTTCTCAAAAAAACTAAATGTGGCACAAAAAAAAGAAAAAAACAATATATTTGGAATGTTTAGCTATTAAAGAAGCGGTTAAGTACTGGCAATACTGGCTGATTGGAAAATCATTCACGGTTTATTCAGATCATAAGTCACTAGAAAACGTGAATTTGAAATCGAAAACTGATGAAGAATTTGGCGATCTAACATATTATCTGTCACAATATGACTTTCGAATAAAATATGCACTCGGAAAACAAAATTTAGAAGCAGACTGTCTTAGTAGAAATCCTGTATTAGAAGCAACAGAAAATACAGATGAACAACTCAGAATTGTAAATTTTATGATAGAAGATATTATAGCAGATCAGTATATGAAACGGAGAAATACAAAATAATAAAAACAGAGTCAGAAGTCAGAGTCAAGAAAGTTAAAGAGAAAGAAAAAGTAATTATATCATAAGAATTTAGTATGAAACTTATAAAACTGATACATAAAAACCTATGTCACATCGGAATTGGACAGATGCACAAAACATGAGCCCCCTTTTTATAACAAGAAACTTAACAAAAAATATAAGACAAGTTTGTAGGAGTTGTGATATATGTATAAAAAATAAATAAAGAGGACAGGACAAATTCGGATATATGTCACGCGTAGGTCCTGCAACAAAGCCGTTTGAAATAATGTCTATAGATACTATTGGAGGTTTCGGATGTTCAAGATCTACGAAAAAGTGTCTCCATCTCTTAGTCGATATGCATTCATTTCAACATCAAAAACTCAAAATGCAAATGATTTTATCAAACTTGTCAAAAGTATAACGGATGTTGAAGACATTGGTTTGCTACTAACTGACCAGTATCCAAGAATAAATTCGTCTCGAACGGTTTAAATGAACGTTCAAATCAGACATTGGTGAATAAAATGAGATGTAAAATGAATGAAGAAAAAAATAGAAAGTCTTGGACAACCATAGCTCATGATTGTGTTAAGAAATATAATGAAACGTGTCATTCGGTTACCGACTTTTCACCTACCTACCTCTTGTATGGAACCGATGTATCAATTTTACCAACAGCATAAAAAGACCTATTGTGACTGAATCACAGACAAGAAAATTTCCCTACAAAATACAATAAAATCGCATCATTACAACAAAATAGTTCGACAAAAACCGGAAGTGTAACGAATTTAATGTAGGAGACATGGTATTTGTGGAAAACGGCAATAAATTAAACAGGAAGAAATTAGACGAATTAAAAATAGGACCATATAGAATTATCGAGAAAATTTCAAATTCGATATACAGTATAGATACAGGTCATAAAAAGATGGAATCAAACTTTTTTCACGTCACGAAATAGATACCAGTCTCTACAATAGAGTATAAAGAAGATGAAGAATGTTAATTAACAATATTGAAATTTTAATTTCCTTCTTATTACTGACTTTGTGATTTCATTTACAAATTTTTTTGACGCTAAGTCTTATCAGTGGCAAAAATCAATGGGAATGGTACCCAGAACAATACGTTCATCTAAGATTAATATTTTTCCCCAGAGTATTTTGTTACATCTACATTGTTAAAACTTAGTGCAGTACCTACACTATTACCTGCAACTTAACACCAGAGCAATCGAATACAAGAAATTGATGATTTATTATCGTCAAAATTGATGAAATATTTAATACATAAAGAGAAAAGCAACAAATCAAATCTTCTGTTATAGACTTCAAAGACCAGATCAAACAGATTGAGGTCGAGGAGGTTCTAGTGGATGTCCCTTCTACAAATACTGTTACAACAAGAGAAAGCCCAGTTAGAAATGAGAAAAAGTCTGATGCATTAATTATGCAAATATATACTAATTCATTGAAAATTTCATTGCAGCTCTTCTTTTAAAAAAATAGAATTGAGTACTTAGAAAGTACATTAAAAGCCAAACTTAACTTACATGATCTACACAATGCACCTATTGAGTGAGAGTAGTTGAAAAGATTTTGAAGAATGTATCATTTGCAACAGCAACATTTCTTGTGGGCCAAATGCGTTGTGCTTCAAAAAAACCAAAGGGAAGGCGATATATGAAAAAGTCATAGCCTTATCTCTGTATAAACGTAAGCAACGAAAGGCGACTGCATCACCTTCCAAAAATACTCTTATAAAATTGCTAAATAATATTTCATTTGATGCCGGAATAAATATGCATATTATCGGTCTTATTAGCGATTGTGTTAAGAATATTAAGGAAACAAATAAATTGTGTATATTGTCATTTGATGAAATGGCAATACGTGAACATCTCTAATACAATAAACACAAAGAGAGAATGGAAGGTGTTGAAGATTTTGGGAATTACAATAGAACACAATATTTAGCACGATATGCCCTTGTTTTTATGTTGCAAGGTATTACAACTTTCTGGAAACAACCACTAGCTTTCTATTTTGCTCGAAATGGTATATTGACAAACATTAGAAGTGTTCTTACTGATAAAGGCATTCCAGTAATTGCTAGTGTTTGCGATATGGGAACAGCTAATGTGAAGGAGTTAAGAAATCTGGGTTTCATGCAGACAGATTCTTTGGTCATAATTGGAACCCAAAAGGTTTATACTATCTTTGATGTCCCCTACCTCTTAAAAGCTACACGGAATATGTTTCAAAAGCATAATGTTATATTACCAACTGTAACGCTAGAGAACATTGTAGGTAGTTTCAGCACTACGATGGAAGCTAGATGGACCGACATCATAAGCGCTTTTCAAGAGGACGAAAAGAATCACTATAAATTTAGGTCTTTTAGAAAAATAAAAAGAAATTATTTAAAACCCTTACGACAGACGGCAATCAAGGTCTGTCTATACATATAATTTAATAAAACTCTAATTCTCTTCTATTCTTAATCAAAGGAAAGTTATGTGCTATTTTTTTAGAATTTAATTCTCTACAAGTTATCTATAAATATTTCTATATCTATTTATTATTGTTTTCTTCGTATTGAGTAATTATCAAAATCCTGGTAGCCGTTCGTATTTTTATTAGAAGCCCTGTCATTTTGACAGATTATCGTTTAATTTATTTAGGTTACTATTAGCATTATTTTTACAATGCACTGCAATCAAATAAACTTTAGATTGCTAGCTGTTATTTACCAAAAATAACCAAAAGAAAACCGAATAAATGAAACAATGAAAAACAACAATTTAATGACAAAAATTAAAATCAATAACATATAAAAGAAACAAAAATTAAAATTACAAAAATAAATTAAGGGAATTTAATTCTCCACAAACTATTTATAAACTTTCCTGTGCCTATTTGTTATAGTTTCGTTCATTTTGAATTTTGTGAGTTTTTCATCCATATTTATGCAATTGTGTCATTGCTTAGTTGTGTTTTCAGTTACTTTTGTTAATATCTTTGAATATCATGGCGAATTATCCAACGGCAACATTTTAAATTCGTTTTCTATTCATGGCGGATCTAACAAAGTTTTGGATAGAATCTGTTTCTTAGTTTTGGAAAGATCAGAACAATAAGAAGAAATGGAATAAATGTTTTATCATAGTTTATTGCTTAACCAAATGGGTTAAACCTCGGTAAAATGTGCCTTTGTCGATTTAAATGAATATTTTCCAAGAAAGCTGCCTTAAGAAATAAAGTGAACTCTCTAGGTATATTTCGTCCATCATTACGTCGAATATTACGCCATATTGTTGTTTTTCATTGTTTCATTTATGCGTTTTTGTTTTGGTTATTCTTGGTAAATAAAAGCTAGCAAACTAAGGTTTATTCAATCGCAGATCATTGTAGAAGCCCATGTTACCAAAATTTCAAGCTTCTACGAAAAATGGAACCCAAAAAAGTTTTAATGAACCAGTTACGCGAGACACCTGTATATGTATAAACTATAAAAACGTTCAATACAATAAATTGGCAAAATATCTTGAAAAAAAAGTTCAGATCCAGGGATCTAACCTAGAAATTCAGAACGAAAGCTTGGTGATGATTCAACAAACTATATACGGTTCTTAAAAATAGATTTTTCTTTGTGTTATATGAAATTATTTTAACACCTTTAAACTCTAAAAAATAAATTACAGCTCTTAGAAAGGCCATTGGATCAAAAGCTCTGCTAAAACTGATACATATTCAATACAGATTCATTACAAGAAGTTTATTCTAAATTGGTGAAGAGTCAATAGCGATGTCGCCATGTAAGACATTTATCGGATTAAAAAAATAAAAAAACTACTCCATAGAAAATGTTGAGACTACCTCTATTTGAGATGTAATTTAATTGTTTATAATGTAGGATAATTGCAATTTCTTTCACCTACTGCTGTAGTAATTATCACAGGTATAATGAAAAAATGTACGCGATTTCGGTCGATCTGCAACTTTCAAGCTTCGCAAAGTTGAGGTTGAAAAGGTTAAAAAGACACAAAAAGAAAAGGAAAAATTGGTTTAATTTCATTATGCAATAAGTACAATTACAAATTAAATTTTAAGTTCCATCCCCTCCGCCATTTTCTTAAATTAACAAACGTGTTGATTTAACTGATTTTTATTATAACGTTATGTTGCATCTCAAGTTACTAGAGATTAATTAATAATGAGGTGACATTGTTATTATTGATGAAAAATGTGTATTAATCTGGCGCCTCCACCATATCTATGACGTTTAGATATATTTCATCCAAACATTCATTGATATGTCTACACTTGTCCAATGCACAGTAGAAATTTGTTCTGCGATTGCTGTAGTATTCGTTTAAAATTGGGTTATTTAAGTGAAAAATCGAAATCAAAGATGCCAGGTTTCGGTAGGAGGGAACGAAGGTTGTTTTACGCAAAATTAGTATGTATAAACTACATCTTGCGAGATATATACGAATGGAGAAAATCTTGATTTTTTTTTGTGATATATAAAGGACAGTATGTACTTTTGTTAAAACAAAACCTTGCATGATTATACCAATTTCTTTTTGAAATATTCAGCTTTGAACTCAACCTAAATTTCTAGCGTTTCATAAAATTAACAATTTCCTTAATCAGTTTTGAAAAATGGTAAAAAATCGACTTCTTATGATATTTCAATGATATGTTTGTTATCTATAACTAAATATAGTAAATATAGTAGCTAAATATAGTAATTTATAAATGAAAGTATGTGTTTAAATTGTTATAAGTTTCACTTATAATTCAGTATAAATCTCTTATTTTTTTTTATTTTCTTTAATTTCGTTAGAGTTACTCATGACATCTGTTGTTCAGTATTGAATATGTTTATTGAGGGTAGAATTCCGTTGTTAGTGGTAACGTTGCTCGTACGTATGCGCCAATAGATTAAAATCGGATGTGAATTTAATTTCTTCCTTTTCCGTAATTACACATGTAGATGTATATACGTGTTTGACCCAATCGTAACTTAATTTGGCCATTTTGTGAGTTGAACGAAAATTCTATAGAAATTCAACTTGGGGTTCGTTGTTTTACGGATATATTAAGATCGATTAATTATTTGATCAGTGATCAAACCGATATTTTCGGATTTGTGAGTTAATTCTACGTTTCGTCCATTACACCTGTTGTTTTTTTGAATACGGAAGAAGAGGGTTGCTTTGAGATGTTGGATTGAGTTTTGGGAAGATTTTTGGTTTCCATTTGGAATGGTCTTCCAATTATTTTCAACGTAATAATTTCTGGTTGACCTTGAGTTACTGCGTCGTAACCATTCGAACCACCCTAACAGCTGATTGGACTGAGAGTGATTCTAACAGAGAGCTTCTATCAACTTATACTTTTGAACTCTTCCTGAGATAAGTTATAATTTTTTTTTATTGATAATTCTTTTTCCATGATTTGATCTTTTTTTTTAATTAATATATTTGAATTTATGAATTAAAAATTTAGACATTAGAGAGATTTTATACGTAAGTTTGTTGATTTAATTTTAATTTCATTTGTGATCTTGACTCGCAAGATTTTTTTTGTTTGTTTTGAAGAACAATACCGTTCTTGTTTGAAGTCAAAGGTAGCTATCTAAGCTATCTACGTCATTTATATTTATATTTATATATGTTCATTTTAATTTTAACTATAATTTTTGATTAATAATATTTTTATAACAATTTCATTATTTTATTTTATTTTGTTTTGCGAGAATAGAAGTAAGACATTACTTTAATGGTGTTCATAACTGATTTAATTTGAAACTAATTTTAATTATTTTTTTTTCTTTCTCTCTCTACATAAGTAATGTGCTATAAGTGTTTACACCAAAATTTATTATAATTTCTCTTGAGAAATTATATTTTGATCTATTAACCATTAATTTTGTTATTATTGCAATAGTTTGCCTCCTTTCATCTTTACATTATTTGTTTAAACTGTTACCTATTTTATATGTTTCCAAGCTCAACATAATAAATTTAATCAATTTTGAAGTAGAAAAGGCAGAGCTTGGTGGCGCCCTTAATATCTTTATATCCATTTGTCTCATTCTTATTGGGATTGTTCTCTCACGACCCAATACTCTACTTAGACTGAGTTATCGAGCCTTAGCTTCTAATTTTGTCATGTAAACGGTTTCTGCATGTAACAAAATAAATAAAACGATACATGAATATATCAATTTGGTTCTGAAGTATCAAGTTTTGAAATCATCCTAAATTTATGGCATTTTATAAAAATAACAATTTTCTTAACCAGCTTTGAAAAATCGTAAAAATGAAAGTGTGTACTTTTTTCACATCAAAACGATATTTGAATATTTCAATTAATTTGTTTGATTGCATAAAAATAACGATTTTCTTCATTATTTTTGAAAAATCGTAATAAATTGAATTCTGAAGATTAATAAATTTTATTGCTAGTTATAAAGGAAAGTAGGTACTTTCCTCGGAATGAAACTAAACTTGCCCATCTTAATTAGTTTTTGTGATGTCAAATTGTCAACTCAAACTCAAATTTTTTGTATCAATATTTCAAAGAGTTTCTCGGAAAATTCCGATTAATTACATTGCGCTTTAATTAATCGGAAACGGCTGGACGGATTTCAATGCGGTTTTCCCCCAAATACGTCAAATACTTTCGGTTTATTCTTATTATATTATTCGGTTATACTCTTTGCTTTCAAATTTTCCGAGTTATGTCTCCCTAATTTTTGTAAAACGATTTAATCGAATTATAAACTAAAGAGAAACTGAAATAAACCATACGGGGAAAGGAGGGTTCCGACCATTCCGAACAGAATCAAAAAGATGGTGCTGATGTTTGTTCAGACGGGACATAGCGCCTTTATATCTATGTAGATAAAAGGAGATATAAATTTTAAGCAAAATTATTAATAAAATAATTTTAATTAAAGTGAAAACAAATTTAATGAGGTATTTATTATTTGTACATAGTATAATCCATTAATTAGAGAGACATAATGCTGAATATCTAATAACGGAACGGTTGGTCGCGTAATTTTCCGCGAAATTATACGAAATATTGATAAAATAAAATGACCCCCTCAGTTTTTGAGAAAAAAATGCTAAATCGAGATTCTTAGCAGACCGAGTGAAATCGGGGTTGATAAAAAATGAAAAATTTGAATTTTTGAAACATGATTGAAACCGAAATCAATCATTTTTTGGCTATACCCTAGATAATTACTACACCGGTGGGCGAAAAAGGAAATTAAACCACATTACAAACAATTAAATTACGCGTCAAACAAAGCTAGTCTCAATTTTTTCTATGGAGTAGTTTTATGTTGCAATGACGTGAAACATTTTTTCAAAAGATGCACGGCAAAACTCTAGTTAACAAATTCTAGTTCTAGTGCCAATTCTATTATTAATGTAACTATATAGGTGATATTCTAGTGTTGGAATTAGTGATAGTTTTCTAAATAACATTTATTAACTTATCTTTAAGAAAATACGATAAAGAAATTCACTTACCTGTTGTCTCGCCATTTTCTTGATAAACTTAAAGTGTCACTATTCAAACACAACGGCTACAATCGTTACAATCGTTTTACAGAGGTGATCTTGCTTTTATAGTAAAACGCTGGCTCCCCTCCACATTTGTATTCTCTGGACGAATAAGAGAATTCCGAAAAGCAAGATGGTGGAGTTATTACTTGAATCCCAATCAAATTGAGTCTCACGAAACTCGCCCGTGAACGGCGTAATTACGATGCCGACATTAGGACGCCCTTAAATGGCGTCGTATTTGCTTAAGAAAACTGTAACCGCACGTGACTGTAGCCTTAATTACAGTTCCAAGACTATTCTAAAACGTAAAATAGTCTTCATTGTAAACAATCTTATTTTTCTTTATATTAAATTACGTATTTTTTCTTTCAAAAACTTTTCGATAGAGATAAGAAAATAGTATAAATATATATAATAATATATTATAGATATATGTATATAGACTTCCGAATGACAAAAAAAATTATCTTAATAATATGTGACAAAAAAAATTGTTTTACTTTTATAACTATATTGTTTATTAATTATTTTCAACGACAAAATATTTCAATCTTTATTATACTTTTGATGATGTATCCTCTTCTTTAAATACAGGCCTTAAAAACTAAAACGTAATTTGGCCGTTTTACAGACGCTTTCTCAGGCGCCGTTAAGTTACCTACGCAGATGCCACTATTCCTTTACACAAAACCGATCGATATTACTCTTTCTCTCTCATTGTTCTCAATGTCTCTCTTTTCAAATATTTGGAAGACTAAAATTGAAATTACAAAATATAACCATATGTATATAAGAAAATTGTTAGAAAACGTGGATTAAATTATCTTTCGAAGGAGTTCGATATTACTAATTTTATCATTTTTATGTAAAAATTGGAGTTGTTTCTAAACTAAGAATTTTACAATTTCAATTAAGTGAGATTAAGGTCCGTATTCAAAGGCGCGGTCGGGATTGGGGCGACCACCGCCGTCTCGAGTTTCGCCGGGCGCCTGGCTTTCAATTTATCTCACTTCAAGTTATTCGTAATGCGATTATTCTTCGTAATGACAAAAAATATTTTAAAAATGTGTAACAAAAAATTGTTTTACTTTTAAAACTGTATTGTTTATTAATCATTGTCAACGAAAAAATGTTTTAATTTTTATTTTTTATTAGATTTTTTCGTTATACACTGGGTCAAAAAAGTCTCCGTAGGCGTCAGATCTTCTTCAATTTTCGGCCCTAGTTCACTTATTACCATATATTTATAATAAATATGTCATTGTATTCGGTATTGTAAGATTCAAATAAATATTTGCCATCTTAAATATAATATTTTATTTCATGAGAATAAATTTATAACTATAACTCTCCATACGAGCAGAAAGCGTAGCAAAACAAGTCTGTACAGCACAGACAGGGACCGGGGAATTACCTATTTGGCGAAAAAAAGCTAGCTAGATACAAATACATGTATCGGTGGCTTACTTACACGGTCATTGTAACTTCGTGCAAAGACATAAATGCATATTTATTCCATAGTTTTGCTTTAAAAATGAAAGTTTCAGTAACATACTTACTATATAAAAATACGTAAAATAGTTAACAAATCCTATTCAATCGTGCAGCATATAGTAACGAAATATCAAGAACAAGAAACTTGTCAAAATAAACCACGTACTGGCAGACCTAATAAATTAAGAATATATGTTAAATGTTAGTAAATAAAACTTCTTACTTGCTAGTTATGTTTTTATATTAACGGTACTAGTTTTGGGAAAACTAGTTTCCCATCATCAGCCGAATTTGCTAGTACAAAAACTGGTTAATACATTAAATAAATTGAAGTAAATTCAAATATAAATAAAAATGAACTCACTGTCAAGTTAATAAAACTATTAAAAATGTATAAAAGACGAACACAACACTTTAAAATTATTGTAAATTGACATTTTACACAAACGAAAAAGATGAATACAGAATGACTGGTCCTGTTGGGAGTGAGTGAAGAAAACTTGTTTTTGAAAACGGGTATTATGCTGTTATGTCCTTTAAATACGTATATATAGGTCTTTTTTTAATATAATTGAACTTGTTCATTAAGTAATGTTTTTTTTTATTTTTAATTTTATGTTTGTGAATTTCTAATGATTCTAACAAGTCCAATTTAAAACCTTTTCCACATCTGTGAACAAGATGCACATTTTCGTAATCTATTTTGTGATTTGTTTCTATTACATGTTTGTAAACATTTGAATTTTCTGTTGTTTTGTGTTCATGGATACGTGTTTCAAGTTTTCTTCCTGTTTGTCCAATATATATGGACCATCCACTTTCTTTCATTTTGTCATAATTGTTGTTGTGATTATTAGAAAAAATTTTAAGTAAATTGTTATTGTTAGCAAAAGCCAAAGTGATGTTGTATTTTGAAAAAACCTTATTTGATTTGAAAGTAATATTATTGAAAGTGATGGGTTTATATACATGTTCCATCTTTTCTGGTTTTACGTATAGTGGATCTGTTTTAATTTGTATTTGTCTAAAAATATTATTTATAACTTTAATAGGGAAATCATTTGCTGCTGCTGGATTGTATATATAGTTTGATTCTTTAATTTTATTATCTTGTGATACAGGATATTTTAAAAGTTGGTTTATTAGAAAGCGGAAACTGGCCAGTTGTTGGTTTTGAGGATGAGCAGAGTCATATCGGATAATTGTTGAAATTATTGATGGTTTACGATAGATATCATATTCTATTTTTCCATTTTCAAGACGTTTTAAAGTTAAATTTAGAAAATTCAATGTATTATTTTTCTCAATTTCTTTTATAAATTTAAGTTTTTGATGTAATTTATTTATGAAAAAATCATTCATCATTTCCTTATCTCCCTCCCAAACACAAAAAACATCATCGACATATCTTACCCAACAATTAATATAAGATAATTAAGCATATGAATTGTTGATTATTTTATTATTCTCAATATGATCAAGAAACAGGTCAGCAAGAATTCCTGAAAGTGGCATTCCCATTGGTAGACCTTCTGTAATATTATAAAAATTTCCGTTGAATGAGCAAAAGTTTTGTGTAAAGACCTGTTTAAGAATTATGTTCAACTGTTTAATTTTTTCTATATTATTATTGTAATATGACATGAAAAGGTCATTAACCAATTTCGATGTAATGTCTATTGGAATATTAGAATATAATTAAGCGCTATTCATAAGCTCGCTATTCGCAAGCTAGTTAATCAAAATAGTTACAAAGTAGTAGGTAACAAAAAAATTGGCACATGGAAGTTTTACTTGCTAAATGGTGCATGTACAAGCTATTAAAGGAATAAAAATAGCAACATATTGATGTTTTATTTTGTTATAAATCTTCTGTACGGAGACTTTTTGACGTCGTCTTTATACATCGACCCTTATAACCACGTTTATTTATGTTTTGTAAAATAAAGATTTCGTTTATATAATACTGATATGTTTTCTTACTTATTACAACACATCTTGGAATAATATTTCTGTTTTAAACATTATATTAAATAAATTAGAGGGGGTAACTTGAAAATGTTATAAAATGTACGGAGAATTTTTTGACCCAGTGTAGAGAAAAATATGCTCTATCAAAAAGGTAACAAAAACAGTTTCGTCTCACTTCAAATAAAAAAGTTGTTGCTATGGTAAGCAAATCATAAATAATACAAACAACGTTATAATAAACCTAAAAACTTGTGTAAGAACGATTTTTTGAAGCAAAAATAGCGAAGTTATTTGATATATTCCAGACATTTGTGCCACCCTGTATATGAATACCAGCATCAGGGTACTAAGCTAAATAATTGTAATACCTATCAGTTTAATCACGTCAATGCCAGAATTAAATAAATACATAATTTTATACTGTTAGGATAATATTAAGGTATCATGAAAATCCCAATGAAGGTTTTTTGACAACCGATTATACCTTATATATAGGTTTTCAAGATACGAAATAGAAACCTTAATTATGCCGCTAATTTATGGACAAATTGAGGCCTAATCAAGATGGGTTTATCAATTCTTCCCATAATGAAAGTTTATGTAGCTTTACGTTTTAGGCTTGAGCTTCAAGAGTTATTTTTTTACATTATTTTATGATGTCTTATGTTTGAGAACTAATTTGTAATTTTGAGGAGCATTTTTATATCAATAATATTGATACCCTTTAAACAGAATTAAATCAAATGTATAAATAAATTAGTCCTGAAGAATAGAATCTTCGGTTTCTTATCTCTTTTATTAATTATCTGTTCTTATAAATTATTCTAATAATAATGAAATGTTAAATTTTAAACAAAAAGTATAAAAAAATTAAAATATTTTGTCGTTGCTAATAATTAGTAAACAATATAGTTTTAAAAATAAAACAATTTTTTTGTCACGCATTTTTAAGATAATATTTTTTTGTTATTACGAAGAATGACCGCATTACGAATAACTTAAAGTAAGATAGATCGAAAGTTACAATTGTACGGGCTTTAATGTCTAGATTAATCCACTGGAAGGATTGAAGTACGCGGTAAATTGGCATTAATTACTGAATTATCCATCAAAACCCCGCTTCTGTTCCAATAATCATGGCGAATTAGATTAAAAAAGGACAATATTAACTAATATGTTAACAAAAAATATCAAAAAACGTTTTAAAAAAAAACAAACAAAACTAAAACTACAAATGTTCAAATTGGTCACAAAATTTATTTACTTCTAAACAAAAGTAAAGACGTTTTCTAAAATTATGTATTCATAGTTTTTGACGTTTAGTTCAATTGTTTACGCCATGTCAACGCTTACTACGTTTATTTTACTGTATTAATTTAGGTATTAACGCTGTTTCAGCGCCTACTTTGATTAAAATAACTAATTTAATGATTTTAAGAAAATTAATTATTCAGATTTTTTCATTATGTAACCTTATGATATAATATGCTCAATACAAAGAGAAAAATAAGCTGTATCGAAAAGATAAGAAAATAACTTTGTTCCACTTCAAATAAAAAAAAAATTGTTACCAACCAAACTATAAACAATACAAACGATCAAACTTATCCGAATTATGTATTATAATAAACCTATAAACTTTTATATGAAAGATTTTTTGTTAAAAGTATGTGTTCAATAAACTCGTTAAAACCGTCGTCCATTGTACTAACAATTAAATAATAACAAAAGTAATAATAATCAAAGTAATAGTACACCTAAAAATATATAAATTAACCCATTATGAAAAGTATCTACACTACAAAATAGAAAAATTTAATAAAAGGTGGCACTACAAGACATAGCATAGCAAAACTATAAAAAATAATTAAAGTTAATGCTAATAAGAAATTTAAAAGCAAACCACCTGCTCTATAAATATAAAGATAACGCCAATTAAACACTTACTACAACAAAACCACAAACACTATCGCAAATCGACAAGGAATAAACACCACAGACCACAGTCAATGTTTACACACATAACGAAGATTCGATGTAATTTTAGGAACAAGAATGTTTATTTTTTCCCTTTGATATATTTGTTTCCAACTTTTTTTACCCTCAGGTAAACCCGTCTTTATACGTAAATGCAGTAATGTTAAGAAATGGGACTACCAGTTCCATAGGCTTGATCTTCAAGGGTTAATTTTTCACATTATTTTTGTGGTACTTATAATACTTATTTGCAATTTTGACAAGTATTTTTATATCAATAATATTAATACCCGTTATACAGAATTAATTCAAATGTATAAAAAAATTAGTTGTGGTGAATGGAATCTTCGGTTTCTTATCTATTCTTACAAATTATTCTAACAATAAAATGTTAAATTTTAAACAATAAGTATAATAGAAATTAAAATATTTTGTCGTTGATAATAATTAATAAACAATATAGATTTAAAAGTAAAATAATTTTTTTGTCACGCATTTTTTAGATTATATTTTTTTTTGATCGAAAGTTGGGCGTCCGAACAGATCGAAGGTTACAATTGTACGCGGGTACATGATGTATCCTCGTTTCTGAATACGGGCTTAAAGATTTTAAAATATAAAATTATCAATAAAATAATATAAAAACATCAGAGGGGCAATGACGAGACGAACAGTAACATTCCAACAAAAGTTAAATAAAAGTTAGTATATTAAGGTCCGTATTCAGAGACGAGGATACATCGTCTCCGATCTGTACGGGCGCGGTCGGGTTCGGCGCGACAACCTCCGTCCCGACTTTCGTCGGGCGGCTAGGTTTCGACACAGAATATCTAACAATTGTTAGATATTCTGTGGTTTCGATCTATCTCGCCTGAATTCGTCATTCGTAATGCGGTTATTTTTCGTAATGACAAAAAATTATTATCTTAAAAATGCGTGACAAAAAAATTGTTTTACTTTTAAAACTATTATCAACGATAAAATATTTTAATTTTCATTATGCTTTTGGTTTAATATTTAACATTTTATTGTTATTAGAATAATTTATAAGAACAGATAATTCATAAAACTGATAAGAAACCGAAGATTACACTCTTCACAACTAATTTATTTATACATTTGATTTAATTCTGTATAACGGGTATCAATATTATCGATATAAAAATACTTCTCAAAATTGCAAATATGTACTCAAACATAAGACACCAAATTGATCAATCGATAGGATTTCATTTAAAGTTAGTTATGTCAAAATCCAATCTAAATGTGCAAATTATTTTTAACAGTTTAGAAAGGTGAGATCTTACTTGATAATAAGGTAATGGATTCATGACGATATCTTAAGAATTTGATTTATTACGATTTCTTGAAAATTACTTTAACATGTTGAAAAGTGAAAAAACACGATTTCACTTAAAAATAGTTGGTTGATCTTACAAACGATACCTTTCTTTGTCTTTTTATTTATATTGTCTAGATTTATATTACAGAACTTTTATGGAATTAAATTTTATATTTAATGTATACTACTTTACTTATTGTTAGTATAATGCGGGATATGATTACTTTGCGACCATTTTTTGTATGTCTTTAGGTTGATTTCTCTACTAACATTCCAGAGATAATCTCCCATCATACCTGCGTCCCAGTAACCTTGATAACATATTTCCAATGTCATCAAATCTTGTTCGAACCACTCGCCTTGTTCGTCACGTTCCGCTCCAAGATTGCATGAAGAAAATCTAAGTACAAATTGAGAAAATGGATTTTGAGCGACATCTTTGCATTTATGGCATGGTAATCGTACAATAAATTAGAAATTGCAGAAATTATTTCGCGAGAGTTCTCATCCTTATGGTTCTCTAAAAATCTTTTGTTGTTGATGTTGACATTAATTCGTTGTCATTTATTAATTTTCCTATTTGATGAGCAACAAATATGTCTTCTTTTAGTTGAGCGTTCCATATTTGTGGAAAGAACTGGGTGAGATATTTAAATACTAGGCCTTCTGGATTCAACGTTTTTGCAATGTTTTTCATCAAATCCAGTTTGATGTCTAATGGGGGCAATATGACAGATGCTGGTCTCACCAGAGGTTTATTCTCTAGAATGCCAGTCTTTGCCCACATCATGATGCTCTCTCGCTCAGCTATCCCCCAAATAAAGAAAATAGCAATATTTTGTAAAATCGCCTTGTAAACCTGTAATCACCACAATTAGCTGAAAATCATAGAAGTCAATACATAAAAGTAGAAGTTGGTAAATTTCTTTACTGCGGCAACTACTCTTAAATCTACAGAAACTTTCCATTCAAATGCGTTATACTGAATTAATATACAAATAATAATATTGATATTAATGAATTTAATGTTTATAGTTAGTGCCTGGAACAGTTAAAATGCATCTTCATTTAAAAAAAATTATCCGTAGTAATGTTTCAACAATACAGTGAAAATGGCAAGAAATGAAATTTTGCACGATTATCGTAAATTAATATCTCTGTTAAAATACATTCGATCATGATGTTCAATGCTTCCAAATTTAAAGAATTAAATGTTCTACAGGATAGAATAGCTACCTTTTTTGTTCATATATAATTTTTTTTCGTTACGGTGCGATAAAGTGAAAAAGAATTGGGAAAAATGCCTAAAAATTTGATTTTGTTGAGTTGCTTTAGGCTGTAGCAAAATAACGGAGAGTTCGATTTATGCCATTAATACCTCAAAATGTTCATCTTGATCTCCACTATCATGTCCATATAGCTACAGAACCACACTCTGCAAAATAACAAATATACTGAACATGAACCGTTACTGTGTTTTTTATTTACCATTTTCCACATTTTTGGGTATATCTCGAAAACTGGACGTGATGGAGATTGCAGTCTTTGAGATTTTTCTTGTAAACTAGTGTAATAATCGAAAAGAAATGGAAAAGAAATGATCGTTTCTGTTATTATTTGATTGTCATTTATCGAATATTATGTATTTTTGATACGCACCAAAGAGGGCAATGCGACATTTTCTATACCTATCTTTATAACCTTTATAATTTCATCAATTTTTGACATAGACCACTGCCATAATTAACACTAAAGGAACTATATTTAATGTCGGAATTACAACCACCATCTAATGGTTCATTTTTGACGATATCGTAAAAATTACATTTCATAAATTTAGTCTAAAGCAATGTGATATCAAATAACTGAAAAATTCAGTTTTTTAAATTTTTTACTTTCATAATTATGGGCACATTTGGGATTCTTCGCCGAAATTAAGAGTTGAAATTGATTTTAAATCTTTCTTGATTTATTGTTTTACCGGATATATTTGTATTCACTTCAAAAACCTTTTTCATATTTCACACGAGGTCCTGACCATTTAAGGTAGTTTTTTTTATAGAGTTTCGTTCTCATTTCATTATAGGAATATAACTCTCATTCATAATCCTTAATTAACTGATAATTTAAAATTTAAGTCATTAAAGGAAAATTATCCTGATTAATATTAATTCCTTTTTTTCTTCTTGGTCGTTTCCTTTTTCCTTATTCATCCGACTTCTTTTAAGTCTCTTTTAACAATTGGAACAAGTTTTTTTTGTGACTTTCCTGTTTTCCAATTGAGAATATCGAAACCTGGGATTTCTTTTTTTCATTATCGACGTATCTTTTCTTATTCTATATATTTTTGGACCAAGTTTTCAATTTATTATTAATTTAATATTCAATTTAATATTGAACTCAGTACTGGTATTCTTTTGATTTATTTGATTTAGAGTCATTTAATTTGATTTCATTTATTAACAAAAAATTGTGTTTAGATTTCAATATTCTTTTTTTAGTTCCTTTTATTTACTCTTTAGAATTTGTTTTATTGTGGTCTCAAGTTTGCCAAACATTTCCGGATCAAACGTTTCAATCATTTTTATTCATTTTTTTGTTGTTATTGAAATCTTAATTTATTTAATTTTGTTAATTTTTTTATTTTTAAATTTCTTTTACTCCAGTAATTTATCTAATTTAAATAAGGATCATTTTATTATTTCTATTCCAACTACTTTTATTCGTTGAATGTTGTATCGTTACTTCTTTCCTCTATTTAATACCCTCAACGTCGCAGATCATGAGACTTGGAAGATCAACTGCGTGGCGCCATAGAAATTATTCCCAGCCCTTTTTCACTGAGCCGACCAAGAACCTTCAGCTCAAACTTATTAAGGAAATAGTAACATTTTCTTCTGTGCTGTATATTTTGTGTAATATTAGATTTTAGCATCATAATACATATCATCAATGGAACTTGTAAAATTTTTAATTTAGAAAAAACACCAATTTTTACATAAAAATGGAAATAATTAAATGTCTGTTATATTTATACTATAAGATTTGTGCGATTTGATGATTTGAACATGTCCCACGCATTATTTATGTTGAGGTAAGTTTGAAAAATCACTAATAAAATTGTTTTCCTCTTTGCAACTCTATCCGCGAACATACTTTATGTTTAAATAAAAAAAATAATTAAACGCCAAGATTCACAATAACATGCAAATAGAAAGAACTGAAAATAAAGATATGAGCATAAAAAAATGACTATTAAAATTACTCTTATTAAATTTTTCCGTATATAGTCATATAGTTTCTATTGCTACATTTTATTTTCCTGTGATTGTCCGAATAAAAATGATTTTTTTTTGTTGTTCAGTGCATGAACAAAAAAAAATGCAAGAAACAAACTAGAAACGCGATTACGTTAATTAAATCCGATCGATTCCTTACGATTGAGCTCAAACTGAAATTGATTTTCAGAAATAAAAATAACGAAATAAATAATAAAAGTGCTAATATTGTTTACTGTACAAACAAAATTAATAAAAAGAACAATGGTCAAAGAAAATAAGCTGTCCCTCATTTTCTTCTTAATTCTTTCTTAATTTTTGTTAATGACGTATCTGCTTTTCAGTGACAACGACGTAATGATAACATTTCAACAAAGGTTTAATAAAAGTTATTAGGTTAAGTGTTAGAGTCACTTTATTAAAAGAGGTTCGACCGTAAAAATCGCAAAACGAGTTCAACGAAAATGAATTAAAATCTAAGAAGTAATTCGGCCGTCTTACAGACGCTCTTTCTCAGGCGCCATTAAGTTACCTACGCAGATGCCACTATTCCTTTATACAAAACCGATCGATATTACTCTTTCTCTCTCATTGTCTCTCTTTTCTACATTACACTACTACTGTATGGACGCACGTGTATACATTTTTAAAAGATATTTGGAAGATTAAAATTGAAATTACAAACTATAACCATGTGTATATAAAAAAATTGTTAGAACACGTGGATTAAATTACCTTTCGAAGGAGTCGAAGGAGTTTGAAAAAGTATGGGTGGGTTCAGTGTTTGTGTGTTCAGTGTTGTTCAGTGTTGTTCAGTGTGTCATTTTGAAATATCAAAAACGAAAAGTATATATACACAGTATATCCCCGGATCGACTTACAAAGAGGAAAAACATTTTTATTACTGTGTTTTTAAACTTATAAAAGTTAATTATATTCCACCCTAACTTAATTATTTCCTTTTTTATGTATAGTTTTTTCTAAACTAAATATTTTATAATTTCAATTTATGATATGTAACCATAGAAACCATAAAAGTTACAACTTATGTCAGCGAGAATAAGGCCCCTATTCAGAGACGGTCGCGGTCGTGAATGGGGCGTCCACCGTCGTCTCGACTCTCGCCGGGCGCCTACCTTTCAATCTAATCTATCTCACTTCAAGTTATTCGTAATGCGATTATTCTTTGTATTTAAAAAATGTGTAACAAAAAATTGTTTTACTTTTAAAACTGTATTGTTTACTAATTATTATCAACGACAAAATATTTTAATTTTGGTTATACTTTTTGTTTAAAATTTAATATTTCGTTGTTATTAGAATAATTAATAAGAACATATAATTAATATAACAGATAAGAAACCGAAGATTCAATCCTTCACAACTAATTTAGTAATACATTCGATTTAACTCTGTATAACGTGTATTAATATTATTCATATAAACATACTTCTCAAAATTGCAAATTAGTATACAAACATAAGACACCACAAAAATAATGTGAACAAAAATAATGAAACAAATTTAGGATTTTTTTCAGAGACTTGTTGAGTTTGAGAAGGTTTCTTATTCATACCTTATTCATGTTAAAATCAACATGAATAAGGCCAAAAAAATCGAATAAAGTCGAATTTTTTAAGTACACCCCTTGCGATTATGTTACTGGGAGGTGTTTTCAATTAAATCAAAGTCGAGTCGTTTTTCAATCTTTGTTACGGTCCGTTTTTACACCAAGCTAATTGTTTATTCCAATGTTGTTTTGTTATTGTGTGCGTCTATTTTTGTAGGACAAAGCTCGATATTAATGATTTTTTTTGTTGTTTTCGTAATTGTGCGTTCCATTTCGGTAATTGATTTGAGTTCCGGGTTTTAAGAAGTATGACAAGATATAATTTTTTTGGTATGTCGCAAAAGGGGTGTTGGGAACTAAGGTTTAAGCTCCGAATTTGGGTTTTTGATTGAAACAACTTTTAACTTTTTAATAAATATTAACTATATTAAGTACGGATTTACAATTACTCCTTTTCACAACTTCTTCTTTTTACGACTACCTTATTACTGTCTTTTATTAATTTTACTTCTTCAACTTGCATTTCTCAACTAGTGGTCTTATTATTTTTAACCAATGAAATTTAGATCACCTGACGAATTGAACCAATGAAACTACACTTAGTAACAAGCTCAAAAATGCTTGTACATGATAAAAAGAACATGCAACTAACAATTGTTATACATTGCGAAATACAAGTTCTTGGTAACGCAACCCGATTCCTTTTTTGACATTTTTGTCTTTATCTAAATTTACTTTACCAATAGAATATAATAATATTTATGAACTTTACAACATCCCTCCCCCTTTATTTTTGAAAATTGTACCTAGGGTTAGCTGTACAATTTTCACTAAAACTTTTTTCCTCGATTTGCGTTATTTTCCTCGACGGTTCGGACATAATTTCTACGTTTAGTTTCTTAAATTTATTCAAATAGATTTTGTATCCTAAATAAGCGAAAATTATGAGAAACAAAAGAGCAATTAACGAACTTAAAATTAGTACCTTATAATTATCTACGAAAACGGTGTCAAAATTATTTCCCTTAAGTTCTAAATCATCTACTTTTCTACTAATGTCTTGCCAGTTTTGCTCGTAATTTGACAGTGCCAATGAAGTTTTCACTTCGGTTAAATTTACGTTATTTAATGACATTGTGTAGTTTGAATTTTCAGTAATGTTTATTGGAGGAATATATGATATCATAACTTTCGAACAAAGTTCTTTATGAGGTTTTAATATTAATGAATCTGTATAGACAGAATAATTTGGATTTAGTTGAAGCACTCCTGTTCCGTTAAGATAAACTGTATTTCTTTCTCGAGTAAATTTACATGATATATCTATATGTTCAAGGTTTGGAATTACATACAACCATGAATTAGGTGCTGCTAATTGAATATACAATGATTGTTTTAACTTTATTACTCGTCTTTCGCAAGAAAAGGGTATCTCTTTAGTTGGAACAAATAAACTTGCTTCACATCCTCCATGTATGTGAACTAAATGTATTGGTTTATTTTGTTGACAAATATACATATTAAACAACGATTTACATTTAGAAATTTCCTTGAATGACATTAAGAAATAGTGTTGTTTTACAGAATCTATGATAATATATGGACTTCTGGGGCTTAATGAACATAAAATTAGAATTATTTACGGCAAATGGCAAACTAGACATTTTTATTACATTATATTTACGCGATTCTACTAAGGGTATTAAAATAACAAAATTCAATTTATTTTCATAAAAATATACATTAGTGGTTACTAAATTATACAATGAATGAATACTTTCAATGGTAAAAGCTACTGGAGAATCCGCTCCCTCTAAATATTCGTGTAAATTTGATAATTGTTCAATTAATTTTACTGGACTAATTACTAAAGGATGTAGAATATCTCTTTGAGCTAACGTAATAATATTTAAAAGTTTATCCTGATTAGATAGCAAGGATGATAACAAAATTTCATATGACGCCTTGACTTCTTGTAAATTAGTAAAAATTAAATCAAAATTTTGAATAGAAGTTATGTTTTTGTTAACCGCGTTCACGTATTCCGTGAAGGTAAGTTACGTTCGTCAATCCTGTAACTTTAAGATAATAATAATAAAGGAGTAGGGGATAAAGATGAGAATCCTCTTTATTTAGATGTAACGTTAGAATTAATTAAGTCTCTTCTTAGCCGCTGTACCGTGCGCGTTAATCACACGTTTGTTCTAATTAATAAATAAAAATAAGTTTTAAATTAATCAAAGTAGTTTGGGATTTAAATTAATTTCATAAATAAATTCTTTTAAAAACCCTGATCGCTCGACACGATTTGAAACTGGCGCAGTCAGTAGGATTTGCTTGTACGATTACTGACATTTAATGAAAGTGTTCGGTGAATTTTAATTCTTTAACAAGTGAATCTTGCAATTGGAACTTAACGGTGACAAAAGACGTAAAGGCGTAGTGGAAGAAGAAGGGCCCACGGTGGAAGGTAAAATTCCTGAAATCAACAAGCGAAAGGGTCGGATCAACATTTCCCATACCCGCGACAACCCACAGCGTGAGGATAAAATTTCCCATACGCAACACACCCCAATCCAGTGGATAAAATTTCCCAGAGACCACAACAAAAGGAAGAAACATTAGAAAACAACATTCCACGTCCGTAAAAACAATAATTTATGTGGCTCGAATTCCCACTTGTAGTCCTGTAAGTAATTTATTTTGTATTTTTTTGTAAAACTGATATTTTCAAAATTGACGAATTATTGGCAAATTTCCAAAATTTAAATTTAAAAATGGCAAATCCAAATCCAGTTCAACCTGTTGTAAACACAAATAGAATTGATCAGATAACAACTGTAGAAGTCAATATTATTCCAAAATTTTCTGGTAATCCTATATCATTACCGCTTTTTATTGAAGCATCAGAAAGTTTTATAAATAGACGAGCAAATAGGGTTAATGAAGATGATCCAATAAATTTTTATATACTACAAATTATAAAATCTCGCTTTGAAGGAGAAGCTCAAGATTTAATCGCTTCACGAGAACTAAATACATGGATGGAAATAAAAGCATGCCTTGAATTAGCTTATAGTGATCAGAGATCAGAAGATTGTTTATTAACTGACCTAATGAACATTTTGCCTAGTCCAAACGAAAATCCGTATTCTTTGGGTAACAGAATTAGAAATGTTTTAAACCTCCTGTTGACAAAAGTTAAATTAACCGTACATGAACTTGCTGACAAACGATTAAAAATCAATATGTATAAAAAAACAGCATTACAAACTTACATGCGTTCATTGATGCAATATTCAGATTATGGAGAATACATTTATTTGAAAAATCCAGCAGATTTAGAAACTGCCATGCAACATATTTTAGAAAAGCAAAATTGGCAATATTATTGTAAACAAGCTTCAAAAATAAATCAACAAAATTCGCCAAAACAAAATTTGTTAATTCCAGGAAAAGATTTTAATTTACCTCAAACTTCACAAAATAAAACAAATCCATTAAATTTAGCATCAAATCTAAATAGAGTAAGAGCAATTGATAAATATCCACAACAATTTGCTAGAAATCCGGTTCGACCGCAATTTAATATGCAACCAAGACCTAATTTTACTCAGAATCAATTTAATTTCCCTAGACCTCAATTTAATCAACCGAATTACATGCAAAAATATCCATATCCAAAACCAAATTTTAACCAAAATGTAAGACCATTTGTGCAACAAAAACCGTATACACCGACTCCGATGGATATAGATACTACCATAAGTAACTACAGACTGAATAAATCTAGAATAAACAACATTGAAAACGAAAATTTATTTTACGATGAAGAAAATGGGATGTATTACCAATACGTCGATCCATACTTGCAAACATCATTAACTGAAGATTTTATTTCAACGGAAGAAGAAGTGACAGTTGAAGAAACTAATAATTCTTGTCCTGAAATTTCTGAAGTAGACTCTGAAACAAATTTTTCTGCAACAGCCTCACAACATCAGATTCCGTAGTGGAAGTAAATTTACAAAATTCTTCAAAATTACCTTATATCATACTACCCGAATTGGACAATGTCAAAATTTTAATTGATACTGGTGCAACACATTCGGCTATATCTTCAAAATTAGCAAACAAATATTTTCAGGAGTACT
The DNA here is from genome assembly GCA_036711965.1 of Onthophagus sagittarius. Classification (NCBI taxonomy): domain Eukaryota; kingdom Metazoa; phylum Arthropoda; class Insecta; order Coleoptera; family Scarabaeidae; genus Onthophagus; species Onthophagus sagittarius. The sequence continues at coordinate 263,583 of JASERS010000011.1, read as the reverse complement.
TTTGTTATGAACCATATGTAGTGAAAACTATGCATGGATTAACAAAACATTATTATAAATTAAATTTACCTAGCTTCAAAACTTTTAATGATTTTGAAAATAATTATTGTTTCAATATAATAGACTTTTCTGAAAAATTCGATGGGATCTTAGGTAGCGATCATTTAGAAATGATGGGAGCTAAATTAGATTATCCAACAAAAACACTACAGACCAAAAATGCAAATATACCATTTTACTTCAATAAAACAAAAATTAATGTACCACAAAGAACAAGGCAAATTATCAAAATACCTACAACTAACAAGGAAGGACAATTTTTAATAAATCATTGTGAAATAATAAAAAATGTGGAAATTCCAAACGCATTAGTTAGTGTTAATAATTACGAATGCTTAGTAGAAATAACAAATTTCAACGAATACCCTGTACAATTAAATTGTAATCCTATAGAACTTGAAGAAGTTAATTTGAAAAACTACGAAACAAATAAAACTCTCACAAGACAAGAAACAATTAAAATCCAGAGAGAAAATATTAATAAGAAATTACGACTAGATCACCTAAATAATGAAGAAAAATTGATGATAAAGAACTTGCTACATCAATATCCAGAAATTATACATGATGAAAGAATTCCTTTAACCTTTCATTCGGAAGTGAAACACGAAATAAATTTATCAGACAATGTTCCTATTTATCAAAAGCCATATCGACAACCATATGTTCAACAACAAGAAACGAAGAGACAGATTGAAAATTTGAAGTCTCAAGGAATAATCAGAGATAGTTGCTCACCATGGGCAAGCCCAATAGCATTGGTGCCAAAGAAATTGGATGCATCTGGAATTCCGAAATGGAGAATGGTTATCGATTATCGACGTCTTAATGATAAAACAGTGAAAGATCGGTATCCGTTGCCTAACATTAATGAGATATTGGATAAGTTGGGAAGAGCAAATTATTTTTCTAGTTTGGATTTGGCAAGTGGTTATCATCAAATTCAACTTAAAGAATCAGATAAATTCAAAACTGCGTTCATAACCAATCAAGGTCAATATGAGTTTGAGAGGATGCCATTTGGATTAAGTAACGCACCCTCAACTTTTCAAAGGACGATGAATAGTATGTTACGAGGACTTACCGAAGATATATGTCACGTATATCTGGATGATATTATTGTGTTCAGCACCTCATTACAAGAACATAAGGTACGATTGCAAAAGGTATTTGAAAGACTAAGACAAAACGGCGTTAAAATATCTTTGGATAAATGCGATTTTCTAAAAAAGGAAATTAGGTATCTTGGACACCTAATAACCGAAAAGGGAATAAAACCTGATCCTGCAAAAATTGAAGCCATAAAAAAGTTTCCATTGCCCAAAACTAAACGTGAAATTAAATCATTTACAGGTTTATTGGGATATTATCGAAAATTCATTAAGAATTATGCAAAATTATTAAAACCAATGACACAATATCTGGCTAAAGATAAAGAAATTGAAATTACGCCTGAATATAAAAATTGTTTCGAAATGTGTAAAAATTTATTATGTAACGATCCCATTTTACAGTTTCCTGATTTTACAAGGCCATTTGTAATCACCACGGATGCAAGTAACGTCGCAATTGGAGCAGTGCTGAGTCAAGGAGTAATTGGAAAAGATAAACCCATAGCTTACGCTAGTAGAACTTTATCTAAGACAGAATTAAAATATTCTACCGTAGAGAAGGAACTATTGTCAGTGGTTTATGCTTGTAAGCAATTTCGTCCGTATATCTATGGAACAGAATTTACACTTGTGACCGACCATCGACCTTTATTGTGGATTCATAATTTAAAAGACAATAATCTCAAGTTACAACGTTGGAAAATTTATCTCCAAGAATTTAATTACAAAGTCGTATATAAAAAGGGTAAAATGAACGTTAATGCGGATGCACTAAGTAGAATCCAAATAAATCACATCGATAATGAAAGTACATTGGCAAACAGTGGTTCAATAATAAATTTAGAAGACGATAATGAAAGTTTAAATAGTGATCAAAATTTAGAAGTAACTAATCCAATACCAATTACTGAAAAACCAATAGATAATAAAAATAATCAACTTTTTATCTATCTACATGAGAAACCAACTGAAGTGCATGAAGAAGTAAAAGAAAATAAAAGAATTTTAAACATTTACATCAACAAAAGGGAAATTGAAACACATTTATTACACGTATTAAAAGAATACTGTACAGAAAAACTGTATCATTTATTTTGCAGTGATGAAATGTATAAAATCATTACTGATATTTATCTAAATCATTTTGAAAATGCAAAATTTAAATTAATTAGATGTTTAACAAGGGTTCAAATTATTAATGCAAACGATAAAATGAGACAACTGGCTTTAATAAGAAAATTCCACGAGGGAATCACCAACCATAGAGGAATAGAACATACAATTAAGGAAATTAGAAAGAATTTTAGTTGGAAAAATCTAAACCAGATGGTAAACAAATATGTAAATAATTGTCAACAATGTCAACTAACCAAATATGATAGAAATCCACCTGAGATTAGACAAGTTATTACTGTAACACCTACAAAACCCATGCAGGTCTTGCATATTGATTCATTTTCAACGGAAAGAACGTCATTTTTGACAATAATAGATAAATTTTCTAAATTGGGCCAAGCTTACGAACTTAATGATAAAAATGCAATAACCATTGTTGATAAATTAACTGAACATTTTAGCAAGTTCGGAATACCAAACGAAATTGTATGTGATCATGGAAGTGAATTTAACAATTATTTAATCAAAGATCAATTGAAATTATATAAAATAAATGTACATTTTACTACAATAGGTCATCATAATTCAAATTCACCCATAGAAAGATTTCATTCAACGCTTATAGAACATTTACGTCTTATAAGATTAATGGATAAAAATCTTTTTCTACGTATTGCAATGAATAGAGCAATTTTGGCATATAATTCTACAATTCACTCATCCACAGGATTTACTCCTTTCAACTTACACTTTGGACATTTAGACAATTTAGATCCAATCAATATCGACTATGAACATAGAGCTTCGCAAGATTATATTAATAAACAAAAGGAGATTACTCAATTGGTTTATGAGAAGGTAAATGAAAAAGAAAAAGCAAGGAAAACCAATGTAAATAAAAAAGTAAACAAGAACATTTCTGAATCTCAATTTGAGGTAGGACAGCAAGTATATTGGTTTAAAGAAACAAGAGAAAAACTAAAAGAGAAATATATCGGACCATATGAAATTATAGAGATTTTGGAAAATAATAAAGTAAAATTACAATCTAAAAATATCAAAGGAACCAGAGTAGCACATATGAAAGAGTTAAAACGTCGTCTTTTTACAGGTGCCTTATCAGCACAGGACGAGCAGAACTGACAAAATTGGAAGATTCTAATGGGGCTATAATTCACCAATTAGGTATCGCGTATAACAGCCATTCAGACGCGGAATTAGTATTAGAAATAGATTTAAGAGAAGTTATTAACACTATAAGTACTAATTTTAATTTCATTAATTCAGATATAAGGATTAACCACCAAAGTTCAGAATTAATTAATAAGTTACATAATGAAATACGTGATAAGTTGGAAATTTTGAGTTTAAAATCTAGAAGTAAAAGAGCATTAATAAATATTGCAGGAAAATTCATAAAGGCCATTACAGGAAATCTTGACGATTCAGATGCAGAAAGATATGATGATTTGATATCAAAATTAGATAAAAATCAAGAAAAATTAGATCATAATTTACATTATTTAGCAAAATTAGTAAATAAAACTAATATTCAAGTTCAAAATAATTTCAATTTGGTAGTAAATAAAATCAAGAGTTTAAATGATAAACTTGACTTACTATGGCTCAATAAAAATGTAATCGAAATCATTGAATGTTATGAAATGACAGCAAGAAATTTAAATGAACTTATAGACGTATTAAATTATGCAAAAAGAGGAATCGTACACCCGCTACTAATAACTCCTTCAAAACTGATAGAAGAAATAAAACTGATACACTTGGACGACAATCATAAATTTCCTTTCGATTTATTATTGGAACAAGTTGATACAATTGAAAGAATAACGGAAGTAAAAGCTTACAAGAAGGATGATAAATACACAATCATTTTACAAATACCTTTGATAAGTAACGAAATATTTCAATATTATGAAATTCATCCATTGCCAACTATAATTAATGATACTCTAATTCAAATTGAAAATCAGTTTAGATTTATGGCATCGGATGAATACAAATACATTGCTACTGATACTATTTGCATTAAACTGTTTGAAGAAAAATACTTGTGCAAACAACAGATTGAAAGTAAAGATTTACAAAGTTGCGAATATCAGTTAGTGGTCAGAAATATTGTAAATAAAAATTGCAAATTCATAAGTTTAACGATAGTAGATTTTCAAATAATTGAATATAGCTTTGGTACTGTAATTGTATTAATTAAAGAAACAGAACTGTCAGAAATTTGTAATAAAATGATAAAAATACATAAATTAAAAGGTACTTATTTGATTAATCGCAAAAATCAATGTATTTTTAAGATAGCTGATGTTGTAATTCGTAATTTTTATTCTGTTAGTATCAATACGCCATCAATATCAATACCAGCTATAGACAGGAATATATTAAATTTGACATTTAATGAAAATAAATTAAAATTAGAAAATCTTAGCTTTGTTAACAATAATAATTTAGAAAAACTAAATTCAATTAAAAACTTCGGCGAAACTCACAGTTATTTACTTTATATGATTGTTATAATAATTATTTTATTTTTAATTGTGTATTTAATAAAAAGGTTCTTTAAGAACAAAAATGTTAAAACTAGGAGAATCCAGGAGGATCCTCAATCTAGCCAGGGAGGAGTTACGTTCGTCAATCCTGTAACTTTAAGATAATAATAATAAAGGAGTAGGGGATAAAGATGAGAATCCTCTTTATTTAGATGTAACGTTAGAATTAATTAAGTCTCTTCTTAGCCGCTGTACCGTGCGCGTTAATCACACGTTTGTTCTAATTAATAAATAAAAATAAGTTTTAAATTAATCAAAGTAGTTTGGGATTTAAATTAATTTCATAAATAAATTCTTTTAAAAACCCTGATCGCTCGACACGATTTGAAACTGGTATTTAAATTTTTATTTACTTGAACTAAAATTGAAGAAGAACTAATTACATGAACGGTGTTTTTTAGAATTGATGTCTATTGTTTTAGATCTCTTAATTGGTTTTGATCCGTTTGTAATTTTTTAATTTGTTTATTATAATATTCAGCATCATTTGCATCTAATGTACCAAATAAAGTTTTAGAAATTTGACCTACTACTAAGATCAAAAGAATGCCCTAAAACATCTTCGATGACTTTTTGATTTGTATGAATTTGTTCCGAAATATGAGATAAAAGAACACGTAGTGACGCTTCGCATTTAATAGTATAATTGAATTTATTTAAAGCTCGGCATAATGCTGATATACGGATGGAATAATCGCGAGTTAACTTATATTGAACATAATAATCATCGAGATCTAGGTAAGTTATTAATTTCCAGTTATTATTAGATAATTTTAAATTTTTTATTGGTTCATAGTATAGACCAGAAGCAGTGGTAATGCGTGTAACATTGTAATAATTTTGAGATTGGAAAGACAGTACCGTGTGATAATGTAATAGAACCACGATCCAAGTCAAACGCATCCAACGAAACAGCGAAGAGTTTAAGCAGAACATTCCAATTAATCTGAAACAATATTCAAGTATTTTATATTGTATCGTTAACTACTTAATCAATAAATCTCTTTAATCTATTTACATGTACTTTTATTAATTTGTTTTTTACTTTAATGGTATAATTTACATCTGAGTGTTTTTTAATGATTTCATATGGTCCGGAATATAATGCAAATAATTTTTTACTTTTTCCAATAGAATTTGCTTCATTTCGGAGTAGAACTTTATCTCCTACGTTAAATGGGGTATTGTGAGCATTTTGATCATAGTAAAGCTTCGAAATCTCTTTCTTTTTAATTAGAATATCACGTGCTTTTTAATGTGAATGTTGTAATCGTGATTTTAATTCATTATAGTAACCATCGTAACTATATAACATCTCAGGACTTTTCATCAATGATGAAGGCAATTGAACTCGTGGTCCGAACAATAATTCGAACGGAGTAAATTCAGTGCTTGTATGAGGAGTGGTATTGTAGGTAAACATGGCAAAAGGCATAAAATCATCCCAACTATCCATGTCACGGTTGATGAAATTTCGCAAATATTCGGTCAATGTTCGATGAGATCGTTCCAGACTACCATTACTCTGTGGATGGTAACTGGTGCATTGAATCTGTTTGTGCTTTGTTATCACAAGAAATTATTTCACAATCAGGAATCTTTTTATCTTGAAAGAGGTGGAATACTTGTTCGGAATGTGCTTGCTCAGAATCTAACTGGAAAGAAGAGTCAATTAATTTTATATCAGAATTCTCAGGTCCTGATGAGAATTCACCTTCAGTGGCATCGATGATGTTTTTGTTTAAAATAACATGACGTTCTGAATATGCCAGATATTGTTTGTATGAATCATTGGATTCTTTAGTTCCGATATGATATATCCGTGATAAAGAATCTGCATTTGTGTTTTGACTTCCGGGTTTGTATTGAATGGTGTATTCGTACTCTTCTAATTTTATTCGAAACCGTGTAAGACGTGATGATGGATTAGATACAGAGAAAAGGTACACGAGTGGTCGATGATCCGTAATAATTTTAAATTTTCGGCCATAGAGATAAGGTCTGAAATGTTGAACTGACCATACGATGCTGAGAAGTTCACGCTCTATCGTAGAGTAATTTTGTTCGGCTTTGTTTAAGGTACGGCTCGCATATGCTATAGGAAGATCGTAATTTTCATTTTCAGGGATTTGTGAAAGAACTGAACCTATAGCATATTGACTGGCATCAGTTGTTAAAATGAACTCGCGAGAGAAATCTGGATATTGTAAAAGAGGTGACTGTGTTAATTTTTCTTTTAGTTGATGGAATGAATCATGACAAGAAGAATTGAAATCAAATTTAACGTTTTTCTTGAGCAATTTGTAAAGAGGCTGAGCTATAGTTGAGAAATTATTTATAAATCTACGATAATACTAATGCTAGACCTAGAAACGACTGTAATTGAGTTTGATTTGTAGGAACTGGAAAATTGAGAACAGCTTCTGTTTTACCGGGATCAGGTTTGATTCCCTTTTCGGATATGATATGTCCTAGATACGTGACTTCAGTTCGAAGAAATGTACATTTATTGGGTTGTAATTTGAGATTATTTTCTCGTAATCGATCGAAAATTTCTATTAACCTGGAATTATGCTCTTGTAAATTACTTCCGTAAACCACGATATCGTCTAAATATACGAAACACTTAACACCTTGCAATCCTGTAAGAACATTATTCATAAGACGTTGGAACGTAGCTGGCGATCCTTTGAGACCCATTGGAAGACGTTTATATTGATAATGACCTTCAAAAGAAAAAGCTGTAAGATGTCGACTAGATTCATCAAGTGAAATCTGATGAAATCGGGAAGCTAAATCAGTTACCGAAAAATATTTAGATCTACCTAGTTGATCGAGAATTTCAGTGATGTTGGGTAAAGGATACGCATCGGATTCAGTTACATCGTTTAGTTTTCTAAAATCTACGACGAGTCTCCAGCGTTTTTGACCGTTGTTGTCCGCTTTTTTTGGAACTACTAAAATTGGAAAGTTATATGGAGATTCTTCTTCTGGAGAGTCTTCTGAGAGCATTTTCTGAATTTGTGACTTGATCTCGTCCTTTTGAGATTCGGATAATCGATAGGGTCTAATAAAAATTGGTTTATTTGTGGTTAAAGGAATAGTATGCTTTATTGCATCCGTGTGAGTCAATATATCACCTTTTAAATAAAATAAATCGCTAAGCTCTTTGCAGACATTTAAAAGTGAATTGCGTTCTTCATCGTTTAAGTGATCCATATTGATTTCAGCTTCTATCTGTTTAATTCGTGAACATCCAGTATTTGTTTGAAAGTCTATTACGTCATAGTTGTTTAAATGATCGAATTCAATTTGTTTTACATTTACTTTTACTGGAATTTCAGTGGAATTTAATATGGTAACCTAGCAAATTCCGTTTTTAGGAGCTATGATCGAATTACCAACTATTACGCTTGGACTTAGTTCTTTTTGAAGACACAACTGAGATTCGTTACACTTAGTAGGAATTAAAACTCTGGATTCGGTACGAGCTGGTATGGTAATGAAGTCGATATTGAAAATTTTAAATGAGTACACATTATCATTTATTTTTAATACAAGCATCGGAATCGAATAATTTATAATGGCTTGAAATTTTATTAAAAAATCTTTTCCAAGAATTCCATCGTACGATATAGGAAAATCATCAGATACAATATGGACTGAGTGTTTAAGCGAAACTGATTTATCAAGAATAAATTCACCTTGACAAGAACCTAAAGAAGAATTAACTTCGTCGGTTATACCTTTAAGTCGGAGTTTATTATTCGTGTCACTGATCGAGTTATCGTCGGTGCGATTACTATTTTATTTTTTTTTATTTTATTTTTATTATATCCTGTGTCGAGTAAAAGATTAGCGACCTTGTTAACAGCAATGTTGAGCGGAATAGTAACAATAGACGAAGATAGATGCATTGTATTTACGTTATAAACTGCTTGATTTAAATGAATCGAATTAGAAGATTTAGCGGAAGTAGTGGAATTGATGGAAACAGCGGAATTGGTAGAATCAGTGGAAACAGCGGAATCAGTGGATACAGTGGAAACAGTGGATTCAGTGGAATCAGTGGATTCAGTGGAAACAGTGGAATCAGTGAAAACAGTGGATTCAGTGGATACAGTGGAATCAGTGGAAATAGTAAGAACAGAGGTATTAGCGAAAATAGTAGAGTTGTGGGACGTCGATTGATTTGATTGAAAATTTGATTGATTTGGAGTTGTTTGATTTAAGCAGATTTGATATCTTGGACTTGAGTCGCACTGCTCGTCGTGACTCGTCCTGATCCGTTTCCCGAAACTTGAGAAGGTTGTTTATTTTGTTGAGAAGAGGTCGTTCGCTGGTGTACGAACATGGAATTTGTCAATCGCGCATTATCATCGCTATGTTCGCGACGATTACGCGAATTATTATACTGTCGCTTTCGGCATTCCTCTATGGTATGCCCGGGATTTTTGCAATATCGGCAAATGATGGTTAAATTGTGTACGTTTGCTTCACGCTTTATTTCTATTTTGGGATATTTTGGGAAAAAATTCGAATTTGAATAACAATTTGCGGCTATATGATTAGGTTTACAACATTTAAAACATTTTTGACGGTTCTTTTGATTTTGATTACTAGAATTTGTGTTTGGGAAATTTTGCAATCTAGATGATTTTTGGGTACGTTCCTCCTCGACCGCTGCTTCAACAGCATCCTCGAATTTAGTGAATCTACTAGCTTTTATGATCAATTTTATATGTCCATTTAAACCTTCCACAAAAGCTTTTAGGACTGCGTTGGCATTTAAACTACTGATTATAGACGCAGCTTCAATACCTTGATTTGCGATAAACGCGTCCGTTAAATCTAAAGTTAATCTCTCTAAGCGTTTAGCGAATGACCTAATGGTTTCACCCTGCTGTTGTTTCGATGTTAAAAGTTCGGTTTGGATTTGTGCTATGGTTCGTTTTTCTAAATATTGTTCTTGTAAAATTATTATGAGCTCATCCCAAGAAGCAAAAGTTTTATGTTTGAGTAAATTATAGGCGTTTCCGGATAGCTTTGTTTTTATTACATTTAATAGCAATTCCCTATCTGCTCTAGTAGTACAAGAGACGCTAACTATATCACAACATGCAATAAATTTGTAAAGCTCGTCGCGGCTTCCATGAAACTCTGGTATCATCTTAAGTGCTACATCGATTTGGAGAGGCATGATTTGATTCTCTTGTTCTACGGGCGATTCGGGTGTAGGGTAGACGTTAATATTTTCTCGGGACATAGAATAATTAATTACATAAATAAATAACTTACGTAGTAACGGTTCGAGCAAATTGCGACGATTCGGTGAGATGATAGAGACCACAGAATAGCCAGAAAGGACAAAGAGGCTCTCCCGCCAAAACTCATTTTTATGCGCATGTGCTGGTCCGCCATATCGTTGGAGTTTATTTACATCCCTGTTACCACCTACGTTTGTTGAAATTATTAGATTGCGAAAGTTTTTCTTCGAGTTATACCCTAGTTATTTAGTATATTATTTTATTTTTTCTAATATTTTAAAGTAGTATTGGTTTTTTTATCTTTTAGCGTAGTTTATTTTTCAATTTTTTTAATAATAGTTTTTTAGTAGTTACTATTTTAATTAATTCATTAAGCTAATTTATCAGATTAAGATTATTTTATACCATAACGTTTCAAAATCCGAATATGAAAAAAGCACCTAGTGCAAAATTTTAAATTGTAAATAATTTATAAAATAAAAATTTTTAATATTTTTAATTAACAATATACTGTACTAAATGAATTTTATATAATGTATTAAATTTTCATAACAATAACCATAATTATATCTTCAATAGAATTTAGTACAAGTAAATTTCAAAATCACTTTAGTGGACACTCTCCTACAATAGAGGAGTACTTTACGTTTAAAATTGGCGCCTACACGCCAACGCTATGGCCGAAGGTCAAACAAAATAGCTGGTGAAAATCAAAGGCACCGCCGGTTTTGTCCTTTCTGGTTATTCTGTGATAGAGACGATCCAGTGGATTTCAGAGAGATGATAGAGACTATTCAGTGGATTTCGAGGAGATGATAGAGACGATTCAGTGGATTTCGAAGAGATGATAGAGACGATTCAGTGGATTTCGAAGAGATGAAAGAAACGATTCAGTGGATTTCGAAGAGATGCACTGTTTCACCGCACTTACTCTGCTTTTATTTATATTTTTCACAAACACTTTTCACTACCTGGTATAACGTTGACGACGATCTCCAGGGCGTTGCTCGACTACGTACGAATTTTACGTTCGTTGTCTACAAGCGATGATCCCCCTTTTGCTATCGGCTACGATTTTTACACCTTTTGTGGTTGCTTTCTTCTACTAGTGTCTATTGTGGTTGTTTTCCTTCAATCGGTACCCCACACCTGACACCACTTTTGTTGGGAACTTAGGTTTACAACAAACTTAACTTAGGTTTTGAAACAACTTTTAACTTTTTAATAAATATTAATTATATTAAGTACGGAAGTACAATTACTCCTTTTCACAACTTCTTCTTTTTACCACTACCTGATTACTGTCTTTTATTAATTTTTAACCAATGAAATTTAGATCACCTGACGAATTGAACCAATGAAATTGCACTTAGTAACAAGCTCAAAAATGCGTGTCCATGATAAAAAGAACATGCAACTAACAATTGTTATACATTGCGAAATACAAGTTCTTGGTAACGCAACCCGATTCCTTTCTTGACATTTTTATCTTTATCTAAATTTACTTTACCAATAAAATATAATAATATTTATGAACTTTACAACAGGGGTATGTATATAAGTTGTACCGGAAATTGTCTCGGTCACTTTTGTCACTTGTAACAGACAGCGAGTCGTGTAGAGTAAGAGTGTAGTAGTGTCCTTTTCGACATTTTGAAAAAGATTTTAATTTGGAATTTTGTCAAATTTGGTCAGGTCGTGGACGTTTTCGCAATTGGCGGATCATTCACTCGTCTCTTAAATCAATAATTTGTTTTTATTAACGGGATTCCCGGATTAAGAAACGGGCTGCTGATTTTGTTTAAATAAATTATATTTCGCCTCTTAACAACGTGTGAGGTAAGCGAGTACCGAAATTCTTCTATTTTGTTAATCAGTTTATAATTGCATACAATTTTGTGATAAGATAGAGAAAAAGAAATTAAGAAAAGAAAATAATTAAAATTGTGTCATACATTAGATTAGAAAAAAAATAAAGGTTCTTGCAGAAAAACCAATTAATTAATTATAAATATGTAAAATTGATTTAAGTTTAGATTAGGAAAAATAAAAGTTCATGCATTAAAAAAAAATAAAACTTATTCGAATTTAAAGCTAATTATGGGAAACCATTTTTAGGCGGCAACTGTACGGCATACATTTATCTATTATTGAAAGTCTCGTGTGATGTCGACGATATTATGATTTCAAATACCTCTGGAAGCCATTTTTGAAGTTCGAAAAACCTGTAAAAAAAGATCAGTGTTGAACCATCACGTTGAAGAAGTTTGGATCGTTTCCTTCCGTCTCAACCATCAACTGAGGATTTTCTCTCTGAAGTAATTTTTTTATTGGACATCTAAAGGTCAGAACATTGAATCTTAATAATTTGTTTTATTGTAAAAGAAAGAAAAAACTTATCTCAAATTTTGCTAAAATTTTTTATTTGCCTTGTAAAATTTTCATTATAATAATTAATTTCCTTTTAAAAAATTGTTCATTAAGAAAAAAAAAAACTTTAAATTTTATTAACTTTTGGTTGTATAAAAAAATAGTAATACATTTTATAATTTTTTAAAGATTGTTTGGGGTTTTCATCTCTTTCTTTTTTGATTCGATTTTCATTTAAATTTTAAATTTACCACAAAATCATTGAGCTCATCAAGTAAGAATTTATTTTTGGCTTTTCATTCTCAAGCAGTAAAAATTAAAAAAAAAATAATTGTTTACTTAATTTTTTTTAATTCCTTCGGGAATAGTCATAAATAGTTTTTTTTATTTGTTTTACTTTGTTTCATTTGTTTTTTTTTATTATATAAATCGAGCTTTGTCTAAAATTTTGTCGTTGTTATTATTGTATCTTAAGCCTATTCCATTTCATCTTCATTTCCTCGTTGGTGAACGACGTGGTGTTAACGAGGTGGCGCCTTAAATAAATAACGAACCTCCCCGTCTCCTTTGGGTTTAGCTGAGTAACCGCGTCAACAACCATTTTTTTTTTAGGTGATACAATAATTTCATTTAGACGATTTTGGGTGGTCAATATTTTTTTCCCTTGTATTAATAGTAGGCGTAACATCTTTATTTTAGATTTTATTTAATAAGTATAAAGGTGTTTACAATTCGATGTTAACTTTTGATCTAATTTATCGATCGTTGATTACCAACATACTATCCCTGTCTAACAACTGGGTAATTTGAACTTCAACCTCGGTTGATTGGTTCGTTTCCGTAAAATTCGGTAATGAAGACTAAAACATTCGCGATGAATGCGAATGTTTGGTAATTTATCGAGTTTAGACATAATACACGATCACGCCGACGACGGAAAAATATTGATTTGTAGTTACAATTTTAATCTATTTATACTTATTGGTTGTTTTGGAGGTTTTGTCCTGTCGATATCTTTATAACTACCGCAGAAAAAAATTGAGAACGTCGCCGCGTTCCGAATACACCTCAATATTTTCGGTAAGAGTTGCCTGACACTTGAGCCATAAAGAAACTGTAGCAGGAATACTAAGCGTTCATCAAGGTGCTCAATTTGCCCAAAACCTTTAAAGTGTTCAAGTTATAATAGATTTTATTGGACATAATTGATGGGGAAGGGTTCATTTGTTGGAATTTAGTTACTACATCTTTTATTTCGAGTTTGTATAAACCTTGGTTTCAAATAAAATTAATTGCACGGTATTACTCTATTATAATAATACAAAGATGTAATTAGTTTATTGCACTTGCAATTGATTTTCGGCTTACACTCAATTAAACAAACCAAATATTGATAATCTTAAATCTCCTCGTCTTACCCTCTTTGTTACAAAATTATTCATATTTCTCGTACGAAATGTAAATAAACACGTCTAGAAGACGAAGTATTGGATGTTTTTTACGTATGAGGGTCTGGCTTAATAGAAAACAAACTCTGTCGTCTGAGCCCCTCAAAAACTAACCGACCTGGTAAAATACTTTTATACTAAATGTTCTGCTACTGATAGTAACTTACAATGTACTATGTTCATCATACATTATGATTTGGATTGTTTACTTTGTTTTATTTAAAACCTATCCAGGTGGTTATGGAAAGAAAGAACAATTGCAGGCAATTTGACACAACATTAGACTCAACTACTGTAACTTAATTAAATGAATTAAATGTAATTGTTTGTTCACGTTTTTCTTTTAGAATTAATTCGATACCACTGTTATGTAGTAGTATATTGATGTAGTATATTGATCAATTAATATTATGTAGTAACATATTGATTATTAGAAGCATATAATTGTTTAATTTAATTCCGTTTTAATTTCGTTTCCTAGAATTATGCCTCACGATCCGAACTATTTCTTTGTTCAATTTTCTAGAAAACAAATGCAGATAATGCATTTATAATCACGTACGATGTTTCGATTCTAAATCGTGTGATACCATTTCAGCAGTTAGTATTCTTTTTTCTTATTGGTCAATCGTGACAATAAACTTCATTTTCATTGGTCACGTACGTCACCGAAACATCGTACCAGAATTGTCTTTAAATAGGGAAAGATCGTGAGGAGCGTCAGTCTTTTACTCTATTACCAGTCTTATTAAGTCGACTCATTTCTATGCTGTAAAAACCGTCTTCTAGTTCACGTAACTAGGTAATACAGATATTGTTAAATTGGGAATTTAAATATACATACAACTAGTTAAGGAGTTTGGGTTTTAATTTACCAACCTACCTACGAACTCACAACACCACTTTAAATTTACACAATTATTTAAAAAGAGCCATTGATTAAAGCATAGCAGTGATCATTGCTTGTGAAATAGTAAATTAAGAGGAACAAAGCGTACTTTATACTTTTAACCTAGCTGCTATGCATCAGAAGTTCTATTGCATTTTCCGAAGATTGTAAAACGTTAAAAAAAAACGAAAATTTTTTTTCTCAAAAAAATAAAATTCAGACTTATAAAAATGACGAAATTAGTACTCATCTGGTATAACCGGAAGTACAAAATAATTTCTTTTGTGTCCTAATAATCCGCTTTTCTAGCCTAATTATGCATTCCAAATGGTTTGCTTAATAATAAATAAAAATATGGGGTGAGCTACTTTTGAGGGACACCCGGTATTTAAAAAAAGAAAGAAGAAGAAGATCATCCATCCACGCTAAATAAAAATCACTCAATCTCCATTCATCATTAAACAAACATGTATACAATTAGTTACAATTTATACAATCTTTTCTTTTCTTTGAAACATAGGTTTTTGAAACAACCCTGGAAAAAAAGACGTTAAGCTATTTCGTCAGAACTATAATTCCCATATCACTTTGGGCCAGTATTTCCAAAGGAAATTTGCTGTATTTTCTTGTTTACGTCAACATTCCTATGTCTGTGAACAGTCTAGATTAAAGTCAGATTTCTTTTTGCTAAAAAAAGAAGTCAATTCATCGAAGTTATACATTTTTTTGTATTATATAAATTGTAAGTTGTTTAGACTTACCGATTTAATTTTTCTTTACTTCACTTACTTCAAAATAATTTCTCCAGATCTTGATTATTCTTTTGTTAATTTTTTTCCGAAATTTGTCGTTTAATTATTAGTTTTTTTTAAGATGCGTCAGTGTAGTAGGGGAATTGTTCATTTCAGTTTTGATTACGAATTTTTGTTGGTTTTCATTGACGTTATATTACGTTATATTATATTTCAGGTTTTTTTGTTATCCCCTTATTATCCGAGACAACTCTTATTTTTTTTATTATTGTCGAACAGTTACATACATATATATATAGCGAGTGAGTTATTAGTATCCCGGCGGACGACAGTTTTTTAAATGGAACCACCCAATATATTTTATCATATTATGATTACCACTAAATTTGTTAATACAACCATGTATGCTACTAATAAATCGAGTTTATGGTTTCTGTGATATTCAATTATTTCTTTAAAATCTGTACATTGCAGTATCTTTTTAAAAATGATATAAACACGGCATTTTTTCAGACATTTCTTTGAATCCCTGCCAGATAATAGTCTAAGTACATGACACTATCCACAGACATGAAATACGCCATACAGCGTGTTCATAACGTTTAGCTACTTTTGATGTTTTTCAAATAGCTTTTTCTGAAGTTGGTTAAATGGAACACCTGTATATTGTATGCTGGTTGAATTGCCCACCAGATTCCCTTTAATTAATGGTAAGTATGATATATATCTAACTTTAATACTTTTCCTGATGTTTAGGATTTTTTTTTAGGATTTAAAAAGAGGTGTGATAAAATATGCCATTATTGCACTTAATATTATATTCTGTCTATTTTTATCAGTTTTTGTTTTTCCTTTTATTATTTGATTAATACTTTATAATGTAAAATAATTCTTCTGTCTAATATACCAAATTTTTATGCGACTTGGTACTTTATAAAACTTACAAAGAATTGTGTAATAAGATATCTTGTTGTGGTACCATACAAATTTGTTTTTTATATTTTTATCAGGTTTTGCTTCTTTATTTATCAATAATAATATTTTGCAAAAATTTCCAAAATTAAGTAAACATTACATTTAAAGTACATGTGAGCCTGTCGGTTTCGTCATAGATGTAGATCAACTTATTTAATTCTTCTTTTATTTTGCAAAATATTTGTAATGAATAAATGATCTAAACCTGATAAAAATTCAAAAAATAAAATTATATTGCATCACAATTGTATATTCTATAACATGAATCTTTTTCAATTTCATAAAGTACTAAGCCGCAGTTAAGTTGGATATGTGGCAGCAAAATTATTTTACGAATGCGACCTTAAGTACGGAAGGGTTGTAAAACGACTATAAATGCCATGTACGGTGTCTCCACCTAAACGTAAATTTATGTATTAACTACCGTCTCTTGAAGGCGTGATTTATTTAAACAATGTAACCATTTAAGTTTGATGTAGCACATAATATGTGCTATAGGATTTATATTAAAAACCTTATTTGCAATTATTGTTACCTTAAATATTTTTTGACCGTATTTTTTCAATGTCCTGAGACAAAAATCAAACTTATTTAAAAATAAAAATCATTTTAAATTACTTTCGGATATAATCGTTATGGAAATAAATTTACCCAATCAACTATTTAAATATTTGGAGTGAACCATTAATAAAAATTATTATAAGCATTTTATTGTTTATTTAGTATATACAATTTTTAATTCTCTATAGTACACTCTATAGTACTCTATAGTTCTCTATAGTACATGTACATCTCTCCATATCTCGCCCCTATCACCTCTCTCATCCATTTTTTACCCACGCCCCTCTCTCAAAAAACCTGCTTCCTGTCCATTGCCTCCTCCCTCAGCTCGCTACACCCTTTCAGCATGTGTTCCAGCATCTCCCAATCTTTACCACATAGCCTACACCTCCTCTCAACATCGTCCGCCCTGTATCTATTTCCTCTCTCCTCATTGCCACAGCGGAATCTGGCCACCAATCTCTTCCCTTCGTCATCCCCCTCCATCAACAAATACTTTGGCCGCTCCTTTGTCTCTATCTCCCTATACCCTTCATTGTATCTCCTTTCTCGTATCTGTAACCTTCTTTCCTGCTTCTGTATATCCCTGTCCCTATCTCTCAGTTCCCTCCACATTTCGACTCTTTCCGCTCTACTGTTTTCGATGCCAATTAGTACGTATCCCACCCTTCTATAATATTCTTTCCTGTCTCTTTGCCCATAGATCGGCCTCCTCCTCTTAATTTCCTTTCAGCATTCTCCCAGGATCTTGAACTGCGGTCTTGTTTCTATCATTTCCTCATACTTCACCGCTCTTCCAGGAAGGAAAATATCCTTCCAGGACCCTCATCATCTCCTGCATCTCCCCCGCCTCTCTAGCCACGACCACCAAATCGTCCGCATACGCCAAGGCGTGTATCTTTATTCCTCCAATCACCACACCACCCATTTGCCCCCTCGCAAGTTTCTTTTTCAAGTCCGTCGTATATATTGCAAATAGTGTGGGACTAAGCGGGCACCCCTGTCTCAAACCTTTTGATTTACATCTTATTCACGCTCCCTATCAGTTGTTCTGTGATACCTTCCCTCCTCATTACCTCCCAGAGCTTCTCTCTATCTACGTTATCGAATGCAGCCTTCAGGTCAATAAACAATCCACATAGCTTTCCCCCCCCCCCCTTCTTGTTCAACTCCCTATCTATCAGGTGTTTCAGAATATTGTCAACTGCCCCTCTTCCCTTCCTGAATCCCGCCTGCCCATCCGGCAACTTCCCCCACTCCATTTCCTCTTCCAACCTCCCCAGCAGTATCTTTGCATAAATTTTGAAATTTGTGTCCAGCATAGTAATCCCTCTATAATTGCTCACAACCATTTTATTCATACGTCGTTTATTACCTTCCATAGCTTCTTCTTCACTGTCTCCGTCGCCTCCTACCACGCTTCATTGTGGATCTCATCCTCTCCTGGCGCCCTTCCCCTCTTCGGTCCCCTCAACACTGCTTCTATTTCTTCCCGTGTTATATCTTCTCCTCCTTGCACACCTCGCTCTCCCTCTCCCATTGCCCTCTCTTCCACCCCTCCCAACAATCCCATGAAATAGGTTCTCCATTCACTCATTTGTATATTTCTGCTGACTTTCTCTCTTCCCTTCCTCATCCTCTTTAAGTATCTCCATACTTCATTGTCCCTTTCCTTCAGCTCCCTCTTCTTTTTCTTGCATTCTTCTTTGTAGTTTCTTCTGGCCTCTATATATACCTATCTCTACCTCGACGGAACCATTAATATTACTTGTGCTATTAAAATATAATATCATTTGCAACTCACCGTTCTTTATAACCTTATCTGTAAATTTTTATTTTAACCTTCTCTTTTAGAGTTTTGTTAACACCTTTTTCAAAACAATTCTATTTTACATGACAAGTTTGTCCTAAATTGGTATAAAATACTAACTTATTCAAGACACAAGACACGATTGTCTTCTTTGTTTATATAGAACAATCGCATTGTTTATAAAACAAGAAATGAAGTATCAGTTTAGTACTTTAAGTGTATTTTCAATCATGATACCCATACACCATTAATATTTTGAATCTTTGTCGTTCGCTAATTGTGCCATATTTGTTTATAATGGCCAATTGTGGCCAATATGGGTCAATTATAGCTTATACTGCCTTTTTTAATATTAAAAGCTGTCCACGATATTATTTCAACGCCTACCAAAGTTGTATTTGCTGATTTTATATTTTAGAAAATGCAGTTTTTCTCAATTTTTTTCTTATACAACCATATGATTTAATATGTTGGTCGTATAGAAGGATTTATAATCTATTAGAATGCATCCCAAAAAATCTTATGCATCACTTCTAAAATAATAATATTGGTTGTTATAGCAACGAACCAAAAAAACAACAAAAACAAAGACACATCGCCTGAAGTTGCGCCACAATTAATAAAGAAACTTTTACATGAAACATTCTTCTTTAAAACCACGAACTATTACAACAACTAGAAAAAACTGTGGAGTTCGTAAATCAATCTCAGATAATGGGGCCAACCCGAGCCTAATCACTCACCTTATTATTTCGCTCTTACATTTTTACAGCAGATAATATATTGGATTATTGTAATTATAAAATTGAAACAAATTGTTATGATAAATAAACAGGTAAGAAACGGGTCATTTCCTGCAGTAGTTTCCGAGAATATCTATTGGACGACTTTATACGGTTCTCATGCAGTTATGATAAATAATATGAAAAAAAATTATCAGAAAAATCGCTTAAAAATGATGCGTTCTACATCACTATACACCTCTGATCCAGCAGATACCGGACAATCCGTATATATTCCTGTTTTTGTAGAGTCCAAAGCAAGAGAAGTTGAGGTTTTTTTACAAAGATAATGAAATGGTTTTGCTCTCCGCTATAAAACCTCAGTTGTTGGAGATTTAAACCAGAAACATGTTTTGCAGAAATATATCCAAATCCGGAAGAATCGTTTAATTTCAGATGCGAAATTCTTTTTTTGAAAACTTTTCTCAAAGTTTCTCGCAAGAGACCTTCCCCAATAAAATGGATAAAAGCCACATAGATAAAAGAATTCACAACGTGCCAATATTTCGAACCAAACAAAACCAAAATTTAAATCACTTGCGATCTTATTTTCCATGATACTGATTATATTAAAAGGTGATCTCTTTTCCTATAAACAAGACTTTTAAAAAGTGTTTTATATGAAAACACAAATAAAAAAGTATACCTGCGCAAAGTAAAACTTATAACACCTTCTCTCTTCTAAAAGGAGTTGAGAAAAAGAAACGCCAATAATAAATCGTTTAAAGAAATAAAAGAAAAACTTAGGTCGACCAGAACTATGTTGCAAAGATTATTAAACAAAATGTAAACTTGAAAAAATTAATTAATAAACGATTAATAGAAAACAAAATGTAATTATTATAAACAAAATTGCAACTCAAAATCATCACAAATAACAGCATCACAGTACAAGAGGATAAACTAAACAATAACTTCACATTATAGCAAAAAAATTCATATTGATTTTATTAAACCATATCAATTTTAATAAATCTCTGAAAAAATCCTAAACTTGTTTTGGTAATATCGTTAAATACCTATTGATAAAGTTTCTTCCAATAACATCGTAAGAGATATATAAAATGAAAAGCTTTGGTTTGGCTTAAACGATGTACTTTATTTATTTATTAAAATCTTCGGTGCGACACGTGTTTCGCCAGTTACGGCATTAACAGTCACGACAACATATAGAAAGATGAGAGAACCAAGTCAATATTTATAAAGGTTTATATGTGATTAATAATTACCATCAATGGGCATGTTGTTGAAACAAGGAGATGAAAGGATCTTTTAAATATATACATTATAGTTATTATCAAACTTTATCAAAAAACTTTACCATCAAAACTTAATTGACTTGGTTCTCTCAACTTTTTATATGTAGTCGTGCCTGTTAATGCCGTAACTGGCGAAACACGTGTCGCTTCGAAGACTTTAATAAATAAATAAAGTACATCAATTAAGCCAAAGCAAAACTTTTCATTTTACAGTTAAATACCTGGTTTTAAACCTTTATTTACATCCGTTCTGAATGTTAAGAATTTTTGGGATCTTTTGTTTGAGAAAGCAAAATTTATGACACTTCAAAGGTTGGGGTGAGAAAAAAATTAAAAGTAGATTTTTTTTCCGACCACGTCTTTAACAAAAACAACGGCCAAAGAATTTAGTGACTAAGAAAACTAAATAATATATGCACTGCATAAACATTTTCTTTGGTGGTAATGATCTAATGGTTGTTAGTAAGCCTAAAATTAATAAATGGATTCTATTTACCAAATTTAGCGACCCCTTAAGTAAGATGGAAGCCGAAGATCCAGCGTCAGTCATTTACTTTATATAAATGCATGCGTGTACCGCAATTATAAGCAATTGTTATTCCAACTACCAATAGTACTCAAATCGTCGACGCGGATCTTGAATTATTTTTCTGTAAATTAAGTTTAATTAAATTGTATTAAATAAAAGTTTAGTAATGAATCGCTCTTTTATTTAAAAAGCTTAATTAATTAGTTAAAAAATGTAATTCCATTACAAGAAATTTGAATACGTCCTGGTATTATTATTTCAGGATTTGTTGAGGTTTTCACTGTCTTGTCCCACGCGACGTACCGAGAAGTTCTTACGAAACGACTAATTGTCCAAGTTTTTAATTTTCGGTATCCCGCATATAATGAATTGAATTATGCAAATGCAAATAATGAAAACAACATTTTCTAAAAATGTTGAAAGCAACTTGGTTTGACGCTTAATATAATTCTTTATAATGTAGGGTAATTTAAAATTTTTTCTTCCGCTCGTGTAGTAATTATCATAGGTATAATGCAAAGATCGTAAAAGATCGAAATCCTGTTTGGTGAAAAAAAATCAAATTTGAAATGGTTGTAACGTGATGTATTCTTAATAGTAGGCATATTTGATTTTATCATTTTTTTTTTCAAAATGCTGTTTAGGATTTCGGCTGGAAGGATTTCAACGCGTTTTAACCGAAATATATCAAATAATTTCGGTTGTCGAATTTCGTTATCAGGTTTTCAAAATGATCTTTTCCTAATATTTATACAGTATGTGCCCGGATTGAGTTACAAACAGCAAAAAAAAATTATTACTGATTTTTGAACCTTATCTCATCATAAATAATGCGTCCGACATGTTCAAATCACCAAATCTCACAAATTATTTACTTTTTATTTAAAGTAAAATAAATCTTATACCTTGACATGATTTTTCCAAGCGATAATTATTACTCAGTACTATATCTCGCGGTTGTAAAAAACCCTCAGAAATATCGATTTCAAACAACATCGGTATTATTGGAAGCGTTAAGCGTTGTGTTTAATCGTCATGTGCGTGGCCATGTGATTCGCATTTAGTAACCGGCGTCCGATAGACGCGCCAAAGAAACTTTGTAAATATCGATCGTGAATCGTATGTTACGATTAAGGGGGCGTTTGAATGGCCATTTTATTTGAACTTTTACCTAACTTATAACTTTATATCAAATTATCATGGGAAACTAAATACACAGAATTGAAGTACACATATTTCTTTACTCATTAAAGTATTCTTCTACAAACTCGCTATATTTGAGACGTAAAAATAAAGCGACAAAAGTCGCTTTACAAACAAATATACGTCTACTCTATCTCGTAAAAACGAGAAATTAAACATTAAATTGAGATGCCAATGAGTCTGATAAAATGTAGGAAGGGATTATTGGAGATTAGGAGTAAATTTGAATTGTAATTATCTCGAAAATTGGATATAGCGAAAAATGTGTGATTTCGTCATAACATTGGGAATTTGTAATGAAATCTGTATAAATTTGTAAATCAAAACTTTGCCATCTGTTTCATAGATGGCGCTAATTATTAAATTAATTTTAAATTTAATCGATATAGAAAAAGCAATATTAATGCAAAATAAAAGGCGAAACATTGTAACATAAATAAACTTTATTATCCAACAGCGGATAGAATAAAATATATAATACATATAAAAATTAGTGTATACTATAATATAACATGAAAATTATTATTTGCTAAGCAGTATTACATAAAAATAATGTTTGGAAGCTATAATCTCAAAAGCCTCCATTTTAAAATTATGGTTACGGAATAAAATTTTACAAAAGAAACAATTAACTTTGTAATTAATTTTACATTTGATCAAAATTTGAATCCTATTCTTTTACTAATATTGCTGCAAATATATTTTTTAATTAAGTTTATAGTGACATATTCTTTAAAGGTATAAAATATGTTTGCTTGTACTGATTATAACAGCTTTTCTCCATATAGATCGGCCCATACTCCAATAGAGTCCAGATATAATGGAGTGAACAAAAAAACAAAATGTTCAGAAAAGATTGGGCTATCGTTTGATTCCAGGTATTACAAATTTCGAAAAAGACAAGTTTCCCTCATGCTTGCACCCCGTATATGCTCAAGTTAAACTCTAAATGAAAATTTCTATCGCAGGCTTTTAAGAAGTATAAACCTTTCGACCAAAAAAAAAATAGTGGCTAGTTGTTTCTTGTCGGTCAGTATACATACACAAAAAAGACAACATGACATTATAATTTTGTTGGTTCTATAATTTCTAGAAGCATGATATCCATATAACATAGCTGTAATTTTGGCAACATCACGTTTTTCTATAATTCTACATCTCGTTCAATTATTTCAACGAATAGTGGTTGTACCTGCAATCAAAAAGTTATAATTATTATTATAATATAATAAACTTAGGTAGTGTAATTCGATAAAATTTGATATGGGCTTCTTATGTTCGGTTAACCTTTATCTGTTTCTATTCTTCTTTTTTTTTTTCAATTTTCAATAAAATCAGGTAATAGCAATATTTCCTTTGTTATTATTTTTTTTTGTTTCAGCAGCCGAATTCGAGATCCCTATGTCCTAACTTTTCCTAGTATACATTAGAGGTCGTTAATCAGTTATTTTAAATTTCGATATCTACTTTAACTTTAATTTACATTTAAATTTTTCCAAATCATTAGTTTCTTGAGATAGTGGATTTTTTTATTGAAAGGGGTGTTTTGGGAATTAAATGATAAACTTTTATCACTTTATATAGTATTTACTTTGACTTTTCGTCGTGAGAGTTACGAGAGAGGGTATGATTTTTTTTTGAACCAAGTATAAATTGGGACGGGTTTTGAGACTCTCTCTCTTTTGAGTGACAATTCTCTTCGCCGGTGGTGAACGAAATCTGCGACAAGTATTAATCAGCTTAGGATGACATTTTGGGAAAATTTTGGTGAAATTTTTGGAGTCTTAAGGCTAATCCGAGGGCATCGGAAATATTACCTGCGTGGAAAAATCGGGGTTTAGTATTCTCTAGTACCCGACCCGGATATTTTAACCGGATTTAATTATTCTTCACTACATTTTAATCTTTTTTTTGGCGTAGACCTCGACCATCTGAGGTAAGTCTTTTTCTGGTTTCTCGTAATTCTTCCCTTACTACATCTTTCGGGTTTTCCATTAATTCATTCCTCCACTCACTCCTTCTTCATCCACTATTTCATTTTGATCGACTCTAATGGGATTATTACGAGGTCTTTTTGTGGGAGAGCAATTTTTTTGGTTTTCTATTTGTTGGAATCCATTCCTTATCCTACGATCTCGAAGGAAGCTGCTGAGGAATATAGTTTTATCACCTTCTCAAAAAAAAGGAGTTGGCCTGCAAAGAAAAAAAAAGAAAGAAGACAACTTAAGGTCAGATCAACAATTAACTCAACTTTGAAATTTTATTATCATTTTCATTATTGCCTTACAAGTTAATTATTTTTTTTGTGTATACTTATCTGAAAAGAATCTAGTTAAAAAAAAGGTGAAATTTAACCAAAAGAAAGATACCAAATAAGGAATAGTTGTTATTTAAATTTTGATTTTTTTTTTGTTGAAATCTTGTAACATTTTCTTTTTTTTTGTACAAGAATTTAATTGGTTTTTTTTTTGAATTCGTTCATCTTGATTTTTTTTTATTTACATAAGGTTCTGCGCAAGCGCTTGGGGTAGACAGTCGGTGTCGCGAATTTAAACAATCATTCAATTTTTTTTTTAATCAGTCTTTTTTTTCTTTTAACCAATTAAGAATTCTTATTATTTTTTTTGAATTATTATTATTAATTTAGAACTTTGGCCATACCCTTTATTTGTTTTCTTTTTAATATATCTCATTTTGCTCACCTGAATTTATTGAGTTGCTTTATTCTTTTATTGTTGTTACTGTTGCCTGCTTTATTATTGTTCGATCCTGTGCCCGTTGCGTATTTTCAGATTGTGTGGCGCCTTAAATAAATTGAACCTCCCCCTTCTCCGAAAGAGCGTGCCGGGGAGTTCGCAACAAACCGGGTTGGGGTTGAATAATAATTTAGATTGTTTTGCGTGTATAGTGTACTCTCGGATAATTTTGAGGCGTAACAGGCTATTATAAGAAAATACTTAATTGATAAAAGTAATTATGGTTTCTATTCAGCCGTATTTCTCCGTTAACATTTTCTAAGCATACATTTTTTTTACTTCTTGGCTTCGGATAATGTCATTCCAGTTTTATGAGCTCTTTATTTCAATAATGGAATCGTCGTCTATAAGTCCTATATATCAGATAATAATAATTACTTGTAATTTCTAAGTAAAGCTTGACAATACCATCCGGTGATGCTCCCAAAAAGCCATTATCAGTATCTATAAATAAACCAGCAGTCTTTACTATAATGCCAAACTCAAGTTGGAAGCAGTAAGTCGTCGTTTTCTTTCCTGGATTATATTACAAGAATACTGTCCAACAGTTTGCTCCGATATTTCAATGCGTCGTTCTGGTGAAACCTGATAGTAATTTCAATTTTAATTTTAAAATAATATGCTAGTTCTACGAGAGAATGCTTCTACGAGATGCAATTACTACATATACATATTATAGTTAAACACATTAAACGACCTGTACTTCTAAAATGTCAGGAGTACGTCTGAAAAAATAAGATATATGAAATAAAAATGTATATTCCTTCTTAAAGCCCTTCTACGAAATTTGAAATTAACCTGCAGCGACTGTAAAATTCTATCAGACTTGGAGGCAACCTCTGATGCCGACAGTTTCAACGACCTACATTACAAAAATCAATAGTTATTATTTTTATATAATAATTAGCGATAATTTGGAAAAAATAAAATACTTTCATTGTAGCGCAATGCTCTTATATGTGCTCGCGATTGGAATGAACCTCTCTGAGTTCAATTCAACAATTTTCCGCAAATTAATTTTGCCAGCAACGACATATACAATTCCGCCTTATTGTTTACTTCATTATGAATCAGTTTATGCGCTTTTTTAATACGTTTAAATTTTTTTAAAGTCTTTATTTAAATTACAGAAGTAACTTAACACTAATCGCGTATCGAGTGTCGGCGATTTGAGACGACACACGCGGACGACTTTTTAGATGTTTTGCTTTTGTCAACATCGTATGACTTTATTGCTTTGTCAGCAGCGTACGACAATTCAATAAACTCGTGTTAATTTCCTTATTTAGTCAACGGGTTTGGATGTTGTAATTATATTATTATTATTTATCTACAATTGTTCTCTATGTAATTGAGCCTTTAAAAGGTTTTTTCAAGGTCAAGGGCCTTGGGTTTTCTCTATTATGTTCTTTTAATAATCATTTTCGTTATTCTTTGATTCTTTCTTGATAATTTTGATTATTATCAATTTCTTGTTCACCATTTTCTTATTTATGTTAAGAAATTATTTGTTTATGTTATTTATTTTGTTTCATTACTGGATGCTTCACTGGGCTTGTCCCGTTTTCATCTCAAATATAATAGATAAATAATTTTACAAATTGTTTAAGAGTAACCGATTTTTTTGACAAAAGTATCAAACAGCTTTCGATAACAATTGTATGCAATATGTGTCGATCAGTTCGTACCAGAACGTCAAAAGACTCGATATTATCGTTCTGAAATCTACTGACAACTATAACGTACGAGAAACCGGACATAAGTCTTTGCAGACGTTGTTAACCGCAAGAGAAAGAATCGGATATAAGTAATATCGTAGGCTCCGAAAGAATTTATTTAGTACAGTTTTAGCGACAGATTTAAATAGTGTTATTATATTAATTAACATATACAATATTTTATTCAATTATTTAGCCATATTTAAATTCAATTTGTGCGTATATAGTCATATGGTTTCTATGACTACATATCATAAATTCAACTTTTAAAATTTTTAATTTTAACATAAATTTTTTATTCCAATTTTTACATAAAAATGGGAATAATTAAATGTCTTTTATATTTAGATAAATAAACGCGATTAAAAATAACGAAATAAATAATAAAGGTGCTAGTTTTTGTTTACTATACAAACAAAATTAATAAAAAAAATAATGCTCAAAAAAATAAGATATACAAAAAAACTCTTTCTTTTTTTTACCAATCTCGCCCCTCATTTTTTTTAAGTGGGTTAATGACGGATCTGCTTTCCAATGACAGCGACGTAATCGGGAACTTTTTGTTGGAATCGAAATGTTACTCTGAGATGAAGAGGACAGGAAAACTGCTATAATTACTACTTATCATTCCCTGATCATAATCGAAGTAACGCCATCACGATATCCTACCGTGGCTCTAATCACAGAAGTGTAAATCCACACTGTCATCCTGGGATTTAATCCCCAAGTATTAAGTACCCTTTAGCCTTTCGACACTGCCAAGGAGACATCGCAGTTGACTCCTCACGAATTTGGATGAAACTTTTTGTGGTGAATCTGTATTGAATATGTATCACTTTTACCAGAGGTTTTGATACAATGGCCCTTATAAGAGACGTAGTTTATTTTTAAAGTAACAAATTCAAGTTTATGTTTATAATACAACATTAATCTTTAATGGTTATTAATCAATTAAACAAGTTAAAATATTGTAATAAAAAAATGTTTTATCTTCTAATTTTTTAAATAAAACCGACAATATGCATAGACACAGTACGTCTAGTATAGTTTATGTGACCATACGTCCCGTTTTGAACGGGTTCTTCTGTTAGTAGTCCCATCGTCCCGAATAAACTCTAAAACGTCTCGTTTTCATAATCACAGAAGTGCATAAATCTCATTAAGTATCTAGCTGTATTTACACTGCTATTTTATTAGTAATATTTCGTTTCTTTGTTTGCGAGACCTATATCAAACATGCCTAAATGTAAGTGTACATTTTTTTGAAACTTGTAGAGGGGTAAATAGAAAACGTGTACACAATATTTATACAAAACCGAGCACATTGTATGCAAGATTAGATAACTATTTTAGACTGCTAATCTTCAAGTCTTCTAATAGGCATTCATCCTAATAGTTACTCTTCTAATAATTAGTCATCCAATGCCCGAATATATTGAAGTTGTTTTTTGGCAATCCCAGCTCCGAATGCTGGTTATATTTTGTGCACGCCCAAGAAGTTGGTTTTCATCAAGTCGCTTTAAATACCGAAGGACAAAATATATCAGCAATGGATGTGAATGTAACAAACCGTTTAAAAAACAACTTGTCTTTAGAAAAAAATCAGTTTTTATCCCACACGTTACACGAAATTTATTAGCAAAGTTGATCAAAATCAGAGCTTGGCTAACTGCTTGAAAAAAGTAGTCGAGTATAATTACTAACTATTTCCACGAAAATAGAAGCATAGAATAATTACAACTACTACAATTAGTAGTTAAAATCGGTTGAATTTAAATGCTGGAAGCATGCGGATTATATAGTCAAATTGTATTAGATAATAACATTATTTGCTGTTTATCTTGCAATACAAGATTTAGTGTATCTTGTGTGTAAAAGCTTTTACCAATTTCTTCACTTTTAATTCGGTTATCCCAACATCTTCATGGAGAAATTGCCTTATTTGCTGCAGTATGATACATAAATTATTGAATGGACAGTGGAATGCCGCCATCAGGTTCTTCTTCCTCAGCTGATTTTTGAAATACACATCTCTACCATTTTGCTAATAAATTACAAGGATATGCAATCCTTAGAAAGTATGGACTCAGCATTTTTGATAGAAATGCTCTTTAGTGTTTTGGAATTAATCGTTTTTCACTGCAGATAGAACGAATAATCTTTCCGATTAGCGAATCTCTTACCAATTCGGATTTCAAGGGACATAATGCAAATTTTACGTTTTTCAATTTTGTTCAAATTACCAGGGAATTCGGATTTGTGGTTGTATGAATTAGCAACGCTTTACTGTACTTCTTTAACTACATAATAAGATGCAGTTGTAATGCCTAAAAGGGATTGGCTTGCACTCTCCAAAAAAAGTCTGGTAAAACAAAGTTTGTCAAGCAGTATCTAGTCTTTAATTGGCAGTTTTAAACTTTTTTCAGTTTTTTGTTAGTTTTTAGCTTTTAGCAGATATGATGATGTTATATTTTGCCAACAGTATTTGATATTTTGGAAAGAAAATTTAATTTTATAAACAGTCCTTCGCTTTTCACCACAAAAATATCTTCTGCCAGCAGTATTTAACCTTTAATTAACAGTTTATGGACTTCTTGCGTAAAGATTGTGCATTTTGTTCAACAGTATTGAATATTTTCAAAGCATAGTCAATTGGTTTATCAACAGTATCCAGTTTTTACAAACAGTTTTAAAAGTAGTATCAAATCCTTTGGAAGCATTTCGAGTCTTCCAAGGGCAGTATCAAATTTTCTGGAAGTAGTATTAAGTCTTCTAAAAGCAATATCAAGACTTCCGGAAGTAGTATCAAGTTTTCTAAAAGCATTTCAAGTTTTTTGGAAGCAATAACAAGCCAGAAGCAGTTTAAATCTTCTTCAGGTTTTCTAGAAGCATTTCAAGTATTCTAAAATCATTTCAAGTCTTCTGGGAGCATTTTAAGTCTTTTGAAAGTAATAACAAGCCATCTAGTAGTGCAAATCTTTTGAAAGCAATATTAAATTTTCTAGAAGCCTTTCATGTCCTGTGAAAGCAGTATCAAGTTTTCTAAAAACATCTCAAGTCTTCTGGAAGCTTTTCAAGTCTCCTTGAAGCAGTATTAAGTTTTCTATACGCAATATTAAGTTCTCTGGAAGTAGTGTCAAGCTTTCTAGAAACATTCAAGTCTTCTGGAAGCATTGCAAGTCTTTAGGAAACTGTATCAAATTTTGTAGAAGCTGTGTCAAGTCTAACTTAAAACCAAATTTTAATGATTTTAGACTGCACCTGATTATCGACAAAAGTACTTAGGTTTGTCCCGTTTTCAGTTTTCAGTTCAATAAAAACGGTCACGTTAAGTATAGTACTTCTTTTCTACAATAATTATTGCTTCAAGGAAGACTTTTTAGGGTTTCTGTTGGTGTTACTTAGGTTCCAAATAAAATTTCTCATCATAATCTAATTCACCTGATCGACCGTGAGTCACGTGATTCATGTATGATGTTCACGTCAGTGGCGTACGTAACCCGTGTGGGTCTAGATCGTGACCGGACATCAGTGGGCATAAAGAGCCACTCACGCGCCCATCTCCGGTTTAAACGCATTTTGCTTCTCCCCGACTACTTGTATATATATATTGCTATCATTGTAAATATACATCATTGTGGAATTCTTATTTTGACGTTTATACAAGATTTCAGCCCGATTCAAAATATTTAAGGATTCTGATTAAAATAGAAGAAAAAATGAGAATCAAGTAATTCAATTTCTTTTATGATGATTGACTAATTTTGGTCATAAAAAAAAATCGCAAAAAGCCCTTCATTTTAGGTTTTAAAATGATGTTACGCCTTAAACGAAGCCGTCTGTGTACGAATTAAAATTCTGGTCTAGTATAGATGAAAAACAAAAGACGATAACGCTTTGAGGTTTTCAGCATTGGATTTTTTTAAGAGATGATGTGATTTCGATACAAAAATCTATGTATAGATTTTTAGATCTTGACGATCATGTATATCAGTTATCAGTTATGAGAACTTAAAAATCATCATTTATGTGTTATTAATAATGCGAGCAATTATGTGTACAACAATTGGGGTTATTAATAATTATTACATCATTATCAACAAAGAAAATCTTAATCTACTTAGGTCTGTGTTTTTGTCAAAGAATCCCCCAAAAAAACCCGGTTTATTTTTTTTCACCCCAAACTTTGAGGCGTCGTAAATTTTACCTTCTCAAACGAAAGATCCCAAAATTAACACCATTCACAATTGATGCAAATAAGGGTTTTAAACCAGGTATATAATGATGTCACAAGAACAAATTTAGAGTTGTTTTCACAGACTCGTTGAGTTTGAGAAGGTTTCTTATTCATGTTATTCATTCCTTATTCATTTTAAAATCAACATGAATAAGGCGAGGAAAAATGGAATAAAGACGAATTTTTTAAGTACCGCTCTTCATTTTTTGATTTGTTTGAAACTCCATCTTGCATGGTTGTTTACAACATCAAAAATTTTTATATTTATATTACTACGAAGTTTTCAATTAAACCAAAGTCGAGTCGTTTTTTCAATTTTTATTTTAGATTTTATTTAATAAGTATGAAGGTGTTTACAGTTCGATGATAATTTTTGATCTAATTTATCAATCATTGATTATCAACACCCTGTCTCTGTCCAACACTTGGATAGTCGTTTTGTTTAATAGGAATTAGGCGATTTGAACTTCATACTCGGTTGTTTGGTTCTCATACGAAATGTAAATAAACATGTCTAGAAGACGAAGTATTGTCGGGCTTGTAATAGAAAATAAACTCCTGTGTGTTTGATCGAGTTTGCAACGACGAATCAGAACTCAGAGAACATACTTTGAAATAAGACCAGTAACTGTCTAAGACGCGAAAATTTCGAAAAGACGTTCCTGACACTTGCTGGTATAAAGAAACAAGACTTTGAAGCAATACTAAGCGTTCATCGAGGATTTCAAATTGACATAAACCTTTGAATAGTTGAAATTATAACAGATCTTATAAGTTGCGATTGATTACTGGGTCCATTTTTTAAGTTTTAGTTATTACATATTTTATCTCGAGCTTGTAGAAACCTCTGATTTCAAATAAAATTACTTGCACGGTAATTTCTAAATCACCTAAATATTATGAGATCGTGATAATACAAAGATATAATTTATTTATTGCATTTGCAATTGATTTTTGTCTTACACTGAACTTATAAAACCTCAATATCTTAAATCTCTCCGTCTCTATCTAATTTCTTTGTTAAAATAAATTCGTATTTCTCGTGCGAAATGTAAATAAACACATCTAGAAGACGAATTTGATGTTTTTTCGTATGAGGGGTCGGGCTTAAAGCTCCTTAACCGAGATTGTCACGGTAGATTTCCAATTACTTCCTTATTTATTAATGAATTGGATTAATTTTTTGTACGTCATATTTCTATAATAGTTAAGAATCCGGGTCAACAAGGAAATATGAAATTTGAAACAGAAATGTTGTTTTATTTTCTAAAATAGTAAGATTTTAACGATTTTTTTTTTCTTGATCCGAATGTAAAACAATAAAATAGAAACATTATTCCTTATTCCGCAATTAGTAATTTATATTTTTACATTAAATTTTAATATTTTGGAATATGTTTTACTTCTCGGATCTCACGAGCGATGATTGGTTGAGAAAAAAACATGGGGGCTGTCTCTCCGGCGAAAAACAAGTTTGTAGACATATTTCTTCCACACATAAAGTAATTTAAAGATATGAATTGTTTTGGAAAGAAGCAATGTATCGAAAGTTAAATATATATGTAATACAAAAATTTAATACAAATCTGTAATACATATAATATTAAATATATTGATGCGAATGATTGCAAGAATTGATTTTTCAGCGAAAATTAAAGGGGTTTCATATAACTTCTTACATACTATTGAAAAATGATAGTCTTAAAAAATAATATTTAAACGTAAGGACTTTTGATACCATGCACATGTTAGAACCACCACATCCATACATATAGCACACGTTAGCTACTCACTAGAAAACAATTTCTCTTATCTAGATCCCCACTTGAAAGCAGGTGTATTTAAAAACATTTATAAGCCATGGGAGAAAACAATATGTTATACACTGACATCATACTGGTATAAAATAACTTGGACAAAGAATCTTCTAATAAAATTTTTTCAACACCCTGAAATCAAATATATCTAGGGGCTGTTTTTGACGAGTTGTTCCTGCAGATATGAATAAGTGTTGAAAATGAGTGTTTGGTCAAGTTACTTCACTCAATAACTTATTACAAGTTCACCTATGAAAACAATGTGTGCTAAAGTTAATTTCCCGAATTTCCATAGCAAAACGTAAATATTATCGGCGTTTCGGAGCAGGGGACCACTGGTGGCAATATTCAACAATCTAACCGCCTGTAGATGCCGAAAACCTATTCCACAGAATAACTTTATTATTCTGCGCCTTTCCTCCCACGCAAAAAAAAAAAATGTATTAACTAATTTATTAGTTATAACAGGTTCTGATGAAGATTTAAAATCAAAATATTGATTTGTTTTTAAAAGAGATCATATTTCTTATACGTAGAGAAATAGGGGAAATAACCACTATTAATTATTCAAGAACCAAAAACATAATTTTACTGTGTATTATGTTTTTTATGATACAAAGTCCAAATTTCCTAATAAGTTGCACATAATGTTTTGTGATATTCGATTAAAACCTTTCTTATATTTTAGATTTTAATTTCCTTAATTTTATTTTTTACGCTTGTTAGGAAAAATAAACTTTCTCACATTCAAAAATTTAATTTTCAGTTTAGTATTGAACATTTCCGTATGTTATTTCATGACCGTATCAAAAGAATAAAATCCATTTGCAGTAGTTTATGATTATAATACACTGGTGTCTGCAAAGTAACGCATATAGGCGATAAACTTTATGGAAATATCCCTTTCGACTTAAGTTTTTGAAATAACTTTGAAATTATTTTCCGCCATTTTTAATCAAGCTATGTACGTCACTGCTTTTTTGTTAACTGGCAATCCCCAATTTTTATTCCGGATTATGAGAGACGATTTTTTCTGAAACTAGATAACAGTCAATATCATAGGCGCCGGTTACGTTGGTACTCTGCATTATACAACATTTTTAATAATTGCAGAGCACCCATACATACAAATACTTCCCCTGGACGGCTTAATACTGCTTCTAAAAGAGTTGATATTGCCCCTTTAAGACTTGAAATGGTTGCAGAAGACTTGATAGTGTCCTTGAAAAATTTGATATTGGTTTTGCAATACCTGAAATACTTCCAGAAGATTTGATATTACCTCTGGAAGTCTTGAAATTCCAAAAAATAGTAAAAATGTATTCAGAAGACTTGATATCTATTCTAGAACACTTAATATTGCTTCCAATAACTTTGATATGTTTCCAAAAAACTTGCTATGATTTGACTTGACAACACACTTCTAGAACAGTTAAAATGTATTCAAAAGATTTATAGGATTTCTAATATTTCTAATGAAGTCTTTTATTATATCAAATATTTTAAATTAAATAATACAGAATGTTTCTAAATTGATACGAAAGATTTCAAGAGGTGATTTTTCAACGAAAATTATGGGATGTCTTTCATATATCTTTTTGTTCAAATCCCTTCTTCTCCAAGTCACAGCCCTTTAAAGTTAGGAGAAACAATTGTTTTTATTCAATAAATCCACTTTGGAACAATTAACGTAAATGAAATTTGGCAGATAAATATTACGAAAGAAGTCACATTTTCTGGCGATTTTAGCAATCCTAAAATGTTATGAATTTTGATAGCAAAACGTAAATATTGTCGGCTTTGATTATTGCTACCCTTGGTCCAAAGGTACCAGAAGTTTCTTTTAAAACAATTAAAAATGGGAATAGAACTTGAGTCGGTGTATAATACCTTGCAATCCATAACATTTGCTGATCAAAAACATTTTCCTCTACATTAACGATTGTTTCAAAAGAAGCCTGTAGCACCTATCTTCTCAACAATGTGTAGAATAAAAATAAATGAAACGTTTTTTTAACATTTTACATAACAAACGTATATTTTTTAGTTCATTTAATCAAAGCAACATTTTTCACCAAAGTCGATGAGAAACGACGAAAGAATAAAATTAATTTTAAAATGGGTAGTTAACCCCTTAGTATACCATATTTTACACTAACTATTAATACCTCTAACTAAATTTACTACCCTACATTATTACTACAAGTATAATTAACGTCAACAAAATCGATGGTGCGGTTTTTAAATAAATTCGAAAAATATCGCCCCTTTTCACCCTTTGAGTATAGTATATGTATGATACATCAAAGGAAAGCTTATTAAAAATGAATAGCAGATTCAATTTAATAAATTTATATAATATTTTTCGTTTTCGAAGTATAAGGGGAAAAGTACTTTTTCGAATTATATCGAAATCGATGCGCTACAGTTTTAATAGTGTTATTTTTCTTGTAAGAATTTTATGTAGGAAAAAAAAGAGTCATAGCCAGCATAGCCAATAGGAAAATTGTAGGAATGTCTTACCAACACATTCTACCCTTTTCTGAACTTTCGTTTCTCTGTCGTCAAACGTTTTCTCACCAAACGGTTAAGGAGCCTTAATAGAAAATAAACTCCGCCTTCTTGTTTCCGAACGCCCGTCGTCTGCGCCCCATAGAAATTAACCGACCTGGTAAAGTAGTCTCTTAAGGTCGCTAAAAGACCTTCGTTAAAAAAGATCGCGCTGAGCTCAATTCAGTTATTCATAGCGATGGTTTTCGATATCTCCTTACAATTAGTCATCCTACCGTTGAAAAAATTTTTTCGTTGGAGAACATTCCGGTTTAGTCCGTTTAGTCTTACGCGATTCTTATTCTCGACATTATTTGGTGTTTTTGTTTGGCGAAGTGATATTATTATTACAGTCGGTGTTATTATTTAATTAGTGTTATTGTTATAGTTAGTGTTATTTTTGTTTTAATTATTTTTACTTGGTCTAAATATGTCTTAGATAATGTGACCGTTTTTATTTCGACTGAAAACGGTACAAATCTAAGTACTTTTGTCGTTAATCAGGTACAGTCTAAAATTATTAAAATTTGGTTTTAAGTTAGACTTGATACAGCTTCCACAAAATTTGATACAGTTTCCTAAAGACCTGCAATGATTCCAGAAGACTTGTTATTGCTGCTAGAAGTCTTGATATTGCTTTCAGAAGACTTGAAATGATCTCAGACGACTTGAAATACTTTTAGAAGACTTAGAATGTTTCTAGAAAGCTTCACACTACTTCCACATGACTTAATATTGCTTATAGAAAACTTAATACTGCTTCAAGGAGACTTGAAAAGTTTCCAGAAGACTTCAGATGCTTTTAGAAAACTTGATACTGCTTTCTAGGACTTGAAATGTTTCTAGAAAACTTGATATTGCTTTCAGAAGATATGAACTACTAGATGGCTTGTTATTGCTTTCAAAAGACTTGAAATGCTTCCAGAAGACTTAGAATGCTTCTAGAAAACCTGATACTACTTCCAGAAGTTTTGATATTGCTTCTGGAAGACTTAAAATGCTTGTAGTAGACATGATATTGCTTCTAGAAGATTTGTACTACTTCTGCATGGCTTGTTATTGCTTCCAAAAGATTTGAAATGCTTTCAGAAAACTTGATACTACTTCCGGAAGTCTTGATATTGGCTTTAGAAGGCTTAATACTACTTCCAGAAAATTTGATACTGCCCTTGGAAGATTTCAAATGCTTCCAAAGGACTTGATACTACTTGTAAAACTGTTTGTAAAAACTGGATACTGTTGATAAGCCAATTGTCTGTGCTTTGAAAATATTAAATACTATTGAACAAAATGCACAATCTTTACGTAAGAAGTCCATAAATTATTAATTAAAGGTTAAATACTGCTGGCAGAAGACATTTTTATGGTAAAAAGCGAAACTCTGTTAATAGAATTTAATTTTCCTTCCATAATATCAAATACTGTTGCAAAATACAACATCATCATATCTACTAAAAGTTTTAACTGACAAAAAACTGAAAAAAGTTTAAAAACTGTCACCTAAAGACTAGATACTGCTTGTAAAACTTTGCTCGTTTTAACAGACTTTTTTGGAGAGTGCAAGCCAATCCCTTTTAGGCATTAAAACTGTATCTTATTATGTAATTAAAGAAGTAGAGCAAAGCGTTGCTAATTCGTACAACCCCAAATCCAAATTCCCTGATAATCTGAACAAAATTGAAAAACGTAAAATTTGCATTATGTCCCTTGTAATCCGAATTAGTAAGAGATTCGCTAATCGGAAAAGACTATTCGTTCTATCTGCAGAGAAAGACGATTAATTCCAAGACTGAAGAGCATTTCTATCAAAAATGCTGAGTCCATACTTTCTAAGGATTGCAAATCATTGTAATTTATTAGCAAAATGGTAGAGATGTGTATTTCAAAAATCAGCTGAGGAAGAAGAATCTGATGGCGGCATTCCACTGTCCATTCAATAATTTATGTATCATGCTGCAGCAAATAAGGCAATTTCTCCATGAAGATGTTGGGGATAACCGAATTAAAAGTGAGAAAGTTAGTAAAAGTTTTACTGTATCATGTATTACAAGATAAACAGCAGATAATATTATTATCTAATACAATTTGACTCTATAATCCGCATGCTTCCATCATTTAAATTCAACTGATTTTCATTGATTCGGATTAGCGAAGCTTTACTGTAATTAATAAAATAAAATTAATAAATAGTTAGTAATTATATACGGGGTTATAATAAACTGCGAAACTAAGTCTAAAAAACTAAGTTTTCAACAACTTTTTTCTGGAAAGTTGCGATATTTTTTTATAACGTAAAATCGTGAGCTGATTATGTCATCAGTTTTTCTCCATCACGTCTAGGTTTCAAGATATTCCCAAAAATTTAGCATAGTGTGCTTCTGTAATTATATGGACATGAAAGTAGAGATGCAGACGAACATTTTGAGATATCGATGAGATAAATCGAACTCTTTGTTGTTTTGCTACGGCCTAAAACAACTCAACCGAATCAATTTTTTGGCATTTTTTCCAATTTTTGTTTTCACTTTATCACATTTTTGGAAATATCTCGAAAACTGGACGTTATAGAGATGAACTGAAGACAAAATCAGCTCAAGATATTACGTTATAAAACAAATATCGTAATCTTTGAGATTTTTCATGTATTTTTCTGGTACTTATTTTTTTTTTGTACATAATTTTATGCTTTTCAATAATTTTTGAAGCTGCCATGTCTTCCGGTAACAAGCGTCCAGTACGCACTCCAAAAAGAAATCGACGTTCAAAAGGACAAAAGTGGAGATTTTTATGCGGTTTGCAAAAGTATGTAAAAGCTGTTATGATATATAAAAATATTATAAACACAAATGTTTCAGTACTAGCGAAGAAACATATTTCTTCAAAGACTTGCCAAATACAGTAGAAGAACGTGATGACGAGTAATAGATTTCGAATTGTAGACTTTATGACTTTAATACTTTTTTTAGCGTGCAACTAAGTAAATCGGAGAATCATTGGAAAAAGTATTTCCTTGTTATGAGTTATAAATTTAATAACATAGAATATTAATATTTTCAGTATTCAATCTGTAACTAATGTGGACGTGGACAAGTAAAACTAATAGACTAATAAAACTATAGCCAATTATGTTAATTTATAATGTCTGTGAGGTTATCCCCCCATTTTCAAAATTTAAAAGAAATAACTCTTCGGAGGACTATCAGAACTCAAAATTTCAAAAAAAAAAATTTTAAATGCTTAACAGTTATACAAAAATTCAATTGTCGAATTAAACAATCGAAGTATCGATTGTACAAAAATAATTTGTTAGTATTATGTTTTTAAAATTTTAAATGAAATATATGTTCAATAAAATAAGATATATTTGTAATTATTAAGTTTCTGAAAAAATATATATTTTATGGAAACCGATAAAACAGTTTTATTTATACTTTTTTTTCTTTTGTTACCTAAGTATGCAATAGCTTTGTTCCAATAAGCGTAGGAGCTCGTCAGTTACAGTCGCACATGTCAAATAATGTAATGAAATCTGATGAAATATAACTGCATTATTGACGTGTGTGTGGAACAAAGCTAATATATTAATAAAACAAAATATAAATAATGGTGAACATGAATTAAGAAGACGAAGAATTCTATATTTTGTGTCCACTTGAACAATAGTGGATGTATTGGATATTCATCATGAAACTGTTGAAATAATAAAGCAATATTTTATTCTCTAAATATTGCCATCTATAAGACGATTGCCAAAATACCAACGTTAAGTTGTTCAGCAGATTCCTTTACATATTTCAATAATTACGTGAAAATTACACATTTTTACATAAAACACAATCCTGAGATAACAACATATCTATTCTACTTGCACAGTCCCGGCATCTCTTCTTATATTCCATATCTAGTGAATGAAGCATTGTCACCTCATTTGTTCATTTACTTTAATATGTGTACTTCAATCCTATGTATTTACTTCTTTGTAATAATTTAATACAACGGGGCTTCTGGAGTGGTAGATAAACCATAAACGTGTTTGTATTTTCATTTGAATTGAAAATTTCAGGGTGTGATAATAGGCAAAAGAGCAGGAAAATTATTATTCTTGGGAGTGCGAAACAAATATTGCTCCATTTGTGTTCGTGCACAAAACCAAGAAAGTGTAGTTGATCACATTTGTTTTAAAAACTGACTGAAGGATCCTCATCAGCTATGGAACTACTTGGCTACATCATCTACATACATGGTGTAATGTATTTAAAATTTATAGCAGATGGGGATTCCAGTGTTTCTTTATCAAATACAGCGAAGATTATGGTAAATTCTCGCACAAAATAAAGACGAACACCTCTATTAATTCGCAAGGTCACGTGTTCAAAAATCATCAATTCTGCAGTACCGACTTCTGCAAAGATAGTGACGTTGTGAACGAAGAAACTATAGAACTCTTGAAATTCTCAGGTCTATTGCTCAGTGTTAATGTAGCGTCGCGTCGATTTCCTCTGTGCAACTTAACACTTCCGTTGGCTAGCTGCATTGGACGTTACTTGACCTCAATTATTTTTTAAAACTGTTTAATTTACAATTTATTGGGCAATAACAAATTACGCAAGTCGAACACTAAAATATGTCTATCACACCATAAAAGTACCTAGGGTCGATTTTCACGAAAAGCAAATGTCGACCAGAAAACCTCTATTCTTCTATTTCGACTTGAAATTGGTTGCTATACTTATATGGGATTTGAATTTAGTTGCTTACTTGTGAATGACCTATATACTATACCTATCTGTAAGTATTACTACGTAGGTGCAAGAGAAAATTTATTAAAAAAGCGCATAAATTGATTCACAAGGAACTAAACAAAATATTACAAGGAAGTTGTAATATTTATATCCAGGAAAGAAAACGACGACTTATTGCTTCCAGCTTGAGTTTGGCATTATAGATACTGATAATGGCTTTTTGGAAGCATCACCGGATGGTATTGTTAAGCTTTACTTAAATGTTACAAGTAATTATTATTATCTGATATATAGGACTTATAGGCGACGATTCCATTATTGAAATAAAGAGCTTGTAGAGTGTCCATAAAACTGGAATGACATTATTCGAAGCCGTTACAGTAAAAAAAAATGTATGCTTAGAAAATGTCAATAGGCTGAAATACGGCTGAAAAGAAACCATAACTGTTTTTATCAATTAAGTATTTTCTTATAACAGCCCATATCAAATTTTATCCAAATACACTACCTTAGTTTATTATATTATATTCATAATTAATATTTTTTGGTTGCAGGTACAAGGGCAATTGAATATTTGTGAGGGAGTAATTGAACGAGATGTAGAATTATGGAAAAACGTGATGTTGTCAAAATTAAAGCTATGTTATATGGATGTCATGCCTCTAGAAATTATAGAACCAACAAAATTATGTCATGTAGTTTTTTTAGTGTATGTATACTGACCGACAAGAAACAACTAGCCACTATTTTTTTTTGATCGAAAGGTTGATACTTCTTATAATCCTGCGATAAATATTTTCATTCAGAGTTTAACTTGAGCATATACGGGGTGCAAGCATGAGGGAAACTTGTATTTTTCAAAATTTAATTTTTAATACCTGGAATCAAACGATAGCCCAATCTTTTCTGAACATTTTGTTTTTTTGTTCACTCCATTATCTCTGGACTCTATTGGAGTATGGGCCGATCTATATGGAGAAAAGCTGTTATAATCAGTACAAGCAAACATATTTTATAGCCTTAAAGAATATGTCACTGCTTCTGCTTATAAAGGCTGAAGCACCTGACCAAGACAGTATTTAATTTTGTTTCAACCAACTTTTATTTCATTTTCGGATTACAGGCTGTGGTTTGAAATATATATTATTTTATTATAATCATATTGGATTCAACTTAATCAACTTTTCCAAAATTAATTGCTCTAAAATTTGATTATTTGTAAACAACTTACCATAAAATTCATTAAAAAATATATTTGCAGCAATATTAGTAAAAGAATGGGATTCAAATTTTGATCAAGTGTAAAATTAATTGTTTCTGTTGTAAAGTTTTATTCGGTAACCATAATTTTAAAATGCAGTCTTTTGAGATTATAGATTCCAAACATTATTTTTATGTAAACTGAAAAAAATTTTCGCGAAAATTACAATTCAAATTTACTCCTAATTTTGCATAATCCCTTTCCAAATTTTACCAGATTTATTAAAGCATTGGCATCCCAATATAATATTTAATTTTTCGTAAAAATCGTTTTATATCAATCGCTAAATATAGCAAACTTTAGGACTTTTTAACGTCTCAAATACAGCAGGTTTATAACGCAGAATACTTCAATGAGTAAAGAAATATGTGTACTTCAATTCTACGTATTTAGTTTTCCATTATAATTTGATATAAAGTTATAAGTTAGGTAAAAGTTATCCTCTGGCGTCACACATAAAAATGGCCATACAAACGGCCCCTTAATCGTAACATGCGATTTACGATCGATATTTACAAAGTTTCTTTGGCGCGTCTATCGGACGTCGGTTACTAAATGTGAATCACATGGCCACGCACATGACGATTAAACACAACGCTTAACGCTTCCAATAATACCGATGTTGTTTGAAATCGATATTTCTGAGGGTTTTTTACAACCGCGAGATATAGTACTGAGTAATAATTATCGCTTGGAAAAATCATGTCAAGGTATAAGATTTATTTTACTTTAAATAAATTGTATTTTCACACATATATTTCCTAAATAAGACCTAAAATAAAGGTTCAAACCAGGTATTAAATCTTCGGTACGACACGTGTTTCGCCAGTTACGGCATCAACAGGCACGACTACATATAGAAAGATGAGAGAACCAAGTCAATTAAGTTTTTATGAAAGTTTTTTTTAATGTTGTAAGAAAAACAACTATAATGTATATACTTAAAAGGTCCTTTCCGCGGTTCATCTCCTTGTTACAACAACGTGTCTATTGACGGTAATTATTAATCACATATAAACTTTTATAAATATCAACTTAGTTCTCTCATCTTTCTGTGTACACTCGTGCCTGTTGTTATGATGATAATTTTTTAATAATTCATTTACTAATTAATTTTTTGAAGTTTATATTTTGTTTAATAACAACCTTTTATTTCAGCAACATAGTTCTTGTGGACCTAAATTTTTCTTTATTTCTTTAAACGATTTATTATTGGCGTTTCTTTTTTTCAACTCCTTTGAGAAGAAAGAAGGTGTTGTAAGTTTTACTTTGCGCAGGTATACATTTTATTTGTATTTTCATATGAAACACTTTTTAAAAGTCTTGTTTATATTAAAAAAGATCATCTTTTAATATAATCAGTATCATGGAAAATAAGATCGCAATTTGATCTTATTTAAATTTTGGTTTTGTTTGGTTCGAAATATTGGCACGTTGTGAATTTTTTATCCATTTTATTGGGAAAGATCTCAAAAAGAAGTGATGAAATGCGAAAAAGAATTTCGCAGCTCATATTAAACGGTTCTTCCGGATTTGGATATATTTTTGCAAAACATTTTTCACGCAGTTTCTGGTTTAATTTAAATCTCGAACAACAGAGGTTTTATAGCGGAGAGCAAAACCATTTCATTATCTTTGTAAAAAGAACCTCCGCTTCTGTTGCTTTGTACTCTGAAAAAACAAGAATATATACGGATTGTCCGGTATTTTCTGGATCAGAGGTATACAGACTGCACGCGGCCGACCTGCGGATAGATGCATTAGCAATAGCTGGGCGACCGTAAGTGGGCGGAGCTTGCGCTCTCAGATATCGAAACCTTTAATGCTTTGAGAACGGGTGGTTTTTATTAAAGTTAGTTATCAATTGTTTTTACTAACCACAATTTGTAAAATTATGTAAAATAAGAAGGATTTGTTAAAATTAAAAAGAAATAAATCCCTGGTACACAGTACTAGTAATTTTCTTAGTTATGAAGCATCAGATCATTTTAGTGCAAAAATATTACAGCAACAAATTTTCATCATAACTTCATACCAATAAAAAAAAATATAAAACAAATAAAATGAAACATAATTCTCCTCATTTATTTAATAAATGTTCAAATAAACCACCCTCTTGAGCTGAACAATAACCCAACCGGTTGTACAAATTTATGTTATTTAAATTTAATTTACCGGTATTTATGCTTATGCAAAATTTTTAGCACTGTTGTTGCTCCAATACCAATTTCACGGGCAATTTCGCGAGAAAATTTGTGCGGATTCAATTCCGCTAATGCACATATTGCAATCTCCAAAGTGCTGATGTTATCTTCTGCTTCATTTTTGTTTTTATTATTTATTAATGTGAAATTTGATTCGAAATATTTCACTGTATTTCGTATGGTATTTGCAGAAGGAATTGGCCTTTCCGGATAGTTCACAGCAAATAAATCGCGACATACTTCCGCAGAATTACCACCATAAAATTGCTTTATCATAAACAACTTTTCTTCGGGCGTATAATACTCCATTTTGAGAAATTGTGCACTACAAATTTTAGCGAAATCGCTAGGCACACT
Source organism: Onthophagus sagittarius (assembly GCA_036711965.1). NCBI lineage: Eukaryota > Metazoa > Arthropoda > Insecta > Coleoptera > Scarabaeidae > Onthophagus > Onthophagus sagittarius. Next base: position 219,232 of record JASERS010000011.1, on the reverse strand, counting down.
AACCCAACCACAATCGCTAAACAAATGCAGTAAATGAGTAAAAACCAGTCTTTATCGTTCTTCTGGGATGATTTGACGCCTGTCTAGGAATGATGTCATAGCTCTGTGCGAAAAAGTAAGAGAATTTCTATCGAAGTACTATCAAACCTACGAATAATGCCAGAAATTTCGATTTTTTGTTAAAATAAAAATCAATTTTTTAGAACCTCTAAAGATTTCATTTTTAATAAAATTAAAAAGATAAATTCCCAATTTGTATAAAATCGCATTGTACCGCCCTCCGTACGAGTATCACGGCTAGAACGGTGCGGTTGATTACGTCTGTCTCCGTCGCACTACGAGTTTCGTGCGGTTGCAGCAACCTGCGGATAGGGCTTTTCAATGTGTTAGACAAGGCATAGGACTTTAATGAGTTAGATAAAGAAATACATATCAACTCCAATCGGCCTGAGAAGTAAACATAGTATATCTGTTCTGTGTTAACTAATAGAAACCTTATGCCGTTCTTTTCCCACTTACGTTAAGCCTATCCGCAGCTCGAGCGCGAGCAGTCTGTATAGTAATGTAGAACGCATCATTTTGAAGCGATTTTTCTGATAATTTTTTTTATATTATTTATAAGAACTGCGCGAGAACCGTATAAAGTCATCCAATAGAGATTCTGGGAAATTACTGCAGGAAATGAACCGTTTCTTACCCGTTTATTTATCATAACATTTTTCTTCAATTTTATAACTACAATAATGCATGATATATTATCTGCTGTAAAGATGTAAGCGCGAAATAACATGGTGAGTGATAAGGCGGGGGTTGGCCCCATTATCTGAGATTGATTTACGACCTCCACAGTTTTTTCTAGTCGTTTTAATAGTTCGTGGTGTTAAAGAAAAATGTTTCAAATAAAGGTTTCTTTATTAATTGTCGCGCAACTTCAGGCGATGTGTTTTTGTTTTTGTTATTTTTTTGGTTCGTTGCTATAACAATCAATATTATTATTTTAGAAGGGATGCATAAGTTTTTTTGGGATGCATTCTAATAGATCATAAATCCTTCTATACGACCAACATTTTAAATCATATGGTTGTATAAGAAAAAAATGGAGAAAAACTGCATTTTCTAAAAGTATTAAATCAGCAAATACAACCTTGGTAGGCGTCGAAATGATATCGTTGACAGCTTTTAATGTTAAAAAAGGCGGTATAAGCTATAATTTGCCCATATTGGCCACAATTGGCCCGTATAAACAAATATGGCACAATTAAGCGAACGACAAAGATTCGAAATATTAATGGTGTATGGGTATCATGATTGAAAACACACTTAAAGTGAAGTCTGTACACTTTTCAATAATATTTACGCAGATACATAGATTACACAAAAAGTTTACTGTCGAAATCAGCCATCGATCACAAAAAGAAAATTTTTAATTTTTCTAATATTTTAAGCAAATGGCTTAAATTGTTTTGACTTTTAAATCTGTCAACAACATCAGTTCAATGCCTACTGTGATTTCATTTGCTAATTAAACATTTTTAGAAAACGCATTGTTTCTCAATGTTTTTGTTATACAACCTTATAATTTGATATGTTTATCGCATAGAGAAATTATCCTCTATCAAAATATGCAAAAAATCATATGCATTCCTTTTAAAATAACAATGTTGGTTACCATTAGCAACGAAAGAAAAGACAATACAAACAAATGAATATTGTCGAAGAATACTTAGTTAATAAATAATTAATAAAGAAACATTTATTTGAAACTATTTTCTGTGAAACCACGAACGGTGTAGTTATTTCCTATATTCCAGACATTTGACACACCCTGCTATCATTTTAAAAAGGAAGATTCAACCTGCACTTTGATATGCAAGTCATTTCCTCATATTAAAAAATAAGACCTATATGATCTTTTAAATTTTATAATTTTTTGTGATATTACTAAAACGTTTCTAGAAAATATCATTAAAAGGTTGCCCCCTTCCTGAATATCGTTCATGATATAAATAAAATATAAATTTATAATAAAATTTTTTTTAAATTTATAAGACATAAATTTTCTGCAGTCTCTGCAATCCCCATATTGTATAAAACATACTGTTATGTCCTATTTTTTATCATTTTCCTATAACATTATAATGGTAAGGCCTAGAGGTTTGGAAAAAAATCGTTATCGGTAAAGGGGCCAAGAGAAACATCTAGAAATTATTTTAAAGTTTGCAATCTGACCGCGAGGGCGTATCTGCCGTAGGGAATCATAAAATTCGGGTTTAATAAGGGTTTCTGATAACCATGTCCCTTGCCGTGGCTTACTGATAATGTTCGGCTTATGCAACATTTAAGAAATAAAGCTCTTTCTAAATGTAAAAGAACAAAGTGTCTGGTCGATTGACATTATTATAAAGATTAGCGGTTTTTTAAAAAATTTACTTCTGGTGATGAAGTAAAAATGTTTCGAGCCTTGCTTTTTTTCAGTAGATACCTACAAGTTTACAACATATGAAACATTAATGATACATATTAATAAAATAGTGAAATCTTACGTAATTATTAAAGAATTAGAAACATTAATTGAAGTTCAAACACATAACTCTCTTCCCCTTGTACATGAAATAGTTATTTTTGTTTGTGTTCTTTATTTTTGTATTTTAGGTATGGATCTCACAGGTAAATATTGATTGGTTTTCGGGTCGGAATGATTTGTACATTAAGGCTTATAATATTACTGTTAGTTTCAATAAACTTGCTGATTTCGTACATTTCCATTATTTCCATAAGGTAGATTTTATTAAGTTGGTGCAGTAATTTAATATTTTTATTTTTATCAAATATGTAGTTGTTGAAAATTAGATGTTTTCCGAATGCCGATTTTGAGCTGTTTTTATGTTCTTTAAGCCTTGTTTGTATGCTTCTCCCCGTTTCACTTATGTACGTGGCTGAATAGGTCCCACATTGTAATTGATATATGCCACGAGAAGAGTTGTAGTCTTGTTTTTGTTATTAACTAATAATGCTTTAAGACTGTTTTTGTTTTTAAATGTCATTGTTATGTTCAACTTATGGATCATTTTCTTGATTTTATGGGATATTTCTCCTGGGTAGGTTATGGATCTGTACGTTGTTGATGTATTTGGTTTTCGGTCGGATAGGGAAGTTATTTCTTGAAGATTATATTTGCTTTGTATTTTCGAAAACGTTCGTTAGATATATGTTGGTGGGAAGCTGTTTTCGTTTGCAATTTGGTGGATAATTTCGATTTCTATTTCTATGTCTTGTTGTTCCAATTTTGAATGGAAAACTCTGTGTAGATAAGCCCAGTATGCCGCCATTTTATGACTTTCATCATGATGAGAATCGAATGGGATGTTGGTACTAGTTTGTGTAGGTTTCCTGTAGATGTCATATTTAATTTTGTTGTTTGAATGTCGTAGTGTATAGTCTAAGAAGTTTAATTTTTGATTGTTTTCAGTCCCGATAGTGAAGTTAATAGTGGGGTGTAAACTGTTAATGTATTTATGAAGATTATCAATATGTTGGTCGTCTTTAATCAGTATTAAAATGTCGTCCACGTATCTTGTCCATAGGATAATAGCGTCTCTATAAGGGTTTTTGTCACTAATATATTTATAGTATTTATCGTTAAAGATACAGAAATTTTGTTCTAAGCATAGTTTTAATAGCGTTAAAATGGAGCGAGTTTTGTCTTTGTTTTTGAGGTCAGTCTTTAATATTTCTTCTAATATCGTTATTGTGTCGGTTATGGGTATGTTTGTATATAGGTTATTGACATCAAATGAGATCATTTTAAAACCTTCAAGTTGCTGTATTTTGTCAATTAAAGTTGGTATCGATTAATTATGGTATATTTTGGTTTGAAATTGAAGTCTAAGTTGAAGACCTAAAATTTTGTGAATTTTAGGTAGTGCATACAATTTAAGGGTTTGCGGATTCATAGGTAACAGATTGGTCAAGGTACCTCCAATTTCTGTTATTGTTGTTTTGTTTTCTTTAGTTATTAATTTTACTTTTTTATAGAAATTGTTTGAGGGGTTATTATTGATAGTTTTAAAATTATTGTCTTTCATAAAGCTTTCAGTCTTATTTATGTAGAGATCTTTAGTTAAAATTATCATTCCTACGTTTTCGTCTGCAGGAGTAACTATTATTCGTTTTCTTTAATTTTCCGCTTGATGTTCTTAATAATTTTTTGTTCCTTTTCCTCTTCTCCATTTCTTATTGTTTGTTTGTCTTCTTTCTTCTTTAGTTAGGATTTGTTGAATCTCCTTACTCATAATGTTTTCCTTTTCATGTCCTTTGATAACTGCCTGAAGTATTCAAAAGTTATTTATATTACTCAATGGCTAATACGGTCAACAATATCCTTATTTACAAGCGTATTATAAAGATTGCCGTGCCTTTCCTAACTCGGGAAACTCACAATTCATCATTCTTTGCCAAATAACTTAAAAAATTGTTATGAATTAAACGACCAATTTTTCAAGTCCCAGTGCTTTTGTATTACAGAGCCTAAAGTCGAATGCTGTTGGTGCGGATTGTTTTGGAATTTAGTTTATTTTTTCAGTTAATCCTGTAATTTTGACACTTTGGTAAAATAACGCTTTGTTATCAATTAAGAAAGTATGTAAGTTTAGCTGAAAAAACAAACCCCATGCTCAACTATATATGCATTAACTCTTCTATTATGAAGATTACATAATTTTGGGAATAGCAACCAATGTAGGATAAGAAAACAACTTCCTTTTTTCGATATCTGAGCTTTCGCAATAATTTATTGCTTCATCAGGGAAACACTACAAGATTAAAATAGATGGGCAACGTTACAAAAATCTTAAAATTAAAGTTTCTATAAATCGACTTACAATGGAAGTAAGAAAAAGGCTGACTTCAAAATCCGATAAAAATTAATTGATTTTGAGTTGTATTCGGAACGCGGCGACGTTCTCTATTTTTTTCCGCGGTGGCTATGAAGATATCGACAGGACAAAACCTTCAAAACAACCAAAAAGTATAAATAGATTAAAATTGTAATTACAAATCAATATTTTTCCGTCGTCGGCGTGATCGTGTATTGTGTCTAAACTCGATAAATTAACAAACATTCGCATTCATCGCGAATGTTTTAGTCTTCATCACCGAATTTCACGAAAACGAATCAATTAACCGAGGTTGAAGTACAAATCACCCAGTTGTTAGACAAGGACAGGGTGTTGATAATCAATGATCGATAATTTAGATCAAAAGGTAACATGAAGTTGTAAACACCTTTATACTTATTAAATAAAATCTAAAATAAAGATGTTACGCCTACTATTAAAACAAGGAAAAAAATATTGCCCATCCAAAATCGTCTAAATGAAATTATTGTATCACCTACAAAAAATGGTTGTTAACGCGGTTACCCAGCTAAACCCAAAGGAGACGGGGAGGTTCGTTATTTATTTAAGGCGCCACCTCGTTAACACCACGTCGTTCACCAACGAGGAAATGAAGATGAAATGGAATAGGCTTAAGATACAATAATAACAACGACAAAATTTTAGACAAAGCTCGATTCATATAATAAAAAAAAACAAATGAAACAAAGTAAAACAAATAAAAAAAACTATTTATGACTATTCCCGAAGGAATTTAAAAAAAATTAAGTAAACAATTATTTTTTTTTTAATTTTTACTGCTTGAGAATGAAAAGCCAAAAATAAATTCTTACTTGATCGCGTAAATTTCCCTAAAACAATGAGCTCAATGATTTTGGGGTAAATTTAAAGTTTAAATGAAAATCGAATAAAGAAAAAAAGAAATGAAATCCCCAAATAATCTTTACAAAATTATAAAATGTATTATTAATTTTTCTAATCAATCAAACGTTAATAAAATTTAAAGTTCTTTTTTCTTAATGAACAATTTTTAAAAGGAAATTAATTATTATAATAAAAATTTTACAAGGGAAACGAAAAATTTTTAGCAAAATTTGTTTTGAACCTTTAGATGTCCACTAAAAAAATTACTTCAGACGACGTTGAGACGGAAGGAAACAATAAAAACTTCTTCAACGTGATGGTTCAACACTGATCTTTTTTTACAGGTTTTCGAACTTCAAAAATGGCTGCCAGAGGTATTTGGAATCAAAATATCGTCGACATCACACGAGACTTTCAATAATAGATAAATGTAAGCCGTACACTTGCCGCTTAAAAGTGGTTTCCCATAATTAGTTTTAAATTAGAATAAGTTTTATTTTTTTTAATGCATGAGCTTTTATTTTTTCCTAATCCAAACTTAAATCAATTTTACATATTTATTATTAATTAATTGTTTTTTTCTGCATGAACCTTTCTAATCTAATGTATGACGCAATTTTAATTATTTTTTTTTTATTAATTTCTTTTTCTCTATCTTATCACAATATTGTATGCAATTATAAATTGATTAACAAAATAGAAGAATTTCGGTACTCGCTTACCTCACACGTTGTTAAGAGGCGAAATATAATTTATTTAAACAAAATCAGCAGCCTGTTTCTTAATCCGGGAATCCCGTTAAAAAAAATATTGATTTAAGAGACGAGTGAATGATCCGCCAATTGCGAAAATGTCCACGACTTGACCAAATTTGACAAAAAAAAAAAATTGAAATCTTTTCCAAAATATCCAAAAGGACACTATTACACTCTTACTTTACACGACTCGCTGTCTGTTACAAGTGACAAAAGTGACCGAGACAATTTCCGGTACAACTTATATACCAAAAAAAATTATATCTTGTCATACTTCTTAAAACCCGGAACTCAAATCAATTACCGAAATGGAACGGACAATTACTGAATTACGAAAAAAAAAATTTTGAAAAGAAAAAAATGCTAAACAAATGAAATGATAAAATTTAACATGAAGAAAAAGTTTTATAACAATTCGAGCAATTTAAATTATTTTAACCCCCGCCATCTAAAGTTCGAAAACCCAACCACAACCTGGTACCAAAAAGTAAAAACAAAACAGAAATCCTCTCAACACATCAACCATCTGGCGTTCTATCCCTGAAACACAGTAAAACAACAAAAAAAATCATTAATATCAAGCTTTGTCCTACAAAAATAGACGCACACAATAACAAAACAACATTGGAATAAACAATTAGCTTGGTGTAAAAACGAACCGTAACAAAGATTGAAAAAACGACTCGACTTTGATTTAATTGAAAACACCTCGCAGTAACATAATCGGAAGGGGTGTACTTAAAAAATTCGACTTTATTCGATTTTTTTGGCTTTATTCATGTTCATTTTAACATGAATAAGAAACCTTTTCAAACTCAACAAGTCTCTGAAAAAACCCTAAATTTGTTTTGTTGGCATCATTATATACCTGGTTTGAAACCTTTATTTACATCAATTGTGAATGGTGTAAATTTTGGGATCTTTCCTTTGAGAAGGTAAAATTTACAACGTCTCAAAGTTTGGGGTTAAAAAAAAAATAAATTGTTTTTTTTCTTGGCCGCTTAAGAATTAAAACTGAATCGTAACATACGATTCACGATCGATATTGACAAAGCTTCTTTGGCGCGTCTATCGGACGCCGGTAACCAAATGTGATTCGTCTACTTTACGCAAGTAGCGATTAAACGTAACGCTTAACGCTTCCATAATATCGATGTTGTTGGAAATTGTGCTATTGTTTCACATTATTTTTGTGGTGTCTTATGATTGAATACTAATTTGCAATTTTGAGAAGTATTTTTATATCAATAATATTAATACACGTTATACAGAGTTAAATCGAATGTATTAAAAATTAGTTGTGAAGAATGGAATCTTCGGTTTCTTATCTGTTTTATTAATTATATGTTCTTATTAATTATTCTAATAACACTGAAGTGTTAAATTTTAAACAAAAAGTATAACAAAAGTTAAAATATTTTGTCGTTAATAATAATTAATAAACAATACAGTTTTAAAAATAAAACAATTTTTTGTTACGCATTTTTTAAATACAAAGAATAATCGCATTACGAATAACTTGAAGTGAGATAGATTAATTAAAATTTAAGTCAGGCGCCCGGCGAAAGTCGAGACGACGGTGGTCGCCCCAATCCCGACCGCCTCCGTCTCTGAATACGGGCTTTAATCTCACTGACATAAGTTGTAACTTTTATGGTTTTTATGGGTACATATCATAAATTGAAATTGTTTAGAAAAAAACTATAATTTTTACATAAAAATGGAAATAATTAACTTTTATAAGTTTAAAAACTCAGTAATAAAAATGTTTTTCCTCTTTGTAAGTCTATCCGGGGATATACTGTGTATATATACTTTTTGTTTTTGATATTTAAAAATGAAACACTGAAGAAATATGGGTGGGATATTTCTTCGAACTCCTTCGAGTCCTTCGAAAGGTAATTTAATTCACGTGTTCTAACAATTTTCTTATATACATATGGTTATATTTTGATATTTCAATTTTAGTCTTCCAAGTATTTTTTAAAAATCTACATACACGTGCTCCTATACAATAGTAGTGTAAGGTACAAAAGAGAGACATTGAGAACAATGAAAGAGAAAGAGTAATATCGATCGGTTTTGTGTAAAGGAATAGTGGCATCTGCGTAGGTAACTTAACGGCGCCTGAGAAAGCGTCTGTAAGACGGCCGAATTACGTTTTAGTTTTTAATTCATTTTCGTTGAGTTCGTTTTGTGATTTTTACGGTCGAACCTCTTTTATCTTATTATTAATTATTTTCGTTTTAATTTAATAAAGTCAGAATCACTTTAATAAAGTGATTCTAACACTTAACCTAATAACTTTTATTAAACCTTTGTTGGAATGCTGTGATTACGTCGTTGTCACTGAAAAGCAAATCTGTCATTAACCCGCCTGAGGAGAAAATGAGGGACACCTTGTTTTCTTTGACCATTATTCGTTTTATTAATTTTGTTTGTACAATAAACAATATTAGCACTTTTATTATTTATTTCGTTATTTTTATTTTTGAAAATCAATTTCAGTTTGAGCTCAATCGTAAGGAATCGATCGGCTTCAATCGGCTTTAATTAACGTAATCACGTTTCTAGTTTGTTTTTTGCATTTTTTTTTTGTTCATGCACTGAACAACAAAACAAATCAGTGAGGGGAAACAATTTTATTAGTGATTTTTATAACTTACCTCAGAATAAATAATGCGTGGGACATGTTCCAATCACCAAATAGCATAAGTCTTATAGTATAAATATAACAGACATTTAATTATTCCCATTTTTATGTAAAAATTGGTGTTTTTTCTAAATTAAAAATTTTACAAGTTCCATTCATGATATGTAATCATATTATGACGCCAAAATCTAATATTACACAAAATATGCAGCACAGAAGAAAATGTTACTATTTCCTTAATAAGTTTGAGCTGAAGGTTCTTGGTCGGCTCAGTGAAGAAGGGCTGGGAATAATTGCTATGGCGCCACGCAGTTGATCTTCCAACTCTCATAATCTGCAACGTTGAGAGTGTTAAATAAAGGAAAGAAGTAACGATACAACATTCAACGAATAAAAGTAATTGGAATAGAAATAATAAAATGATCTTTATTTAAATTTAAAAAAGACAACTTCAAAAAAAAAATATATATATATACAGGGTGTTCCCGTGACTCGGGGCATAAAATTAACCACATATACTAGAGCAAAAATGATGATGATTCGTGAAAAAAAATTATTATAAAAGTCTTCAAATGGCCAAGATATGGGCCATCAAAGTTCAGAAATTTTAACACATTTTTCTAAATATTTTCAAAACCATTAATGGTAGAGGGTTGAAATTTGGTACAGAGTAAACAAACATCATGCAAAATCATTGAACCAATTTTGACTTTGGCCGGATGACGGCAACCATGTTATACAGGGTGTTCCTAAAATTTGTTTGCTCAGAACTTTTTAGTTTGTTCGTAACCCTACATTTATTTTTGTAGATTTTAATAGAAAATTTATTTTCGAAACTTTTTTCACTCTTTGAAAATTTTGATAACATTGACTGTTTTCGAGTTATACGCGAAACTGTTAAGCTTTGATTTCAATCGTAACAAATAAAACATATTCCGCAAGATCTGAGAAGGCGATGACAATTGAAAAACGAACTGATCTAATAACCATTATTTGCATAAATTTCTCAGTGTAGATTTAGTTAAATCCAGTGTTAATTTATTTTAATTGAATAAAAGAATGTAATTTCCAAAACAATAAATTTAATTTTCGCGGTAACAACAAACAAGAACATAATAAAAATTCTAACAAAAATATGAACAAGAACAATAAAATTATAAACAAATGGTAATAAATAAAACAGAACAAAAAAAATACTAAAGCAGATGTTCAAAAACACTCCCGCCGGCTTCAATGCACGCCTGATATCGCCGTCTTAAATTAAAGCGCACTCTGCTGAGGACGTTGATTTCAGTTCGAAGTTGATCAAATGAATCAACAATTCGTAACCTCAGTTGATCAACTGAAGTTATTTCAACGCAGTACACAAGCGAATTAATGCGTCCCCATAAATAAAAATCTTGAGGTGTAAGATCCGGCGATCGGGGGGGCCAACTTATCGGTGCATCCACTCCTCGTCCAATCCACCGTTCCGGAAACCGTTCACATAGAAATTCTTGGACAGCATGTGTACTATGCGCAGGAGCACCATCATGCATATACCACATTTCTTGTCTTGTGTTTAAAGGAACGTCATCTAAAAAATCATTTAATTGCTCTAAATGTCCCCTGTATGTATGGCCATCCAGCCTTGACGGCAAGAAAACGGGTCCTATAATGACATCGCCCACAATGCCAGCCCAAACGTTAAGAGAAAACCTCCATTGCGATTTCCAAGCTTTCTTAAATCTTGGATTTTCGTCCGCCCAACTATGTGAATTTCTCAAATTGATGATTCCATCTTTAGAAAATGTCGATTCATCTGCAAAAAGTATTTTTTCTAAAAATTGATCATCAATTTGGATTTTGTGCTGCATTATTTGACAATATTGCAGTCGTAGTGGGTAATCAGCCTGTCGAACTTCCTGAACTTTATAACTATGATATGGATAAAGCTGTTGCTCGTGAAGAACACGCCAGATAGTTGTTTTTGACGTTAAAAAATGCCTCGCCATATCCAAAGTACTAGCTGTAGGATTTTCTTGTACGTAGTCTAGAATATCTTCTTCTAGTTCGGTTGTTCGGACTGATCTGACGTTGTTACCAAAATTCGGCTTAAACGTCCCATTTTCCCTTAAACGGGTTTCAATTCTTAAAAATGTTTTTCGATTGGGCGCTCTGCGGTTCGGAAATTTCTCCCGATAACGGTTAGCGGCTGCTACGGCGTTTCCATGACATTCTCCCAATGTCAAAATCATGTCAGTTTGTTCACTAAATGAGTAATTGTCCATTTTGAACACGCAAAATTAATAAAAACTTCATTAACAAACAACTTTATGTTTAAACTACATAAACAAGTTGACGGCTCAATTTGTTTTTTTTTTAATTGCCATGGCCAACTTTTTCGAAAATTATTGTGTTTAGTGTTACCATTGAAATCGACGCTTAATATTTTCGCGTTTAACTCGCAAACGGTTAATGTTATCAAAATTTTCAAAGAGTGAAAAAAGTTTCGAAAATAAATTTTCTATTAAAAACTACAAAAATAAATGTAGGGTTACGAACAAACAAAAAAGTTCTGAGCAAACAAATTTTAGGAACACCCTGTATAACATGGTTGCCGTCATCCGGCCAAAGTCAAAATTGGTTCAATGATTTTGCATGATGTTTGTTTACTCTGTACCAAATTTCAACCCTCTACCATTAATGGTTTTGAAAATATTTAGAAAAATGTGTTAAAATTTCTGAACTTTGATGGCCCATATCTTGGCCATTTGAAGACTTTTATAATAATTTTTTTTCACGAATCATCATCATTCTTGCTCTAGTATATGTGGTTAATTTTATGCCCCGAGTCACGGGAACACCCTGTATATATACAGGTGTCTCACGTAACTGGTTCATTAGAACTATTTTAGGTTCCACTATTCTTAGAGGCTTGAAATTTTGGTAACATGGGTTGTTCATTCCGATCTATTAATCTAAAATATTTTCAAGATGGCCACCATTTCCAGTCTACCGGAAGTAGACCTCAACTTCGTTATTTTAAATGGAATGCTATAGTTTTTATTAGACCATTCAATTATACATAAGAAAATATGTTGAGTTTGATAACAGTTGTTGGTGCCTACTGTTTTTTGTTTTCGAGTTATTTTGATTTTAAGTGTTTTTTGTCAAATATCACTATGCTCTTTACAAGCCCATATCTCAGCCAACGTTAACTCAAAAACTTTTTGCATTGGTACGATAACTCTTCATATGCTGCTAAATAGATTGTCATTTGTCGTATCCGTATATTTTATACAGGCTGATCAAAAATTGAGTTACCGTTTCTCTGTATTCAATTGCGTGAAAGTCGAAAATTTTAAATGGATCGCCCCATATTTTCATACCCTAGTAGAAAGGGAATTTAATTCTCTATAAATTATCTATAAACATTCCTATACCTATTTATTATAGTTTTCTTGCTATTGAGGAATTTATCAAAATCATAGGTTAAATGCTAGAAACCGTTTGTGTTTTTGTTAGAAGGCCATGACATTTTGACAGTTTTTTGTTTAATTTATTTAAATTATTATTAGTATTATTTCTACAATGAACTGTGATTGAATAAACTTTAGATTGCTAGCTGTTATTTACCAAAAATAACCAAAAGATAACCGAATAAATGAAACAATGAAAAACAACAATTTAATGACAAAAATTAAAATCAATAACATAAAAGAATGAAAAACTTATAATTATAAAAATAAATTATGGGAATTTAATTGAATCTACAAACTATTTAGATACTTTCCCGTGCCTATTTGTTGTAGTTGCCCTCATATTTGGAAATTAATTGAAGCATGCAATGCTGGAAAGCTTCTAATTTTTATGTTAGAAAGCCGTGGAGTTTTGACAGCTTTTCAACCATATTTATGTTATTGTGGTCATTACTTAGTTGTGTCATCACTTACTGCTGTTAATGTCTTTGAATATCATGGCGAATTATTCCCACGCCAACATTTTAAATTCGTCTTATATTCATGGCGGATGTAATAAAGTTTTGGATAGGATAAGAGACGTATCTCTTAGTTTTGGAAAGATCAAAATAACAAGAAACCATAAATTTCTATTATCAGCAGCTTAAGATAATAGAATAAATGTTGCTTCACCAAATTCTTCGGTAAGAGGTGCTTCGGTCGATTTAGATGAATAATATTTTACAAGAAAGCACCGTAAATAAATAAGCTGAACTCTCTAGGAATATCTCGCCCATCATTACGTCGAATATTACTCCATATAATTGTTTTTCATTGTTTCATTTATGCGTTCTTCTGCTGGTTATTTTTGGCAAATAAAAGCTAACAAATTAAAGTTTATTCAATCGCAGATCATTCTAGAAATAATACCAATTAAATAAATTAAATGATAAACTGTCAAAATGTCATAGCCTTCTAACAAAAACACGAACGGCTTCCAGCATATTGTGTAGGATTTTAATAAAATAATCAATATAAAGAAAACTATAATAAATAGGCATAACAATGTTTATAAATAATTTGTAGAGAATTAAATTCCCGTTTAGATAGGCTAAAAAGATATGGGGCGTTCCATTTAAAATTTTCGACTTTCTCGCAATTGAATGCAGCGAAACGGTAAATTTTTGACCACGCTGTATAAGGTACACTGATATAACAAGTGACAATCTATTTAACAGCATATGACGAGTTATTGTACCAATGCAAAACGTTTTTGAATTAACGTTGGCTGAGATATGGGTTTGTAAAGACCATGGTGATATTTGCCAAGAAACACTTAAAATCAAAATAACTCGAAAACAAAAAACGGTAGGCACCAACAACTGTTATCAAAGTCAACATATTTTCTTACGTATAATTGAATGATGTAATAAAAACTATAGCATTCCATTTAAAATAACAAAGTTGAGGTTTACATCCGGTAGACCGGAAGTGATGGCCATCTTGAAAATATTTTAGATTAATAGATCGGAATGAACAACCCATGTTATCAAAATTTCAAACCTCTACGAATAGTGTAACCCAAAAAAGTTCCAATGAACCAGTTACGTGAGACAGCCTGTATATAGATAAATTACTGGACTAAAAGAAATTTAAAAATAAAAAATTAACAAAATCAAATAAATCAAGATTTCAATAACAACAAAAAAAAATTAATCAAAATAATTGAAACGTTTGATCCGGAAAAGTTTGACAAACTTGAGACCACAATACAAAAATTCTAAAGAGTAAATAAAAGGAACTAAAAAAAGAATATTGAAATCTAAACACATTTTTTTTAATAAATCAAATCAAATTAAATGACTCTAAATCAAATAAATCAAAAGAATACCAGTACTGAGTTTAATATTGAGTTTAAATAAATTGAAAACTTGGTCCTAAAATATATGGAATAAGAAAAGGTACGACGACAATGAAAAAAAGAAATCCCAAGTTTCGGTATTCTTAATTGGAAAACAGGAAAGTCATAAAAAACTTGTTCCAATTGTTAAAAGAGACCTAAAAGAAGTCGGATGTATAAGGAAAGAAGAAACGACCAAGAAGAAAAAAAGGAATTAATATTAATCAGGATAATTTTCCTTTAAAGACTTAAATTTTAAATTATTAGTTAATTAAGGATTAGGAATGAGATCCTTCGGATTAAATTTATGAAATGTAATTTTTACGATATCGCTAAAAATGAACCGTTAGATGGTGGTTGTAATTTCGACATTAAATATAGTTCATTTAGTGTTAATTATGACAGTAATCTAAGTCAAAAATTGAAGAAATTATAAAGCTTATAACGATAGGTATAGAAAATGTCGCATTGATCGTCGGTCGGACTGCCCGATCTCAGTAAGTACCTTTGTGGACTGAGTGAAAACGTAAATACTCATAAATATCGGGGGTATAATACTTGTCCAACCTTAAACATTATTATGAATTGATAGAAAAATGATGATTTTTGATGAAATGAGAAATTAAGATGATAATATGAAAATATTTTTTAATTTCTTCAAACGCCATTGATTTAATATCTCGAAATAAGGAATATATGACTTGTTAGATCACTTTCATAATTATGGGCACAAATATGAGTTAAATAAGCACTAAAATGTATACTCCAAATGGCTAAACTAAAATTAAATTGGTCGTCGAAGTTTTCGCACTGAGGTTAACACACGAAAAGAGAAAGAGGATCAGAAAATTTCACTGAAATTCGAGAAATCTCTTTCACGCCATCTCTCATTCAAGGATGAAATAAAGAATTATTGGGAAAGGAATAGGAAGCTATTTTCGGATTTCCGCCTCTGCAACAAATGTAAAAAAAAAATTAAAAATCTAAAGAAATAAACTGAACAACAAATAAATCATTTTTATTTCTATTCGGACAATCACAGGAAAATAAAACGTAACAATAGAATATATACAATACATATGATTATACAATACAGTCATAGGAAAATAAAACGTAACAATATTAGCGTTTTTTGTTTTCGAGTTATTTTGATTTTAAATGTTTTTTAGCAAATATCACCATGCTCTTTAAAAGCACATATCTCAGCCAACGTTAATTCAAAAACGTTTTGCATTGGTTCGATAACTCTTCATATGCTGTCAAATAGATTGTAACTTGTTGTATCAGTATATCTTATACAGGTTGGTCAAAAAATGAGTTACCATTTCTCTGTGTTCAATTGCGAGAAAGTCGAAAATTTTAAATGGAACGCCCTTTATCTTGTTAGCCTATCAAAACGGTAATTTAATTCTCTACAAATTATATATAAACATTGCTATACCTATTTATTATAGTTTTCTTCATATTGAGCATTTTATCAAAATCCTTCACAAAATGTTGGTAGCCGTTCAGTTTTTATTAGAAGGCTATGACAATTTGACAGTTTATCGCTTGATTTATTTAAATTATCATTGGTATAAAATAACCAGCAGAAGAACGTATAAATGAAACAATGAAAAACAATAATATGACGTAATATTCGCCATAATAATGGGCGAAATATTCCTAGAGAGTTCACTTTATCTATTAATGGTGCTTTCTTTGAAAATATTATTCATCCAAATCGATCGAAGCACATCTTACCGAAGAATTTGGTAAAGCAACAAAATATGACAAAACATTTATTCCCTTATCTTAATCTGCTGGTGATAGAGATTTACGGTATCTTGTTATTTTGATCTTTCCAAAACTAAGAAACAGATTATATCCAAAACTTTATTACATCCGCCATGAATATAAAACGAATTTAAAATGTTGTCGTTCGAACAATTTGCCATGATATTCAAAGACATTAACAGAAGTAAGTGATGACACAACTAAGTAATGACATCAATAATATAAATATGGATGAAAAGCTGACAAAACTCCATGGCTTTCTAATATAAAACCAGAAGCTTTCCAGCATTGCATGCGTCCATTAATTTCCAGATATGAGGGCACTACAACAAATAGGCGCAGCAAAGTTTCTAGATAGTTTGCAGAGAATTAAATTCTCTTAATTTATTTTTATAATTTAAAGTTTTTGATTCTTTTATGTTATTAATTTTAATTTTTGTCATTGAATTGTTGTTTTTCATTGTTTTATTTATTCGGTTTTCTTTTGGTTATTTTTGTTAAATAACAGCTAGCAATCTAAAGTTTATTCAATCGCAGTTCATTGTAGAAATAATACTAATAATAATTTAAATAAATTAAACAAAAAATTGTCAAAATGTCATGGCCCTCTAACAAAAACACAATAGCAAGAAAACTATAATAAATAGGTATAGGAATGTTTATAGATAATTTGTAGATAATTAAATTCCATTTAAAATTTTCGACTTTCACGCATTTGAATACAGAGAAACGGTAACCCAATTTTTGACCAGCCTGTATAAGATAAACTGATACAGCAAGTGACAATCTATTTAACAGCATATGAAGAGTTATTGTACCAACGCAAAACGTTTTTGAATTAACGTTGTCTGAGATATGTGCTTTTAAAGAGCATGGTGATGGTTGCTAAAAAACACTTAAAATCAAAATAACTCGAAAACAATAAACGCTAGGTACCAATAACAATTATCAAAGTCAACATATTTTCTTACGTATAATTGAACGGTATAATAAAAACTATAGCATTCCATTTAAAATAACAAAGTTGAGGTCTATTTTCGGTAGACCGGAAGTGGTGGCCATCTTGAAAATATTTTATATTAAATGATCAGAATGAACAACCCATGATACCAAAATTTCAAGTCTCTACGAATAGTGGAACCTAAAAAAGTTCTAATGAACCAGTACGTGAGACACCTGTATACCGAAAAATTTAATTTAAATATGACTAAACAAATTTAATAAAATATTGCATATGTTAATTTATGTAATAACACTATTTAAATTTGTTGCTAAAACTGTACTAAACAAATTCTTTCTTTTGCGGTTAACATCTTTTGCAAAAACTTAATCTCACTGACGTAAGTTGAAACTTTTATGGTTTCTATGATTAAATATCACAAATTAAAATTGTAAAATTTTTAGTTTAGAAAAAACTCCAATTTTTATATAAAAAATGGGAATAATTAATTAATGTTTATAAGTTAATTAAGACATAAAAAGCAGCAATAAAAATTGTTTTCCTCTTTGTAAGTCGATTTGGAGATATACTGTGTATATATACTTTTTGTTTTTGATATTTAAAAACGAAATACTGAACCTAGGATACCTTTCGAAGCAGTGTGGGGCACTCTTTTTTTTTTATTTAATAAAAGCTTTCTAACAATTTTCTTATATATGCTTATATTTTGTAATTTCAATTTCAGTCTTTCAAGTGGTTTAAATATTTTTTAAAAATGTACATACAAGTGCTCCCAAGTTTTTGTCCCGAATGATTCTTTTTAAAGAACTTTATAACAGTATAAAAGAGAGACATTGAAAACCACGACAGAGAAAAAGTAATATCGATCGGTTTTGTAAAACGGAATAATGGCATCTGCGTACGCGACTTAAGGGCGCCTGAGCCCAGTAGAACCTCTTTGATGTTATTATAAATTATTTATGTTATAATGAGTTTATATAATAAAGTAATTCTAACACTTAACGTACTAACTTTTATTTAACCTTTGTTGGAATGTTACCGTTCGTCTCGTCATTTCCCCTCTAATGTTTTTATATTATTTTATTGATAATTTTATATTTTAAAATCCTTTAAGCTCGTATTCAGAAACTGGGATACAATTCAATTGTAACCTTCGATTTGTTCAGGCGCGGTCGGGATCGGACTCTCGCCGGGCGCCCAACTTTCGATCAAAAAAATTATTTTACTTTTAAAACTATATTGTTTATTAATTATTATCAACAACAAAATATTTTAATTTCTATTATACTTTTTGTTTAAAATTTGACATTTCATTGTTATTAGAATAATTTATAAGAATAGATAAGAAACCGAAGAGTCCATTCTTCACAACTAACTTATTTATACATTTAATTGAATTCTGTATAATAGGTATCAATATTATTGATATAGAAATAATATAATAATATAAGTACCACAAAAATAATGTGAAAAATTAACCCTTGAAGGTCAAGCCTATGGGACTGACAGTCCCATTTCTTAACATTACTGCATTTACATATAAAGACGGGTCTACCTGAGGGTAAAAAAAGTTGGAAACAAATATATCAAAGGGAAAAAATAAACATCCTTGTTCCTAAAATTACATCGAATCTTCGTTATGTGTGTAAACATTGGCTGTGGTCTGTGGTGTTTATTCCTTGTCGATTTGCGATAGTGTTTGTGGTTTTGTTGTAATAAGTATTTAATTTTCCTTATCTTTATATTTATAGAGCAGGTGGTTTGCTTTTAAATTTCTTATTAGCATTAACTTTAATTATTTTTTATCGTTTTGCTATGCTACGTTTTGTAGTGCCACCTTTTATTAAATTTTACTATTTTGTAGTCTAGATACTTTTCATAATGGGTTTATTTATTTATTTTTAGGTGTACTATTACTTTTATTATTATTAATTTTGTTATTATTTAATTTTTAGTACAATGGACGACGGTTTTAACGAGTTTATTGAACACATACTTTTAACAAAAAATCTTTCATATAAATGTTTATAGGTTTATTATAATACATAATTCGGATAAGTTTGATCGTTTGTATTGTTTATAGTTTGGTTACCATGGTAACAATTTTTTTTTATTTGAAGTGGAACGAAGTTATTTTCTTATCTTTTTGATACAGCTTATTTTTCTCTTTGTGTTGAGCATATTATATCATAAGGTTACATAATGAAAAAATCTGAATAATTAATTTTCTTAAAATCATTAAAATAAACGAAGTAAGCGTTGACATGGCGTAAACAATTGAACTAAACATCAAAAACTATGAATAAGTACTGAAACACCAGAAATTTCCGTTGATATGCTTTCACAATGTGTACATAATTTTAGAAAACATCTTTACTTTTGTTTAGATGTAAATAAATTTTGTCACCAATTTGAACAATTGTAGTTTTAGTTTTGTTTGTTATTTATTTTTGAAAAGTTTTTTGATTTTTTTGTTAACATATTAGTTAATATTGTCCTTTTTTTAATCTAATTCACCATGATTATTGGAACAGAAGCGGCGTTTTGATGGATAATTCAGTAATTAATGCATACGTATTAAGGCCCGTACAATTGTAACTTACGATCTATCTCACTTTAAATTATTCGTAATGCGGTCATTCTTCGTAATAACAAAAAAATATTATCTTAAAAATGCGTGACAAAAAGATTGTTTTATTTTTAAAACTATATTGTTCATTAATTATTAGCAACGACAAAATATTTTAATTTTTTTATACTTTTTGTTTAAAATTTAACATTTCATTATTATTAGAATAATTTATAAGAATAGATAATTAATAAAAGAGTTAAGAAACCGAAGATTCTATTCTTCAGGACTAATTTATTTATACATTTGATTTAATTCTGAATAACGGGTATCAATATTATTGATATAAAAATGCTCCTCAAAATTACAAATTAGTTCTCAAACATAAGACATCATAAAATAATGTAAAAAAATAACTCTTGAAGCTCAAGCCTAAAACGTAAAGCTACATAAACTTTCATTATGGGAAGAATCGATAAACCCGTCTTGATTAGGCCTCAATTTGTCCATAAATTAGCGGCAGAATTAAGGTTTCTATTTCGTATCTTGAAAACCTATATATTAGGTATAATCGGTCGTCAAAAAACCTTCATTGGGATTTTTATGATACCTTAATATGATCCTAACAGTATAAGATTATGTATTTATTTAATTCTGGCATTGACGTGATTAAACTGATAGCTATTACAATTATTTAGCTTAGTAGGCGTTGATGCTGGTATTCATATACAGGGTGGCATAAATATCTGGAATGTATCAAATAACTTCGCTATTTTTACCTTTAACAAAAAATCGTTCTTATACAAATTTTTAGGTTTATTATAACGTTGTTTGTATTATTTATGGTTTAGTTACCATAGCAACAACTTTTTTATTTGAAGTGAGACGAAATTGTTTTTGTTACCTTTTTGATAGAGCATATTTTTCTCTACACTGGGTCAAAAAAGTCTCCGTACATTTTACAACATTTTCAAGTGACCCGCTCTAATTTATTTAATATAATGTTTAAAACAGAAATATTATTCCAGGATATGTTGTAATAAGTAAGAAAACATATCAGTATTATAAAAGCGAAGTCTTTATTTTACAAAACATAAATAAACATGGTTATAAGGGTAGATGTATAAAGACGACGTCAAAAAAGTCTCCGTACAGAAGATTTATAACAAAATAAAACATCAATATGTTGCTATTTTTATTCCTTTAATAGCTTGTAGATGCTATATTTGTACACTACTTTGTTTACTACTTTGTAAATATTTTGATTAATTAGCTTGCGAATAGCGCGCTTATGAATAGCGCTTAATTATATTCTAATATTCCAACAGACATTACATCGAAATTGGTTAATGACCTTTTCACAACATATTACAATAATAATATAGAAAAAATTAAACAGTTGAACATAATTCTTAAACAGGTCGTTACACAAAACTTTTGCTCATTCAACGGAAATTTTTATAATATTACAGAAGGTCTACCAATGGGAATGCCACTTTCAGGAATTCTTGCTGACCTGTTTCTTGATCATATTGAGAATAATAAAATAATCAACAATTCATATCTTTAATTATCTTATATTAATCGTTGGGTAAGATATGTCGATGATGTTTTTTTTGTGTTTGGGAGGGAGGTAAGGAAATATTGAATGATTTTTTGATAAATAAATTACATCAAAAACTGAAATTTACAATAGAAGTAGAGAAAAATAATACATTAAATTTTCTAAATTTAACTTTAAAACGTCTTGAAAATGGAAAAATAGAATATGATATCAATCGCAAACCATCAATGATTTCAACAATGATTATATATACAATCTAGCAGCAATAAATGGTTTCCCTATTAAAGTTATAAATACTATACGTAAAACCAGAAAAGATGGAACATGTATATAAACCCATCACTTTCAATAATATTACTTTCAAATCAAATAAGGTTTTTTCGAAATACAACATCACTTTGGCTTTTGCTAACAATAACAATTTACTTAAAATTTTTTCTAATAACCACAACAACAATTATGACAAAATGAAAGAAAGTGGAGTTTATTCTCTTACTTATTTAGAATGTGATTCCATATATATAGGACAAATAGGAAGGAAACTTGAAACACGCATCCATGAACACAAAACAACAGAAAATTCAAATGTTTACAAACATGTAATAGAAACAAATCACAAAATAGATTACGTAAATGTACATCTTGTTCACAGATGTGGAAAAGTTTTAAATTGGACTTGTTAGAATCATTAGAAATTCACAAACATAAAATTAAAAATAAAAAAAAACATTACTTAATGAACAAGTTCAATTATATTAAAAAAGGACCTATATATACGTATTTAAAGGACATAACAGCATAATACCCGTTTTCAAAAACAAGTTTTCTTCACTCACTCCCAACAGGACCACTCATTCTGTATTCGTCATCTTTTTCGTTTGTGTAAAATGTCAATTTGCAATAATTTTAAAGTGTTGTGTTCGTCTTTTATACATTTTTAATAGTTTTATTAACTTGACAGTGAGTTCATTTTTATTTATATTTGAATTTACTTCAATTTATTTAATGTATTAACCAGTTTTTGTACTAGCAAATTCGGCTGATGATGGGAAACTAGTTTTCCCAAAACTAGTACCGTTAATATAAAAACATAACTAGCAAGTAAGAAGTTTTATTTACTAACATTTAACATATATTCTTAATTTATTAGGTCTGCCAGTACGTGGTTTATTTTTACAAGTTTGTTGTTCTTGATATTTCGTTACTATATGCTGCACGATTGAATAGGATTTGTTAACTATTTTACGTATTTTTATATAGTAAGTATGTTACTGAAACTTTCATTTTTAAAGCAAAACTATGGAATAAATATGCATTTATGCCTTTGCACGAAGTTACAATGACCGTGTAAGTAAGCCACCGATACATGTATTTGTATCTAGCTAGCTATTTTTCGCCAAATAGGTAATTCCCCGGTCCCTGTCTGTGCTGTACAGACTTGTTTTGCTACGCTTTCTGCTCGTATGGAGAGTTATAGTTATAAATTTATTCTCATGAAATAAAATATTATATTTAAGATGGCAAATATTTATTTGAATCTTACAATACCGAATACAATGACATATTTATTATAAATATATGGTAATAAGTGAACTAGGGCCGAAAATTGAAAAAGATCTGACGCCTACGGAGACTTTTTTGACCCAGTGTATAACGAAAAAATCTAATAAAAAATAAAAATTAAAACATTTTTTCGTTGACAATGATTAATAAACAATATAGTTTTAAAAGTAAAACAATTTTTTTGTTACACATTTTTAAAATATTTTTTGTCATTACGAAGAATAATCGCATTACGAATAACTTAAAGTGAGATAAATTGAAAACCAGGCGCCCGGCGAAACACGAGACGGCGGTGGTCGCCCCAATCCCGACCGCGCCTTTGAATACGGACCTTAATCTCACTTAATTGGAATTGTAAAATTCTTAGTTTAGAAACAACTCCAATTTTTACATAAAAATGATAAAATTAGTAATATCGAACTCCTTCGAAAGATAATTTAATCCACGTTTTCTAACAATTTTCTTATATACATATGGTTATATTTTGTAATTTCAATTTTAGTCTTCCAAATATTTGAAAAGAGAGACATTGAGAACAATGAGAGAGAAAGAGTAATATCGATCGGTTTTGTGTAAAGGAATAGTGGCATCTGCGTAGGTAACTTAACGGCGCCTGAGAAAGCGTCTGTAAAACGGCCAAATTACGTTTTAGTTTTTAAGGCCTGTATTTAAAGAAGAGGATACATCATCAAAAGTATAATAAAGATTGAAATATTTTGTCGTTGATAATAATTAATAAACAATATAGTTATAAAAGTAAAACAATTTTTTTTGTCACATATTATTAAGATAATTTTTTTTGTCATTCGGAATTCTATATACATATATCCATAACATATTATTATATATATTTATACTATTTTCTTATCTCTATCGAAACGTTTTCGAAAGAAAAAATACGTAATTTAATATAAAGAAAAATAAGATTGTTTACAATGAAGACTATTTTACGTTTTAGAATAGTCTTGGAACTGTAGTTAAGACTACAGTCACGTGCGGTTACAGTTTTCTTAAGCAAATACGACGCCATTTAAGGGCGTCCTATTGTCGGCATCGTAATTACGCCGTTCACGAGCGAGTTTCGTGAGATTCAATTTGATTCAAGTAATAACTCCACCATCTTGCTTTTCAGAATTCTCTTATTCGTCCAGAGAACACGGATACTACTTCGATTATTTCGTTTACCATTGGCCCATACAAATGTGGAGGGGAGCCAGCGTTTTACTATAAAAGCGAGATCACCTCTGTAAAACGATTGTAACGATTGTAGCCGTTGTGTTTGAATAGTGACACTTTAAGTTTATCAAGAAAATGGCGAGACAACAGGTAAGTGAATTTCTTTATCGTATTTTCTTAAAGATAAGTTAATAAATGTTATTTAGAAAACTATCACTAATTCCAACACTAGAATATCACCTATATAGTTACATTAATAATAGAATTGGCACTAGAACTAGAATCTTAAGAGTTTTGCCGTGCATCTTTTGAAAAAATGTTTCACGTCATTGCAACATAAAACTACTCCATAGAAAAAATTGAGACTAGCATTGTTTGACGCGTAATTTAATTGTTTGTAATGTGGTTTAATTTCCTTTTTCACCCACCGGTGTAGTAATTATCTAGGGTATAGCCAAAAAATGATTGATTTCGATTTCAATCATGTTTCAAAAATTCAAATTTTTCATTTTTTATCAATCCCGATTTCACTCGGTCTGCTAAGAATCTCGATTTAGCATTTTTTTCTCAAAAACTGAGGGGGTCATTTTATTTTATCAATATTTCGTATAATTTCGCGGAAAATTACGCGACCAACCGTTCCGTTATTAGATTTTCAAAATTATGTCTCTCTAATTAATGGATTATACTATGTACAAATAATAAATAGCTCACTAAATTTGTTTTCACTTTAATTAAAATTATTTTATTAATAATTTTGCTTAAAATTTATATGTCCTTTTATCTACATAGATATAAAGGCGCTATGTCCCGTCTGAACAAACATCAGCACCATCTTTTTGATTCTGTTCGGAATGGTCCGAACCCTCCTTTCCCCGTATGGTTTATTTCAGTTTCTCTTTAGTTTAAAATTCGATTAAATCGTTTTACAAAAATTAGGGAGACATAACTCGGAAAATCTGATAGCAAAAAGTATAACCGAATAATATAACAAGAATAAACCGAAAGTATTTGATGTATTTGGGGGAAAACCGCATTGAAATCCGTCCAGCTGTTTCCGATTAATTAAAGCGCAATTTAATTAATCGGAATTTTTCGAGAAACTCTTTGAAATATAAATAAAAAAAATTTGAGTTTGAGTTGACAATTTGACATCACAAAAACTAATTAAGATGTGCAAGTTTAGTTTCATTCCGAGGAAAGTACCTACTTTCCTTTATAACTAGCAATAAAATTTATCAAGATATCTTCAGAATTCAATTTATTACGATTTTTCAAAGATAATGAAGAAAATCGTTATTTTTATGCAATCAAACAAATTAATTGAAATATTCAAATATCGTTTTGATGTGAAAAAAGTACACACTTTCATTTTTACGATTTTTCAAAGCTGGTTAAGAAAATTGTTATTTTTATAAAATGCCATAAATTTAGGTTGACTTCAAAACTTAATACTTCAGAACCGAATTGATATGTTCATGTATCGTTTTATTTATTTTGTTACATGCAGAAACCGTTTACATGACAAAATTAGAAGCTAAGGCTCGATAACTCAGTCTAAGTAGAGTATTGGGTCGTGAGAGAACAATCCCAATAAGAACGAGACAAATGGATATAAAGATATTAAGGGCGCCACCAAGCTCTGCCTTTTCTACTTCAAAATTGATTAAATTTATTATGTTGAGCTTGGAAACATATAAAATAGGTAACAGTTTAAACAAATAATGTAAAGATGAAAGGAGGCAAACTATTGCAATAGTAACAAAATTAATGGTTAATAGATCAAAATATAATAATTTCTCAAGAGAAATTATAATAAATTTTGCTGTAAACACTTATAGCACATTACTTATGTAGAAAGAGAAAGAAAAAAAAATAATTAAAATTAGTTTCAAATTAAATCAGTTATGAACACCATTAAAGAAATGTCTTACTTCTATTCTCGCAAAACAAAATAAAATAAAATAATGAAATTGTTATAAAAATATTGTTAATCAAAAATTATAGTTAAAATTAAAATGAACATATATAAATATAAATGACATAGATAGCTATCTTTGACTTCAAACAAGAACGGTATTGTTCTTCAAAACAAACAAAAAAAATCTTGCGAGTCAAGATCACAAATGAAATTAAAATAAAATCAACAAACTTAAGTATAAAATCTCTCTAATGTTTAAATTCTTAATTCATAAATTCAAATATATTAATTAAAAAAAAAGATCAAATCATGAAAAAAGAATTATCAATAATGATAGAAGCTCTCTGTTAGAATCACTCTCAGTCCAATCAGCTGTTAGGGTGGTTCGAATGGCTACGACGCAGTAACTCAAGGTCAACCAGAAATTATTACGTTGAAAATAATTGGAAGACCATTCCAAATGGAAACCAAAAATCTTCCCAAAACTCAATCCAACATCTCAAAGCAACCCTCTTCTTCCGTATTCAAAAAAACAACAGGTGTGATGGACGAAACGTAGAATTAACCCACAAATCCGAAAATATCGGTTTGATCACTGATCAAATAATTAATCGATCTTAATATATCCGTAAAACAACGAACCCCAAGTTGAATTTCTATAGAATTTTCGTTCAACTCACAAAATGGCCAAATTAAGTTACGATTGAGTCAAACACGTATATACATCTACAGGTGTAATTACGGAAGAGGAAGAAATTAAATTCACATCCGATTTTAATGTATTGGCGCAAGCGTACGACCAACGTTTCCACTAACAACAGAATTCTACCCTCAATAAACATATTCAATACTGAACAACAGTTGTCATGAGTAACTCTAACGAAATTAAAGAAAATAAAAAAAAATAAGAGATTTATACTGAATTATAAGTGAAACTTATAACAATTTAAACACATACTTTCATTTATAAATCACAAACATTTCATTGAAATATCATAAGAAGTCGATTTTTTACCATTTTTCAAAACTGATTAAGGAAATTGTTAATTTTATGAAACGCTAGAAATTTAGGTTGAGTTCAAAGCTGAATATTTCAAAAAGAAATTGGTATAATCATGCAAGGTTTTGTTTTAACAAAAGTACATACTGTCCTTTATATATCACAAAAAAAATCATCAAGATTTTCTCCATTCGTATATATCTCGTATTCGTAAGATATTCGGAAGACACGTGTATATGACATAAATCTGATGTAGTTGAAACTGACAATTAGACATAATGGCCTTTATATAAGTATATTTTCATGGAGTCACCTATACATATGGCAACAATCTGCTAACTAATACCTACTAATTTTGCGTAAAACAACCTTCGTTCCCTCCTACCGAAACCTGGCATCTTTGATTTCGATTTTTCACTTAAATAACCCAATTTTAAACGAATACTACAGCAATCGCAGAACAAATTTCTACTGTGCATTGGACAAGTGTAGACATATCAATGAATGTTTGGATGAAATATATCTAAACGTCATAGATATGGTGGAGGCGCCAGATTAATACACATTTTTCATCAATAATAACAATGTCACCTCATTATTAATTAATCTCTAGTAACTTGAGATGCAACAAAACGTTATAATAAAAATCAGTTAAATCAATACGTTTTAATTTAAGAATATGGCGGAGGGAATGGAACTTAAAATTTAATTTGTAATTCTACTTATTGCATAATGAAATTAAACCAATTTTTCCTTTTCTTTTTATGTCTTTGTGTCTTTTTAACCTTTTCAAGCTCAACTTTGCGAAGCTTGAAAGTTGCAGATCGACCGAAATCGCGTACATTTTTTCATTATACCTGTGATAATTACTACAGCAGTAGGTGAAAAAATCTGCAATTATCCTACATTATAAACAATTAAATGACATCTCAAATAGAGGTAGTCTCAACATTTTCTATGGAGCAGTTTTTTTATTTTTTTAATCCGATAAATGTCTTACATGGCGACATCGCTGTTGACTCTTCACCAATTTAGAATAAACTTTTTGTAATGAATCTGTATTGAATATGTATCAGTTTTACCAGAGCTTTTGATCCAATGGCCTTTCAATGACACAATTGCATAAATATGGATGAAAAACTCACAAAATTCAAAATGAACGAAACTACAACAAATAGGCACAGGAAAGTTTATAAATAGTTTGTGGAGAATTAAATTCCCTTAATTTATTTTTGTAATTTTAATTTTTGTTTCTTTTATATGTTATTGATTTTAATTTTTGTCATTAAATTGTTGTTTTTCATTGTTTCATTTATTCGGTTTTCTTTTGGTTATTTTTGGTAAATAACAGCTAGCAATCTAAAGTTCATTTGATCGCAGTGCATTGTAAAAATAATACTAATAGTAACCTAAATAAATTAAACGATAATCTGTCAAAATGACAGGGCCTTCTAATAAAAAAACGAACGGCTACCAGGATTTTGATAAATTACTCAATACGAAGAAAACTATAATAAATAGATATAGAAATGTTTATAGATAACTTGTAGAGAATTAAATTCTAAAAAAATAGTACGTAACTTTCCTTTGATTTAGAATAGAAGAGAATTGGAGTTTTATTAAATTATATGTATAAACAGACCTTGATTGCCGTCTGTCGTAAGGGTTTTAAATAATTTCTTTTTATTTTTCTAAAAGACCTACATTTATAGTGATTCTTTTCGTCCTCTTGAAAAGCGCTTATGATGTCGGTCCATCTAGCTTCCATCGTAGTGCTAGAACTATCTACAATGTTGTCTAGCGTTACAGTTGGTAATATAACATTATGCTTTTGAAACATATTCCGTGTAGCTTTTAAGAGGTAGGGGACATCAAAGATAGTATAAACATTTTGGGTTCCAATTATGACCAAAGGATCTGTCTGCATGAAACCCAGATTTCTTAACGCCTTCACATTTGCTGTTCCCATATCGCAAACACTGGCAATTACTGGAATGCCTTTATCAGTAAGAACACTTCTAATGTTTGTCAATATACCATTTCGAGCAAAATAGAAAGCTAGTGGTTGTTTCCAGAAAGTTGTAATACCTTGCAACATAAAAACAAGGGCATATTGTGCTAAATATTGTGTTCTATTGTAATTCCCAAAATCTTCAACACAATATACACAATTTATTTGCTTCCTTAATATTCTTAACACAATCACTAATAAGACCGATAATATGCATATTTATTCCGGCATCAAATGAAATATTATTTAGCAATTTTATAAGAGTATTTTTGGAAGGTAATGCAGTCGTCTTTCGTTGCTTACGTTTATACAGAGATAAGGCTATGAATTTCATATATCGCCTTCCCTTTGGTTTTTTTGAAGCACAACGCATTTGGCCCACAAGAAATGTTGCTGTTGCAAATGATACATTCTTCAAAATCTTTTCAACTACTCTCACTCAATGTCACTCAATTGTTTAAGTTTGGCCTTTAATGTACTTTCTAAGTACTCAATTCTATTTTTTTAAAAGAAGAGCTGCAATGAAATTTTCAATGAATTAGTATATATTTGCATAATTAATGCATCAGACTTTTTCTCATTTCTAACTGGGCTTTCTCTTGCTGTAACAGTATTTGTAGAAGGGACATCCACTAGAACCTCCTCGACCTCAATCTGTTTGATCTGGTCTTTGAAGTCTATAACAGAAGATATAATTTGTTGCTTTTCTCTTTATGTATTAAATATTTCATCAATTTTGACGATAATTACCTGTATTTGATTGCTCTGGTGTTAAGTTGCAGGTAATAGTGTAGGTACTGCACTACGTTTTAA
Source organism: Onthophagus sagittarius (assembly GCA_036711965.1). Classification (NCBI taxonomy): domain Eukaryota; kingdom Metazoa; phylum Arthropoda; class Insecta; order Coleoptera; family Scarabaeidae; genus Onthophagus; species Onthophagus sagittarius. The sequence goes on along the minus strand of JASERS010000011.1, from coordinate 189,371 downwards.
CAATGTAGATATAACAAAATACTCTGGGGAAAAATATTAATCTTAGATGAACGTATTGTTCTGGGTACCATTCCCATTGATTTTTGCCACTGATAAGACTTAGCGTCAAAAAAATTTGTAAATGAAATCACAAAGTCAGTAATAAGAAGGAAATTAAAATTTTTTTTTAAAGTTTTTTTTTTCTTCATTCATTTTACATCTCATTTTATTCACCAATGTCTGATTTGAACGTTCATTTAAACCGTTCGAGACGAATTTATTCTTGGATACTGGTCAGTTAGTAGCAAACCAATGTCTTCAACATCCGTTATACTTTTGACAAGTTTGATAAAATCATTTGCATTTTGAGTTTTTGATGGTGAAATGAATGCATATCGACTAAGAGATGGAGATACTTTTTCGTAGACCTTGAACCTCCGAAACCTCCAATAGTATCTATAGACATTATTTCAAACGTCTTTGTTGCAGGACCTACGTGTGACATATATCCGAATTTGTCCTGTCCTCTTTATTTATTTTTTATACATATATCACAGCTCCTACAAACTTGTCTTATATTTTTTGTTATAAAAAGGGGGCTCATGTTTTGTGCATCTGCCCAATTCCAGAGTTAAAATTCAGAGTCTTGAATTTTAATTTTTAAAAAGTTTATTTGAATTTTAACACTAAATCTACAATATTTAATTATTACTTATTACTATTATTTACTTTTACAATAAATTGAAATGAATTATTAATATTTTGCTTGTTTAACTTTTTAACTTGTTGTTTCTTAAATCTAAGTATCGAATTTTACGAATTGCGGGACGTCGCGATTGTAGCTAAGTCTGGCGTTCGTAGTTGCGCTCGGGTTTATATATTGTAATAAATGCTTATTCGGCATTTATTCCTTAGGAGGTCATCTATAACTCCTCCCGCCGAAGAGGGAAACATAACCTGGAATTTTTCTTAAAATGACCATGTTTGTTTTCCTAAGTTTCCTTTGGGTGGTTCTTCTTTTGATGGTTTAAACGTTTTCTTTCTGTAAGTTTTCTTAATTATAAACCCTGCAATCAGAAATACAATTAAGCAATATAATAAGATGGTCCATATCGTGATTGGTCTTTCGTGTAGATATGGTTCTTCGATTCTCTTCATATCTTCGGATAGTTTTTTGAGTTCTCCAATGACATCTTGAACTTTACTATCTTGGACTTCTTTAAGTTTCTCTATTTCTCCGTTCCAAGGTAATTTTTGTTCAGGTATATCAGTTATTTTCAGGTGTGGTATCTTGATTACCTTTTCGGTGATTGGTCGAGATTGGTATGCTTTCAGTGTGGCAGCCCCAATTTGTAGGAAACATCCTGGTGTTATTTTGATGGTGTAGGTACCATTTAGTATTCCAAATTCTTCTATCTTCCTACAGACCTTCTTTACTTTCTGAGGCGTGGATGTTGTGATAAGCCATCGATCGTCTGTTATTCTTGTTATTCGTGGGGTTGTTATTTCGTCCATTCTTGTCTCGCAATTTTCATATTGTCCCATAATAAGTATCAGTCGTACTTCGCATGGAGTTTCTTCAAGGCTGATATGATGACTTGTCTCATAACATATAAATTCTGATGGTAATACTTCTTTGCATGCCGCATGAGTAGCTATGAATTTTTCATTATTGATTGCTAAATATGGAGTTTTTGGAGTTACCGAAGCAAAGGTGGATAAATTATATCTTCTCGGAAGTGGAAACAATTGATATAAGGAATAGGGTAACTTTTCAACGATAGGAATCATAAGAACATAATATAACTTGAAATCTTTCATAAACGCTTTAACTGTTATTATTTGTTCAATGTAGTACATGCTGTCTTCATCTGGACTTATTGGTAATTTATCATCTATAAGCTGTTCTTGAATATGAGTTAATTCATGATGTAAGGTGTTTTTGTCTAGAATAGATGGATGGAATATACCTGCCTTTGCGAATACTATAGAATTTATTATAGTAGATAAGATATTGTTGACTCTGTCGATCATAAATATAAGTTGATTAATGATAGCATGCATCGATATAAATTTTCGGGATTCCAAGGCGAAATAGGATGCGTTCTTCATCGCAGCTCCCATCTGTAGTATTCTGGATGTTAGGATTTCTTGATTTGATTTAATGATCTTTATTGAGTCATTAAATTCTGTCAAAGCTTTTATCGATAAAGTAATCTGTTTGTCAACAATGGTTTTAATCTTATTTTGAGATGATTGAATTTCCTGTATCATTTGGTCGTAACGAAGGGCATCTTCTTCGTCCAGATTTCCTGTGATTGCTTTTATTATGCTCCCTGCAATGTTAATTGCACCTCTTTTAGATTTTGGATGATTTTTCGGGAACATTTCTTCGACCTGTCTCGTCATTTGTTCTATTCCGGTTTTCATTATGGAAATAAAATTGTACATTTCCTTTCCGTAGGATGATTCTGTTTGATTGATCATTTTTAAACAATCTTCATAATGTTGTTTCGTTGTCTCTACTTCGTGTAGCAATTGCTCTAGATTGTAGACGGTTGTTAGACTCCAATAACTATGAGTATTTTGAACTCTGCCCAATAACACGGGTAGAAGTCCTGTGTTGTCTTCTATGTTGGTTATTGTAATGTCGCACCAGTAACCACGGAACATGAATCCGAAGTATCTGTAATAATTGAATGTTTTAGAGCTCTGGTGTGATACCGTTTTTCTCCTGATTTAGTTTTGACTATAACAGTTTCGTCATTATTTATTTTCGTAATTTTGTAAGGACCTAAATAGGGATTTTGAAGTTTGTTTCTTCCTGTATTTCTCACATACACTAATTCGTCTACTTTAAATGGTTTTCCTTTCGACTTTTCTCTTTGTTTATTTACATATTTTTCCTTATCTGTTTTATTTTTATCTTCTATTGTTTTATACAGATGTTTAAGTCGTTCTTTATGATCTTGAATGTAGTCTGCAAAATAATCTTTTGAATACAATAAATCCATGGGATCTCTTAATGATGTGTGACCAAAGACTACTTCTAATGGGGTAACTCCAATGGGTTTTGAGATACTGTTGTTGTATGCAATAACTGCTAGTTTTGTAAGATAGTTTGTTGGTTGGTCTTTGTTGATTTCACGAAGACATCTCATGTGTTCCGTCAACGTGGAATGAAATCGTTCTATATTTCCTTGAGAATTTGGATTTAATGATGTTCCAAAATGAATTGATATTTTATGCGCTTCCAATAACTGTTTAACAATGGAGTTGTTAAATTCAGTGCCTTTGTCGCAATTGATCTCCTCTGGTGTACCATAAAATTGAAAATACGTGGTTAAGCCGTCGGCTACATCGGTAGCATTAGCGCTCTTCAAGGGGATAGCTTGAGCCATTCTAGAGAATACATCGATGATTGTTAAGTACTTTTTATTATCAATGGAAAATGTGTCCATGAATAATTTTTTGAATGGTCTGTCTGGAGTCTGTGTAATTTGCAGATGTGGTTGTGGAGGATGTCTATCGTATTTTGCACGATTACAAATTTCGCATTTCTTAATGAAATTTGTGACTGTGTCTCTCATGTTATTCCACCAATATCTCCTTTTTAGATATGACAATTTTTCATCTATACCTCTGTGATTTGACTTCCCTTCATGATGATTTTGTACGTGTTCTAGTTGTTCACCTTTATCACTTACAACAGATACACGCTTTATGCATCTGACAAGTGTTGGACCATTTTCATTAAAATATTTGGCATAAACACTGCAAAAATCGGTGTAAAGTGTTTCGTTATTAAAATACAGATAGTACTTTTCTTGTGCTGCCATGTATTCCTTTATGAATTCCAATATCAATTTCTCGTTGTTATCTTTTGGAATGCGTGCAGTTATTATTTTTCTGTTGTCTTTATTTATTTTGCTTCCTAGCAATTCTATTGATGTCGTTATTTCTTCTCCTCTTCCAGCATAAATGAGGAATTGTGTTCTTTGCTTGTCGATTGGATCATCAATAGTTTTAATATTTTTATTAGATCCAATAGATAGGTTAGTTTGTCTTGTATCATCATCTTCTCCGGGAAGTAACATTTCTTGACTGTCGCTTCCTCTTAGTTCTTCTCTTAGCATGGATAAATTTTTTCCTGTGCGTTTCGGTAGAGATTGATTGGTATGAAACGAGGTATTGGGTAGTTCATCTACGTTCGCAATTATTTCATCTCGTAAAAGTTCATCGACGAGTTGATCTAATTCTTCACCTATAGTGGGTGCTGAAGTTTTTCCGTCTTCTATTGCATTTAATTCTTCGAGTCGTATTCTTGATAAAGCGTCAGCATTCGAGTTTGATTTTCCCTTTTTATAAATAACTTCAAAATCGTATTCTTCTAATTTTAACTTCCATCTTATTAATTTTGAATTTGGTTGAATTTTGAATATGGTCTTTATATTTTAAATCGACGACCATATACGTACGGTCTGAAGTACTTTACAGCCCAAACTATGCTCAAAAGCTCTTTTTCTGTTGTACTGTATCGTTGTTCTGTTTCGCTTAATGTTCTTGATGCGTAACATACAGGTTTATCATTTCCGATATTACCTTGCGATAAAACAGCGCCGATTGCGACGTTCGATGCATCGGTGGTTATTATAAATTCTTTCTTAAAATCCGGGTACTGTAACAATGGTTCGTTACTCAAGATGTTTTTACAGGTTTCAAATGCGTCTCTATAATTATCATCCAATACTATTTTAGCACCTTTTCTTAAACATTTAGTGAATGGTTTTGTAATATCTGCGTAATCTTTGATGAATTTTCTATAATATCCTACCAGTCCCAAAAATGATTTGATTTCTTTCGGAGTTTTTGGTAGAGGGTAATTTCGAATAGCTTGTACTTTCTCTGGGTTTGGTTTCACTCCGTCTTTTGTTATTAGGTGTCCTAAATACTTGATTTCTTTTCTTAAGAACTCGCATTTTTCTAATTTAATCTTGAAATTCGCTTTTTCTAATCTGTCGAAAATTTTTTGAAGTTTCACTACATGTTCTTGCAATGATGTTGAATATACAATTATATCATCTAAGTAAACTAAACAGGTGTCTTCCAAGAGTCCTTTTAGGATGTTATCCATTACTCGTTGAAATGTCGCCGGGGCGTTTTTCAAACCAAATGGCATTCTTTTGAATTCATAGTGACCTTGTTCTGTAGAGAACGCCGTTTTTTCTCTGTCACTCGGGTCCATCTCAATCTGGTGATATCCAGATGCCAAATCTATACTACTAAAGTAATGACATCGTCCTAATTTGTCCAAAATATCCGCAATATTCGGTATCTTCTATTGTCTGGTCATTTAATCTTCTATAGTCGATTACCATTCTTTTCTTAACTTTTCCATTCGCTGTTTTTGTAACGATATTTACTGGGCAACTCCAGGGTGAGATACTTTCTTGAATAATGTCTTGGTCCAATAATTCAAATACCTGCTTTTTAATTTCAGTTTTTGTATCTTGTGATTGTCTGTACATCTTGACATAAATTGGAGTATCATTCTTTAAATTTAATTTATGTTTGATACAATGCGTAAAACTTAAACGTTGTCCTTCTGCGTGAAATATATGTTTATATTTTTCTACGAGGACTTTGATGCTAGCTTTTTCTTCTAAGCTCATTCCTTTTGTATTCAAGTGTTTCTTGATGTTTTCTTTTAAAATCGTGTTAAATTCTTCTTCAGACATTTCGGTATCTATTTCCATGTCTGTTTCAAAATTATATGGGTCTTGAATATCTTCTAGAAGATTTACTTCCATTCTGTCGTAAAATATTAGACCTACTTTTTCCGTTGTATAATTAGTTATCATAACAAGTGCTTCTCCGTTCACGATGTTTACTACAGAGTCTCTTATCTTTACGTTCGGAATAAACTCTCGTTCTTCTACGTAAGCAATACCGTCCATCTGATTCACGGGTATGCGTACGGGTTTTGATTCGAGTGCATTTAACACTACTCTATTGTCTTTGAAATGAATCGGGATTTGAGTATTTTTTGTAATTAATTTTCTTCTTCTAATGTCTAAAACTGCGTTTAATTTTTGTAATAAATCCATTCCTATAAGACCATCATAGTTCTTACTGAAATCGAATTTATAGAAAATGTGTTTGATTTTTGTTTTAAATATGTCTGGAATTTCTACATAGATAGCGTCATCGTGACATGATGTCCCATGAGCTGTTTTTACTTTAAAAGGCATTTTTACAGCAAAATCTCTGAAATTTTCATATATCAATGAATTTATTAACGTTTTAGTGGAACCTATATCTATGAAAAATTTAAGTCCGCTAAATTCTATATATGGAAGAGTACTGCTAATGTTATTTAACTCTATTAATTCCGTTTTCGTTTTCGTTATGTGTCTGGGTAATAGAGGCCTATTGAATGAAAATTTACCTCATCTTCATTGTTGTTTGTTTGCTTGTTAGTTTCGTTGTATTCGTCATTCGAATCGGTTTCTTCAGAGTACTCAGGTTGATCGTAATAATAACCTTCGTAATTGTCTATTAGTTCATTATCAGATTGTTCTTCTGGATAAGTTTCTTGATAATACAACTTGCTAGGTTTTTTATGTATTTTTAGGATGCTAGATTCTGCTGATCTCTTTATTGCAGATTGTGGTAGCATCATTCTAGGATTTTGAAAGGGTTGTGTAAATGATGGCATTGGTGAATAATATGGCACGAATATTTGCCTAGGAGACGACGTTGGTTTTTGTGGGGGGTGTATTTGTTGTTTAGTCCCAACTTTGTGCAGATGATTTGGTCTTCCCGCTCTGTAATTGAAGTTTTCTACCTCAACAACATAACTCATTGCTGTTTCTAGGTCTCCGGGTTGTTTTACCTGTACCATAATTCCCATGTTTGTATCGATTTCGAACAAACCTTGTAAAAATATTTGAAGTGCCGTACTTTTATAATTCATCATTTTTAATGCACGACTATTCGCATCGTTATCTCGTAATTTTACTTGAGTCAGTAAAAGTTGCATGGTATCTTTTACTCTTTTTCCGTAGGCGTAAGGAGCTTCACCTCGGTGCGGTTTCAAGGCTGCTAAATCTCCAAATAAGCATTGTTCGCTTCTTTGATCGCCAAAATTATTGAGAAGGATGTTTTTTAAATCTATCCATGGTGTAACTTCTTCGTTGCTGCTGATAGCTTGTAATGCCTTTCCTCTTAATTTTCCTTGAAATATACGTAATAATAAAGAGGCAACTTGTGGATTTCCTTCTCCAACAGGATTATAAAATGTGTCAACTAAGAATTCGCAAGCTGATATGTAGGCATTGAGAGTGGTTACATCTCCGTCGTAGACTGGAATGGTGTCTTGATAAACGTTGGTGATATCTTTTGGTGTGTAAGGCATTTTGTCGGACAATGAAATGTCACTTATTGCGTTTATAAGATCGTTGAGTTCGTTCATACAAGGAACAAAAGAACAAAGGACAAAGGAAACAATCAATAAGATTTACTCACATGCAGATTATATGTTGTGCGGAAATCATAATCGATGTTCAACTGAACCAATATCCGGTATATCCTTGAATTTAAGTAATTCGTCCAATGAAGTGGGCACGATTGTTCTCAGTTTGATTTTTATTCGCGAATACGTTGTAGTATCCTACTGACTGCGCCAGTTAAAATTCAGAGTCTTGAATTTTAATTTTTAAAAAGTTTATTTGAATTTTAACACTAAATCTACAATATTTAATTATAACTTTAACTTTTAACTTTTACAATAAATTGAAATGAATTATTAATATTTTGCTTGTTTAACTTTTTAACTTGTTGTTTCTTAAATCTAAGTATCGAATTTTACGAATTGCGGGACGTCGCGATTGTAGTTAAGTCTGGCGTTCGTAGTTGCGCTCGGGTTTATATACTGTAATAAATGCTTATTCGGCATTTATTCCTTAGGAGGGCATCTATAACTAGCGGATCTAGCATTATTGCAGTATTGGGGATGCACTCGTGGTAAAAGTTTATTTTCCCCAAGAATTGTCTTATATTTTTTTGTGTTCTCGGTACACGGATATTCTTTATCGAAATCAGGTTGTCTTTTACTGGTTCAACTGCATTGTTCTGTATGATATGACCTAGGTATTTTACTGAGTCTGAGGCAAAGGTACACTTCGTAAATTTTTACCTAAACCCTTCATTCTTTATGGCTTTCATTAGTTATGTGAGATGAGTCATATGCTCGGCAAATGTTTTTGAAAATATAAGGATATCATCAATATGGTTGACGGCGAAATCTGTAAGGTTGTATTTTCTGAGTCCAAAAGGTAGGCAAGTCCACTGGAAATGTCCCTCCTGTGTTACAAATCCTGTCTTCTTTCTGTCCTCAATTCGCAAAGGTATAAACCAAAACGCTGAGTTGATATCCAGGGTTGAAAAGAAGTTACAATTTCTTGTCTTCGTCGTCAACTCTTCAATTAGTGGAAACCGTTGTGCTTGAGGTGTTATTATTTTATTTAAATCCCTGAAGTCTATACTTAATCTAGATTTTATATTGTCTTCTTTTTTAAATGCTAAAGTGACCGGTGTAGCAAATGGACTATATGATTCTTCTATTAGTCCATTATCCAATAACTTTGCAATTTGTTGTTCTATCTCTTTCTTGTCAAAGTGCATCTGTAGAGTCTCTACTGCAATATATGTCTATTAGTAGGTCTATTCTTGCTTCATATCCGTTGACAGTACCTACATCATATTTATTTTTAGCAAAAACTGATTGATATATTCTTATTAAATTGTTTATTTTAGTCTTTTGACTTTCATCTAAATGGTTTATTTTTATTTTGAAGTCGCTGTCTCTAATATGTTCATTGAAGTTAATTAAGTAGTTATCTGATTTTTCCCTATTTTCTATTAGAGAATTCATCTTATCCTCGATAGTATTCCCTTTCACTCTTTTCATATTTCCATACTTCACTTGTGATTTCTGGGTTATTTTCAAGTCAAGTCCTATTAGAAAATCATATTTGAACTTGTGTTCATCAATAATACACATCCATATTTTTCTCCAAATCTAGAATATTTATCTTTAAATTTGTCAAACCGCTTACTTCTTTAACACCATTAATTGTTACTAGGTTAGCTTCATTTAAATTGTTTCCAAACGACTCGCAAAACTTGTCTCTCCATGTTGACCATTCTGAGTTTATAGTCAGTTTTATAATCATAGAACCGTACCAGTCCGTACAAGTTTTGTCCATAAACAACCGTAGTATTTTAATTTTTTTGTCATCTGTTGCGATGTCAACACGTATACACTCTTTTTCAAAATTGTCAATCCATTATTTTGCGTTTGAGTTCTTACTTGTAAACTTTTCAATAACAAACTTCTATGCAATATTCTTCAAGTTCTGTTGTTTTGTTTCTTGAGAATCTCCCAATATTTTCTCAAATGAATCCGTTTCTTTTGTAGTACAAGTTTGTTTTGGGTTCACTTCTTCTAGATACTGATCCCCAAATTGTATATTACCAATGTGGTCAATGTAGATTTTTTCTGTTCTTCTGTCAATGTAATCAAAATTTTTCGAACTTGATACCTTTTTGTTAAGCTGTTTTTTATTTTAGTATAGGCTGCCGTTTTAATGATTTCCTTGTGATTACCAACCGCTTGTAGTGTTTCTGGTATAGCATAAACCTTGTCATCGCTGGTGGTAATTGAGGTTATCGCCAGTACATTAGATTTCCCATCACTTCCCGGCAAACTCGAAGTGCAGGTTGTCCATTTTGATTGCTGATATCAATAAACAAAAATGTCGTTTTATAATGTCCTTGTATTGTTTGTGGTAAATCAAACTAAGTGTTGCGCCGTCTACTATCTTTTCTGTTCTAATTTCTTTAATTAATTTAAATATAACATGACAACAGTCATGTCAATTTAGAACAAAGCGTTTTCTTCTCGAAATTTTTTTTTTGTTCTACAAATACTACTTTTTGCGAATAAATTTATATTATAAGTATTAATCTTAATCCTTCATGTATGTCTGTTTTTCTTTTTTATTTCATTACTTATTATCATTGTGATATACTTAAATAAAAGAAAGTATACCGTGATTAATTTGATAGCAAACTAAGTGGATACCAAACTATCAAAAATCATCATGTTTTAATAAAAAAATAATTAATTGCGCTAATAATCCGCCATCTTTGATAATAACTCTATTCAAATAATTATTATCTGGGGAAATAAGCGAGATAAAACCGTCGAATTTTGATCTTTTCAAAGTATATTTCCAAAATATTGAAAAAATATATACCGAATAAATCGATTTAATATGTGATTTTGTATTAATTTTAATCATTACTACCAAAATTATTATTTTCATTATAATTTTACTCCATCACTTTTTACCATTGAGGATATAAATTAACAAGATTTTTCAATTCTGATTGATTTGATACCGAATTGCAAATCAAATTAATGTTGATTGTAAATATCTATATAGGGGAGTGTTTAGATATTATCAAAATCATTATTATTATTATTTTTGTTTCTTCAGTCTCATTCTTATTACCATGTTAAATCAAAAGAATTTTAGGCTTATTTTAATTTTATGACAAAGTTTTCATGTTTCAATTCAAAGTGGTGAAATTATTATTTTTATTACTTCATTACTTATTATCATTGTGGATAATAATAACTCAATAGCAGGATAATGAAAAATTGTTTAACGTTGGCTGAATAATGCGTTTTTTTTTAATAAAGTAAAGGCAAAAGAATATATGTAAAAGAAAATAAATATTTGTTAAAAAAATGTATTAATGAATATGACCTGACTACTTGAATTTACTTTAGGCTTAAATAAATCAACTGATCCCGTAAGCAATCGGAACACAATTATACTAGTCAATAAAAAGAAAAAAAAATATATGGTTGGTTCACTAGTTTAAAATTAAAGTAACCACAAAAAATGAATTAAGTTGCAATTATTAAATTTGTTGAAGTTATTATTTATTAAGCTTGAGTGCAAAAGGATTTTGAGGACGAGGAAATAAATACTTGCTTGACTTTCAATTGCTGACAATTGAAGATGAAAATATAATGGACAACCCGACGTTGCTTCACAATGAAGTTGAACGTAGAATTTATGGTATTCGAAATTTGCGTTTTGTTGAACCCGAAATATGGAATTCTCCTTTTCCTTCTCAAAATTGCAAATTAATAGCCCGAAACAATTATAAAGAAACGCGTACCGACACGTGCAAGAATCCAAATCAAGAAAAGAAAATTTACCGTAGATGTTGGGCGGCTTAAAGAAATTGAAAGACAATCAAATCGTGATCTTAGTGTGGATTAATCGGAAAAATCCCCTTACTGATTATAGCTCGTTTCCAAAAAATATAATTCCACTTAAATGGACGTCGGCCAAATTCTAAAATGGTTTACTTTTCGGAACGTTACACACTCCACGATGCAATCAAAATCGAAAAAGAGAACAATTTTGCTTTAAAACTCTCCCTTTATACCTACACGGTTTTCGAAAAAAACTCGAAACCGGCTGACATCGCACGCGGAAACCGCCTCAAAATACCTTCAATAACCAAAGTAAACTGCTATTATAGATTACAATTAAATAAACGTTAAATCAAATTACCAAAAAAAAAAACAAAATAAATCTGAATGAACTAATTACGCTAATAATTTATATATGACCTCTGTGAGTGGAAAGGTGTAGAGAAAGAAAAATATAAAATTGCATTACCAACCATAACCAAATCAAAATATTAGCTGTAATAACCTGATTAGAAAAAAAATAATAATTAAAACGAGGCCGTGTTGTCCAGCAAATAACAAAGGAAAAGAAATAAACAACCTTTTGGCAAATAGGGGTTAATAAAAATTAAAGAAAAAATACAACCGTAACAACCCTATGTGTATCTTCGAAACACAGCGTTTGTCTGTCTCTACCTATGTTTATATAAATTTGTTGCTTTAATTTTACAAGATCTATCGACATGTTACAAAAAACTAAAACGCCTGTATAACACTATTAAGAATAATTAGTAGACCGGAATTTATGAATGTCTATATTTTTTGCAACTTATATATTTTTTTCAGCGAAATGTGAACGATGTACGCGGCGAACTTAGAATTCCGCCCAACATAGCCGAAAAACTGAACAGGAGACAGGAAACGGATGTAAACTTTTTATATGACAACATCATTAGAAAGGGAACGGGATGTGTCTTGGCCCATTCTGTTGGACCAAATGGAAAGAAGCGTCAAATTGTTGCTTTTTCGGATTTGTATTTAAGAAGATCTTTGCGGCACAGTATTCTGTGTGTCGTTCCCTCAAGAACGATATTAGGTTGGAAGGCTGAATATGTTGAGTGGTGCAACACCATAACCGGCAACGGTATTGGTGGCGCTGCGAGAATCAATGTCTTGACCGCAGCGAAATTATATCGCACATTTGACAAGAGGAGAATGGTTTTAAACAAATGGAAGCGTGGAGGCGGCGTCTTGCTAATTAGCTATGAAATGTTCAGAACCATAGTTACATGTGCTGATGACGATGATTTTAAGGCCTACGCCCATCACTGCTTGATTGAACCAGGGCCAGATGTTATTGTCTGCGATAATGGACATCGATTGTCCAATCGAGACTCGGGGATTTTCAAGTTATTGGCTGATGTCCGCACAAGAAGGCGAATTGTCTTAAGCGATAAACCGGAGGAGAGAAATCGGGCAGATTACTGGCCGATGATGGAACTTGTCAGGCCAGAATATCTGCCCGATTTTGTGGAGACCGAAAGGACATAATGCTTCCGGTTTGTTGTTTAGGGCAATTCGCTTTCTCGTTGTAACATCACATAATAATTTAAAATTCCTGTTGTCCATTGTCGCAGATTATAGGGTCTAGTCCAGGATCGATGCGGTGACGGACGTAGACTTTGAAGTCATCGTTATTAGCAAATATTACTATACCAACTATGGTTCTTTGCATTTCATGGCCTATTGGTAATACTCTCGCATTTCATGTCCATTTATTTAAAGCTTCTCTCTTCTTCTCAAACGTTTGCAATAATTTCGTTGTGTTTTAAGCCTCGCAAACTACTCAATGTATTCGGTCTTCCAAGCTAACAGAGTATAAACAGGAACGGCACGCAACGTGAGGGTCTTCTTAAATAAATATCTGAGAAAACAATTATTTTCAGATCTTTCCATTTGGTCCAACAGATTGGGTTTAAATGCAACCCAACCCCTTTCTTAATGATATTTCATTAAAAATATATCGTTCGTTATCTGTCTCCTGTTCAGTTTAGCTTAAAGTTCTTGGTCAGAGGATGCTCTGTAAGTATAAAACTTCGGTTACAATCAAAAACTTTTCACTAAACATGTTCTTACGATTACAGGGTCGGGCACTAAGGTCGATGATATTAAAACCGAATAGGTGAAACCATCCAAAAACGAACGCACAACCAATTGGCGCAAGGTTTTTGTAACCTCAAAAATAACGAATACCGACGAAAATAGTAAAAGATGGCATCAACCATTTGGCAATCGTCGATGAAGATCAACAAATTTATTGCGGTCAATGGAAGAGATCGTTTAGGCTAATAGCGCTCAAATGAATGGGTTAGAATCTCAGACGAAAGAAATATCCAAGAAGTTTGATGTTAGTTTTGGGAGTTTTTTCAAGAGAGGAAAACTGGGATTTAAACCTATTTGTAAGTACTTCAAGATATATAAAATTGATTGATTGACTTGTTCTCTTTGTTCTCATCGTGACGTTAAGTTTAGAATAGAAAATCAGAAATCTCGGTTGTACTTGTTAAATGTTAATATAATGTTATGTTCATACACTTATAGCTCAAGTAATCTCAAGTAAACTCAACTATAAGTATTAAATGGTTTGATATTTATTTCATATAGTTTACAATGTTTTACAACACCATGCGTTACTATATTCAGTTCACAAATTACGTAGATATATCCATCAATGCGATCAAAACACGGACATTTATTTTGTTTTAAATTTTTACATATGTTGTTCATTAATACACACATTTCGTCAATTGCGGCAATGAAACATGCTTCAGGCTCGATCTGAGCGTATGTATTATTAATTTTTGTAAGTAAATGACACAATTGATAATGCTCATGATTATCAATAATGGGTACATGAATATAATGAACGTTCCACTTCTCATCTGCTTTTGTTATTAAACTGTAAAAACAACTTGAAAATGAATACTTGATTGAATTAAAACCTGAACACCAATTTTCCAATCAATGTTTTAAAAGGAAATTTGTGATCCTTATCAAGGTTTATATTTATTAATTCTTCAATTAACTTTTCTGTTGATATTAATAGAAAATGTTAAATATTTCTTTTTGCTAAATTTATAATTTGAATCAAATCACTGAGGTCGACAGAAAATTTTTATATGTATGATATTTGAGCATGAATTATTTCTTGTTTTGCCTTTAGATAATATCTTTCATTTAAAACGTTAATTTCCTGACGTATTTGTGTAATTATTTACAATAATTGGAAGTTGAGTTGTCTATTTGAATAAGTGAATGTGCGTAATTTGCATTGGTTTTGTTAGTGCACCGGTTAGCCTTCCGGGGTCATCTCACAATCTCAAATGTATTTTTCTACCATTTGTTGTATATTTTGCTACCGTTACAATCAAAAACTTAACACTAAACGTATTCTTACGATTACAGGGTATTCATCGTAGGAACATGACACGATTACTTACCATTTAAGGTCGATGATGTTGAAACCGAATAAGCTGAAACCATCCAAGAGGAACTCGCAATCATTTGGCACAAGGTTTTTATAACTTTGCAAACAACCAATGAAGATGAAAGAAGTGGAAGATGGCATCACCTATGTGACGCTCCTTTGATGAATCGAACAATCGTCGAACAAAACGAATAAATCTATAAATAATTTGTGTTTAAATAAACGCTAAACTTAAGACGATTGAAAGAAATTTGTAAATATATCACACTGTAATAATGGACTAGTTTTCTGTACGTTTTTGTTAGTTTGTAGTAACTATATATTAACATTCTTAAAACACAAAGTGGATTTTGTTTTGGATTTTTAAAGTTATTAATTATAATTTTAATAATATATTATTATTAATAATATTAAAACTCGTATTGGTTTTATTACCTTTTCAAATTCACTGAAAAAAATTAAGCTTGGTAATATGTTGTTTTGGTAAACCAGGTGTTCAGGTTTTAAATCTTTATTTACATCCCTTCTTGGTTGGGACTTTTTGTTTGAGAAAGTAAAATTTATGACACTTGAAAGATTGGGATGAAAAAAAAGTAGAATGTTTTCTTGGCCCTAGATGTTAGTGACTAAGAAAAAAATACGCACTGCATAAACATTTTCTTTGGTGGTAATTACTACACCTGCGAAAGTGCCTTTACAAAGTTTAGTTGATCATAGGGCAAGAAGAATTATGGATACAAAACACGAAGAAGAACTGAGCAAACTAAAAGACCGTGAATTAATTTTACATACAAAATGGGGTTCTGAGCGCTCTTCCGGTCATAGCCAATTCTAGATCAACGGATAGGATTTTATATGTATGTACAGTGTTTTGATTATAACAAGAGCAGTCTTTCGTAATACAAATTTTGTAAAAGTGGCACAAATTTAGATCTTATACCCACCATTTTTTATTTTTTACTTATTTTTAAAAAAGTCGTCCTACTACTACTAAGGCTTAATATTTATCTAGTGTCGCCAAGAGTTTTTCTTTAAGGGTACATAGTACGACAATTTCATAGGTTTTGCAATAGTTTTTCAATGCTCAACGTCATATAATTAATAAATAAATAAAAGAAAAAATTAAGGATGATATTGTTTTATTATTTAAAATCGGTGCGGCACTGTTTCGATTGCCTAGCAATCTTCGACGGGCACAATTAAAAGTACAAACAGATAAATGCTGTCAAAGTAATGAAAAATACAATAGAACATCAAAATAAAATATAGAAATGGCGACAACGAATCGAGAAGCTTAAACGAGTGAAAGACCACCTACAGATTGCTAAGCAATCGGAACAGTGTCGCACCAATTTTAAATAATAAAACAATATTATCGTTAATTTTTTTCTTTTATTTATTTATTAATTTCATCGGTGGTACATATTTCTATAAAGTCAAGGCTTTTCAAATCCACCTTTGTTTTAAAAAATAGAAAGATTCTGATTTAAAATAATGTTTATTGAAAAATCATTAATTTCGGTACTACATATGTTTTGTTCATAAATAAACGTCTTCAGATACTCTGGAAAGTAGGCTCGTTACTATCTAACTAACTACTTCTGGTTAAACTATCTAAGGGATTACTACCACGGTTGGTGGTAGTAACGGATGGTAGTAATGGACCTAAAAGATTTTAAAAATATAAAATTGATGAAACGAACGGTGACATTCCAACAAAGGTTATTACGTGAAGGGTTAGAATCACTTTATTAAATAAACTCATTACAACGTAAATAATTAATAATAAGATAAAAGAAGTTCTCAAAAAGAGCTCAGTTTACAGTATACCACTCTGTAATGTCAGGTCGCCACCTGACATCTGGTTACGCGGTAGATTTGGTTCGGAAAAACGGTAGATTTGAACATAAAAACGCTAGAAATGATAATATCAACATTTATTATGTTATACCACTGTTTTTTATTTATTATGTGGTATTTATTAATATTATTTACATTACTAATAATAATTATGGCGCATTAGTCGGAATCAGAAAAATATTCTGAATTAGAATATATATTATTGTTATGTTTTAATTTTTTTATTAGTTGATTCAATTAATTAACTGAATTCGAAAACAGTTGTAATAATGACACAATAAATTAATCATCAGTATTTAGTACTACCTCCGGATCTATTAAACTCATATGTTGCAGGATCTTACAGTTAAAATTAAATTGCTGTATCTTTTCTGCGCCTTCAATGTAAAACAGCAAACAACTATGTTTAAATTTATGTAAATCTTCACCATTTATATTAATTTGAAATAAATATGCAGTTACTTTGGTACCCAAGTATATATTATTAAGATCTTTATAATTTTCGCAGCTTTTTATATCAATTTCTGATAATGGTTTAGTTTGCATGACTGATTTTTTTATGAACAAATCTAATAAAGTTTTATATAACGATTTAACTCTGTTAAATAATTAGTGAATTTGTGGCTCTCTTGATTGCATCTCTCTATTTAAATTTGTAAATATTGATAAAGTATGCTCCAAAAACAAAAGATAAATATACGTGATTGGGTCATTTATTCTTTCTAATATGTTTGACGCTTTGATAAAATTATCCGAGGTCGAAGCATCTATAAAATATAATTTTAATGCATTAAATTGCTCAATTAATCTGCATACAACGCTTTCTAAAGACAACCAACGCGTTTGTGCTGGATGCAAAATTTTGTGAGGCTTAGTACGGCAAAAGTTTTGAAATTCTTGAAAAAGCACTACTCGTTTTTGACTATTTGCAAAATAATTATATACATTTCGACAAAATTGTTCGATTTCGCTAGGCAACTTTGCGCAGGCATAAGAAGCGTATAAATTGAAACTGTGACATATACATTTAAAAAAATATAAATTAGGCACATCGTTTTTAAATTTAGCTACTATAGAATTCCTTAAGCCTGTCATTACATTTGCGCCGTCACATGCTAAACCTATCATATTTTGCTCGTATGGTATTTTGGCACATTTGAAGAAATCGATAATATGGTTGTAAATTTTTTCTGCATTTGCCTCCTTTAGCAGGATCAGCGTTAGAAATTCATCTTGTACGCTACAACAAGAAATTTATATTATTAAAGTATCTGGCAAGAATAGCTGGCAACCAAGCATAAGTGTTTAGTGCATCCCAAATCTGTAGATTCGTCGACGATAAGCAAAAATTTGTTAAAGCGTAAATTATCACTTAATATTTCGTGTTGTTGTAACACAATAACATTTTTTACTATTACAGTCGCTTTCGCTTTGCCACACTTAATTTCTTTTGCAATGTCAGAATCTGTACACACAGCTTTAATTAAATTGGGAAGGAGGACGCTTTTCTTGCTGCCGCATCTGATTTTTTAGTATTTGAAAATAATGTGTTTATTTTTGTTTGCTTAACAACGGCTTTAGCCGAACCAATATGACCCTGACTATTCTCATGTCTTATTAATTGTGTTTTTCCTGATGAAATAATAATTGTTTTGTTGCAAAATTTGCAATGTGCTTCGCTTGTTATGCGACCAGGAGTCACCCAGTTAAATTGCACCTCCATTTCTTTAAGTACTTTTGATTGTATTTAATTTTGCGCTTCTTTTCTTTTCGGCTTGATTCATATTCGCTAGAACTAGCATTAAAATATTTAAATAAAAGGAAGTAAAACGAAATGCTGATGCACAAACTAAAAATTTACTTACCTCATGATAAACTTTTATTTATTAAAACGAATATTAACACAAAACCAAACCACTAAAACTAATGCAACTTTGGTTGGGCTTACAATTGGTTCGGGTATAATAAAATTTAGGAAATCCCCTAGATTTAGGGTACGTTACCAACATATTTTTAGTCGCTAAAACAATTTACAGAGAACTAAAATCGGTACGTCCCACAGATTTCGCCAAATGCAGTAAATAAATTACGAATATAAATGTAAGTTTATTTCAAAGCAGATAGGGGATAAATGTGATTAAATATAGCGATTGTTATAACTTTAATAATAAAACGGTAGGTCACAACCATACAACGGTAGGACGGTAGCTTAAGACGAAAAGCAGTAGATCTACCGTCAAAACGGTAGATCTGGCAGCACTGATACCACTATTCCTTTTTACAAAACCGATCGATATCAGTGTTTCTCTGTCATTGTTCTCAATATCTCTCTTTTGTGCATTACATACTGTATGGGAGCACGTGATGTTCTTTTTTAAAAATATTTGGAAGACTTGAAAGACCAATATTGAAATTATAAAATGTAACCATGTATATAAGAAAATTGTTAGAAAACGTGGATTAAATTACCTTTCGAAGGATTGTGAGTGGATTCAGTGTTTCATTTTTAAGTATCAAAAACCAAAAGTACAGTGTACTGCGGATATAACGAACCTTCAAGGGACTTGAAAATGGGTGTGTTATAACTGGAGTTCGTTATAACCAATTATTACAGAAAAAATGATGAAATAACTTTATTTAAATTTAACTGACAATTTAATCATTAAATTGAATGGTACTAAAGAACTTGTACTTGTAAAGAACTTGATACTATGGTTGAATTTGCTCGTCACCACTTTATGCAAATCTCTTTATGCAGGACTGTAGCAGTAATTTCGTCATCCGTTAAAAATTCAGATGTTGCCACATTTTCATCACATTCTATATATTCTTCTGTAAGATTAATTTTAGTACAATTTTTTAAAATATACTGTGTAAGTGGCATGTCTTCTTCTCCATCAAACATTTCTTCACCGTTGTTAACCGGCCGATAGAATCCGGCTTTTCTGAAGCAATTTTTAATCGTGGACTCAGTGACAATTCCCCATGCTTTGTGAATAAAATTAATACCGTCAAGTAATGTTCCTTTAATAGACAAATTAGAGTCTATTCCTTGTACAATTTTTAATAAAAAGTAATGTCTCTAATGACATTTGAGAGAATGAATTATTCCCTGATCCGTTGTCTAAAGTTTACTGCTTGTATTCGGTGGCATAAAGATTAACTGGATTGAATTTAAATTGGGGATGTTCGGCTGAGAAAGGCAATGTAGTAAACCGCGGGTTCTATTAAATTTATTGATTGATTTTAGAATTGGTTTTCAATTTGTATTCCTTAATTTAAACAAAAGGTTCCCTATATGATTTCTTCCTTTACATTTAGTTTAAGAGCGAATGGGTTTCGTCCGAGTTGTAGGACCAATGAAATTGATTGTTTAGATTAAGAGCACTCGGAAAAGAAGGGTTATAAAAATCTCAGACAGGTTAAAGAAAACACAGTCTTTAGTGAGTTTTCAGTGAGTCCCCAAGGAATCTCAAGGTGTGGTCAGTCTCAAGGTCCAGTGCCAAAAAAGAACAAGAATCCCTCACCAATCCGGGGAGCTTTGAGAAGAGTTCCAAATCCGGTAGTAGAGATTCATCTTCGGGGGTAAACTAAATACCAAGGATGGCGTTGGGACCAAGAGCGAGAGTCGATCATTAACCGTAACCACGATGCGATTTTTAACCCTCTGTAAGTTATGTTTTCTCTAAATTTACTAACAGCTTCCGTTCTATTAATTTGGTATGTCTATTAAAGTGAAATTATTTGGTAACTTTCGTAAGGGAAATTATGTTCTATAAATTCAATTGATAACTTTTTGTTCAGAAATGTTTAGTCATTTAATAATTAATAATTTTTGATCGAAAATATTAGTTTATTCTCAATTTTGTTTAATTAAAAGTTTTAATTCATAACATTTTTCTTTTATATCTTTTATAATTTGTTTGATAATTCTATTCATTAAAGTTTATTATATTAAATTTTATTCTTATTTTTTTCCCTTTTTGACCAAATAAACATCTGCGTGACAAATTTCAATTTGTTGCATACGCATTTGCACGCCCACCCGCAACGTAAGAGCCGCTCCTTACAGCAATTATCAACAAACAAAGCTATTTTACGTTTTTTCTTGGTTCTGTATCCCATTCGCGCGCAATGTCAGTTAAAATATCTCCCGTCATTCAAGCTTTAGAATTAGCATAATATTTCGTTCAATCCTACCTTTGAAATTGTCTTCATCCATTATCAGCTCGCCTACGGCTCGTGTGGAAAACTGACATACACGTGAGTGAAAAATCTTAGTTTTCTCATTTGTACTGTAATATACTATTACAGGTAGCGTGCGAACGTTTTTAAGGCACCTTACATTGTTCGCTTTGTCTACGACCACTAATTTATGCTTCTCAGTGGCAGACATATTGGCATAAACCTACAACGTTATTCTGTCTTTTGACAACTTACCCCCTTTGCAATTTTCCCCTTTAAACTTTAAAGTTTTATTAGGAGTAAGTTTATAAAATAAACCCGTTTCATCCGATATCCAGTTGTCAACGATTTTGGGATCTACCGCTACTGATTCTCCGACTATTGTACCGCTACAAATGTTATGACGACCTTTCCATCGTTCTATCCAACTTTCAGTACGTTCGAAGTCATCATTCAACTTTTGACCGAATTCCGTTGCTTTCAACCTTAAAATTTTTGAACTGATTGATACATTTTGTAGGCGTTTCTGCGTGAACCGTTTTAATAAAGCTTTATCTAAATGATCGTGATCACATTTTCAGATTTTTTTAACATTTACGCTAGTTGTCTCTGTTATCTACCGGGGAGGTAGATAAGAAAAACATAATGGAGCCATCTTTTAAAAAATAGCAATACCAAATCGTATATAAGTTGATTGTAGCTATTTTGCTAGGGAATTCACTTGAAATCAGGAAAAAAGTTCGTTATAACCGGAACCACATCAATAATAATCAGTTCGTTATAACCAGAAGTTCGTTACAACCGGATTCGTTAAAACCGACTTACACTGTAATTATGTATATAAATACTGTCAAAGTGATGAAAAATACAATAAAACATCAAAATAAAATATAGAAATGGCGACAACGAATCGAGAAGCTTAAACGAGTGAGAAACTCGCACCACCACTACAGATTTCAACAAACTGGATAGGTTTTCGAAAAAGATTGTTAAGAAGAGAAAAGATTGCTAGGCAATGGAAATATTGTCGCACCGATTTTAAATAATAAAACAATATCATCGTTAATTTGTTCTTTTATTTACTTATTCATTTCATCGGTGGTACAAATTTCTATAAATTAGGACTTCTCAAATCCACCATTGTTTTAAAAAATAGAAAGATTCTGATCCAAAATAATGTTTATTGAAAAATCATTAATTTCGGTACTACATATGTTTAGTTTATAAATAAACGTCTTCAGATACGAGTAAAAGATTTTAAAAATATAAAATTGATGAAACGAACGATGACATTCCAACAAAGGTTTAATAAAAGTTATTACGTAAAGGGTTAGAATCACTTTATTATAGTATGCGGGTCGCTCCACATACTTATTATCTGAAACAGAATGGTAATGGATTTAGATATCAACATTTTCCGAAATTTGGGTAAATTAATTTAAATTTAACCCAAAAAAATTATTTTATTATACAGGATATTCCATAATGATTTGCGAATACTGAAGGGGGTGATTCTACATCGAAAATTAATGATATATAAACTATGGTCCCAAAATGTCAGTTATTAAAATAAAGGGTGTTAAAGTTAAAAGAAAGGTATTTACAAATAAGGTATTAACAGTAAACAGATTTTAACTACAAAGAGTTGTTTGAAATGTCAAACGTAGATTTATTGCAAAATTGTATCCTCAATAATTACAATACGTACTCTTCCTTTCTGTTGAGCAACCGACGGTTTTTAATTTTTCTCTTAAAAACGGCGCATTGCAGTCCAAAAACTCAAGAGGGCTTTTATTTGTCAAATTGAAGGGGGAGTTGAAAAATTTTTTTTATTTGGGGAAAAACCATTGGCGTGCCATTTTTTCTTTAAAAATATTAAAGTCAGTGCTCGTACGCACGCCACTGTTAAAGATAGAGATTAGATTTGTATTGAAAGATATGCGTCTTTATTAATAATCACTATATGCCAAATTTAAAAAAAATACTAAAGCGATTCCGAAAATATTAATTAATATCCTTTAAAAAAAAACTTTAACACCTTGTATTTTAATAACGGAACATTTTGAGACCATTTATATAAGAAATTTTATTATTATTAATTTTCGATGTAGAATCGCCCCCTTCAATATTCGCATATCATTACGGAACATTCTGTATTTATATATATACATTCAGCAGCAGAAGTCTGCGTACAAAAAACTTGTAATACTTTAATTGAAAAAATAAGAGTCATAATCTAATGTGATAAACTTGATTTTTTTTTATTTTGTATATTAACTACATATAATTCTATTAACAAAATATGCTTCAACAAAACAGAAACAGTAGTTAGAGAAAAAAATCAAAACTAAAAATTCTACAAATAACGGGTATGCAAAAATCTGCGTACAAGTCAGGACAGTATTTATAAAAAATTCATAAATGAGATCATTGTTTCTATATTAACATGAGGTCGGATAACCTTTACGTTTAATGACCTCCCTTAAACGTTTAGGCATGGAGTGCACTAATTTTTTCGTTTCGTCCGAACTGATTTTGGCCCATTCCTCAATCATAACATTTTTCAACGTTTCCTTCGACGTTATGTTGTGTTGCCGAATCCTGCGTTCCAGTAAATCCCAGAGGTGTTCGATGGGATTCAAGTCCGGCGATTGTGGAGGTGTTTTAAGTTGCTTTGGGGTATTGTATAGTAGCCAAAGCTTAGTGTTGTGGGCGCAATGTTTGGGGTCATTATCTTGTTGAAAAAAGTATTCGGGCCCCAAGCCCAAGTTTTCGATGCTAGGCTTCAAATTTTCTTTTAAAATGTCTGTATACATTTTATGGTCCATTGTCAATGTTATGAAAACCAACCTTCCTTCCCACCCCTTTGGTGCACATACACCCCCAAACCATAACTCCACCACCTCCGTGTTTTACAGTCGCTTTCAAATTTTCGGGATTAAGGGCAGTATTAGGTTTTCTCCATATAAGTTGGTTACCCTTAATGCCGAAAATGCAAAATTTGGTCTCATCTGTAAAGAGAACTTTCTCCCAGAATTCAATGGGCTTGTCTAAGAGTTTTTTTGCAAAGGCGATCCGCTTCTGACGATTGACCTCTGACACAAATGGCTTTTTTCGTGCAACGCGACTGTGATAGTTAGCTTTTTTTAACGTCCTTCTCACCGAATCTTTGCTGATAGTTTTATGAAATTCTTCTTGTACATTTTCTACTATTTTTTTTTTGCCGTCAGCCTAGGTTCTTTTCTAACCTGCTGTACAATTTTTCGCTTCTCTCGGTTTGTTAAAAGGGGTGGTCTACCAGATCGCGGACGTGAGAGGTAATCTTCAGTGTCTTTATAATTATTAATTACTCTTTGAATGGAAGAGTGTGACCTGCCGACAGTTTCTCCTATTTTTCGAAAAGATTTACCCTCTTTCCATAACTTTACAATAATTTTTCTCTCTCCCAATTCAATTTCCTTTCCTTTCGTATCCATTCTAACTTTTAGCTTCTAAGCCTCTGCTAATATAATTGACACCGATTATCTTTTATTTAAATCGGAAAGCGTACATCGCCAACTACGTATTTAAGTAAATAAGTATATTTTGGAGAAGGCGTCTTTATTTGTACGCAGATTTTTGCATACGCATTATTTGGAGAATTTTTAATTTTAATTTTTTTTCTAACTAATATTTCTGTTTTATTGATGCATATTTTGCTAATAGAATTATATGTAGTTAATACACAAAATAAAAAAAAAATGAAGTTAGAAATTAGATCATGACCCTTATTTTTTCAGTTAAAGTGTTAGAAGTTTTTTGTACGCAGATTTCTGCTGCTAAGTGTATATATATATATATTTGACAAGTCAGTTTCGGTATTGCCAACTTAAAATTAATTTCGTAAACATAAACATAACCTCAAAAAAAATTTATTTTTTAAAGAAAATTTATTAATAATTTATTAAAAAATTATTTATTTTGATTGAAATTATACGAATGAGGTTGAAATTGAGTTAAAAAAGGTGAAATTGATTAATTTTTGGGTTAAAAATTGTTTTGTTTGGGGAAAGAGTTGGAAACGAAAACATGTCCTCAATTTTTTTAATTAAAATTATTTTGATTTCTTTTTTAGGATGCAAACTCAACAAATTGCGCCATCCCCGGTTAAATATTCCGAAATAATCGAGCCCCCGATGGTTCAAGGATTAGATTTAAATCACCACCACCTTTCCTCACACATGATGAAATCATCGAAAGAAAAACCACCTCTTGGAGTTATCGAAAACGTTCCTAACATCTGAGGGGCGACAAATAGAGTCGGGATGATGTCGTGTGCGAAATCGAGTTATAATTATAATTTTGGAATGCGCCCCATGAAAAATAGCGGGGTTTATAAGCAACAATTTGCCCCCTGTATTATCACCCACATCATCATACAGCCCTGAACCATGATTCTTTACAAATGCCCCCTCAGGTTTTAATTAAAATTAAGTTTATTGAATTTTTTATTTAATTTTTTGTGTTTCTTTTTTTTTTAGGTGCAACATCATCAACAATATCAGAATTACACAAATAAAATGGCTCAATACCCACATGGTGGTTATCAAGGGAAGGAATTCCTCTCAAATTTCAATAAAATCGCTCCGGATATTGCGCAAGATATCGTAAACAACCCAACGTTTTCCGGTTTATTTAGCTGGGGAGAATCATTTTCACAATAGATTGTATCAAAATTGCCAATGGGGCCAATCGAACAGGATTTAAATAATTTGCAGTATCAACGGAATTTCCAAGAGAATTATCGATTATATCAAAATCATCACGTTCAAAACTTGAGATTTCGCTCTGGATTCGAGCAAATTCAACGGGGGGCCCTCTTTTCCCCCGGGATTTCCTAGTTGTGATTATCAAAAGTTCAATCGAAAATCCACTTCCCCCATAAAAATTATTTAGAAACTAACCGGGAAATCCCCGAAACAATCCTGAAGTCCATGAAATCGATGATGCTGATGAAGAGAGCTCGCGTAAAGATTCGAATTCGGGGAAAAGCTCAATAGCGTATTTAGAAAATTGGAATGAAGAGCTTTTTGGATGAACAGGAAAATAATGGTTTAGATATTTCGAGGAGATTGAAGGGGGTAAAGATAAAGATGTTTTTATTTCAAAATTGATTTTAATTAACTAATTGTTAACTTTTTTGATCATTTTTTTAATAAATTTATTTGTTTAGGTGATGAATCAGAAGAGAAAAATGATAATGATGAAGATAACCTAAAAAAATAAAGATTTTGAGTCCGAAATTGAAATGAATTTAACCAAAAAATCAAATTTTGATGTTAAATTAGATGAAAATGTTGATGAGGAATCCCCAAAAACTGAATTGGAGTTATCTGATGATGTTGAGAAAGAAAAAATTGATAACGAAAGTGAAATAATTAAGAAAGTAAATGATGAAATTGATCAAAAAAAGGATGAAATGAATGAAAAATTGTGTATTCAAAGGGGACATATCGGAATAACTGATCCAATTAGGAAACATAACCTTCGAGATTCATCTTTAATCAATGATGAAGCTTCAGAATCGATTAAAATGAATAAGGATCAAAATGAAATTTTAAAGGATGATGAAATTAATTTAAAAGATCAAGAAAAGAAAGTGTTTTCTTCATCAAATGAATTGAATGATGATGATTCTTCATCGAGTGATGAAAATGTTCATAAAAATCATGTTAATTGTAATGAGGATGATAAAAATGATGATTTGGTTTGTAAAGATAATGATTTGGATGAGAGAAATGAAGATTTTGATGATAAAAATGATAATTTGGGTGAGGAAAGTTTATTGTCAATTGAAAATGATGCAGAAATTGGCTCTAAATTGTCAGAAAAACGAAAATTAAGGGAGATTAGTAAGAAAATTAATAAAAAAAGGAAACATTTTATTAAAAGTTATGCGTGATATATTTAAAGCAGTAGTAATAAACCTTTTATTAATGTCTACCTTTTACAGATTATCAATTAAAAAAAAAAAAAATTATTATATTTGTTTACCTTAACAACATTCAAAAAATGAACAGCTACCTTGATTGGTATTGAAGTCTATAAATAAATTAATATTTCAACACTCCCCCTCAAGACCAATCATGGTTATAAACTTTTGTAATTTTGGTTTTGTTAATGGTTTTGTTAACATGTCCGCAATCATTTCTTCTGTTTGACAATATTTCAAATTTATAATGTTGTCCTCCAGAGCTTTTCTTATAAAATGATATTTTATGTCTATGTGTTTAGTTCTACTATGATAGACATTGTTTTTTGCTAACTTTTGACAACTTTGATTGTCGTTGTATATGATAATTGGTTTTTCTGAATCAAATTTTAATTCCGATAAGAATTTTTTTTCATATAGTGCCTCTTTGGCCGCTTCTGTGAGGCTCATGTATTCTGCTTCTGTGCTTGATAAAGCAACGGTTCTTTGTTTTTTGGTTTCCCACGAAGTTGCTGCATTTGCCATTTTAAAAAGATATCCAGTATACGAACGCCGATCATCTATAGATGATCCCCAATCAGCATCCGTATAACATTCTATTTCTTTTCCTGAAGTTCTATATGTTAATTCCAAATTTATTGTTCCTTTTAAATACCTTAACACTCTTTTTGCAGCAATCCAATGGCTTTCATTGTAATTTGTGTTAAATTGGCTTAAGAAGTTAACGGTAAAAGTAATATCCGGTCTTGTACCAATTGATACATACATTAAACTTCCGATTAAATTTTGATATGGATACTTTTTCATTATTTCTTCATTTTTTACTTTGGGTTTTTCTAAATTTGAATTTGGGTCCATTGGTGTACTAACTGGTTTTGAGTCTTCCATACCAAATCGCTGTAGAATTTCTTTTATATATTTTTTTTGTGAAATTTTAACTGTATTCTCCCCCTCGATTTGGACATGTGAAAATTCTAAACCAATACAGTAATGTATTTTTCCCAAGTCTTTCATTTCAAAGTTTTGAAATAATTTCTTTTTAAAATTTTCAATTTTTTTTAAATTTTTACAAGCCATTATTATATCGTCCACGTAGATTGCAACGAGAAGTGGCTCCTCTTCATTTGATGTGTAAATACATTGATCCGCATTGATTGGTTTTATTCCAATTTCTTTTAATTTGTTATCTAATTTTTTATACCATTGTAATCCGGCTTGTTTTAAACCATATAACGCCTTTTTTAATTTACATACTTTATTTCCATTTTCCATTTCTTTTAACATTTTGGTACTCTCTCTTAAAATTTCTTCTTTCACTTCTTTATTTTTTATAATTTCTTCTAGTGTTTCTTTAAATAAATCTGGTGTTTTCATATAAATCTCTTCATTAATTTCACCGTTCAAATATGCTGTGATAACATCCATTTACATCAAATGTGCATATTATGTTCTACAGCTATAGCAATTAATTTTCTTATAGAGCTTAACCTTGTTACTGGTGAATAGGTTTCATGGAAATCAATTCCTTCCTTCTGTGTGAAGCCTTTTGCTACTATTCTAGCTTTCCATTTTTCCAAAGAACCGTCTTGTTTAAATTTTTTTTTAGTATTAATTTGCATCCGATTATGTTTTTATTTCTTGGTTTTTCAACCAATTCCCACGTCTTGTTTTTGATCAGGGCTGTTATTTCATTTCTTATTGCTTTTTTCCAATCTTTTTCATCTTCTTTTAAAGCTTCCTTTAAAGAAATTTCTCCAATATTTGCTTCCAAATTTGTATCGTCGTCTTCATCTGGTTCATTTTCTATCTTCATTTTGTAAATTTTTCTTGGTCTACCCTTTTTACCTGTTTTTTCTAATTTAGGTCTGCCTCTGCCTCTTTTCAATTCAACTTCTTTTTCTGTAGTTTCTTTTTCACATTTTTCATTTTGATTTAAGTTTATTGAATCTTCTGGGTTTAATTCCAAATGTAACGGAGTATTTTCTATTTTCTCTTGATTCATATTTTCACTAATGATTGGGAATTCTACCAATATTTCTTGTGTTTGTTTCTTTTCTTGTTTTAACAAAAAATCTTCAATATTTATATTTTCTCTTTTTAGGAATTTTAATATTTATCCGACAAATATTCCTCGTATGGATCTAGGTTCAAACTTGTTTTTATTTGGAGTTTTGTTTAGAACATATACAGGACTTCCAAAAATTTCTAAATGTTTTAAATTTAGTTTTGAATTAGTCCACTTTTCATAAGGAATTTCTCCATTAATTCCATTTGAAGGACATCGATTTCTTATGTAATTTGCTGTATTAATTGCTTCTGCCCAAAATGATGGTGGTAAGTTTGATTGAAGCAAATTACACCTGGCAGTTTCTACTAACGATCTAATTTTTCTTTCTGCTATTCCGTTTTGTTGGGGAGTATACGGAACTGTGAATCTTCGTGTTATACCATGTTTCCATAGGAATTCATCGAATTTTTTATTACAATACTCAGTTCCGTTATCAGATTGTAAATTTTTAATTTTATAACCTGTATTATTTTCGACTTGAGCTTTATACATTTTGAAAATATCTATAACTTCGTTTTTATTTCGAATAAAATAAACTTCAGTATATCGTGTGTAATCATCTACAAAAATGACAAAATACTTTTTACCTCCGTTTGATTCTGTTCTCATTGGACCACATACATCGGTATGAATAATTTGTAGAGGTTGATTTGTTCTTACTTTTGTAGATGAAGGAAATTTTGTTTGCACATGTTTTCCAACGATACACCATTCACAGGGTTCCAGCTTACTCTTCTCGTTAAAATTCAGGATTTTTGTTTTCTTTAAGACTTCTTGAAGGGATTTTTGATTTAAATGTCCTAATTTATAATGCCAATCTTGAATTTTACTTCCATCTTTTATTAAATTTGTTTCTTCTTCCTTTTCAATAAAGTATAAGTCTCCTTTTCTGTCTGCTATTCCAAGTACTTTTCTGTTTCTTTTATTAATTATAAATGCTTTGTTCTTTGTAAATTTAACATTATATCCATGATCTGTAATTTTAGCTACGGATAATAAATTCGTGCGCAAATTGGGTACATATAATGTGTTTTCTAGTCGAACTTGGTCTATTGAAAAATTATTCTTAACATTTATTTTTATTTTGCCAATTCCTTCAACGGACGTTTTTTGGTTATTAGCTAATTTTAATTCTTTTAGCGTTTTATATATCTTGTCAAAACTTTCTTTTTCACCAGTCATATGAGATGTACATCCGCTGTCGAGACACCAAATTTGCTTTTTCTTTTCTTCTTCATTTATCATTGCTTCTGATTCTTTAATATATAAGGTTGAATTATTAGACTGTTCGAAGACTTTCTTCTTTTGATTAAAATAACAATCAATTGATTTATGTCCTATTTTTCCACAAATATGACATTTAACCTTGAATGCTTCATTTTTAAATTTATTTTCATTTGGCTTTTGAAAATATCCCTTCTTAAATGTTTTCGGTTTATTAACATATAAAACATTTCCTTCGATTTGTTTATTTTCTCTTTCTTCTCTTGCTTCATATTCTTCCAGTATCTTAATTCGCAGTACTACAGGTTTTGGCAGATCGTCTCTAGTTTCAATAGCAATACGGAAATTTTCGAATTTTTCTGGCAGACTATATAACATGATTATTGTAAGTAGGTCTTCGTTAATTTCTAAATTCATTTCTTTTAGTTTATCTACAGTTTCAAAAAAATTATTTAAATATTCGATTATATTTTCTCCGTCCTTCATTTTTGACAACATCAATTTTTTTAATAGAAATGCCTTTTTAGCAGGTCCGCTTGATTGATGTATTGTTTCTAATTTTTTCCATACTTCATGCGATGATAAACAATATTTTATCTGTTTTAATTCTGTTGGGTCTATTGACAGTATTAAGTCTGATCGTGCTTTACTGTCTTTTATTTCCCATGCCTTTATTTCTTTGATTGATTCATCGTTATCTGGTATTAAACTTGGTTTTTTTAATGTTCCACTTACATACTCTCATGCGTCATTTTTAATTAGTATTGCTTCCATTTGCAACTTCCATGTTTCCCAATTATCCTTTTTAAGAGGATCAATTTTAAAACTTGCAGACATCTTTTCTTTTTAAAAGTTTATTATTATTACTATTACTGTTTTATATCTGGGCCCATAACCTATTAAAAGTTATGCGTGATATATTTAAAGCAGTAGTAATAAACCTTTTATTAACGTCTACCTTTTACAGATTATCAATTAAAAAAAAAAAATTATTATATTTGTTTACCTTAACAACATTCAAAAAATGAACAGCTACCTTGATTGGTATTGAAGTCTATAAATAAATTAATATTTCAACACATTATGATGGGCTAGTGGATGGATTTATCCATAAGATAAATTTAACTAAAAGATGATATGTACTAATGGACCTAACTCCCACTGCTACGTAACTCGTGACGTCACCCCCTCTTTACCCTTCAAAACGCGTTTTTCTGTCTCTGGCCAACCTGGTACAATACGCTTTACGGACCTTGACGAAAATATAGAAATTTGACGAGGAAATATACGAGATATAAATTAGTCCACCAATAAATAATTGTTTTTAATAATTTAATTAATTTTTTGTGTATTACAATTTTTTAATGTAGCGGATTTGTTAGCCGTGTAGTAGTGTCATAAACTAGCCGGGGCGTTTGAATGGCCATTTTTATATATGAGGGCAGAGGTTAAGTTTTACCTAACTTATAACTTTATATCAAATTATAATAGAAAGCTAAATACATAGAATTGAAGTACACATATCTGTTTATTCATTGAAGTATTCTGCGTTATAAACCTGCCGTATTTGAAACGTAAAAAAATCCTAAAGATTGCCATATTTAGCGCTTAATATAAAGCGACTTTTACGAGAAATTAAACATTAAATTGAGATGCCAATGCTTTAATGGATCTAGTAAAATGTCGAAAGGGATTATGTGAAATTAAGGGTAAATTTGAATTGTAATTATCTCGAGAATTGGGGTAATACTAATATTAAGGTGAGTTGAAATTACATAAAATTTTCCAAAATTTAAATTTACTTTTAAAATGAATTTTACTTTTTTGAATTAGTGAATTTTTTATTCAAAGTTGCAAAACTTTAATTAATGTAATTCATAAACAGTAAAAGTTATCTATTTATATTGTTATATTGTTGATAATTTCACAAAGACTATGAATGAATTTTAATTGAATACATATTTTTTTTTGCAATTATATGTATTATAAAAATGAATTAATAATTCAGATGAGCCCTCATTGTGCAATCAAAAATTGCACTTCAAAGTATGATGTATACAGGAAAGAAGGATTGAAAATTTCATTCTTTAGATTTCCAAAGGACGAGAGTATTAGTAAACGCTGGTTTGAGAGTTGTAAATTAGGGACAGATCCAAAAACTTGAAGGATATGTTCCTTACTGTTCCTTGTAACAGACGATTTTGAACGGGATTTATAGTCTGAGTTATTAGATTCAAAACCAAAAAAAAAAATGTTAAATAAATTTTCTTTTCCATCATTTTAATGTAATTTACAACTTGATTTATATATATATATATATATATTTAATTGTAATAGATATATAAATCATAACCTCAAAAAAAAATTTTATTTTTTAAAGAAAATTTATTAATAATTTATTAAAAAATGATTTATTTTTATTGGAATTATAAGAATAAGGTTGAAATTAAGTTAAAAAAGGTGAAATTGATTAATTTTTGGGTTTTTAATTGTTTTATTTGGGGAAAAGAGTTGTAAACGAAAACATATCCTCAATTTTTTTAATTCAAATTATTTTGATTTCTTTTCTAGGATGCAAACTCAACAAATTGCGCCATCCCCGGTTAAATATTCCGAAATAATCGAGCCACCGATGATTCAAGGATTAGATTTAAATCACCACCACATTTCCTCGCACATCATGAGGAGAAAAAAAAACCACCTCCTGGAGTTATCGGAAACGTTCCTAACATCTCAGGGGCGACGAATGGAGTCGGGATGATGTTGTGTGCAAAATCGAGTTACAATTATAATTTTGGAATGCGCCCCATGAATAATAGCGGGGTTTATAAGCAACAATTTGCCCCCCCCCCCATATCATCACCCACATCATCATCCAGCCCTGAACCATGATTCTTTACAAATGCCCCCTCAGGTTTTAATTAAAATTAAGTTTATTGAATTTTTTATTTAATTTTTTGTGGTTTTAGGTGCAACATCATCAACAAATGGATCAATACATCACCATCATTATCATCATAGGTTGTATCACAATCACCAATGGGGCCAATCAAACAGGATTTAAATAATTAGCAGTATCAGCGGAACTTCCAAGAGAATTATCGATTATATCAAAATCATCACATTCAAAACTTGAGATTTCCCTCTGGATTCAATCAAATTCAACGGGGGGCCCTCTTTTCCCCCGGGATTTCTTAATTGCGATTATCAAAACTTCCATCAATCAAAAATCCACTTCCCCCATAAAAATTATTAATGATGATGATGAAGAGAGCTCGCATAAAGATTCGAATTTGAGCAAAAGCTTAAAAGTATATTTAGAATATTGGAATGAAGAGAATTTTTTGGATGAACAGGAAAATAATGGTTTGGATAAAGAGAATGATACGCTTTATGTATTGGAAGCGATGAAGATTCCTTCGGAGAGTGTTAATCAATACATTTACAACCGATTAACAAATTACCCCCGAATGTTGTTTGATCAGAGTCGAAACAATCTCCCGCGTGCAAATTGGTTCAAGATATGGTTTTGCATATTCCGGAAATTTCGAAATCTTTGCCTATTTTGATTCCGGATGATGATGATGAAGAGGTTAGGAGGGTTGAAATAAATTTGGAGAAGGATGAAAATAAATGTTCTGTTGGGGTGCTAAAAAATGATTTAGAGGAGATTGAAGGGGATAAAGATAAAGGTTAGATGATTTTAATTTTATTATGATGTCTCAATTAGTTCTTGAGATACATTCCTTACTTCACGGGTATATGAAATTGTTAACGAAAGTAACGAAAATGAAATAATTAAGGAAGTAAATGATGAAATGAATGAAAAATTGTGTAGTCAAAGGGGATATATCCGAATAACTGATCCGATTAGGAAACATAAACTTCAAAATTCATCTTTAATCGATGATGAAGCTTCAGAATCGATTAAAATGAATGAGGATCCAAATGAAATTTTAAAGGATGATGAAATTAAATTAATTGAAAGATAAAATATGAAGAAAGGACAGTGTTTTCTTCATCAAATGAATCGAGTGATGAAAATGTTCTTAAAAATTATGTTAATGATTTGGATGAGAAAAATGAAGATTTGGATGATAAAAACGATGATTTGGGTGATGGAAATGATGATTTTGATGATAAAAATGATAATTTGGGCGAGGAATAAACTTCCTCGTCCAAATTATCAAGTGAAAATGATGAAGAAATTGGCTCAAAATTGTCAGAAAAACGAAAATTAAAGATGATTAATAAGAAAATTAATAAAAAAGGAAGAATTTTTACCCAGAAAACTCCGATTTATACGAATCGAGGTAACATTCAACAGAAAATAAAATTATAATAGGAACAATGATAAGATTAAGGAGAGAAAGTGACGTTTCCAATGAGAGTTATTAAAAAAATGATGTTCCAAAGATAATTATTAAAAACATCGAGGAGATTCAATTAAATAAATTCAATGATTTCGATAAAAATTGTTCCCGTTCAAGACAACATATTGATTCTCAAAGTTTTCTCAAACTCAATAATAATAATCAAAATAATTATTCGGAAAAAAACGAATTAATTGATCAAAATGAAATCAAAATTGATGTAATTAACAAAGATGTTGATGATAATGATGTAATTGAACAAAAAATGATAAAATCGAGGAAGATGATGAATTAAAAGATGATGAAAATTATGAAATTGAAGAAAAAGTGGTTGAAGAAGGTGATGAATTAGACGAAAAAATTAAGAAATTGGAAGAAAAATCTTTTTTGGTTGATGAATCGGGATTAAAATCTTCTTTAATTAATGATTTGAAACAAAAATCATCTTCAACTAATGAATTAAATGTAAAATCTTTAATTATTAAAGAATGAATAAGAATTAATATGAATTATATGAATAAGAATGAATGGTTTAGAAGAGGATTCTAGCCCGATTAATGCATCGGACGAAAAATCGTCTGCAATTATGGAATCTGGTGACAAATCTTCTGAAAATATCGAAGAAGAAAGTGTAATTTTGGAAATATTTAAAGAATTAAGAAATTGGGAATAATAATGAAGGAATTGTAAATGGTAATCAAGAAATTCAAAATGAAGAAGATGGAATAAAAGAGAATCAAAATTTGGAAGAGAAATTTGAAACAACTCAAAATGTCGAAGAAAAGATTGAAGAAAATGAAAATGTTGGTGATATATTTCAAGAAATTGAAGAAGAATTAATAGTGTTTGATGATAATTGTGAAGAAATTGTTGAAAATGTTGATATAATTGATTATAATAACAAAGTTTTGATTGAACATTTGCAAGAAATCGATGAACAGAGACTCAAAGAAACTTCCAAGTCAGTTTCTGATGAAATTATTGTCAAATCATTCGAAATAGGAAAGGCCTTTACTCGCCCTTTACACTCGCCTCGCTCGCTTCGCTCGCTCGACTCATAAACTCAGGCTCGTTCGATAAAAATTCACTTTGCTGACTTGGTACATAAATAACTATTCTCTATTATTATTTATTTTCTTTATTATTACTTATTAGATTAATTAAAATAATTAAAGAAAATTTAAATAACTAATTTAACAATTTAAAACTAACTTCATATAGAAACAAAAAAAATTTATTTATTTTTTTATCTTAAATTGAGTTTAAAGTCTTCTTAAATTGATTAATTTATTTTGTTTATTATTATTAATCAGATTAATTGAAGAAAATTAAAATAATTTAATGAAATTTAAATGATTTGATAATTTGAAACTAACTTTATGTGTAAAACGCAATTTTATTTATTTTTTTCTTTGAAATTACGTTTTAATTCTCTTTTAATCTCTTTAAATTAATCAATTTATTTACTTTATTATTATTTATTAGATTAATTAAAACAATGTGACAATTTGCAACTAACTTCTGTGGCAACAAAAAAAAATTTGTTTTAAGGTTATGTTGTGTTCTAATTCTTTTTTAATTTTTTAGCGATTTTTAATCAAATTCAGCTCTAAAAGCGACAAAATAGAAGAAGATTTGAAGCAAAAAATGAAGAAATATAAGATCCCAAAGAAAGTAAATGTGGAAAATGAAAAAATTTTGGAGGAAGTTAAACCAAAAAAATTTAAACGAATCAAACAAATCAATGATGATAAAATCGAAAATGAAGTTAATAAAGTAAATCTTCCTTTAAACGTATTGAAACAGAAAGTCCAATTTGATCTATCAATAGAAAAAGTAAATTTAATCGCAGATAACCTCAAAAATAATTTGGCACCGAACGTTAAAGCTAAATCGATTAAATCATGTTTAAAAGGATAGGATGAGGTGAAAAAGCGCTTTTTAGATCCTTTAAAACGTTCGTTGCCGCCTAATTTAAACACAAATTGCGAGAAAAAAACGCAGATTAAGTCTTGAAGAGTACAACAAAATCCACAAAAAAAGTTTTATTAATGAAAATTTTGAGGATTCTTACAACAACGAATATTATTCAATAAAAACGATCGATTTAGACTCTGAAAGTGCCAAGATGCAGGTGGAAATCGAAAAGGCTATTTTAAAAAAATTATCACTGAGTCAACATCATAAATACGATTATTTTTTAAGCAATGATCTTAATAATGATTGTAGGATATATACATATGAAGAAAATGAGAAAAATAATAAAAAGATTTAAATTTAAGTCAATCCAAGGTGATTAATGGGAATAATTTTGATTGAGGAGGATGAAGAAATTGAAAAAAGTGAGGTTAAAATAAAGAATACGATTAATTTCATTGATAAATGGATTGTTGAGGAAAAAATTAATTCTCTAGAGGAGTTTTTGCCTAAAATAAAGAATAATGAAAATGAATAATGATTTATTTTTGAATCGTCTAATTTATCAGCAAAGAAATTATGGGATTAATCGACTTTTACCGCCGAAATTTACACATAATTTAACAAAACGTTATGAGGTGAATATTGATTTTGATGGTTTTAATTGTAATATAAGGGATGGGGTTAATAATTTTAAAGAAAATGAAAATTATGAGGAGGTTAATCAAAATTGTGAAAAAATTGGAGAAAATTATGGAGGAATTAAGGAGAATGGTAAAGGAATTAAAGAAAATGATGGAGGAATTAAAAGAAATGATGAAAGAATGAAAGAAAATGATAAAATCAAAGAAAATGATAAAAGAATTGGAGAAAATTACAAAGAAATGAAAGAAAATGATGAAAAAATGAAAGATAATGGTGAAAAAATGGAAGAAAATGATGAAGAAATTAAAGAAAATGGCGAAAAAATCAAAGAAAACGATGAAGAAAAGGCATTTAATGAAGAAAGTTTGTTTAGGCACCCAGAATGACCTAGTTTATATGATGAGGATGATGAGAAAGTGATGAAAATGAGTTTAAAAGTTGAAAAAAGTGATGAAAAAGGAGAAGGGGATATCTCCGATTCCTTTAAAATAGTTAACGGAATGGGTGAATTAAGAAAAATTAATGATAATTCACTGAATATTGAAAAAACTTGTTCCTATGATGTTCAACATGAAAAAGATTCCAATTTAACCCCAAGGAATGACTTCAATTTCGACGAAATGAAACCGAAAATGACTCAAGAAGCCGATTCAAAGAAAAAACGTTTTAAATTTATCCAAATTGAAAGCTTTGGTCCAAATTTATAAAAAAATATTAAATTCTAATTCGTACAAGAATCAAGATAGCTTAGAAAAAATTAATTAATTAATTAATTAATCAAATCACCAAAGGTAACTTTTATCAAATTTTAAAAGCTTTTGACAACAACATCAATAATAAATCCACGGAAATTATTATTAAAAATAACAAAATTGAAGAGAAAATTAATTACGAGTCCGATTTTAATTCGAAGAAGATGGTTAAATCGAGGAGACGAAATCGATTTAGGAATTTGAACGACCCGGAGGAGGAGGATCAAAATTTTTCGTCCCCGCTGATGTTCATCGAGAAACGTTGTAAGTACCACGATAGGTGACCGAAAAGTAGGCAACCGAAATTTCACCGAAACTTTTTGGGTTGCATAACCGAAGTTTTTTTTTAATTTATCGATAGATCTCGTATTCGATTTTATTTTATTATTTTTTTAAAATTAAAATGGGGAGATAAAATATAAAAGGAGGGGTTAATCTTAATTAATTAATTTTATTTATTTATAATTAATTTTATTCAATTCAAATTAATTTGATTTTAGTCATTTTGTAAATTAGCTCATTTGACCCAAATGAAATTAACGACGTTTAATTGACGTTTAATCTGTCAAAAAAATGAATTCAAAATCCAAATCGTTGTAACATCGTCAAATCAACGTTAATAAATAAAAACCAATAAAACGTCATCGAGTGTTTTCTATACGGACATCAGCTCAAGAACCCTTAACTTGTGCTAGATAAGGGCACAACAATCTCAATCGATGGTCTTTAACATTCGGCTAAACTTAATCTTGTAATTTCTAGGTCTTGTGTTTGTTTTAGTGTTATTTTAATGAAAACGGATGATTATTATGGAAGATAAACCAAGAATTGTCTCAAAATTAATGATTAAAATCGTTTGAGTTGAGCCGATCGTCTCAAAACACGGCTCAACCCAAACGATTTTAATTCTAGATTCAATTTATAACGATTTAATGCCAAATATTAATTAAATAATTACTTTTAAGCTAGTAATTAGCTTAAAACAAAAAATTTTGAGGTTATGTCTCATCCAGATGATTAATTTTAGTCCTTTTCTTCACTTTCGTCTTAATTTGAAGCCGTTCTGCTTGTACCCGTACAATCCTAAGTGTTCGTAAAGAAGTACACAACATCCCGGCCAGAGTATCAATCTGTACCAGAGCCAACAAGCAAAAACAAGGAAGAAAACAGAACAAAGAAATCGCAACCGAGAAGAATGAAAGTTTTAGAGTAAGTAGTTTTAAGATTATTTTTAACAGATTTTGTATTATCGTGCTTAATTATTTTTGTCAAACTGCTATCTACATTCGTAACCTCCTGTGGCTGTTGTAGCCACAATATTTTTTTGTAATTTTACGCTGTTATAAGACGATATACTTCTTCTATGTCTTATTTATTTATTTTATTTCTTTTTTTTCAAACAACAACTATGATATTTTTAAATTTAAAATAAATGAATAATGAAAACGAAATGATGTAGACGGGGTCCGCTACACTTATCCCCCCTTTAAAGAAAGAACGAAATCAGATTTAAATAATTATATCATATATCATTGATAGCAGTAGAAAAATCTTCTAAGCAAAATGCTGGTTTTACTTGGTCTACACTGGCTGTCAGAACTTTATTATTTTTAAGAATTTTAAAATATTTTGTATTCCTTTCTATTACAGGGTAGGGACCTTCAAATCTAGGAGTAAGAGACTGTTTAAGACCATTAATTTTAATAAAAATGAAATTTGTCTTGAAAAGTTCTTTATGCACAAACGGCTTTTGACCACCATGCGAAGTTGCTGGAATTGATTTAAGGTCAGCGAATGATGAACGAAGATTTAAAAGAAAAGGTTCATGTAAATCTTGCAATCATGCAATCACACTCCTTATTCCATGCGTACCTGCCGCCTTTCCCTCGCCCATATTACCTATTTTCTCCTCCAGCTCACACTCACTCACTTTTTTTATGCTTCAATCATTCTTCACACTCTCATACTCACTAACCTTATCACATACTTCCTTCCTAATCTTACGCTGCATCTCCGTGTCATCCAATTCACAATCATCCATAAAATATTTCGCAAACTGTACCCAGATCACCTCTTCCCTTCCAATCACCACCCCATATTCATTCACACTACTCATAATTGGTTTCATCGACCTTCCTTTCCCTTCTTTCCATACCTCATACCATCCATCCTTCTTGACGCTCTCTCCAATCTTACCTACTACCTCCCTCTTTGCCATAATTATTTCCCTTTTCTCTTTTTCTCCCACACCTTCTCTCCTACTATCCTGAACTTCCCTTCTCGCTATCCTCACTTCCTTTCCCATCACAC
Organism: Onthophagus sagittarius; assembly: GCA_036711965.1. Classification (NCBI taxonomy): domain Eukaryota; kingdom Metazoa; phylum Arthropoda; class Insecta; order Coleoptera; family Scarabaeidae; genus Onthophagus; species Onthophagus sagittarius. The sequence continues at coordinate 149,322 of JASERS010000011.1, read as the reverse complement.
TCAATCTTTCGTTCCACCAAATCTTCCCTATTTTCATCCATTTCCCTTTCCGCCTACTCTGCCCGCCAATTCTTCACACAAATTCATCACACATTCACTCCACACTTTCGCACACTCTTCCCCACTGTTCCCCTTTTCCGCAGTCTCCAGTCCTTTCCTGATCAGCTCCTCGAATAGCTCCCAGTTCATTCTCCTAAAATCTAAAACTTTCCTAACTGTTCCCTTACACCAACCTCTGCACACACATTCCATTCAAACATCCTATGGTCACTCAATGTTTCATCCTCCACAACCTCCCACTCCAATTCATGCATACCTTTAGATAGCGTGAAGTTTATCCAATTATACCCATTTACCGTTTCAAACGTTGACAACCTCTGTCGTCATATATTCTACCCCCCCATGATGGATGTCTAGCGATGAAGTCTCCTCCCACCAAACATCTGTTTGCTCCCCTTATCGCCAATTGTAACTTCTCCAACGTCTCCATCAAATTCCCCCCTGGTCGCGCATATACACCTCCAAATTGCATCCTATTATCCCACTATCCTCTTCCATACTCCAATACCACACAATCCTCTTCCTCCAATAACCCCACAGCATCCTCCTCCACTTTCAACCATACAATCACACATTTACCCTTTCCCAATACTAATTCTCCCTTTTCCCATACATCTTCTCTCAAAAATGGTTCCTGAATCATTAAGATGTCGGCTCTACACCTCCCTACGTTAATCTGTATCCCCTTTATCCTGCCCATATTCCTCCTAATCACAATACGTTACCCATTCCACCATCGCCACCACCGCCCTATACTCTGAACATTTCCTATCCCGCGTATCGTGTTGGTATTCCTTCCCCTATTCTTACAATTAATACATTGCTGTGACGAACGTCTCCCAAACAGATGAAATTCCTTTAAAAGCCGTGGGAAGTCCGAAGAGCCCAGAAATGTCTTATATTTATAACAGACAAAAGGCTTTCTCGGACTTTCGACAGGAAAATAACTACGTCAACCGAATTCTTTTGAAAACAAAGAATGACCATAAAACTTTCACCGGCCAGTCTTGGCCTTGGATTCACGCAAATGCTTTCGTGGGTAGTCCCGAAATGATTTCCAAAACATCGGAACAACACGTTCCAGATGTTCCAGCGGGGCATAAAAGAGTCGGGATCGGTCCAAAGCATTCATTGAGAAGTACGAGTTCTAATTTACGAGTCTACAGTCACGAAGTCGACCGTCATCACCATCGCCTACAACGACTGAAGAAGGTGTTTAATTCTGGGAAACTCTGGTTCCAATTTTTTCCGAATTTATCTTTGTATTTAATAAAATATTTGATGGTTCACACGTCAGTATATTTTGAGTCTTCTCCCGCTGCGATAGTAAACGTAATTAATCCAGCAATTGCGGTTGCTCATTTTTCTTGTCACATTCTCTGAAGTCACGTCCCATCCCTGCGCTGTGTCCACATATCATATCAGCTTTGCAAAACCTTTAAAGATGCCCGAACCCCTGGCAGTTAAACCACCACTTCACGTCCAAGAAGTCTTCTACCTTCCTCCCTTCTAACTCGCCCCGACACTTCTAGCACCACGTTTAATATATCCCTGTCCCTTCTTCCTGTCTTGAATATAATCTTGCATTCTTTCCTAAATTCCTCCCACCCAATACCCGTATCCCTATGTACGTTTTCCCCCATATTTGTTGTAGTATCGTGTCCTCATTTGTGCCCTTATTCACGTCGTAGACAATTATCTTTGGCTTGATCGTGGTAGGAGGTCTTACCGACATTCACGGCCCCTTAAACTTTTCCTTTATTATCTCCACGCCCCTTTTCGTTGCCCCCTTAATTTCCTTCCATCCTTCTTCCTTTTCTAGAGGTCTAACTATTTGCTCTTTTAATATTTCACTATCATCCACTTCACTCCCTCCAGTCACTACTACTATTTTTTAATTTTTCCCCGTCCTTTTCCTTTCTTCGCCTTTCTTCTTCCTTCCTGTAATAGGAATATATATAATAATTTGATTTATCCCCGCTCTTCATACTGTTCTCATCCGTTCCTCTTGTCATCCTATCTTCCTATAACTTCTTTCACCCAGTCTTCCTTTACAATCCGCCAGTTCCAACATCATCCTGACTGTCAATCGCTCTATTCTCCTAAACACGTTCAAAATCTCTCCCCTCTCTTGTGATTGTAAACTTTTCGAAGCTAATGCCAGTATTCCTTCCAGCTCCTTCCTCAATTCCTGCACGTATAATAATTTTCACGCTAATACAGGAAATGTACAACTAAACACTAATTCCGATTATCCCTCTGTTACAAGTGTACCGATCGATAAAACGTAGTAATCCTTATGAAGGACAAAATCCGGTAAGTCAAAATTAAGTAAGTCACAATCGGTAGGTCAAAATCGGTGTCAAAAGCGTGGTTACAATCAAGTATTATGGCCAAGCCGAAGGGAGCGGTGATATACTGCGCGCATAAACTAATGCTCTCCTTATACACGAGCCCACCACCGCCAATTGTGTTCAAAACGAGTGACGAGAGAAACGAGTCTTGCTTAGAGAGGGACAAGTCGTCTATCAATTCGGAATTCAGACTACACCATGTCCCTGTCGCCCCGATTACTAGAGCACGAGCGACTATCTCCTTACGAGGATACAGGCGATGGTATGCCTGTAAACATCCCGGTTGGTCGTAACACGAAGTCTTGCCGTGGTTAGTAATCCGTGAGCGAATTCGGTACCTCCCAAACGATCATGACATCACAGATGATCACCCTCGGCCTGCCTGATATAATCAAATCTGGCTTTCCAAGGGATCCGTCTGTAAGTCTGAACCGGGGTTTCTCCTGTACCAGCCCACCCTTACGTTCCGCGATAGATCGAAGTCGCGCCGCCACCCTGTCATGTCTCGCAATTCGATGCGCGTGGGTGACCGTACAACCCTGCAGGATATGGCAAACGGATTCATTCCTGCGACGGCAGCCACGACATTTGCATTCATGAACGGGGTTGGAAGGCATACCCTTAGAGGATAGGATGTTAGAGCGAAGTAAGATGGCGTTAACATATTCCGCGCTCGTCCAATTGGGAAGGTTTCTGATCCAGTCCCCGCTCGAAGAAACGAACTCACCCTGACCAAGGCCTTTGCCGCTATAACCGGCATCCAAAGTCGCAGATCACCACTCCTGCACGGTGCGGGTGTTATCACTGTGTTGAGACGTCCAATGGAAAAGCTTCTCGTACAACTTTACGGTAGCATAAGGACCACGGCAGTAGTGGGGTCTGCCACGAGGCTCAAGTTGACAAGACGCCTCCTCATCACCAAGGGAACGTGAGTGGACAACGAAAGAATACCCAGCCCACCGCTCCTCACCGGCGCACGGAGGAAGGCGTCAGGGGCTGTTTTTGGTAAGTGCAACATTCTTCGAACGTATTCGTCAACACGTTCCAATAGACCCAATCTTCTGGATAGGTTTCGCATACAATTTCGTTGACGGTTCTCACTGCTTCAAACGACGTTGATCCCGCGACGTATGCCAATCGTATTCGAAGATAAAATTGTTCCCTATCCGCGGCACTTACTTCCATCATCTCGCCTATTACTTTCGACCGTTTGCTTCTCCTTTTCCAACTGCCGTCGCGACCCTCCCACACATAATGTTCCGGTATCTCCGGATATTTAATATCCCTTGCATAGGGATCGTGTTCATTTAATCGAAAATACGCTCTCAATTTTGTGGGTTTTCTTAGGGCCACTTCTAAATCGGCTTGTTTATGTTATGTTATGCTAATTTATGTGGCATCTGTATTTCATGGTAGCGTATCTGCTGTACGGTACAACCCCTGTATTATCGATTATCACATCTCCCATTTGGATAGATCGACCGTCACACGGCGTTTTGTATTGCGGCTGTTGTATATGCCCTACGTGTAATAGCGTTTTTTCGCAAAAATCTTTCGGGATCTTTTCATGCAAATTCCGTCCCGCACACATGACGCGCCGTGATTGTTTTGGCCGCATGGTCGATGTGTATAGCATTCGGCGACTATTCGATGCAACGTAGGCTCTTTGTTTTCGTTCGGCAAACGGACAGATATTAATTTATCAATAGTTTCGGCGTCTTCAAACTTATCTTCCGGTCTGATTCTTACCAAGATGTGGACATGCGGCAAACCACGTTTTTGAAATTCAATCGTATACATATATACTACTCCGAATAGCAGCTTGTTAATGATGTAGTCGATAAATTCGTTCAATTTTGCGTGAAATACTTTTGCATTTGTTTTGAATTTCTTCCCATTTCAGATTGCATGTCATCGTTAAGAATAAATCGCGTTTACCGTGTCTTGCTACCGCAGCTAACGCTTCCAGGTATTTGCGGTTTTTATATCTTATCGAGCCCGTATGCGATGTAGGCAGAACCCAAATTCATCTAATTCTAGTGTCTGTGTCTCTAAATTGAGTTTCCAAACGTCGTCGAACTACGTCCGCTGACACGACCCTAAACCTTTCTTGATTTCGCTTCAGATATCATAATTCGTTGGTATCCGCTCTCACCCATACGTCCACAATGTACTGTTGAAATAATTTCCCCGAATTATGTAAAATTGAAAATTCTTCCCTACGCTGCAACCTGTATTTATAAAATTCTCTTATTGTCACTCTCAACGTCGCGTTGATTTGATGCTTTAGCGCTACGTCGTAACCGTACTCTCCGCAATGGGTACCATCGGATCGGCTAATTTGTTTAAAATCATGTTGCAGGTTTCGACGTTTCGGGTATATTTTTAAATCGACGTCGAACAGCGGCTCATCTCCGACAAATATAGCAGCAACGTCGCCACGCCTGTCTGGTAAATTGTGCGGTCTCAAGTCGTCGCGTATATTTCTTTTAAACCCTATCACAACATTTTCGGCGTCAACGCCTTCAACCCTTCTTCTTTCTTCCAAAATTTCTTTTATCGTTTTATACGACCAAACCCATACGTTATCGCGGCTTAATGCGTAATGCGTCGTAGGGATCTATGAAATAATACTGCTTACCCCTTGGCTTTACGAAATCTTTCGCTTCGGAAATGGGGTTTGAAAAGTGGTAAATCTGACTACAAATTGTAAAAGACCACGCTCCTTGTCCAACGTTGACGCAGACCGTTATCGATGCCGTTAAAGATGCTATCGCAAATACGCCGTTTATCGCCCTAGTATTATCTCTGTAATTTCTACCAATCGGGCCCCTCTCGACCAATAATCGTTTAATTTCTTCCGGACAACGACGTAATTCCGGTAATCGTATATTTCCATCTTTGCAACACAACATTTTTTTTTTGGGATCTCGTCAAAATCTCTTTCGTGAAATATTTCGCACTGCAATTTCTGCAAATATCATTGAAACCGCCGATGTTATATAGTTGTACCGTTGTTTTGGCGGAGTCGTTCGACGTAAGCGCTTTTCTGTACGTCACTTTATGCGGAATATCAGCGTGAGGCTTCTAGCGATTTGTGAATCTCTTACCGGTTGCATAATAATCGGTAACATTCTTTGTCTTACATCCCTCGTAGGCGTTTGCGAAATTTGCGTACTTGGACCGGCTCTTGGTAATTCTTCTTCTTCAATCTCTTCTTCGTCCAATACTTCCCTTATAGGTCTTAAACGAGCGGGACGAGCTTGCTATCCGGACGGTCCGGCTACGGCTAAATCAACCGCTTCACGACTTCTCTGGGAGATCACAACAAACGGTCTTCGTGATACCGCCTCACTTCTCGGCGCATGCCTTTCAATTCTGCCTTCGCCCGGTTGTGATACTTTCATTTCCCCCGATGTTAAATGGGGCATCACCACGGCCCTTGACGGCCCGGGCACAGGTTCCGCAACTGCAATAATAGATTCTTCCGCCCGTGCAAGACGTTGTATATTTTCCGGTAGAAAATATTGACCGTCTTCAGCCACTAGCAATCGGTCCAAAACGACCATGGGTCTTCGTAACATGGTCTCACTTTTCGGCGATAAAACTTCTCTATTAGCACTACGTAAATTTCGTTGCGACCGCCGCACCACTTGCGAACCGTATTGACCACTACGCGACAAACTCGATTATGACCGAACCATTTTATCACTTTATTTTAGTTTATTAAACAAAATACGTATATTATAACCCAACCCAACCCAATTAATAATCACTTGGTATGGAAACGTAGATGTTCATTCGTACGATGGTCGTCATGAAAACAGAAATTATATTAATAATCTTAATTTAAATTGATATCCAAAATAAATTAAATCAAAACTACTAAAATAAATATAAAAAATTGAAAATATAATTTAATAATTGAAAATTAATTAAAAAAACTTAAGGTAAAACGTGTAATAACATTAAAAAAATTATAATTGAAATGTAAAATGACTTAAATGTGTATTAAAAAGAGAAAGTAGAAATTAAATTTAAACAACCGACATAAATAATGGAATGTTAAAATAGAACGAAAAAATTAACCTTTCGGTTAAGTATTAAATACAAAAAAAATTAACGTTTATTAATTAATGAAACGTACTTTAATCCGGTTGTACAACTTTAAAAAATCTAAATACTGACTTTAAATAGAATTCTAAAATGAACTAAACTAACACTACAAAAAAAAACTTAAATCATACCTAAATAATAAAAGTTGAACGTAAAAAAGTAATAAATAATTGGAAATTAATATCCGAATGTTTTATACAAAAACTTAAAAAATAATTTTAGTTGAAATGTAAAATGAATTAAATGCGTATTTAAATAAAAGAAGTAAAGTTTAAGTGTTAAAAATTTAAATAATCGAAAGTTAAAGTAAAGTATAAAAATTAATTAAGCAATTAAATATTAAATAAAGCGCTTGTTACTGTAAAAAATGCACTTAAAATTAAAATTAATTACAAACCGAAAAAAGAAATTAAAAAGTTTATAAAAATAATAAAAAACTAAATAAATTAATTTATTTATCCAAAAATCAAAAAAAAAACCACACTTTAATTTAAAAAAACTTACAAAACTTTAATTATTAATTATTTAGCACTAATAAAATACTAATTGCAATAAAAATTGCAGATATTTTGATTTTTAATGGCAACGAAATACTTCGCAAGATCAATTTAAAAATTAGATGAGATGCGCTTCGTCTCGCTGAGCTAAACGAACTGCGGTTGTCTATCACTGCGACCGAGCGAACCGAACTCGATCGGTTATCGCCGATTCGTGCGAAAAATCTCGAAAGGACCCGAGTAAACTAGTCCGGAAATAAACACCTGTGTTCTTATACCAGATGTTATCATGTTTTCAACATTTGATTAAAATAAAATATATAAATTAAATAAAAATTATTTAATCTCTTTTATTTAAATTATTTTTAAAATAAATAATAATTTATAAACTCTTTTTTGTATTATTTATTAAATAATCTCGTTATAATTGTTTAAACATTTAATTTCTTTTGTATATAAATAATAATTATGGTTTATAATTATTAATATTTAAATAAAAGTGATTAAATAATTGTTATTTAATTCGTATTTTATTTTAAGCAAATTTTCGACGAACATTTGGCGTGAATTATAAATATTTATACGTATTATAATTAATTCAACGATTATTTTCAAGTGTGTCTAAATATCTACAACTATTTCAAAATTTGTTTTAATGTGTACCTAAAAGTTTTCATTCGTTTCAAAATGTGTCTAAATGACTCCAACTAATGCAAAGTGTGTCAAAATGTGTGTCCAAATCAAGTATTTCAAAGTGTGTCTAAATTTCTGCAACTATTTCAGAACGTAATTAAATTATGTCTAATGGTCGTTTTATTCGTAAGTGATGTGTTGGGGCTCTTCATCTTGTGGGGCGTCCGTTGGTCATCGGGGCTGAAGGCTTGGGGACAGTGATTGTGTTTTTGTCTATGGAATGTGAGGTGAGGCGTTCTAGGATAATTTTTTCTATTATTTTGGAGATAGAAGGTAGTAGTGAAATCGGCCTATAGCTGGAAGGGATGGTTTGATCTTTATTTGGTTTTGGTATTGGGATAATAATTGCTGTTTTCCAGGAGGTTGGATAGTGTTGGAATAGCATGATGTGGCGGGTGATGTAGGTTAGTTGTACTATTGCCTTTTTTGGTAGATTTTGGAGAAGTATGTTTTGTATTGAATCTATTCGAGGGGCTTTGAAGGGTTTAAGATATTTAATATGAAATTTAATTGTGGCTGGGGTAATTAAATGGAAATCTGGAAGAGGGTATTGTTCTTGGTTGAGGAATTGTTGTGCTTGTTCGGCTATTTCGTTTTGTTTTGGGAGTGTGTTAATTTTGGGTTTGTGTATGTCTGAAAAGTATTTTCGAGTAAATTTGCTTTGTCTGGGTCAGTTAATTTGTATGTGCGGTTTGTTGCGAGGGCTGGGATAGGTTGGAATTTCTTTTTTACTTTCCGGATTTCTTTCCAAATGGAGTTGTCGTCGGGATTTAGGGATTTCAGTTTTTTGTTCCAGGATTCGTTTCTATGGGTTTTAAGTTTGGTTCTGATTTGTGTTTGAGTCTGGATTGCGTGTACGTTGGTAGAGTCGCCTGAATTGGTTTCGTGTTTGTATTAATTCACTGATGTGTGGTGGGATTGGTGGGTAGAGAGTGCATGCTGTTTTGATGAGGGGGACAGCTAAGCGTTTGGCTGTTTGGATGGCGGTGGTGAGATTTTTGACTTCTGTTTCGAGTTGTTGGATTGAGTTGATTGTGGGAGTTACTTCGATTGTTTGGTTAATGTGTGAGCGGAAAAGGGGCCAGTTGGCTGCTTTATATTTCGGAATTTTTATTGTAGGTTGATTGGTGTGTGTTTGTGGGTCAATTTTTATTATAATTGGTCGATGATCTGATGATAGATCGTCGATTGCTATTGGGTCTGAAAGATGAGGTACGTTTTTATTCATTACAAGGTCTATTGTGGTGGGTGTGGAGCCGTTATCCGGGAAATGTGTGGGGGTCGGTGGAACTAGGATAAAAGCGTTGTGTGATTGTGTGAAGCTATGTAAGATACGTCCTTTGGAATTGGATATGTGACAGCCCCACAAAAAGTGATGGGCGTTGAGGTCACCAAGAATGAGTATTTTATTGTAGGGAATTATGAGGTTTTTGAGGTCGTCGGTTGTGGGTGGGAAGGTGGGGCTGCTGTAGAATGTGGTGATATGCAAATTGTTTGGTAATTTGAGTGTGATTTCGTCTAGGTGATGTAACTTGTGTTGTGTTATTTTAATGTATGGGATGGATGTGATGGATGGATCGCTCTCAGACTGCTATTACGGTGGTGGTAATACGGTATATGCGGTAATTTTCGTGCATTTCGGACGAAACGTGAATTCTTTATAAAGAAAAGGCACCAACGTTACTATATCTCTTTAATAATATATAGAACGCGGCGTCCCGTTTTATAGACGACTTCTTCACTCTTATATATATTATATATGTTATAATAAGAGTCGTCGTCGTGCGGTGTTGTTTGATCGGAAATGAAAAATTATTCAAAAAAAAGGCACCAACGTTACTATACCTCTTAAAGTATAGAACGTGGTGGCGTCCGTGGTTGTAATTTTTATTCGTTGTTATAACGCCGTGATAGTGATAGGAGAGAAGGAAAATGAAATATACACAAAACAATCCGTCCAGCTCCTCCGCCAATTTTTCTATTTTGGCGATAAAATAATGCGATGAGGAGGAGGACCTCGTCTAACCGACAAGACGAATCCCCAAGCAAAGGGCTGAGTCTCAACAGATCGCAGCGTGGTAACTGCTCTACCGAATACAACACCCCGCCAGGTACGTAAGTCGTCTACAGACAATTCCAAGTTCCGACATCGAACCGTTGTGGTACTCATGTTCGACCGTTAGCGGCAGACGAGACGTAACGACGCAAATCCCGCCGCTCGTCTATCGCCGCGTACGGCAAATAGGGGCTCGTGCGACGATCGACGCGAACGCCGACCGCCTAATAGAGTAACATTTCCATTTCCAGTTCAGGCATAATCCCACGGATGGTAGCTTCGCACCACCGCCCGCTCGAGCGAGTGCGTGAAGCAAATGTCCGTACCTGCAGTTCCCCTCGTACTGAGCAGGATTACTATCGCAACGACCGGTCATCAGTAGGGTAAAACTAACCTGTCTCACGACGGTCTAAACCCAGCTCACGTTCCCTATAAGTGGGTGAACCAGTATGCTAGTTTGGATCTCTGTAGACGGTAGATCGCCGATTCGTACGGCTCGTATCCCGTAAGGATGTGTGGGAATAAAAGGTTTCCGCGCGTTACGTGGATGTCCGCGGTGTGTAACGTATATTTTCCAACGGACACAAACCGGAATTTGAAACCCACCCCTGCTACACTGTCTATCTTGGAAATTGGATTTTCAAGCAAAATCCTAAAATAAATCAGTACATTTAGTGAATCCGTGTGTAACGTATCCTTCTCAACGGACCCAAACCGGAATTTGAAACCCACCCGTGCTCCACCATCTACGTTGGAAATTGTGTTTCCAGGCAAAACCCTAAAATAAATCAGTATATTACGTGAATCCGTGTGTAACGTATCTTTTTCAACGGACCCAAACCGGAATTTGAAATCCACCCCTGCTCCACTATCTACGTTGGAAATTGTATGTCCCGGTAAAACCCTAAAATGAAGCAGTATATTTAGTGAATACGTGTGTAACGTATCTTTTTCAACAGACCCAAACCGGAATTTGAAACCCACCCTTGCTCCACTATCTACATTGGAAATTGTATTTCCAAGCAAAATTCTAAAATAAATCTGTATGGTAGGTGGATACATGTGTGACGTATCCTTTTCCACGGACCCAAACCGGAATTTGAAACCCACCCGTGCTCCGCTATCTACGTTGGAAATTGTATTTCCAAGCAAAACCCTACAATGAATCAGTATATTTAGCGAATCCGCATATAACGTATTTTTTGCAACTGACCCAACCCGGAATTTGAAACCCACCCCTGCTCCGCTATCTACCTTTGAAATTGGATTTCCAAGCAAAATCCTAAAATAAATCTGTATGGTAGGTGGATCCATGTATAACGTATCTTTTCCAACGGACCCAGTCGAACGTCGGAACGCGTCGAACGCTTCATTCCGCGCACGCGCAGAACGTTTCTCCGATTTTAAATAATTTTTTAACCGAAAAAATCAAAAAAATTTCTAAAATTTTTTGGGTGGTATTGGAACACACGGAAGGTCCCCGGGGTCACCACGTACCGGTCCGATCAAAATTTTACCCACACTATCAAACGTTATTGGACATAAAAGTGTTTGAAATGCACTTTTTCCGTGGTTTGAATGATCTCAGTATCTACCGGGTCGATTAAAAAAATGAACACACCGAGAAATACCCTGATAACCGACCACGTCCATAGACATATTTTGGTTTTCGCCCGATTTTCCGTTTCGAATCTCTACACTTCCAAAGTTGACGGATCTTTAGGGCTAATTTTGAAAACGCTATAGCGGGGCGCCGGTTGGACCTAGAGGCAAGGGGCCGTCTTGAAATAAGCGGAGCCTTACGGACAACCGATCGAACCTGCCCGCGCATGCGCAGAGCGTTATCAACGTTATCAAGCTCAAGATCGGTCTACCGGGTGAACCGATCGACCTATCAAGGTGTGAAGAGTCTCAAAATATGCGGAGCGTCCCGGCGCGTCGAATACTTTTTACTGCACATGCGTAGCACGTTTCTACGATTTTTAACGATTTTTTTACCGAAAATTTCAAAAAAAAAATTCTAAATTTTTTTAGTTGGTATCGGAACACGCGGAAGGTGTCCGAGGTCACCACGTACCGATCCGATCAAAATTTTACCGACCCTATCAAAAGATATTGGACATAGAACCGTATGAAGTGCACTTTTTCCGTGGTTTGAATGATCTCAGGATCTATAGGGCCGATCGAAAAACTGAATACACAAAAAAATACCCTGATAACAGACGACGTCCGTCGGCATATTTTGGTTTTCGTCCGATTTCCCGTTTCGAATCTCTACACTTCCAAAGTTGGCGGATTTTTAGGGTTAAGTTTGAAAACATTATTGCGAGTCACCGGTTAGACCTAGAGGCATGGGGCCGGTCTTAAAATAAGAACAGCCTTGCAATGCGTCGACTATACCTGTTCGCGCATGCGCAGAACGTTTTTCCTATTTTTAAAGACTTCTTAACGTAAATTTTTTTGAAAAAATTCCAGAAAATTTTTGGTTGATACCTGGAAACGCGGAATGTCCTGAATGTCTCGACGTACCGGTCCGATCAAAATTTTATCGAGCCGATCAAAAGTTTTGCGACTTTTACATATTTTACGTTATCCAGCTCAAGATCAAAGTACCGGGTGAACCGATCGACTTATCGAGGTGCGAAGCATTTCAAGATACGCGGAGCGTCGCGAAGCGTCGAATGCTTTTTACCGCGCATGCGTAGGACGTTTCTACGATTTTTAATGATTTTTTAACCGAGAATTTGAAAAAAATTTCTAAAATTTTTGGTTGGTATCGGAACACGAGGAAGGTGCCCGAGAGCACTACATACCGATCCGATCAAAATTTTACCGACCCCATCAAAAGTCATTGAACATAAAACCATATGAAGTGCAGTTTTTCAGTGATTTGAATGATCTCAGGATCTACCGAGCCGATTGAAAAACTGAAAACACCAAAAAATACCCTGATAACCGACGACGTCCGTAGCCATATTTTGGTTTTCGTCCGATTTCCCGTTTCGAATCACTACACCTCCAAAGTTGACGGATTTTTAGGGTTAAGCTTTAAAACGCTATTGCGGGACATCGGCTGGACGTAGAGATACGGAGGCGGTCTTAAAATAAGCGGAGCCTTGCAAAGCGTCGATCGAACCTGTACGTGCACGCGCAGAACGTTTCTCCGATTTTTAAAGATTTTTTAAAATAATTTTTTTTGAAAAAATTTCAAAAAATTTGATTTTTTTTTTATTTGCTTGATGTATTTTACGTTATCAAGCTCAATTTGGGTCTGCCGGTTGAACCGATCGACCTATCGAGGTGCGAAGGGTGTCAAAATACGCAGAGCGTCGCAACGCGTCGAATGCTTTGACTGCGCATGCGTCTCCGATTTTTAATAATTTTTTAACCGAAAAAATCAAAAACTTTCTAAAATTTTTTGGTTGATATCGGAACACGCGGCAGGTCCCCGGGGTTACCACGTACCGGTCCGATCAAAATTTTACCCACCCTATCAAAAGTTATTGGACATAAAACTGTTTGAAATGCACTTTTTCCGTGGTTTGAATGATCTCAGGATCTACAAGGCCGGTCGAAAAACTGAATACACAAAAAAATACCCTGATAACAGGCCGCTGAAAGCGGACGACGCACGCGTTCCGCCTCACCGAGTAAGTAAAGAAACGATAAAAGTAGTGGTATTTCAACGTCGACAAAGTCTCCCACTTATGCTACACCTCTCATGTCTCCTTACATTGCCAGATTAGAGTCAAGCTCAACAAGGTCTTCTTTCCCCGCTAATTTTTCCAAGCCCGTTTCCTTGGCAGTGGTTTCGCTAGATAGTAGGTAGGGACATTATTTCTTTTTTTATTTTATTTGTATTTTATGTTCATGGTGTAGTGACTGAACAATTTAAACTACACTGTTTAATTAATTAACAATTTTGAAATTTGATTAATAGTTTGTAAACAAAGTTTGCAATTAATGAAATATAATGTTAAAAATGAGAATTAATAAAATTAAAAAGAAATTGTTTTTAATAAATTAGTTTTTCTACATGCAGTTTATTAGATAGACTATTAATTAAATTCTTAAGTAAAGAAAGAATCTCTAAGAAGTTAGGGTTATTTTACATGCAGTTACTACTTGTTATTTTTGCTATAAATAATTTTACTTCTACAAATTCCTAAGTTAATAATCTACATGCTAGTTATTGAGTTATTCTATTTCAAGCAAATTAGTTCTAGTTCTAAAAGTTCCTAAGCTAATGGGATTAATGTACATGCAATTTAGCTGTTATTTTTAACGTACCTATTGCTAAGCTACTTTTCATGCAAATAACCTGAGCGTATATTAGTTTTCATGCAATTGTATTAATCGTCGATTGTTAACGTTATATAATTTAGATGTTTTTGTTTTTAAAAATGTTAAAGCATGTCTTGTTAAGCAATAAAGTTTCAGGTCGGACATCATTCCAACTACGCAACCCCAAATCAGCAACACATTCATTCCCAAGCGTCTCAAATTTACCGCACTCAGCTATTATGTGCTCCACTGTTTCCACAGCACCACAAGAGCATTTGTCGTCGCCCTCCAAACCCAACTGATGTAACGTCTCTCGAATTGGCCCATGCCTCGTCAAGACAAATCCTATATGTAGCCCAATTTTCCGCCACCGGACCATTACCTTCGGAATGAATCGATACGTAACCCTCCCATGTTCCCCCCCATCCCACCGTTCCTGCCACACCCGGACTATTTGATTCATCATTTACTTTTTCTTTCTTGTTTTAGGAACAACCGCCCCCAGAACACTTATTCCCAGGATCGTCGTCTCGACCCCGTAGCCAGACCAATACGCCACATAGCGACTAGCTGCCACCAGATCCAGCGGAGGACACCCAGCCAGAACCTGCAACGAGTCGTTGAAAGCCGTCCTGCACACTGGCAACATAGCCAGCAAGAACGTCCTCTGTATTGCCAACAGGCGTCTATTAAAGTGGGTGTTCATCACCCGTTTACCCCACACTTGTATGGGGGTAAACGGGTGATGAGTATATCGCCCGTTCGCGAGTCAACTCGTATGTCCACCAGCACTTGTTCCCAGATCGTGTATATCTCCGTACCGTTTCGCACACGACAGCTGGAAGAACAGTGCCTGCATAACTCCTCGCGGTCACAGTTCCTCGCGATATGCCCATAGTCTAGACACTTAAAGCATCTCGTTACTAGCACGTAGTCTACCACACGATATGATTTTCTGTCATGTAAACACGCTGCAACCCAGTTAGTGTTTTCCATGATGTAGGTGAGACTTCCAGGATCACGTTACTGCACCCATCCCTTTTAGACAGTCTTGTAATCTTCCCGGAGGATTTTACACACCGCCTCTATCACCATTTCACTACTCGCGATTTCACTTCCAGGTGGGGACACACACACACGCACACCCTTGCATAGGCGCATGGGCCTAGCCCTTTGCCTTCTTTTACTCATCCTTGCACTCGACCCGCTTAGCCCCCGTTCCAGATTTTTCTCCTTCACGGGGTTTTCGTCCCTAACCACGTGGAGGTGGGGTCTCCCTACTATCCGTAACGTTGAACATAATCCCCCCCCCCCCTTCCACCAGTATTCATACCGCTATCCTCCAAGTGTCCACCGTGTCTTTACAACCTCTCGGCATGGTTCATGCCGGACCACTACCGGTTACGCAATGGCCCGATACTTCTGGGGGTAGCTTACTCTCCTTCCGTAAGTGGCCGTCGCATCTTTACGATTTCTCACGGCCCATCCCGCTTGCAAGTTTTTCCACCCGCAAGCGGGACTTCTGCGGAATCTCAAACGGCCATGCGCTCCCGCGCCTTTCGCTGTACATTATTATTAATTAATAATTATTATTTTTAATACATTATTACACCCACCTTATATTCCTCCCCACATTTAACACTTAGCTCATTTATTATCGCTCTCTCCAATAACAACAATGATAATAATAATAATAAACAACGAGAGTAGCGATAACTACCAATCCTTTCCAGCACTTTAACATGTAATTTATTTATTATTTCTCTCAATTAATTTATTCTGTTATACTAATCTTTCTTTTGTTTCAGGTGCAGCCCAAGGACAACACCATCCACATCGATCGAAGCCATAGGATAAGTATAAATCTTTAAAATTTTAATACCTTTTTTACCTTTGTTTCTTTTCAGGATGCAGCCCAGGACAGCAGCTTTTAATCAATTAATCATTCTTCCAGGATACTTTCAGGATTGGATCATCAACCAGAAGACGCCATTTACAATTGCTGTGCGAACACAAACAATATAACAAATAAACGATTAATAGAACAATATAAATAATAAATGTTACTCTATGAAAATAATAAATAATAACTAATCAGACAAACAATAATAAATAATTAACTCTGTGTAAATAAATATCTCTTTGTAAATATATAACTCTCTATAAATAAATAAATATATAAATAAATAACTCTGTATAAATAATAACTCTATGTAAATAAGATATACCATAAGCCAGTGCCATATCCAGCAATTAATTCTCAGTAAGTACAATTTTGATTTTTTTTTTTTTAAATACTTACCTGAGGGTAAGTATTTAATTATTAATCCGTTCTTTTCTCCTTCTAGTAAACATTTCATCAATAAATTTCCTAAAAATATTAAACCTGTTTTTACGCCTTATTATAAACTCGTACCCTTCCTCCTCCCACCCAATTGTCGTCTTTTCCCTTTGAAAATCATCCCTTATATCCTGATATTTCTGACATGCTTCTATCAAATGAAAAATTGTCTCAACCGCTCCACACGTACATAAGGGAGATTCTTCCAGTCCCAGCTTATTCAAATTGTATCTTATTGGACCATGTCCACTCAAGGCAAAACCCATATGCAACCCTAGTTTTGACCAATTAGGCCATTTTAGTATTATTTTTGATACAAAAATATGCGTCATCCTGCCATTCGAGCTTTCGTCCCATCTTTTCTGCCAGACTTTAATTATTTGTTTCCTTATATTCTGTTTTATTTTTCTCCTACTTAAACCCCAATCCACCCCTTTTAATCCCAGCATGCTCACCTCTTTTTGTTTTAGGTTCCAATAGGTTACAAATCGAGTCGCCATCCAGGGGTAAACATCCCGCCAAGACCTGCAGAGCATCGTTTGAGATCGTTCGACAAACAGGTAAAATCGCCATCAGGATTATGTGTTGTATGGAAATAAGTTTTCTTCTGAAATGAATATTATTTAGTTTCTCCCCCCAGATTTGGACCCCGTAGCCAGCCATTCCCAGGAAAAGGCCCTTGTACAAGACCGCCAGCGATGTTAAACTTATCACAGTTGTCATTGCCTCATTAAACATTTTAACCATGTTATCCACGTCTGACTCCCTGTTAAGCCTCCAAACAAACCTTCCATCAAACACATTTTTCATTTCATTCTCTACCTTATTGCATTTTACCTTTTTAATATTCCCATGTTCATATTTTTTATTAATTCCTTTTTCTGTTTCAGGTGCAGCCGTCAGATGGACCTGGAATACGAGACTGCGGTGATCAGAGGACGTCGTAGAAAGGACCCGCCAATTCGTCGTCAAGGACAACGCTGGACCGGAAAGGAGCATTATATCAATATGAGAAGCCCCATTAACTATCTCAAATGTCGGTAATTTACCACTTTCGTTCAACAGAAATAAATCTTTTGACAGTATAAAATCCTGCAAAATTTCTCCTTTTCTATCCAAAATGCGGTCACGCTAAATCGGAGATCTTGCGCTTGCATCTGCTCCAATTATTATTGGGATTCCCTGAAACACATCAACTATTTTCTCTATTTTATTTACGTACCCATCAATACTGTCGCTGTATTTAAAATAAATTGATACGAAAACAACAATTTTCCCCCCCCATTCTGCCGTGATTACCACACAATTATTATCGGTTACGCCGGTTTGAATAGTTATGACCAAATCGTCAACCAACACCAGAATTGCAGCCCCAATTTCCCCAGAATCATGCCTTATTACACGACCTAACGTGTTGGTTACATTGGTTTTCCGGACGGCAAATATGGTTCCTGTTATTTTCACGCGCAACATTTCTTTCTATTTCACCCATAACGGCTTTGGAGTTCTGGCAGTTCAATTGAGTTACAGTGAAACTAGACATAAGCGGGTTTTTCTTTGCGGAGCGCTATTTGTCTTTTGAATTCCGGACAGACCGTCGATGTGAGCGAGTGGTTGAAATCTATGTTTTTATTTGTGAGAAACCCTGAGCTGAGTTTCACTATACCCGTTGTACACTTCACGTCGGCTATTGGTGGGTATATATCGAAACACGACTTCGCTATGAACGCAACAAACCAGTTATCCCCGCGGTAACTTTTAACATAAATTAAATAGGAAAATTAACAATAATAAAAAAAATTAATAACTTTTAAAAATAATTTAAAAATATCACACTTTGGCATTACGAACAAACAAACAAACAAACGAACTAGTGACTAATAACGAATAATTACAAATGCGATCGAAATGTCGGCCCTTAACTGTAAGTAAAAAGTAGATAAATAAATAAAATAAAAAATACAATACAATAATAAAATATAAACCGTTAAGTTACAAATGGAACAACAATCGGGCATTATCGGAAGGTACTACCAGCAAACGAAACGATCCTTACGTGTAAAACTTATATAATAAACTATATTAAATAATAATTAACGACTAAACATAAATAAGTACAAAAACAGGCAACGGCACGCGGTGTTCCCAAGCGGTCACCCATCCAAGTACTAACCGCGCCCGACATTGCTTAACTTCGGTGATCGGACGAGAACCAATAAATAAATAAAATAAAATAAAAAGATTTTTTA
The DNA here is from genome assembly GCA_036711965.1 of Onthophagus sagittarius. Classification (NCBI taxonomy): domain Eukaryota; kingdom Metazoa; phylum Arthropoda; class Insecta; order Coleoptera; family Scarabaeidae; genus Onthophagus; species Onthophagus sagittarius. The sequence goes on along the minus strand of JASERS010000011.1, from coordinate 130,672 downwards.
TTAATTAATAATTTACACTTACTTACAATACGTATGGTATACATAATGAAATAATTATACAATATATAAAATGATTTGTCTGGGGCCATGGCTTGTTAAATCAAATAAAGTTTTTGGTCAGATAATTACAGGGGACAGTAGATTGGGGGGAATAAATATATATACATAAGGGGCTGTAATCAGGGCTGTTTCACTTGACTCACTAAACACTTCACTGGAGTTTGTTTGTATTTCTTCTTCGTTGGAGATCAGGTACGTAGTTGCTATCCAGGTTTATAAAACTTGTTAGGGAGTGTTTTAGGTTGGATTGTTGTAGTGCTAAATGTCAGGCATGCGATTTAGATTGTTTGCTTCGTGGGGGAATTTGTGTTTGGTTGATTGTGTGCTTTTTGTTGTGATATTTTGTATTAGTGGGTTGTGGTGTGTGGTGTTGGTGTAGAATTTGTGGTTTAGTTTTGTTAATATGTGTTTTATTGTATGTGCTTTGGTTATTTGGTGGAGGAGCTGGATGTTTATGTAGCGGTCTGAGTTGGAGATAATTCCAAGTGTTTTATTTTGTGTGGTTTGTACCTTTTTTAGGTTAGATACTGATGCGTTTGACCAAATTGGCGCTGCGTATGTTAGTGAGGGGAGGATGACTGTGGAGTATAGTAGTTTTTTGTTTTCTGGGGTTAAAACGCTTCTACGTGAAATTAGGGGGTAGAGTGTTTTGATGGTGGAGGAGGTTTTTTGGATTGCTTTTTCTATGTGTTTTTTGAAGGTGAGTCTTTGATCGAGTGTGACGCCGAGGTATTTGATTTCGGATTTGTTGGGGATGTTGGTTTTGGAAATTCTGAGGGGTATGGGGATTTTTGTTGGGTGATTGTTTTTTGTGAATACTATTGACTCTTTTTTTGGGGTTAATGGTTATTTTCCATTTGCAATAATATGGTTCTAGTAGACGGAGGTGTGTTTGAAGTGAGAGTAGGGCGATTTTGGGGTCTCTGGAGTGTGCATATATGGCTGTATCGTCTGCATAAGTGGCGATTTTTGTTTGAGGTAGTTGGGGAAGGTCAGCTGTGTATACGTTAAATAAATGTGGGGAGATGACTGCGCCTTGTGGTACACCGGACTCAATGGGTTTGTGTGGGGATATGGTGGAGTTAATTTTGACTTGCAGTTTTCTGGATGTTAAATAACTGTTTATGGTTTTTATGAGGTAAGGGGGGTATCGAAGTATGTGTAGTTTGTGGATGAGTCCGTCTTTCCAGACTGTATCGAAGACCTTTTCTAAGTCAAGGGAGACAAGCGCTGTGTGCGTGTGTTAAATTTGTCGATGGTGTCGTTTACAATACGTGCTATCTGATGTGTGGTGGAATGTGATTGTTGAAAGCCGAACTGGTGGTTTGGTATGGAGTTGTGTTCTTGGGCATGGAGGTTTAAGTGATCGAGGATGACTTTTTCAACTACTTTTGACATTGAAGGGAGTAAAGATATGGGGTGATAACTGGTTGGAATGGAAGGGTCTTTATTTGGCTTTTGTATGGGGCAGATAATTGCGGTTTTCCATGCATTAGGAAAGTACTGGAGTTTTAGAATGTGTCGTGTGATGTATGTGAGTTGTACAATGGCTTTCTTTGGGAGGTTTTTGTAGCAGGATATTTTGGATTTCGTCGCTACCAGGTGCTTTGAGGGGTTTGAGGTATTTAATTATGTTTTTGATGGTTGCAGGGGTGATGAGATGTAAATCGGTTGGGGGATCGAAATGTTGGTTTATGAAATCTTGTGTTTGTTGGGTTATGTCTATTTGTTGTGGGGTTGTGTTTGGTTTGGATTTGTGTATTTCGGAAAAATGGTTGGCGAGGAGGTTGGCTTTTGCAGGTTCTGAGATTTTGTAGCAGATTTGTGTGGCGAGGGCGGGGATCGGTTTGAATTTATTTTTAAGTTTGCGGATTTCCTGCCATATGGATTTGTCGTTAGGATTGAGTGATTTTAGTTTTTTGGACCATGCTTGATTTCTATGTAGTTTGAGTTCCGTGCGGATTTGTTGGTTGAGGAGGTGGAATTGTTCTTTTATTTCTTGGTTGTGGGTTCGTTGGTATTGTCTGCGGTAGTGATTGCGTTGTTGGATGATGTTTAGGATATGTGGGGGAGTTGGTGGCATGTAATTATGTGTTTTGTTGATGTGTGGGATTGAGGCGTGTTTGGCATGTTGTATGACAGTGGTGAGAGTTGCGACTTCTTTTTCAAGGAGGGCGGTGGTTTCGATCTGAGGGGTGACTTGTATGTTTTGGTTTATGTAATGTCTGAAAAGGGGCCAGTTTGCTGATCGATAGTTAGGGATTTTTGTGGTGTGATTGCGTGGGGGGATATTAGGTCCGATTTTTATTAAAATTGGGCGGTGGTCGGAGGAGAGTTCATCCAGGGGGGTAGGGTCGGGGAGATAGTTGAGGTTCTTGGCTATTGCAATGTCTATTGTTGTTGGTGTACTGCCGTTGGGCGGGAAGTGAGTTGGAGTTGTTGGTGCGAGAACAAATGCGTTGTTTGTTTGTGTATAGTTGTAAATGGTTCTACCTTTGAGGTTGTTGATGTGGCAACCCCAGGAGCGATGGCGGGCGTTGAAATCGCCAAGGATAATAATTTTATTGTGTGGGGTAATTAATTTGTTGAGATCGTCTTGTGTCAGGGGGGAATTAGGGCTGCTGTAAAGTGTTGTGATATGTAGATTGTTCTGTAATTTTACTGTTATGATGTCGAAGTGATTTAGGTCTGGTTGTATGGTTTTGAGATGGGGAATTTCATTTTTTATTAATAACGCTACACCTCTGGAGCAGCGGGTGTGATCTTTTCTATATGTGGTGTAACCGGGGAAAGAAATTTTGTCGGTTGGTGTAAGTTTAGTTTCGTTTATGAGGAATATGTCTATTTTGAGTCGGGGGAGAAGTTCATTAATTTCGGGGATTTTGGGGATAAGGCTGTTTGAGTTGAAGTGGACAATTGTTATGTTAGACATTGGATAGGTTGAGGACGAAGTTTTGAGTTGCTTATATGATATTTCCAGGGGATTTATCGGTTTTTAATTGTACGATATATTGTTTTAAGGCATGAATTAATGCGGGGAGGTTTATTAAGTTGTTGAGCTCATTCATTAGATTGGTTAATTCGAATAAATCGGAGGTGTTTGTTTGTTGTTGGGTTTGTGTTTTGTTTATTTGTGTTGTGTATTGAGTGATAGCTAAGGGGGGAGTTGTAATTTTGTTGCTGGCGATTATGTTCCAGGGGGTTGTCATATTTTTGGGGGCCGGGGGTAGAGGTCTTTGGAGGGTTGATGGCGGCTGTTGGGGTAACCTTACGTTTCTTTTCCTGATCTCTTCTGCATATTTGGGGCAGTCGATGGAATTTGCCGTATGTGGGCCGTTACAGTTGACGCACGTCACTGGAAGTCCGTTTTCACGATTTATCGCGCACTCAGCGGTTTTATGTTCCCCAGTGCATTTCACACATCTGGGTTTCGCGTAACAGTTGGCTGTTGCATGACCCCACATTTGACAATTTTTAGACTGTATGATCATTTTAGTGTTTTTAATGTGGTCCCAGAACACTCTTGTTCGGAGGTACGTGACCTTACTGTTTCTTGGATTGTTTTTAACGATTTAATTTTCACAAATGTTACTAGGAATTTTGGGTATTTTGTACCTCTCATTTTAAAACACTTCCTGATTTCGATGTTATGTTCTGTTTTTATGTCCTCTATGATTTCTTGTGGGTCGATTTGGTGCGGGAGACCGTCTAGTACGAAGGCTTTTTCGCGTTCATCTTTTGGGGTGTGGGTGTGGAAGGATACGTTGTTGGATCGGAGGCGGTTAATTATTTCTTTCCTTGAATCAGGGGATGTTGTATTTATGGTGCAGAGACCTTCAGTGTATCGGAGGGTGTAATTATTTTTCCCGATCCATTTGTTTAGATCGGCGGTAATTTGTGCGTGGTTGGAAAAACCATCGATGTGTATGTGGACGGGCGGACTTAATGGTTTTTTCGGTTGGATTTGAGGTTTATTGTTGGAAATTGTTGTTGTTATGGGGTTTGTTGTTTGTGAATTTTCTATTTCTTCCGGGAGGAGCGAATATTTATTGGATGTGGGGACGGTTGCTACGATTTTAGTGGATGAGGTTGAGGGGATTGATTGTTTTTGTTGATGCACGGGAACTTTTGTTGTTTTTGGGTTTTTTGAGGGTTATTTTAGGTTTTTTAATGGATTCAACTTCATCATAGAGCATTTCTGTGTCAGAGTTTGAATTATTATTTGGGGGTTACCGTTGATGCCGATGTGGAGTCGGATTCTTCTTCTTCTGTTGATTGTTCGTTGTAAGCTTTCATTTTGGGGAGTTTGTGTTTCCCCATTTTCGGTCGCGGATCACTTCACGTTGACACTTTTTAATTAAAATTCGTGAAAGTTTTTAAATTTAAAATGGAAAATGTTTGTCGTTTTTTGGGGCGCAGGTACCCGCGCGGTCCGGCTGGACCCGACCCTCGGCCGGGTTCCTTTGTTTGGCACGTTTGTACACTTTTAGTTCTCGGAGATATTATTGTTCGTTTTAACAGTTTTAACGGAGAAAACGCTCGTTTTGGCACGTACACACTTTTGCACTTTAAAACGATCCGGAGCACTCAGAAAAGGGAGGGAGAGACGTCCGCTCGCTACGAGAGCTCGAGTGGAACTGGACGAGAACTAAAATCAAAATCAAAATAAAACTTTATTAATTGTAGTTGTGTTTTAACAAAATATGTACAGAGTTACTTAAAACTAAGTAATATTTCATTCTTAAATATTTACATGTCATTTAAATTTGTCAGGAGCAAGGGCTTTTAAAGTTTGTTTTATTTATATATCACAGGTATTTACATGGGGAGAATTACAAGGAATGGATAAACATGATTAAATATATATACAATGATCTGTAAAAAGTGCCGCGAACAAAGAAGTATGCGATTGGTCGGTAGCCAGCCATTGTAGTTCGGTTATTAAAAATGTTAGGGTTGTTAGAGATTTTGGTTTTAGGGGGGTTAGGTGATGGGGGGGTATATTATTGTTAGATGTTGGGCATGCGTGTTAGGTTATTGATTTCGTGAGGGTATTTGTATTTGTTATGTTGGGATGGGTGGTTGGTGATGTTTCTGATGAGTGGATTTAGATTGTATTTGGTTTTATCGTAGAATTTTTGGTTGAGTGAGGTGAGTATTTCTTTGATGGATTTGACGTTGGTGTTTTGGTGGAGGAACTGGAGATTAATGTATCGGCTGAAGTTGGATAAAATTCGGAGTGTTTTATTTTGGCATGTTTGGATCTTTTTGAGGTTAGTGGGGACAGCGTTTGACCAGATTGGGGCTGCGTATGTTAGGGATGGGCGTATAATTGTGGTATAAAGTAGGGTTTTGTTTTTGATGTTTAGCGAGCTCTTTCTGGAAATGAGGGGGGTATATTGTTTTAATGGTGAAGGATGCTTTGGAGATGGATTTTTGTATATGTGAAGCGAAAGTCGGCCTTTTATCGAGGGTAACTCCTAGATATTTTAATTCTGATTTTAATGGGATGTTGGTATTGGCAATTTTTAGTGGAAGTGTGATGTTTGTTGGATCTTGTATCTTGTTCTTGGTGAAAATGATGGATTCTGATTTATTGGGGTTTACGGTGATTTTCCAATGGAGGTAGTATTTTTCAAGATATCTGAGGTGTGCTTGTATTGACAGCATGGCTATTTTGGGGTCGCGTGAGTGGGCGTATATGGCGGTGTCGTCTGCGTATGTTGCTAGTTTAGTTTGTGGGATGAGGGGAAGATCTGCGGTGTATATGTTGAAGAGGTGTGGTGATATAACGGCGCCTTGTGGGACGCCAGATTCGATTGTTTTTGAGCGGGAGAGGGTTGTGTTGAGTTTGACGCGGATTTTTCGATTTGTGAGATAGCTGTGGATTAATTTGATTAAATATGATGGGTATTTGGCTTGTATGAGTTTGTATAGGAGACCATCGATCCAAACTGTGTCGAAGGCCTTTTCGAGATCTAGGGATACTAGTGCAGTGTGGGTTCTAACATTTAGTTTGTTGATTGTGTCATTGACGATGCGTGATATTTGGTGTGTGGTGGAACCCGAATTGATGTTTGGGAATTGTGTTGTGTTCATAGGCGTGAAAGGTGAGACGTTCGTGTATGATTTTCTCTCTGGGTTTAGGGATAGGGATTATAATTGCAGTTTTCCAGGAGTTGGGGAAGTGTTGGAATTTAAGAATGTGACGGGTGATGTAGGTCAGTTGTACGTAGGCTTTTTTGGGAAGGTATTGTAGAATAATATTAGGGATGTCGTCGTTACCGGAGGCTTTGAAGGGTTTTAGTTTTTTTATTATTGTTTTGAGTGTGGAAGGGGTAATGAGGTGGATGTCGGTGAGGGGAAATGGTTTTGGGTGAGGAATTCTTGTGTTTTTCGGGTGATTTCGTGTTGTTGTGGTGTTGTGTTGGGAGTTGTGGTCTGAGAGAGCTGGGATGGGTTTGAATTTGGATTTTAGTTTTCTGAACTTTTGCCAAATTGAGTTGCTTTGTGGTGAGAGGGATTTAAGTTTACGGGAACATGTGGTGTTTCTGTGCAGTTTGAGTTCTGTTCTGATTTGTTTGTTGAGGGGGTGGTATTGTGTTTTTATGTTTGGGTCGTGTGTGCGTTGGTGGAGGCGTCGGAGGCGGTTGCGTTCCTTGATTAGGGTGTTAATGTGTGGTGGGGTTGGTGTGCGGTGTATTGTGATTTTTGTTGTAAGGGGGATGGATGCGTTTTTGGCAGTTTGAATGGCGGATGTGAGGGTGTCTATTTCTTGTTCAAGTTGTTGTATGCTGTCAATTGTGGGAGTGGTTTGGATTGCTTGGGTGATAAGGTGTTTGTATAGTTGCCAGTTAGCAGCACGGTAATTGGGAATTTTAATCGATTGTTGCTGTTGGGGATGTCGAGGTCCTAGGTGAATGACGATGGGACTGTGGTCGGAGGAGAGATCGTCGAGAACAGTTGGTTCGGGGAGTTCAGGGATGTTTTTTGCGATGGCAATGTCTAGGTTGTAGGCGTGGAGCCATTATCAGGGTAATGGGTAGGTTTGCGGGGGGCTAGGATAAAGGCGTTGTGTGACTGTGTGTAGTTAAAAAGTGTGCGGCCTTTTGTGTTTGTTATGTGGCAGCCCCAAGAGTAGTGACGGGCATTGAGATCGCCGAGAATAATAATTTTATTGAAAGGGGTGATTAGATTTGTGAGGTCTTGATCGGTTAGGGAGGAGTTGGGGCTACTGTATAATGCAGATATGTGGAGGTTGTTTGAGAGCTTGAGCGTGATGAGATCAAGATGATTGAGATCGGGTTGTGCTATTTTGATGTGGGGAATATTATTTTTGATAATGAATGCAACACCTCTAGAGCGGCGGGAGAAATATTTTCTGTAGGTTGTGTAACCGGGGAATTTGATTTGGTCAGCGGGAATGAGTTTGGTTTCATTGAGGAGGAGAATGTCAGCGTTTTTAAGTCTGTAATTTCTAACATTTTAGGGAGGAGACTGTTGGCGTTAAAATATATTATTGTTAGATTAAATATTAGAGAGGTTTTGATATAGAGTTTGAGTTGCGTGCAGTAAATTTCCAGGGGATTTGTCTGTTATAATTTGTTGTTTAAATATTTTGAGGGCGTTAATCAGGGCGGCGATATTAATTAATCCGTTAATTTCGGCCATCAGATTACCGAGCTCAAAGAATTCTGACTGGCTTACTTGACCCATGGTGTGGGGCGCTGAGGGCGCGGGGGCGGCGGCGGTGGGTCCTTGAGATCTGGTTGGCGGTTTGGAAGCCATGACATTCCTGGGTGCGTTGGTGTTGTTTTCGGTTGGTCGAATGTTTCTTCGTGCTAAGGATTCAGCATATTTTCAGCATATTTTATTCGTTGTATCAATATTTTACGCTGAGACACGTTTATTTGGTGCTCCTCGATAAAGTGATTTTTTGACGGTTTTTCTTTCGAGTTCTAATGTGAAATTGGTATCAAAGTATGTAAGATTTATTTTTTATTACTGCCTGCTTGTTTTTTTTGAGTATTTTCGCTCATTTACGCTTGTTATTTACTAATTTTGAGTTTTCCTTTATACGTAAAAATTTATTCGATTCTTTTTTTGCCGACGTGACGTGCGTTCCGAACGACCTGTTCTTGTCCTGTCGTTCTCTCTCCCACGCACAATTTTTATTCTTTTCCTATAACTTTTATGTTATTCCGTTGCCTTTTCTTGTTTGTGTTTTGAGTCGCCGCGACGGGCACCGCTGGCGTGAAGGACGTAACCCTGTTATACATCCTATTGTTGTTTATCTTATTTGTTTTTTTTCAACTTCACAAAATAAATGAATATGCGGTTGACCTGTAGCTGCTGCAACGGTACCGCTGATGAGCGTCATTTCCTTGAATGTTCCGTCTGTTCTAAATCTTTTCAACTTAGCTGCATCGATGTATCCAAAGCTGAAGCTAGTAAGGTACACAATAATTTGGGTCTGACTTGGTCTTGTAAAAGTTGCAGAGGTGTTGTTGCTAATCTAACTGAGTTAAAACAAGTTATCATCACTTTGCAAGCTGAAATAAGGGATCTTAAAGCAAGTTTTGATAAGGCATCGGCGCCTACTTTGTCACCTATTGATTTTGAAAAACTTATTCAGGAGTTGAACGATCGTAATATCCGTAAAAATAACGTCATTGTGTATGGCTTAAAGGAACCGGTTGGTGTATCCAGGGCAGACCAGGCTGAGTATGATTCTCATTCAGTAGCTAAGATTCTCACCGACATTAATGTCAATTTGGATTGCGACATTCGTGTTCATCGGTTGGGAAAATTTGATCCGACCAATGCTAATCTTTGTCGGCCAATTAAAGTTTGCTTTCCTAATGATTTATCTGTTTCCTTAATAACCAAGAATAGTAAAAAACTCAAGTCACTTGATAATTACAAGCATATTTCTATCTCTCGTGACAGAACACCGATGCAGAATGCATTATATAAAGCAGTAAAGTCTGATTTGAATAACAGACTGGATAATGGTGAGTCTGATTTAATTATAAAATATGTTAAAGGAATACCAACTATTGTTAATGTAAATCGCGCCTCAAATTCGTCTACTTTAAACTAAATTTGCCCGACAGCCCCTGTACTAAATTAATGCTGCATTTATACTACCAAAATACTAGAGGACTGCGTACTAAAACCCATATTTTCTATGCTGCCATGGCTGAGAGTTCTTTCGATATACTATTTTTCACCGAAACGTGGTTAAACTCTTCTGTTGCGGATGGAGAGTTATTTGATAACAATTACCAGGTTTTTCGATGTGACAGAGATGTCGCGCGGGCCTCCTCGGGTGGAGGTACTTTACTTGCTATCTCAAGGAAGTATGGAGCGGTTGGCGTGGATACTGGGTTTATCAGGGTTCTCTGCCCACATATTCAGACGTCACTTGCCAAATGTTATATTGGCGAGTTTTGCCTATTAGTTGGAGTTATTTACGTACCACCGGCCACATCACATGAGGAACTTGACAGATATTTTGATGCGTTAGCTACACTGATTAATAATCATAACATACTTTTAATGGGAGATTTTAATGTCTATGAATTTGCTGATGACTGTATCTGCCCAAGGGCTCTAAGTATTCGAGCCTTTGTCGACTTCCTGAATGTGAATCAGATCAACACAATTAGAAACAACAATAATCGAATTCTTGACTTGGTCTTTACTAATTTAAATTGTCAAGTCAGTATTCAGAGAGAATTGTATCCTTTCGTTCCTGAAGATAATCACCACCCGGCGTTATCTGGATCTCTGCCAATTGATATGAAGAGATCTTCTATGGTATTTCCAACGGCCGCTATACCACGGTATAATTACCGAAAAGCCAATTTACTAGTTTTATATGATGATATTGCTTTCATGGATTGGTCATTTTTGGAAAATGTTGAAGATGTTGATGAAATGTTGGATGCATTTTATTCTGCTCTTTATGGTTTGATACAAAAATCAGTGCCTTGTATTCAGCAAAGACGTAATGATTATCCTCAATGGTTTTCCACAGAAATAATTAAAAATCTGAAGACCAAAGATTACTATAGACGAAAATACAAAGCTACTAAACATAAATTCTACCATGATCATTTTATTAGATTGCGTTTATTAGTAAAAAATCAAATCAATGCCGCCTATGAGATTTTTTTGCAACGTGCCTCTGATAATTTAAAACGTGATCCTTGTGATTTCTGGAACTTTGTCCGACAAAAGAGAGGTACTAGCAGAATACCGTCGATTCTTAGGGATGATGTCGAAGAGTATACTGCACCGACAGACATAGTAAATGCATTTGCCTCCTTTTTCTCATCTATTTATTCTGATAATTCGCCAAATCTTACGGATACAGCACCTACTTTGCCATTATTTAGCATCCAGCAAGTCACTGAAGATGAACTGATTAGTGTAATGAGAGGGTTTACCACCAAGTTGACTGCGGGCGAGGACCAAATACCTAGCTTCCTTGTACGTGATGCACGCTATGCTTTGGCTAAGCCTTTGATGCTTATTATTAATCGCTCAATAGCCAATTCTGTTTTCCCGCAGAGATGGAAGTTGGCTAGAATTACGCCAGTATTTAAGAAGGGTGATAAATCCGTGATAACTAACTACAGGCCAATTGCTATTCTATCCAATTTTGCAAAAGTGTATGAACAATTGATTTATAATACCATTTATTGTCACACCCGATCGTTTATATCACCTTATCAACATGGATTCGTTCCTAAACGGTCAACGGTTACCAATTTATGTTGTCTTACTCAATACGTCGCAGAGGTAATGGATGTTGGCGGGCAGGTCGATGTTGTTTACACTGATTTTGAGAAGGCTTTTGATCGGATTGACCACAACATGTTATTGAAGAAGTTAAGTTATTTTGGGCTGTCTTCTGATTCATTAAGCTTAATGAACACCTACCTCACTGATAGAGTGTGTTGCGTATTTTATAATGGATTTCGTTCTTATGGCTATTCACCTACATCTGGAGTGCCTCAGGGGTCCAACCTAGGACCGTTGTTATTTGTTCTTTATATAAATGATTTATTGGATAAACTTACCTGTCCAGTGCTCGCTTACGCAGATGACATAAAGATATTTATAAGGGTCGGATCATTGGAGGACGCTCAATTGTTGCAGTATAATATGGATGTGATTCAGGAGTGGTGCCTATCTAATTCCCTTTCACTAAGTATCGATAAATGCTGTTATGTATCATTTACTAAAAAAATGAATAAAATCGATACGGTTTATACGGCGGTTTCAAGTACGTTAACTAGAGTAGGTACTGTAAAAGATTTGGGTGTGATTTTTGATGCCGAACTCTCTTTCTTGCCACATATTGAAGAGATGTGCTCGCGGGCCTGGAGCACGTTGGGTTTTGTCCTAAGAATCATGGGTCAAGTTGGCGATTCAAATACTCTAAGAGCGCTGTTTATGGCATTGATCGTATCTCGACTTCAATACGCTTCAGTGATATGGTACCCTATTTATACGTCACATCAGCTGATGATTGAAAAAATTCAACGCCGCTTTTTGAAGTTTCTATCTTATCGCATGGATGGTCAGTATCCGCCAAGAGGGGTGAACTACATGGACCTGCTGCATCGCCATGAATTTTCTTCGTTGCAGACCAGAAGAATGGACCAGAGTGCATCGTACTTGCAAAAGTTGTGGTGTTATGAGACCGATTGTGCGTGGTTATTGTCGCGAGTTAATTTGGTGGTTCCACGATTAAACTCTCGAACCCGTATGTGTTTTTATCCACCCGTTTGTAGGACTAATGTTTTAAAAAAGGCGCCGATATCTCATATGATAGACAACGTAAACGAGCGTTTCATTTATTAGTTATTAATACCAATTTCAAATTGATTTCATGTATTCATTCATTCGAGAGTTTTGATTTTGATTTAGTTATTATTTTACTTTGTTTTGTGCTAGTGCATTAAGTTTATGTTTTGTAATGCATATAAATATGCAAGATTTGTGTATTTTGCCCTTAATTTGGTAAACTGTTGGGCAATAAAGTATAAAATAAATAAATAAAAATAAAAAAAATAAATAAATATTTGGGGCAGTTGATTGAGTTGATTGCCGTGTGGGGGCCGTTGCAATTAACGCATGACACCGGTAAGTTGTTGTCTCGATTGATTTCGCATTCTTGCGTCGCGTGGTCACCTGTGCATTTAACGCATTTAGGTCGAGCATAACAATTTGAGATTGCGTGGCCCCATTGTTGGCGGTTTTTGCACTGAATGAGCATTTTGGTGTTTTTAACGTTGTCCCAAAAGATGCGGGTGCGGGGCACATATCTCACTCTTTCTTGGAATATTTTGAGAGATTTGACGTTGGAGAGGGTGACCATATATTTGGGATATTTGGTGCCCCTCATTTTGAAGCATTTAGTTACGTTGATATCATACTCACTTTTGAGATCTTGTTTAATTTCGTCAGGTTCAATTTGATGTGGAAGGCCATCTATTATGAAGGCACGTTCTCGATTCTCTTTCGGAGTGTGAGTATGGAAATCCGTTTTTTGAGTTTTTAAATTATTAATTAATGCTTGTCGTTTTTCTGGATTTTTTGTATACACCGTACAACCAGATTTGGTGTTCCGGAGCGTGTATTCGTTTTTTCCGATCCATTTGTTTAGATCGGAAGTGATGCTAGCGTGATTGGAGTAGCCGTCAATGTGGATGGAAATTGGGAAGATGTTTTCTTTGGAGGTTGAGCTGGTTTTTTGGGGATTGGGAGTGTATTATTAGTGTCAGGTTCGTGAATCTCGTTTAGGAGCAAGTATTTATTGGCGATTGGGATGTTAGGATTGATTATGGTGGTGGATGTAGAAGGAATAAATTGTTTTTGATGGGTTGTTTTGGGTTTAGTTAGGGTTTTTTTCAATAATTTGTAGTTTTTTGGGAGTTTGGGGTTCGTCGTTGGGGCTATCCATTTCTTCATCTTGTTCGGAATTTTCTGATGTCATGGTCGAGTCGGATTCTTCGTTGTTGGTGGATTTTTCAACATAAATTTTCGTTTTAATTAACTTATGTTTGCCCGCGGGGGACATTTTGATCGCGTTTCTGTTTATTTTAATTTAAGCTCACTTAAAGTTTTTAAACTTATCTTGCACTTTTCGGTCGTTTTTATGGGACCTCAGGTACCTGAACGACCCGGATGGGCCCGACCGCCGGTCGGGTCCTTTGTTTGCACGACGACTATCGCCGAGTTGCAGATAACAGGTCAAAACCTTCGACTGGGCTATTGTTTCGCGCACGTAGGCACTTGGAGGTTTTTAAATATTCCGGAGCACTCGAAAAGTAAAGGGAGAGACGTCCGCTCGGTTCGAGAGCGCGAGTGGAACTGGGCGAGAACCGGTATAATGAACCGGTTCAATGTGGTATGGCCGTTGCCTACAGTAAATACCCTCAACGAGGCTTACCTTCGTCCACAACGGTTGCGTAGCCGTGCGACGGGTTGCGTCCAGTTGCAATAGGGTGCGACGATACGTTACCGTTCGTATTCCTGGAATAAAAAGAGATGAATTATTTTAAAATGAAAATGAGAAACTTGAAATTGTAATTACACCGACGGACGACGTTAATAATCGTCGGAGCGAACGCGAAGATTAGCGGCGATATGTGAGGATGACGGAGGAAACGGAAAAGGTTACAGTCACTATAACGAAAGAAAAGAAAAAAAAATGAATGAAGGAAAATTTTTTCCAAGTTCGTACTGTTCAGTGGGAATTGAAATATATGGACCGCCGGGTTAAGACCGACCGCCGGTGCGTGCGGGATCGTAACGTCGTAAGGCGATCGAGGCCGCGGGTACTTCTAAGCGAACGATCGTCGAAAATTTTAACCTTTAACTCTTTATAATAACATTTATTATTGATAACAAACGGTAATTGGCGTATTTAAAGTATAACGTAAAGTATAACGGTGGGTAAAATCTGTTGGGGAGATTATTTTGGGTTGGTATTAAGGGGGATTGGGGGGTTATTTATTGATTGTGTTTATTTTTACATGTCTGGCATTTTGTTGAGGTTATTTTTTTGGTGTGGGAATTTGTGTTTTATGTTGTTAGTGTTTTTGTTAGTAATGTTTTTGATTAGTGGGTTGGGATGATTGGTGGTGTTTAGGTAAAATTTTTCGTTATGTTTTATGAGGATCTTTTTTATAGGTAGTGTTTTGGTTTTATGGTGGAGGTGCCGGTTTGATATATAGCGGGAGGAGTTTGAGATGATACGGAGGACTTTGCTTTATGCTGTTTGTATCTTTTTTAGGTTTGTTACTGCGGAGTTGCTCCATATGGGAGCTGCGTAGGTAAGAGAGGGGCAGATGATGCTGGTGTAAATGAGTTTTTTATTATTAAAAGAAAGGTCGCTATTGCGGGAAATGAGAGGGTAAACAGTTTTTATTGTGCAGGAAGCCTTTTGGATTGCTTTTTGGATGTGATTTGAAAAGGTTATGCGCTGGTCAAGGGTTACACCGAGCTATTTTATGTTGGTTTTGAGTGGTATGTTAGAATTTTTAATTTTAAGGGGGGTTGGAATTTTAGTTGGGTGGTTGTTTTTTATGAAAATTATTGCCTCGGATTTTTGTGGGTTGATTGATATTTTCCGGAGGGTGTAGTATCTTTCCAGAAAGCGTAGGTGTGTCTGTAAGGATAGGATGGCGATTTTGGGGTCTCTTGAATGTGTGTATATGGCTGTGTCGTTTGCGTATGTGGCAATGTGGCTTTGAGGTAGTGTTGGTATGTCGGAGGTGTAGATGTTAAATAGGTGAGGGGAGATAACTGCTCCTTGAAGGACCTCGTTATTGGTTTTGGTTTAGAGAGGGTGTTACTAATTTTTACTTTAATTGAGCGGGATGTGAGGTAGTTGTTGATTAGTTTAATTAGGTACGTGGGATAATTGGAGTTAATCATTTTGTAGATGAGTCCGTCTGTCCAAACAGTGTCAAACGCCTTTTCCAGGTCTAGGGAGACAAGGGCTGTGTGAGTACGGGTGTTGAAGTGATTTATGGTGTCGTTTATAATCCGGGAAATTTGTAGTGTGATGGAATGGAAGGGTTGAAATCCGAATTGATGGTTAGGGATTGTATTTTTATCTATGGAATGTGAGGTGAGGCGTTCTAGGATAATTTTTTCTACTATTTTGGAGATAGAGGGTAGTAGTGAAATCGGTCTATAGCTGGAAGGGATGGTTTGGTCTTTATTTGGCTTTGGTATTGGGATAATAATTGCTTGGGTTGTGTTGAAATAGCAAGATGTGGCGGGTGATGTAGGTTAGTTGTACTATTGCCTATTTTGGTAGATTTTGGAGAAGATTGTTTTGTATAGAATCTATTCCAGGGGCTTTGAAGGGTTTTAGATATTTGATATGTGCTTTAATTGTGGCTGGGGTGATTAAATGAAGATCTGGAGGAGGGTTTTGTTCTTGGCTAAGGAATTGTTGTACCTGTTCGGTTATTTCGTGTTGTTTTGGGAGTGTGTTAATTTTGGGTTTATGAATGTCTGAAAAGTATTTTGCGAGTAAATTTGCTTTGTCTGGGTCAGTTAATTTGTATGAATGGTTGGTTGCGAGGGCTGGGATAGGTTGGAATTTCTTTTTTTATTTTCCGGATCTCTTTCCAAACGGAGTTGTCGTCGGGGCTAAACGGAGCGTGTAGGCGTCTTTGCCGATCCATTTATTTAGATCGGATGTAATATTTAGATGACTTGATTGGCCGTTTGTGTGGATTGAAATTGGCGGGGAGGTTTTCTTTGGGGGTTGGATCGGTTTTTTCGGGATTTGATGCGTGAAGTTTGAATTGGTTTCGGTAATTTCTTGCAGGATGGAGTATTTATTCGCTGTAGGTGTGGTCACTTCACGTTCAGTCGTCGACACGAGAAGACGTGTTATCGAGCGCGGAGAGCAAAACGAATAATTTCGGCGTTAAAAGTGAATTTTGAATTGTATAAACAGTAATAGTTTAGGGATATAAGTTTAGTGAATAAGTATAAACAAAAATTAGTGTTGTTAGTGCAGTAGTTTAATAGTTATTAACGTGTGTTGGAGGTGATAAGGTCGAAAGTCGCTCGACCGACTCGAACGGCTCGAGTCACTGTGCGACAAGAAAGGTCTGTGTGCGAGTGGGATAGTGAGTGTTTGTTCGTCGTGGAAATTTTTGGTTTGTGACGTAAGTTATTTGTGCGAACGGACGCAAAAATATACTGGGTGAGAGATTTTTAAACATTATATACGGTGATCCGCGAAAAAGACAAAAAGGGCCGTATCTCGGAAACGGGGCCCGGACGGGAAAAAAGACCTCATTTTCGACCCCCCAAAGACTCCCTATAGTCGAGGCGAGGGATAATTTGGGGTGGGTGCACTTCCGGTCCGACCGGAAGTGGACTATATCTTCGGAGAGGGTGGTCGTACGGCCACGGGACAAAAACTAGAGTGTTCGGGGTGCGTTGGGGGACAATATTAACGACTTTTGGCACTTCCGGTTAAACCGGAAGTGGGTGATTTTTCGCGTAATTCGGGTTGGGGTGGTCGTATCGAGACGGGATAAAAACTATAGCGTTGGTGGGGCCGCAAGAAGCATTTCTAGCGAACTTTTGTACTTCCGGCGTCACCGGAAGAGCGTGATTAAACCCGTTTCTCGTGCGTATACGAGAAGTATAATCCGCGATAGGACGTTTTTTAAACATTGTTGTGTATTTCAACTGTTCTTAATACAAATTTGTATTTAGTGTGAGAAGGAACCCTTAAAAGGGCTGTTCTTCAGCCATCGTTGATCCGGGAACGAAAATCGGTTCTGTTTCGGGCTTCTTACGGCTCGGCGTCCGGTCTAATCTGAAAAAGAAAGAGAAAAAGAAAGTTAAAAAAGTTAAGTAATAGGGGAAAATGTCAGAAAAAAGGGGGATGGATATTTTCAAGCCGAGGCAATCGCTTCCACGATCGCCACCAGGCTTAGGGGTCCTGATGGGAGAAGGAAGGAAGAAGAGAGAAGTGTCAGAGAGGAAACGAAGAATGAAGAAAGGGGAAGAAGGGAGGAAAAAAGAGTGGAGGAGGGTAAAAAAGAGAAAGAAGGTTCTGGGGAAAAGGGAAGGGTTGTTAAAGAAGTGGTAAGGGAAATGGAGGGGCCAAGGAAGGAGTTCGAAGGTGTAAGGAAGAAGACATATGGAGTAATGGTAGGGATAAGGAAGATGGAAGAGGAAAAGAAAAGGGCTTTGGATTTTCAAAGGGATGCTGAGGGGGCTTGGAACAAGGATGTTCAATCAGTAGGAACTGCGAAAGGGGCGTCGGTGACAACATCGGAGGATACCAGGAAGAGGGATAGGGAATATGAGGAGGAAGAAGACGAGGGAGCTTTGTTCAAAAGGCCTGCGAGTGTGGCGTCCATCTTTACGGAAAAATCGAGCTTTGCTAGGAGAGAAATAGATTGTGCGGAATGGTGTGAAAGGGAAAAAGGGAAAGAGGGGAATGTGATGAGGGAGTTGCTGTACGTGCAGGAGATGAGGAAGGAATTGGAGGGGATGTTAGCCCTAACCTCCAAAAGCCTGCCGTCACAGAAGAGAGGGGAAATATTAGACGTTTTCAGGAGAATGGAAGGATTAACAACAAGGATGATGGTTGAGTTGGCGCAGTGCAGAGGAAAGGAGTATATGGGAAGAGAGGATGAAAAGAGGTGTTGATGGAGATAGTGAAAGGAGCAGGGAAATATCTTACGTTAGTGTGACAGGAGAGTGAGAAGAGTGAGGAGAGGAAGAGAATGGGAAAAAATGAGAAGATTGTAATTGTAACGGGTAGGAGTGATGTGGGAGACAGCGGGATTTTAAAGGAGAAAATAGTAAAGTCGTTGGAAAAGGAAGAGGGATGGAGGGAAATAAAAGTGAAGAGAGTTGCCAAACTAAAAGACAAGAGGGTGTTGATTGAAGGAGCAACAGAGAAAGATGTGGAAATAATTAGGGAGAGGGTAAAGGGACCAGGGATGACGGTTAGACCTCCAACCAATATAAGGCCGAAAGTCATAGCATATGATGTGGATAGACGGACAAGCGATGAAACCATTCTACAGCAGATATGGGGAAAAAATGTGGATATTGATACGGGCATTGGGTGGGAGGAGTTCAAGAAGGAATGTAGAATAGTGTTTAAAACAGGAAGAAGGGACAGGGAAGTTATAAATGTGGTGTTGGAGGTTTCGGGAAGGGTCAGAAGGGAAATACTTAGGTTCGGGAGGTTATACATTAAATTACAATTGTGTAGAGTGGAAGACTTTGTCGACGTTAAACGCTGTTTTAATTGTCAGGGGTTTGGGCACCTGCAGCGCTTCTGCAAGATGGAAAAGGTGTGTGGGCACTGGGCCGAGAAAGGACACGACTTCAAGGAGTGTAGGAGGAGGGAGGAACAGGCACAATGTGTCAACTGTAAAAGAAGCGGGAAAGAATCCGGACACGATACGCGGGATAGGAAATGTGCGGAGTATAGGGCGGCGGTGGCTATGGTTGAGAGAGTGACCAATTATGATTAGTGGGAGTATTAAGAAAATTAAGGGGATTCAGGTAAACGTGGGGAGGGGTAAAGCAGCAATGTTGTGTGCAATGAATAGAGCGAGAGAGACAGGAGCCGACATCGCCATGATTCAGGAGCCGTTCGTGAGGGAGGATATATGGGAGAAGGGAGAGACAGTGATTGGAAAGGGTAAGTGTGTTATTGTATGGATGAAAGGGGGAAGTGATGTGATTGGAGCGTTAGAGGATGAGGATTGTGTTGTATTGGAGTGTGGTATAGGGGAAGGTAGGATTCGGTTTGGATGTGTTTATGCGAGGCCAGGAGGGAATTTGTCGGAAACCTTAAGGAAACTGGGAAGGCAACAGGAGGGACCAGTAGATGTATGGTGGGCGGGGACTTTAACGCCAGACACCCATCATGGGGGGATAGGATGTATGATGACAGGGGAGAGGAAATGAATGAGTTTATTGTGGGGAATGATTGGGAGTTGTTGAATGAGGAGAATGGAGTGCCAACGTTTGAGACTGTGAATGGATGTAGTTGGATAGACCTCACTCTATCCAAGGGGTTGTATGAATTGGAATGGGGTGTGTTGGAAGAGGAGAGTTTGAGCGATCATAGGATGATAGAATGGTGTGCGAGTGTGGATGTTGATGTAGGTGGGCAGGCAGGAAACTTCTTGGATTTCAGGAAAATGGACTGGGAGTTATTTGAAAAGGGGGTTAAAAGGGAAATGGAGAGACAGGAGAAGGAGAACCGGAATAATGGAGAGGACTGCGCTAGGATTTGGAGTGATTGTTTGATTAAAGTATGCGAGGAATTGGTTGGGAAAGTAGGAGGTGAAGTGAGAAAGAGGAACAGATGTAAGATATGGTGGAATGAAAGACTGAATGTACTGAGAAAGGAGGTGAGGTTGGCAAGGAGGGAGTTTCAGGATAGTAGACGGGGAGGTGTGGTAAATATGGAGAGGAGGAATAGGTACATGGGAAAGAGAACGGAATATAAGAAGGAGATAGTTAAGGCAAAAAGGGAGGTAATTGGTACGATAGGGGAGAAGGTTAAGAAGAATGGATGGTATGAGGTGTGGAAGAAGGGAAGGGGTGGTTCTGTAAGACCAATCATGAGTGGGACGAATGTGCATGGTGAGAGTATGGGTAGAGAGGAGGTGATTAAGATGCAGTTTGACAAATACTTCATGGACGACAACGGTGGGAATGACACAGAGAGCCAAGAAGAAATTAGGAAGGCAGTTAGGGGTACATTGGTCAGGTATGAGAGGATGAGGGGTGATTGGACGATGGAGGAAGTGAATGAGTGTGAATTGGAGGGAATTATTAATAATATGGGTGAGGGAAAGGCTGCAGGTTTGGATGGGATTAGGAGTGTGGTGGTGAAAGAGTCTTGGAGAAGGTTCAAGGATGAATGGATTAACTGTATTGAAAAGTGTTTGCGTGAGGGGATATTTCCAGTGATTTGGAGAGAGGCCAGGGTAGTCTGGTTACCAAAACCAAATGGCGGCGTTCGACCAATTTGTTTGGCCTCGGCTCTGGGAAAGGTGCTGGACAGGGTACTGGCGGAAAGGTTGTTGAGTTTTGTGGAAAAGAATGGAAGGTTGGATGAAAGACAGTTCGGGTTTAGGAAAGGGAGAGGAACGGTGCAGGCTTTGGATGGGTTAGTGAATGGAATACGCAGGTGTAAGAGACATGGATGGCATGGTGTGGTGGTGACGTTAGATATAGCTAATGCATTTAACGCTGTGTGGGTGCCTGGGATTTTGAATGGCTTGATTAGAATGGGTGTTCCTGAATATATAGTATGTGCTGTGAATAATTTTCTGAGTGAGAGGGTGCTTAAGTGTGAGGGGGTTGAAGTAAGTGTGAATAGGGGATGTCCACAGGGCTCCAGTTTGGGCCCAATTCTGTGGAACTGCGCGATGAATGAGTGGTTTGGAATGGTTAGTGAGTGTCTGGATGTGGAAAGTGATTTAGTGCAGGCGTATGCGGATGATCAGGTAATTTTAATTGGGGATGTGTCGGTGAGGAAAATAGAGAGGAGATGGGACAGTGTATTGAAGGTATGTAAAAAATGGGCTGAGGAGTGTAAGGTGGAATACGCGAGTGATAAGTTAGTCGGGATGTTTTTCTCTAAGAAAAAGATCAGGGATGTTCCGATTCTTAGGGTTGAGCGGGGTATGGTGAGAATGGAATGTGTGGTGAAATATTTGGGTGTGATGATTGACTCAGGACTGTTGTTTATCGAGCATGTGAGGTATGTTAGGGGAAATGTGTGTGGTATGTTAGGTCGTATGGCGGTAATGGCTGGGAAGGTTTGGGGGGTGAATATGGAGTTGAGGAAGATTGTGTTTGAAAGAGTGATTGTTCCTGGGATAATGTGTGGTGCGGAAGGATGGGGTGAGAGAGCGTTTGACTCAAGGGTGGATAAGGGGATAAACGCAGCAGTCAGACCATTTTTGTTGTGGGCAACGGGGGCCTACAAAACGACTCCGACAAAGGCTCTCTGTGTCGTCTTAGGTACACCACCGCTGCAACTACAGGCGAAGTTTAATAGGGAAAAATGGAAGAAACAGATAACTGGGGAATGGGAGAGAAAATGTAAGGGGAATGAATAGTGTGATGGAGCAAGGATGGTAGGTGAAGATGATGAGGGGATGGATGATTGGACGGAGATTTTTACGGATGCTAGCAAGGGGGTAAGAGGGGTCAATGTAGGGTTTGTTGTGAGGAAGGATGGTGTGGTATTTGATAGAGAGAAAAGGAAGGTGAGTGGGCATGCGACTGTGGTACTGGCAGAGGTTCAGGCAATAGGATTGAGTGTGGAGTGGGTGATTGGAAGGAAAGAAGGGAAGTACGTGATATATAATGATAATAAAACAGCGGTGGAACAGGTGTGTGGGGTGCGTGTGAAGAATTGGGAAACGAATGAGGTCAGGAAAATGTGTAGGATTGCAGGGGAGGGAAACAGGGCAATGTTGGTAGGATGGAAATCAAGGGATGAGGAGGGTATGAGAGAGGTGGATGAGTTCGTGAAGGGAAATTTAGAGGATGGGGCGACTAAGGTTTTGTGTAAGATGAAGGGTGTGTTTAGGAGGGAACAAAGGAAGAAGATGTGGGAGGAGTGGAAGCAACGATGGAACAAGGGAATAACGGGTAGGAATGTGTTTAATTTTTTGAAGAATAGATGGATAGGTGAGAGGGCGATGTCGGCAAAAGGGGTGCAGTTGATGAGTGGACATGGACCGTTTAGAGCGTATTGGAAAAGATTTAGGTTGAGTGATACGGATGGATTATGCGTTTGTGGTGTGGGTGAGGACACACCTCAGCACATATTGTGGGAATGCATGGATGAGAGGAGGGTGAATTGTAGAGTGAGGGTGATGGTGAAAAGGAGAATGGAAGGGAGAGGAGAATTGCTTGAGATAACGAGTGATGAGGATATGAATGACTGGAATGAGTTGGCCGCAGAAATGGTTTTCTACTATGATGGGGACGGGAGATAGAGGTTAAGTTAAAGTAAATTTGCTACTTACCTAGTGGTCACTACTTACCTGTTGGTCACTCTCTCTAGCGGTGGCACCGGGGGTTGGGAAACCTGAAACAGAAGGGTGGGGATTAATTTAGGAATTTTCTTTTTGGATTTTTGTTTATATTGAGTTTATTTTAGGGTATTATTTGTAAATATTGTTTTGGTTTACCTGTTAGTTTAGTTTAATTATGTAATGTTATAGAGTTTTGTATTATTTGGAAACTTTGTATTACTTGAAAAGTTTATATTATTTGAAAAAATTTTGTATTGGGTAAAAAATTTTTGTATACATACACTTATTTTGTTTCGTGTTGAATAAAGTTTGGGGTCTTTTTCGCCGCTAATTTTTGGAAGGTGGAGGTGGCGGGTTGCCTTGGTAGTGGTCTCGCTGATCGTGGGGTCTGTCGCATGCCGAAAGGCGGGTCGACGTGCTTGTGCACTCTGCACAAGTACAATTGTTTATGTAGGTGTTGATATGATAGTGTTGGTTGAAAAATTTTATCGAGCCGATCAAAAGTTTTGCGACTTTTACATATTTTACGTTCTCCAGCTCAAGATCAAAGTACCGGGTGAACCGATCGACCTACCGAGGTGCGAAGGATCTCAAGATACGCGGAGCGTCGCGACGCGTCGAATGCGTTTAACCGCGCATGCGTAGCACGTTTCTACGATTTTCAACGATTTTTTAACCGAAAATTTCAAAAAAAATTCTAAAATTTTTTGGTTGGTATCGGAACACGCGGAAGGTGCCCGAGAGCACTACGTACCGATCGGATCAAAATTTTACCGACCGCATCAAAAGTTATTGAACATAAAACCGTATGAAGTGCAGCTTTTCAGTGGTTTGAATGATCTCAGGATCTACCGAGCCGATTGAAAAACTGAAAATACCAAAAAATATCCTGATAACCGACGACGTCCATAGGCATATTTTGATTTACGTCCGATTTCCCGTTTCGAATCTCTACACCTCCAAAGTTGACGGATTTTTAGGGTTAAGCTTAAAAACGCTATTGCGGGGCACCGGCTGGACGTAGAGATACGGGGGCGGTCTTAAAATAAGCGGAGAATTGCAAAGCGTCGATCGAACCTATCCGCGCACAACGTTTCTCCGATTTTTAAAGATTTTTTAACATAATTTTTTTTGAAAAAATTTCAAAAAATGTTTGGTTAATACCGGGAATCGGAGAATGTCCTGAAGGTTACGACGTACCGGTCCGATCAAAATTTTATCGAGCCTATCAAAAGTTTTGGGACTTTGATTTATTTCACGTTACCCAGCTCAAGATCGCTCTGCCGGGTGAACCGATCGACCTATCGAGCTGCGAGGGGTCTGGTGTAGATGTTAAATAGGTGAGGGGAGATAACTGTTCCTTGAGGGACCTCGTATATTATTGGTTTTGGGTTAGAGAGGGTGTTATTAATTTTTACTTTAATTGAGCGGGATGTGAGGTAGTTGTTGATTAGTTTAATTAGGTACGGGGGATAATTGGAGTTAATCATTTTGTAGATGAGTCCGTCTGTCCAAACAGTGCCAAACGCCTTTTCCAGGTCTAGGGAGACAAGGGCTGTGTGAGTACGGGTGTTGAAGTGATTTATGCTGTCGTTTATAATGCGGGAAATTTGTAGTGTGATGGAATGGAAGGGTTGAATTCCGAATTGATGGTTAGGGATTGTATTTTTATCTATGGAATGTGAGGTGAGGCGTTCTAGGATATTTTTTTCTATTATTTTGGAGATAGAGGGTAGTAGTGAAATCGGTCTATAGCTGGAAGGGATGGTTTGGTCTTTATTTGGCTTTGGTATTGGGATAATAATTGCTGTTTTCCAGGAGGTTGAGTTGTGTTGAAATAGCAAGATGTGGCGGCTGATGTAGGTTAGCTGTACTATTACCTATTTTGGTAGATTTTGGAGAAGATTGTTTTGTATAGAATCTATTCCAGGGGCTTTGAAGGGTTTTAGATATTTGATATGTGCTTTAATTGTGGCTGGGGTGATTAAATGAAGATTTGGAAGAGGGTTTTGTTCTTGGTTGAGGAATTGTTGTACCTGTTCTGTTATTTCGTGTTGTTTTGGGAGTGTGTTAATTTTGGGTTTATGAATGTCTGAAAAGTATTTTACGAGTAAATTTGCTTTGTCTGGGTCAGTTAATTTGTATGAATGGTTGGTTGCGAGGGCTGGGATAGGTTGGAATTTCTTTTTTATTTTCCGGATTTCTTTCCAAATGGAGTTGTCGTCGTGGCTAAACGGAGCGTGTAGGCGTCTTTGCCGATCCATTTATTTAGATCGGATGTAATATTTAGATGACTTGATTGGCCGTTTGTGTGGATTGAAATTGGCGGGGAGGTTTTCTTTGGGGGTTGGATCGGTTTCTTCGGGATTTGATGCGTGAAGTTTGAATTGGTTTCGGTAATTTCTTGCAGGATGGAGTATTTATTCGCTGTAGGTGTGGTAATAATAGTTGGTTGAAAAATTTTATCGAGCCGATCAAAAGTTTTGCGACTTTTACATATTTTACGTTATCCAGCTCAAGATCAAAGTACCGGGTGAACCGATCGACCTATCGAGGTGCGAAGGGTCTCAAGATACGCGGAGCGTCGCGACGCGTCGAATGCTTTTTACCGCGCATGCGTAGCACGTTTCTACGATTTTCAAAGATTTTTTAACCGAAAATTAAAAAAAAAAATCTAAAATTTTTTGGTTGGTATCGGAACACGCGGAAGGTGCCCGAGAGCACTACGTACCGATCCGATCAAAATTTTACCGACCGCAACAAAAGTTATTGAACATAAAACCGTATGAAGTGCAGTTTTCCAGTGGTTTGAATGATCTCAGGATCTACCGAGCCGATTGAAAAACTGAAAACACCAAAAAATACCCTGATGACCGACGACGTCCATAGGCATATTTTGATTTACGTCCGACTTCTCATCTCGAATCTCTACACTTCCAAAGTCGACCGATTTTTAGAGCTAATGTTGAAAACGCTATCGCGGGGCGACGGTGGGGACCTAGAGGCACGGGGCCGGTCTTAAAATGAGCGGAGCCTTGCGAAGAATCGATTGAATGTAACCGCGCATGCGCAGAACGTTTCTCTGATTTTTAAAAATTTTTTAACCGAAAAAATTAAAAAAATTCCTAAAATTTTTCGTCGGCTCCGGAAGACGCGGAAGGTCCTATCAAAAGTTATTCGACATCAAAATTTTGAGGTGCACTTTTTCCGTGGTTTGAATGATCTCAGGATCTACCGGGCCGATTGAAAAACTGAATACACCAAAAGATACCCTAATAACCGACGAGGTCCGTAGGCATATTTTGGTTTTCGTTCGATTTTCCGTTTGGAATCTCTACACTTCCAAAGTTGAGGTTTGTAAAAAAATCACTTTTTCGACACGAAAAAACGACAGAGGCTCGCGACCGTTGGGTCTAGCTACCCGCGAGAGGTCTTAAAAGACGCGGCCCGGGGCGGAGCATCCTACGAAGCCATCCGTTTCGCCATAGGTAGCGTGAAACGCTTGGCCGCCACAAGCCAGTTATCCCTGTGGTAACTTTTCTGACACCTCTTGCTGAAAACTCTTCAAGCCAAAAGGATCGATAGGCCGTGCTTTCGCAGTCCCTATGCGTACTGAACATCGGGATCAAGCCAACATTTGCCCTTTCGCTCTACGCGAGGTTTCTGTCCTCGCTGAGCTGGCCTTAGGACACCTGCGTAATTCTTTGACAGATGTACCGCCCCAGTCAAACTCCCCGCCTGGCAGTGTCCTCGGATCGGATCACGCGGGAGCATTAATCGGCGATCGACGCGAACCCGCCGAGAGCGGATCCGGTCTCACGCCACTCTACACGCTTGGCTCGAGAACACCGTGACAGTCGCCGCCGAAAGCGGACGACGCACGCGTTCCGCCTCATCGAGTAAGTAAAGAAACGATGAATGTAGTGGTATTTCAACGTCGACAAAGTCTCCCACTTATGCTACACCTCTCATGTCTCCTTACAATGCCAGACTAGAGTCAAGCTCAACAGGGTCTTCTTTCCCCGCTAATTTTTCCAAGCCCGTTCCCTTGGCAGTGGTTTCGCTAGATAGTAGGTAGGGACATTAACCATTTGTGCTCATGCAGAGTGCATGAACACGTCGACCACCTTGCGGTATACGACTCACCCCACGTCCAGCGAAACCACTACCAAGGCAACCCACCGCCTCCGCCTACCATAAATTAGCGGCGAAAAAAACTCAAACTTTATTACAGAGAACCCTAAACTAATCAAATACAAACAATAATAAACTCATAAATAAAACAGAAAAATAAACTATTCATTATAAACCAAAACAAAAGCTAATTTCCAAACGATTAAACAAACGAAATAAATGAAACACAAATAATACAATAATTTCCGAAATTAAAATATAATATAATAAACTAAACTAAACGTAATCCTTCTTTTTCTTTTTCAGGTCCAGTGATTCTCCACGGCACACAGCGTCTCCGGTGGAAAGGGTAACTATCCATCAGGTAGGTCATCTTCTTTTCTTTTCCACCTTTAATAACAATTCACCTTTAGTAACAACCACCCCATGCCATCCAAACTACTTACACCTTCTCATACCTCTCACCAACCCATCCAAAGCCTGTATCGTTCCCCTTCCTTTCCGAAAACCAAATTGTCTATCATCCATCCTTCCATTCCTTTCCAAAAACCCAAGCAACATTCCCGCAAGCACCCTATCTAACACCTTCCCTAAAGCCGAGGCTAAGCAAATTGGACGAATGCCCCCATTTGGCTTCGGCAGCCACACCACCCTCGCTGTCCTCCAAATGTTGGGGAATATCCCTTCCTTCAAACATACCCCAATCCTACTCATCCATTCCTCACTGAATCTTTTCCACGTTCCCATTACAACCACACTTCTTATTCCTTCAATACCCGCAGCCTTACCCTCACCCATATTCCCTATTACCTCCTCCAACTCACATTCACTCACCTCCTCTCTCCACCATTCGTTCCCCATCCTCTCCAACTCATTGACCTTCTCCTTTACCTCCCTCCTTATCCTATTTTTACCATCGTATCCTCCTCTTCCCTATCATCCAAAAAATATCTCCTAAGTTGCTCCCGAATCACATCCTCCCTTCCAATAACCACACCAAATTCATCCACACTACTCATAATAGGCTTCATAAGCCTTCCTTTCCCCTCCTTCCACACCTCATACCACCCATTCTTCCTAACTCTTTCTCCAATCTTACCTACCATCTCCCTCTTTGTATTAATAATTTCCCTTTTATATTCCTTTCTCTTTTCTAAATATCTATCCTTCTTTTCCCTTTCACTTTCACTCCCACCCCCTCTCCTGCTATCCTGAAATTCCCTCCTAACCTTCCTTACCACCTTCCTCAATACATTCAAACTTTCACTCCACCATATCTTCCCCCTTTTCTTCCCATTCATTTTACCTCTATCCTCACCTACCAATTCCTCACACACCTTACATACGCATTCACTCCATTCATTCGCACTACCCTCTCCATTATTCCCCTTTTTGGTAGTCTCCAATTCTTTCCTGATCCTTTTCTCGAACTCCTCCCAATCCATCCTCCTAAAGTTCAAATATTTCCCCACACGCTCCCTTACCCCACACTCCAAACCCACACTCCATTCAATCATCCTATGGTCACTCAATGTCTCATCCTCAACCACCTCCCATTCCACGTCATACATACCCCTGGATAGGGTGAGGTCTATCCAGCTCGACCCATTAACTGTCTCAAATGTCGGTACCCCATTCTCATCGTTCATCAATTCCCATTCATTCCTTAAAATATATTCATTCATTTCCTCACCCCTCTCATCAAACATTCTATCCCCCCATGCCGGATGTCTGGAATTAAAGTCCCCTCCTACAACACACCTGGTTGCTCCTCTCATTGCCCTTTTTATTATCTCCAATGTTCCTGTAAAATTCCCACCTGGCCTTGCGTACACACATCCATACCTAACCTTGTTGCTCCCTTTTCCACACTCCAATACTACACAATCCTCCTCCTCCATTATCCCTATTGCATCCTCCTCTCCTCTCCTCCATACAATCACACATTTACCTTTTCCTATTACTAACTCTCCCTTCTCCCATACATCCTCTCTCAAAAATGGCTCTTGTATCATCGCAATGGCGGCACTTACCTCTCTCGCCCTGCTGACCGCATACAGCATCGCCGCTCTTCCCCTTCCCACATTGACCTAAACTCCGTTGATCCTACCCAAGTTGCTCCTAATCATAGTTCGTCACCCTATCCATCATCGCCATTGCCGCTCTGAACTCCGAACACTTCCGATCCCACGTATCATGATCATGACTCTTGCCCCTATTCATGCTGTTGACGCACTGCGGCTGCTCGTTTTTTTTTCTCTTTGATGATCTCCACATCCTTTTCCGTGGCCCCTTCAATGAATACCCTCTTATTCTTTAATTTGGCAACTCTCCTTACCTTAATTTCCTTCAACCCCTCCTCTCTTTCCAATGACTTCACAATTTTCTCCTTCAAAACCTCGCTGTCTTCCACATCACTCCCACCCGTCACAATTACGATCTTCTCATTCTTTCCCGCTCTCTTCTTCTCCTTCTTTCCCGCTCTCTTCTTCTCCTTCTTTCCCGTCGCACCCGCGTAAGTTGTTTCCCTGCTCTCACTGTCTCCATCCATTCCTGTTTTCATCCTCTCTTCCCATATACTCCTTTCCTCTAACCTCCCCCTGCCCTGCACATTCTCATAAAAACGTCCAATATTTCCCCTCTCTTCTGTGACGGCAGACTTTTGGAGGTCAGAGCTAACATCCCCTCCAGTTCCTTCCTCATCTCCTGCACGTACAGCAACTCCCTCATCATATTTCCCTCTTTCCCTTTTTCCCTTTCAAACCATTCCGCACAATCTATTTCTCTCCTAGCAAAACTCGATTTCTCCGTGAAGATGGACGCCACACTCGCAGGCCTTTTGAACATAGCTCCCTCATCTTCTTCCTCCTCATATTCCCTATCCCTCTTCCTGGGATCCTCCGATGTTGTCACCGACGCCCCTTCCGCAGTTCCCACCGATTGAACATCTATGCTCCACGCTCCCTCAACGTCCCTCTGAAAATCCAAAGCCCTTTTCTTTTCCTCTTCCATCTTCCTTATCCCTTCCATTGGTACATATGTCTTCTTCCTTACACCTTCGAACTCCTTCCTTGGCCCCTCCATTTCCCTTACCACTTCTTTTACAACCCTTCCCTTTTCCCCAGAACCCGTGCGTTGCATTGGTATTATTCGTCTCGCGCCTCGAAAAACGGGTTGCGGTAAAAGTTCGTACCGTTCAGAGGGAAATGAAAAAAATTAAATTTCTAAGATTCTTTCATATCTCGACGATTCGAGTTTAAACACAAACGAAAAACGGATTTCACCAATTTGTCGTTTATATTTGCCAGGAGTTGCCCTGATTTGCCATGAATTGCCGTGAGTTGCACTGAGTTGCCCCGAGTTGCCGTGAGTTGCCCGGAGTTGTCCTCCATTTTCCTATTTTTCTCGCCATTGATACATCCTAGGACAAAAGTACAAGATTTTTTGTAGCACGTTTAGATTCTCACGTTTAGGTATAATAGGTGTGATATATGTTAAATTCGTCAAATAAAAATAAAAAATAAAAATAAAAAATTTATTCGAACACTAATTATTGATAACAAACGGTAATTGGCATATTTAAAGTATAACGCAAAAAACCGCACGTCGATAGGACGCTCCTGAGCCGAGTTTCGCTATACCCGGGGTCCAGCTCACGTCGGCTATTGGTGGGTATATATCGAAAAACGACTTCGCGATAGGAAAATTAACAATAATAAAAAAAAATTAATAACTTTTAAAAATAATTTAAAAATATCACACTTTGGCTTTACGAATAAATAAACAAACGAAGTAATGACTAACAACGAATAATTACAGATGCGATCGAAATGTCGGCCTTTAACTGTAAGTAAAAAGTAGATAAATAAATAAAATAGAAAATATAATACAATAATAAAATATAAACCGTTAAGATACACAAATGGAATAACAATCGGGCATTATCGGAAGGTACTACCGGCAAACGATACCGGAACGATCGATCCTTACGTGTACAACTTATATAATAAACTATATTAAATAATAATTAACGACTAAACATAAATAAGTACAACAAAAAAAGGCAACGGCACGCGGTGTTCCCAAGCGGTCACCCATCCAAGTACTAACCGCGCCCGACGTTGCTTAACTTCGGTGATCGGACGAGAACCAAAATAAAAAATAAAATAAAATAAAAATAAAAAGATTTTTTATTAATTAATAATTTACACTTATTTACAATACGTATGGGATACATAGGGAAATAATTATATAATATATAAAATGATTTGTCTGGGGCCATGGCTTGTTAAATCAAATAAAGTTTTTGGTCAGATAATTACAGGGGACAGTAGATTGGAGGGGAATAAATATATGTACATAAGGGGCTGTAATCAGGGCTGTTTCACTTGACTCACTAAACACTTCACTGGAGTTTGTTTGTATTTCTTCTTCGTTGGAGATCAGGTACGTAGTTGCTACCCAGGTTACTAAAGCTTGTTAGGGAGTGTTCTAGGTTGGATTGTTGTAGTGCTAAATGTCAGGCATGCAATTTAGATTGGTTGCTTCGTGGGGGAATTTGTGTTTGGTTGATTGTGTGCTATTTGTTGTGATATTTTGTATTAGTGGGTTGTTGTGGTGTATGGTGTTGGTGTAGAATTTGTGGTTTAGTTTTGTTAATATGTGTTTTATTGTATGTGCTTTGGTTATTTGGTGGAGGAGCTGGATGTTTATATAGCGGTCTGAGTTGGAGATAATTCTAAGTGTTTTGTTTTGTGTGGTTTGTAACTTTTTTAGGTTAGACACTGATGCGTTTGACCAAATTGGCGCTGCGTATGTTAGTGATGGGAGGATGACTGTGGAGTGTAGTTGTTTTTTGTTTTCTGGGGTTAAAACGCTTCTACGTGAAATTAGGGGGTAGAGTGTTTTGATGGTGGAGGAGGTTTTCTGGATTGCTTTTTCTATGTGTTTTTTGAAGGTGAGTCTTTGATCGAGTGTGACGCCAAGGTATTTGATTTCGGGTTTGTTGGGGATGTTGGTTTTGGAAATTCTGAGGGGTATGGGGATTTTTGTTGGGTGATTGTTTTTTGTGAATACTATTGACTCTGTTTTTTTGGGGTTAATGGTTATTTTCCATTTGGAATAATATGGTTCTAGTAGACAGAGGTGTGTTTGAAGTGAGAGTATTGCGATTTTGTGGTCTCTGGAATGTGCATAAATGGCTGTATCGTCTGCATAAGTGGCGATTTTTGTTTGAGGTAGTTGGGGAAGGTCAGCTGTGTATACGTTGAATAAATGTGGGGAGATGACTGCGCCTTGTGGTACGCCGGACTCGATGGGTTTGTATGGGGATATGGTGGTGTTAATTTTGACTTGTAGTTTTCTGGATGTTAAATAACTGTTTATGGTTTTTATGAGGTAAGGGGGTATCAAAGTATGTGTAGTTTGTGGATGAGTCCGTCTTTCCAGACTGTATCGAAGGCCTTTTCTAAGTCAAGGGAGACAAGCGCTGTGTGTGTGCGTGTGTTAAATTTGTCGATGGTGTCGTTTACAATACGTGCTATCTGTTGTGTGGTGGAATGTGATTGTTGAAAGCCGAACTGGTGGTTTGGTATGGTGTTGTGTTCTTGGGTATGGTGGTTTAAGTAATCGAGGATGACTTTTTCAACTACTTTTGACATTGAAGGGAGTAAAGATATGGGGCGATAACTGGTTGGAATGGAAGGGTCTTTATTTGGTTTTTGTATGGGGCAGATAATTGCGGTTTTCCATGCATTAGGAAAGTACTGGAGTTTTAGAATGTGCCGTGTGATGTATGTGAGTTGTACAATGGCTTTCTTTGGGAGGTTTTGTAGCAGGATATTTTGGATTTCGTCGCTACCAGGTGCTTTGAGGGGTTTGAGGTATTTAATTATGTTTTTGATGGTTGCAGGGGTGATGAGATGTAAATCGGTTGGGGGATCGAAATGTTGGTTTATGAAATCTTGTGTTTGTTGGGTTATGTCTATTTGTTGTGGGGTTGTGTTTGGTTTGGATTTGTGTATTTCGGGAAAATGGTTGGCGAGGAGATTAGCTTTTGCAGGTTCTGAGATTTTGTAGCAGGTTTGTGTGGCGAGGGCGGGGATCGGTTTGAATTTATTTTTAAAATTGCGGATTTCCTGCCATATGGATTTGTCGTTAGGATTGAGTGATTTTAGTTTTTTGGACCATGCTTGATTTCTATGTAGTTTGAGTTCCGTGCGGATTTGTTGGTTGAGGAGGTGGAATTGTTCTTTTATTTCTTGGTTGTGGGTTCGTTGGTATTGTCTGCGGTAGTGATTGCGTTGTTGGATGATGTTTTGGATATGTGGGGGAGTTGGTGGCATGTAATTATGTGTTTTGTTGATGTGTGGGATTGAGGCGTGTTTGGCATGTTGTATGACAGTGGTGAGAGTTGCGACTTCTTTTTCAAGGAGGGCGGTGGTTTCGATCTGAGGGGTGACTTGTATGTTTTGGTTTATGTAATGTCTGAAAAGGGGCCAGTTTGCTGATCGATAGTTAGGGATTTTTGTGGTGTGATTGCGTGGGGGGATATTAGGTCCGATTTTTATTAAAATTGGGCGGTGGTCGGAGGAGAGTTCATCCAGGGGGGCAGGGTCGGGGAGATAGTTGAGGTTCTTGGCTATTGCAATGTCTATTGTTGTTGGTGTACTGCCGTTGGGCGGGAAGTGAGTTGGAGTTGTTGGTGCGAGAACAAATGCGTTGTTTGTTTGTGTATAGTTGTAAATGGTTCTACCTTTGAGGTTGTTGATGTGGCAACCCCAGGAGTGATGGCGGGCGTTGAAATCGCCAAGGATAATAATTTTATTGTGTGGGGTAATTAGTTTGTTGAGATCGTCTTGTGTCAGGGGGGAATTAGGGCTGCTGTAGAGTGTTGCGATATGTAGATTGTTCTGTAATTTAACTGTTATGATGTCGAGGTGATTTAGGTCTGGTTGTGTGATTTTGAGATGGGGAATTTCATTTTTTATTAATAACGCTACACCTCTGGAGCGGTGGGTGTTATCTTTTCTATATGTGGTGTAACCGGGGAAAGAAATTTTGTCGGTTTCTATGAGTTTAGTTTCGTTTATGATGAATATGTCTATTTTAGTCGGGGGAGAAGTTCATTAATTTCGGGGATTTTGGGGATAAGGCTGTTTGAGTTGAAGTGGACAATTGTTATGTTAGACATTGGATAGGTTGAGGACGAAGTTTTGAGTTGATTGTATGATATTTCCAGGGGATTTATCGGTTTTTAATTGTGCGATATACTGTTTTAAGGCATGAATTAATGCGGGCAGGTTTATTAGGTTGTTGAGCTCATTCATTAGATTGGTTAATTCGAATAAATCGGAGGTTTTTGTTTATTGTTGGGTTTGTGTTTTGTTTATTTGTGTTGTGTATTGAGGGATAGTTAAGGGGGGAGTTGTGATTTTGTTGCTGGCGATTATATTCCAGGGGGTTGTCATGTTTTTGGGGGCCGGGGGTAGAGGTCTTTGGAGGGTTGATGGGGGCTGTTGGGATAACCTTACGTTTCTTTTCCTGACCTCTTCTGCATATTTGGGGCAGTCGATGGAATTCGCCTTATGTGGGCCGTTACAGTTGACGCACGTCACTGGGATTCCGTTTTCGCGGTTATCGCGCATTCAGCGGTTTTATGTTCCCCAGTGCATTTGACACATCTGGGTTTCGCGTAACAGTTGGCCGTTGCATGACCCCACATTGGGCAATTTTTACACTGTATGATCATTTTTGTGTTTTTAACGTGGTCCCAGAACACTCTTGTACGGAGCACGTACCTTACTGTTTCTTGGATTGTTTTTAACGATTTGATTTTCACAAATGTTACGAGGAATTTTGGATATTTTGTACCTCTCATTTTAAAACACTTACTGAATTCGATGTTATGTTCTGTTTTTATGTCCTCTATGATTTCTTGTGGGTCGATTTGGTGTGGGAGACCGTCTAGTACGAACGCTTTTTCGCGTTCGTCTTTTGGAGTGTGGGTGTGGAAGGATACGTTGTTGGATCGGAGGCGGTTTATTACTTCTTTCCTTGAATCAGGGGATGTTGTATTTATGGTGCAGAGACCTTTAGTGTATCGGAGGGTGTAATTATTTTTCCCGATCCATTTGTTTAGATCGGCGGTGATTTGGGTGTCTGTAACGTTCGTTTTTATCTTTTAATTTTAATTTTCTTTTATTTCTGTTCTTTTCTTTTATTAAAGGTCGTTGATCGAGTGAGATGATGAATGCATGAGGGTTTTTGGTGGATTTATCGATCTTTTTAAGATCTATTAATTTTAGGAGTGGGGATGCGGTTAGATTCTTCCGTACCGGACTTCCTCTTCCTCTTTTGTCATCGAGCATTGGCGTAGTCAAGTGGTTTATAATTTGTGATAAAAGTAACCGTGTGGTGTTAGGAATTTTGGAAAGGAAATCTCAGTGTAGATTTTGGAGATCCTTTCATCGATTTATTCGGATTTGCTCTACATCACGTTCTGCGATCAATTGTTATTGACGCGATCGGATTTTGCTCCGGCTTTTAATGGTTCCGCTTTATTACACACGTGTAGCCGATTAACAACTTAAGGTTGTATAATTAATATTTTCAGGGCTCGATCTTTTAGTTTCTGTTCTCTTTCAGGCTTTTATCTTATTTTATTTTAGCTTATTGTTGTTTTAAGTTTATCTTAAAAATATTATTTCCCCGTCTGGTCTTGATCGTCGATTCCGATTATTCTGGTTGAATCGTAAAATTCGTATCAGGGACGCCATTTTGGACGCCACCTAAAAGAGCATGGTTTTGGCTTCGGCGTAATTTGTGATATCCTTGACTGGGTCGCCCTCTCGTCGATCAACTTGGTGATCAGCTGTACATCCATCACTCTCACTCCTCAACTTGCTCAACGTCTTACCAACGTCACTGTAACTAGATAAGTACCCCTCGACACCCCACGACTTTGTTTACTCAATTTTTTTTGTTCTCCAAAAAAAAAAGAAAATAACTTGTTGAACGGTATTCTTGATTGAATTTATTAATTTTGAAAATAATTTGTTAAATCATATTCTGAATTGAATTTATAAATTTTGAAAATATTGTAGGTGTAATATTTCATAAAAAAAAACAAAGGCTTGTAAATCATTAATTGGATTTTGTAACATTTCATAATTTCATTTTTTTATTATTAATTGTTTTGTTCACCTGTTCGCTCGTTTCGTTTGATTTCATTTTTGAGACACCGAGGTAGTGTCCCATACATTATTGACTCAGCTGACTCAATTTTTGTGTTAATCTTTTTTTTCAGGTTTTAATTTTGATTCTATTTTGGGAGAATCTTTAGAGCGGTCAGGTTTCTTTTTTGAATTTGTTGTTTAATAATTTTCATTATTAGTTATAAACCAAATTATTTCTTTTTGAACTTACATATTTTCCTTATATTAATAATTATTTTTTTTATCTATTTTGATTTTCAATATAGTTTTGAATCTCATTTGTATGAGTTTGTCTTTTGTGGATGTTTTGTTGAAACCTCGTGACTTGATTTCGAACTTAGTTAGCTGTCCGAGGAAAGCTAAGTGGGTAGGTATCGGTATAAGTTCGTGGCGCCCTTTTATTAACATCGTAACCCCCCGTCTCCATTGAGTGAGCTGGAGCCCGAACCTATCCAATGTACTTGGTTTTGTTTTGTGTTTTGTAATTTGAACTTTAGCAGTAGTTTTTTTTTAATGCCACATGTGGTTGGAAAAACCATCGATGTGTATGTGGACGGGTGCACTTGATGGTTTTTTCGGTTGGATTTGAGGTTTATTGTTGGAAATTGTTGTTGTTATGGGGTTTGTTGTTTGTGAATTTTCTATTTCTTCCGGGAGGAGCGAATATTTATTAGATGTGGGGACGGTTGCTACGATTTTTGTGGTTGAGGTTGAGGGAATTGATTGTTTTTGTTGATGTACGGGAATTTTTGTTGTTTTAGGTTTTTTGGGGGTCATTTTAGGTTTTTTAATGGATTCAACTTCTTCATAGAGCATTTCTGTGTCAGAGTTTGAGTTATTATTGGGGGTTACCGTTGATGCCGATGTGGAGTCGGATTCTTCTTCTTCTGTTGAGTGTTCGTTGTAAGTTTTCATTTTGGGGAGTTTATGTTTCCCCGTTTTCGGTCGCGGATCACTTCGCGTTGACACTTTTTAATTAAAATTCGTGAAAGTTTTTAAATTTAAAACGGAAAATGTTTGTCGTTTTTTGGACGCAGTTACCCGCGCGGTCCGGCTGGACCCGACCCTCGGCCGATTCCTTTGTTTGTACACTTTTAGTTCTCGGAGATACTATTGTTCGTTTTAACGGTAAAAACGATCCGGAGCACTCAGAAAAGGGAGGGAGAGACGTCCGCTCGCTACAAGAGCTCGAGTGAAACTCGGACGAGAACCGGTACGTTCAATGTGGTATGGCCGTTGCCTACAGCAAAAACCCTCGACGAGGCTTACCTTCGTCTGTAACGGTTGCGTAGCGGTGCGACGGGTGGCATCCAGTTGTAATGGGGTGCGACGATACGTTACGGTTCGTATTCCTGGAATAAAAAGAGAAAAGAATTGTAATAAAAATTTTATTAATTTAATTAAATAAAAATAATATTTTACACATATGCAACAAGTTTTGCAACCAAAAAATAAAAAAAAAATAAATAAAAATTCAAGTTTTCTTAACAAGTAAAAAAAAAATTAGAAACGAGCGAAATTGAGAAGAAAGAATTATCATTA
Source organism: Onthophagus sagittarius (assembly GCA_036711965.1). Lineage (NCBI taxonomy): Eukaryota > Metazoa > Arthropoda > Insecta > Coleoptera > Scarabaeidae > Onthophagus > Onthophagus sagittarius. The sequence continues at coordinate 93,630 of JASERS010000011.1, read as the reverse complement.
TTAATTTAAACAGTTACAGTTAGGAGAAAGAAAAAAAATAATAATAATAACGAAATTAAAATGAAAGTGAGAAACTTGAAATTGTAATTACACCGACGGACGACGTTAATAAACGTCGGAACGAACAAGGTTAGCGGCGAGACGCGAGGATGACGGAGGAAACGGAAAAGGTTTCAGTCAGTATAACGAAAGAAAGGAAAACAAAATGCATGAAGGAAAATTTTTTCCAAGTTCGTACTGTTCAGTGGGAACTGAAATATAGCGGACCGCCGGGTTAAGACCGACGGTGTGTGCGGGATCGTAACGTCGTAAGGCGATCGGAGGCCGCGGGTACTTTTACAAGCGAACGACGATCGTCGAAAATTTTAACCTTTAACCGCTTATAAGTTCACTGGGAAACGTTCGATAGGACGACGCGAGAGGAGACGCTACGTACGCGACCCTCGCGTCTCAAATTTGGCTTTCGCGTCGTTCTCGGCCGTAAGGCTTACTTTTTACGACGACGGCCCCGTCGCGTCGTTCTTCAGACGACCAACAACGGTCGAACGGACGGCAACCCAACACAGACAACGATAAACGACGACGAGTCTTATTTTATATACTACTACTACGTCTGTAAACAGGAATACTATATATTTTGTAGGTAGTAGAGAGTCGCTTTTTAATCGTGGTCGCAGTGACTCTTAGGACTTCGTTTATTGGTTGGTTGGTTGCTCCGTTGTTGTGCGTCGTTGTTTTTAATATGAAGAACGCGACGACGTCTAAACCGGCCGAGCGGACGAATGGATGGATCGACCTATTCATTTATTTCCTCTCTCGCTATCAGACTATTACGGTAATATGCGGTAATTTTCGTGCATTTCGGACGAAGCTTGAATTCTTTATAAAGAAAAAGGCACCGACGTTAGTATATCTCTTTAAGAATATATAGAACGCGGTGCCCCGTTTTATAGACGACCGACTTCTTCACTATTATATATATATTATATATGTTATAATAATAAGAGTCGTCGTCGTCGTCGTCGTGCGATGTTGTTTGACCGAAAATGAAAAATTATTCAAAAAAAAAGCACCAACGTTACTATACCTCTTAAAGTATAGAACGTGGTGCCGTCCTTGGTTATTTTAACTTTTATTCGTTATTATAAGGCCGTAATAGCGATAGGAGAGAAGGAAAATTGATATATTCACCAAACAATCCGTCCGCTCCTCCGCCAATTTTTTAATTTTGGCGATAAAATAGAGGAGGACCTCGTCTAACCGACAAGACGAATCCCCAAGCAAAGGGGTGAGTCTCAACAGATCGCAACGTGGTAACTGCTCTACCGAATACAACACCCCGCCAGGTACGTAAGTCGTCTACAGACAATTCCAAGTTCCGACATCGAACCGTTGTGGTATCCATGTTCGACCGTTAGCGGCTGACGAGACGTAACGAAGCAAATCCCGCCGCTCGTCTATCGCCGCGTACGGCAAATAAGGGCTCGTGCGACGATCGACGCGAAACGTCGACCGCCTAATAGAGTAACATTTTATTGAGCCTTTCGACTCTCGGAACTCCTAAGGGTATCGTTGCCTCCTTTGACTAGAAAGGATACGGCTTTAGAGGCGTTCAGGCATAATCCCACGGATGGTAGCTTCGCACCACTGCCCGCTCGGGCGAGTGCGTGAACCAAATGTCCGAACCTGCGGTTCCTCTCGTACTGAGCAGGATTACTATCGCAACGACCGGTCATCAGTAGGGTAAAACTAACCCTCCATGCGGAGGATAGGGTTTCGACTCAAACGCCCCTTGAGCAGGATCATCGACGACTTCGCCGCCGAAATCTGCAGCCCATTGATTTTTGTCCATTCCTCGATGAACTCCAACGCCTCATTTCCTTTCTTTTCCAGGTCAGCTCTGCAGTCCGCGGCCAGCAACAGCAGCACGTCATCCGCGTAGGCCGTCATCTCGACACCCTTCGCGTCGTACTGCAGCATCTCATCCAGTACCAGATTCCAGAACCTGGGACCCAAGACGGAACCCTGCGGACAGCCCCTGGTCACCGATCTTTCCACTGTTCCCACCGACGACGACGACACCACAACCCGATCCCGGAAATAATCGCGCACCACTTCATAAATATTCCCCGGAACCCCAGCACACCTCAAGCGACGCAGTATCGCGGGCCAAGGTAGATTGTCGAATGCCGCAGCGACGCCGATACACACCGCTAACACGTATTTTTTTCCGACTCCGACACCGAACGACGAACTGCGCACAAGGCGTCCACTGTTCCCAACCCACTCTTGAACCCGAACTGCCTAGAACTATGCCCAACGTTTTTACAATAGTACGAGTCAATTTTCTCCCACAAAATCCTCTCGAACATTTTACCGAGTACCGGCAGCAATGAGATAACGCGGTACGACTTCGGTTCCGTCGCAGGCTTAGTCCGGTCCTTAATTAATAATACCGCGACTGCGCGCTTCCATTGCTTGGGGAGCTTTCTGTGCTCTAAGCATAAGTTATACAAATCCTTTAACACTCCCGGTTTGAACATCCACAATTGTTTTATGTAGTCCGGATAAATCCCGTCCCAACCCGGAGATTTGCCACATTTCATCCTCGTAATGGCCTCGTTCACTTCACGCATACATACCCACTCATCACGGATCACAGAAACATACTCTTCCCGTTCGATAACACACCTAACTCGTCCGAATCCACACACAACCGACGATATCACCTCCCCAAGCGGTAGCTAAGTAGGTAGGGACATAACCGTGCAACGTGCCCACACCAAGTGTGTGAGGCACCGCCGACCCGCCTTTCGGCATTCGGCAAGACCCCCATCCAGCGAAGCCACTGCCAAGACAACCCACCGCCTCCGCCTTCCAAAAATTAAAGGAGAATCAACCCTTTCCCTTTATTTACATCACACGCATACATTTTTCAAAAATAAACAATAAACGAGAAAATCTTACACTATAAATCAAATCAAACTTAAACTTAACAAAAAGAAATAAAAATGAAACCAAATGAACTATACAAACTACACTTCTTAATATACAAAAATATAGAAAAAAAATAAACTATAAACTATAAAGAGCTTGCTGTGGTAGCAGTTCAGGGCAGCAGCACTATAGCGATGGTATCCGATCCCTAATTCTTTTATCTAATTCCCATCCCATTCGTAATAGAAAACCAATCCCAATCCTTCTCTTTTCAAACACACTTCTCCTACATTCAATTCTCCTTGGGTCCGAACACTCCCACACCACATGATGTGTCGTGTCCTCCCCATTCCCACACACACACACATTACTTACATCCCTCACACGAAACCTATTTAAGTAAAAATTGAAGGGTCCATGTCCACTCATGAGTTGGATACCCTTTGCAGATATGGCCCTTCCACCCATCCATCCACACTTCAAATAACCATACACACTCCTTCCCACACTAGACTCACCCCACCTTTCCTTCCACTCTTCCATCATTGCCTTCCTCTGCTCCCTCTTGAACACTCGGTCATCCTCTCCTCTTCTGACCAATGAATCCACCATCCTCATCCCCTCATCTTCCCTTCCTCTCCACTCCACGAACACCTCCTTCCCTGCCTTCACAAAATCATTCAATATCCCCAAACTCTCATTCACCTGCATATTTCTCACTCCCTTAATGTACATTTTCTCCAAAGCCAGACGGTTGTCGTTATATACCCCATACACACCCTTCTCTCTTTCTCTTACCCATTCAAACCCCATCCTCAACGCCTCAATCTCCACCTGCAATATCGTTGCATGTCTGCTAATCACCCTTGTTCCTTCTCCAATCGTCACTCCCTTCCTTCTCGCCACAAATCCCGCTCTTGATCCATCCGTTCCTCTTCTTCCATCAGTATACATTTCAACCCTTTCCTCACTTCTCCCTATATCATCACACCTCCTGTTCACACTCCCAAACCATTCATTACCCTTACAATTCATCTCACACACACCACTAACCTGTTTCATCCATTTCTCCCTTCCATACTTCACCAATAAATTCATCGGAGGGATTCCCAAGACCACACCCATCGCGGTTCCGTTACGGTTGTCCTGTACGCCCCCAACGCCCACAGCAGGAACGGCCTAATCGCTGCATCCAGGCACTTCTTAATTCGAGAATCCCTCGCCCTTTCGCCCCACACCTCCATTCCATACAACAGCCCCGGGATAATCACTCTCTCAACTATCACCTTTCCAAACTCCATGCTCACTCCCCACTCTTTACCCGCAATCACAGACAATCTTCCTAACATTCCAACTACTCTCCCCCTCACATACCTCACATGTTCAACAAACAATAACGCTGGGTCAATCAACACCCCCAAATACTTTATGTACACATTAATCCTCACCAACTCCCCATCCACTTTCAGCACTGGCCCACGAATTTTCTTCTTAGAGAAGAATATCCCCTCCATCTTGTCCCTAGAATACTCCACCTTGCACTCCTCCGCCCATTCTCTACACACATTCCATACCCTTTCCCACCTCATCTCGATCTTCTTTACCGATACATCCCCTATCAAGACGATCTGGTCATCGGCGTATGCCTGTACCAGATCGCTTTCCTCATCTAACACACTCCTCACTTTCTCAAACCATTCATTCATCCCACAAATCCATAAAATAGGCCCCAGACTAGATCCCTGTGGACAACCTCTATTCAAGCATACTTCCACATCCTCACACCTCAATATACTGTCACTCAAGAAGCTTTCCACAGCACACACTAAATATTCTGATACACCCATCCTCATCAACCCTTTTAGCAACCCTGGTATCCAGATGGCATTAAATGCATTCGAGATATCCAGGGCTACCACCACTCCATGCCATCTACGCACTTTACACTTATTCATTCCACACACCAAACTGTCCAACGCCTGCATTGTACCCCTACCTTTCCTAAATCCATACTGCCTCTCATCCAACTTTCCATTACTCTCCACGAAACTTAAAATCCTCTCAGCCAACACTCTGTCCAAAACCTTACCTAGCGAGGAAGCAAGACAGATAGGTCTTATCCCTCCATTTGGCTTGGGAAGCCATACCACTCTTGCTTCCTTCCACACTTCCGGAAACACCCCCTCATCCAAACATTTCTGAATAACACCCATCCATTCATCCATGAACCTTTTCCAACTCTCCTTTACGACCACACTCTTCATTCCATCACATCCCGGGGCTTTTCCTTCTCCCATTCCACCAATTATCACTTCCAGCTCACCAACACTTAACTTTTCACCCTTTCTAACCTCACCTCCTCTAACACATTCCCTCATCCTACTTCTCGTCTCTTCCCTTATCTCACCCTGTCTCATTGTATCCTCCTGTTCACAATCCTGTGGAAAGTACCTGTCAAATTACCTCCTTATCTCCTCCTTACGCCCTATCACCTCTCCATGTTCACTCTTTCCTACCATCATTGCTCTCCTTCCATGCCCTTTGCACTCCTTCCATACTTAATACCATCCATTCATTTTCACCCTCTCCCCCAGTTCCTCCACCCATCTTCATCTTATCCTCAAACCTATCCCAGTCCATTTTCCTGAATTGAAATACCTTTTTCCCTACTCCCCACTCACTCCCTATCACTTCTATCTTCCATGCAATCATCTTGTGATCACTCAACGACTCCTCCTCCATTACCTTCCAGTCCTGTACTTGTAGCCCTTTTGCCAGAGTTAGGTCCACCCAGCTACACCCATTGGCAGTCTCAAAGGTCGGCCCCCCTGTGTCGTCGTTGAGTAGATCCCATCCATTCCTAATCACCCATTCACACATGCACTCCCCTCTAGCCTCAAACATCCTATCCCCCCACATCGGGTATCGCGCATTGAAGTCGCCCCCTACAACGCATCTCTGGACGTCCCGGACCGACGACTCCAGTTTCTCCAACGCCCCCAGCAAGTCCCCAGTTGGTTTAGCATACACACATCCTATCCTCATTCTCTCCACACCTTTACCACACTCCATTACCACACATTCCTCATCGTCCAACACTCCCACTACCTCTCCCTCTTCAAATACCCCATCCTTCAGAATCACAATCACACATTTACCCTTTCCCAACACCACGTCTCCCTTCTCCCATACCTCCCCTCTCATAAACGGTTCCTGTATCATCAACACATCCACTCTCAATTCTCTCGCCATCCTAATCACGTTCAGCATGGCGGCTTTACCCCTACCCACGTTCACCTGCAGCCCTTTAATTACCTTTATTACCTTTATTTAATCACCTCCTCTCTACCCATACTCTCACCATTTACATTCGTCCCACTCATGATCGGCTTTACTGAACCACCTTTTCAATCCTTCCACACCTCATACCATCCATTCTTCTTAACCTTCTCCCCTATCCTACCAATTACCTCCCTCTTTGCTTTAACTATCTCCTTCTTATATTCCGTTCTCTTTCCCATGTACCTATTCCTCCTCTCCATATTTACTCCACCCCCGCGTCTACTATCCTGAAACTCCCTCCTTGCCAACCTCACCTCCTTTCTCAATGCATTCAGTCTTTCATTCCACCATATCTTACATCTGTTCCTCTTTCTCACTTTATCTCCAACTTTCCCAACCAATTCCTCGCATACTTTGATCAAACACTCACTCCAAATCCTAGCGCTTCATTATTCCGGTTCTCCTTCCCCTGTCTCTCCATTTCCCTTTTAACCCCCTTTTCAAATAACTCCCAGTCCATTTTCCTGAAATCCAAAAATTTTCCTGCCTGCACACCTACATCAACATCCACACTCGCACACCATTCTATCATCCTATGATCGCTCAAACTCTCCTCTTCCGACACACCCCACTCCAATTCATACAACCCCTTGGATAGAGTGAGGTCTATCCAACTACACCCATTCACAGTCTCAAACGTTGGCACTCCATTATCCTCATTCAACAGCTCCCAATCATTCCCCACAATAAACTCATTCATTTCCTCTCCCCTGTCATCATACATCCTATCCCCCCATGATGGGTGTCTGGCGTTAAAGTCCCCGCCCACCATACATCTACTGGTCCCTCCTGTTGGCTTTCCCAGTTTCCTTAAGGTTTCCGACAAATTCCCTCCTGGCCTCGCATAAACACATCCAAACCGAATCCTACCTTCCCCTCTACCACACTCCAATACAACACAATCCTCATCCTCTAACACTCCAATCACATCACTTCCCCCTTTCATCCATACAATAACACACTTACCCTTTCCAATCACTATCTCTCCCTTCTCCCATATATCCTCCCTCACGAACGCCTCCTGAATCATGGCGATGTCGGCTCCTGTCTCTCTCGCTCTGTTCATTGCACTCAACATTGCCGCTTTACCCCTCCCCACGTTTCCCTGAATCCCCTTAATTTTCTTAATACCCCCACTAATCATAATTGGTCACTCTCTCGACCATAGCCACCGCAGCCCTATACTCCGCACATTTCCTGTCCCGCGTATCGTGTCCGGATTCTTTCCCCCTTCTTTTACAGTTGACACACTGTGCCTGTTCCTCCCTCCTCCTACACTCCTTGAAGTCGTGTCCGTTCTCGGCGCAGTGCCCACACACCTTTTCCATCTTACAGAAGCGCTGCAGGTGCCTAAACGCTTGACAATTAAAACAGCGTTTAACGTCGACGAAGTCTTCCACTCTACACGATTGTAATTTAATGTATAACCTCCCGAACCTAAGAATTTCCCTTCTGACCCTTCCCGAAACCTCCAGCACCACATTTATAACTTCCCTGCCCCTTCTCCCTGTTTTAAACACTATTCTACATTCCCTCTTGAACTCCTCTCACCCAATGCCCGTATCACTATCCACATTTTTTCCCCATATCTGCTGCAGAATGATTTCATCGCTTGTCCCTCTATCCACGTCATATGCTATGACTTTCGGCCTTATGTTAGTTGGAGGCCTAACCGTCATCCCTGGTCCCTTCACCCTCTCCCTAATTATTTCCAAATCTTTCTCTGTTGCTCCCTCAATCAACACCCTCTTGTCTTTTAGTTTGGCAACCCTCTTCACTTTTATTTCCCTCCAACCCTCTTCGTTTTCCAACGACTTTACTATTTTCTCCTTTAAAATCCCGCTGTCTCCCACATCGCTCCCGCCCGTTACAATTACTATCTTCTCATTTTTTCCCAATCTTTTCGTCTCCTCACTCTTCTTTTTCTTTCCTGTCACACTAGCGTAAGATGTTTCCCTGCTCCTTTCACTATCTCCATCAACGCCACTTTTCATCCTCTCTCGTAGTAGGTAGTAGGTAGGGTAGGTACGTAGTAGGTAGGGACAGCGGGAATCTCGTTAATCCATTCATCCGCGTCACTAATTAGATGACGAGGCATTTGGCTATGTGAAATTGCGCTAAAGTAGCCGTATGTTCGCACAATATTCCGAACATTATAAAGAGAATTGCCGCTCGTAGACAATAAATTATAAAAAAACCGTAAAATAACCAACAACGAAGTGTTGGGCATAGCCAGGACAAGGGGCGGGCTGCCCTAAACCGCTTACAACCGCACACATTAAAAATATATAGATAAAAAGGTGTAAAAAGCCGTATATATAAAAAAAGAAAATAACGACAATCGGTTGTATTTACAGCACACGGAGAGAAAATAAAAGAAACGAGGACGGATGCAATGACAAAACTGTGTACAAATACGATTAGCGAGACGCAGCCCAACCTGCCGAAAGGAAGAAAGAAAAACCGAAACTAATTGAAATTAAAAAACGCATAACTAAACAAATAATTCTATTTCTCTTTCTGTTACAGGTGGACCGCTCGATAAAACGTCGCTATCAGGATGGAGGACAAAATCAGGTAAGTCAATAAAATCGGTTAGTCACAATCGGTAGTCATTATAGGGGTCAAAATCGGAGTCACAATCAAGTATTACGGCCAGGCCTAAGGGAACGGTGGTATACCGCGCGCATAAATTCCTTATACACGAGCAGACCACTGCCAATCGCGTGCAGCCCGCCAGCACCTGCAGCGCATCGTTGGAAGTCGTCCTACAAACCGGTAGCATTGCCATCAATACAATTCTTTGTATAGCCAATAATTTGCGTCTAAAGTGGACGTTACTCAATCTTTCCCCCCAAACTTGGGCGCCATATCCAATAACAGCCAAAAACAGCCCATCATATAAAATTTTTAATGCAGATCTGCCAAGCCCCCACTCGCTACGCATTATGCCACGCAACCTGTTTACTGCCATAACTATTTTTGTTTTAATATGTTCCAGGTGCGGTATGAAGCTCCATCCCTCATCCATTATCACCCCTAGATATTTTATTCTCGGTGAGTATCTGATAGAATGTCCGTTTATTTTAATTATAGGATTTCGTTTGAGTTTACCCTTTAACAATATCATTTCTGTTTTTTCAGCGGCTATTTACATCGCAGACAATCACCCTCGGCCCGTTTGACATTATCAAATCGGGTTTTCGAAGCGATCCGTCTGCGAGTCGAAACCGGGGTTCCTCTTGGACCAGCCAACCCTTACGTTCCGTGATAGATCGTAGTCGCGCTGCCACCCTGTCGTGCCGCGCAATTCGATGTGCGTGGGTGACCGTACAGGCCTGCAGGATATGGCAAACGGTTTCATTCCTGCGACGGCACCCACGACATTTGCGCTCATGAACGGGGTTGGATGGCATACCCTTAGAGGGTAAGAAGTTTGAGCGGAGTAAAATGGCGTTAACATACTCCGCGCCGGTCCAATAATTGGGAGAGTTTTTAATCCAGTCGCCGCTCGAAGAAACGCACCCACCCTGACCAAAGCCATTGCCGCTGTAGCCGGCATCCAAAGCCGCAGACCACCACTCCTGCACGGCGCGGGTGTTATCACCGTGCTGAGACGTCCAATGAACTAGCTTCTCGTACAACCTTACAGTTGACGGAAGCATAAGGACGATAGCGGTGATGGGGTCTGCGGTGAGGCTTAAGTTGGTAATACGCCTCCTCATCACCAAGGGGACATGAGTGGACAAAGAAAGAATACCCAGTCCACCGCCCCTTACCGGCGCATGGAGGAAGGCGTCAGGGGCCGTTCTGGGTAGGTGGAGCATTCTCCGAACGGCGACCCGGATCAGTCTGTCCGAGTTCCGCAATAATTTGCGGGTTAATCGAGGCGTTTGGAGGACGTGCAGCATCTTCGGAACGAGGTAGGTGCGGACGATTTCAACCTTTTGATGGGGCTTCAAAGGCGCGCGGGCTATCAGGTCTAGGCGGCTCTTCAGTATCTCGAGGCTCGGCCTAGCACACCCTAGGGCGCCATAACGGCCTCCGAGATACTTAAAGAAGTCTCCGGGTACCAGCTGGCCTAGAAAAGACCCACAAGCATAAAACTTGGGCCTTGTGTGGGTGAAACGGACTTTCTTCCCAGGCACCACGGAGACTGAAAGCGCGACGCTCTTGGTGGGATTGAGCGCCAAGCCGCGCTTGTCGAAGAACCTGACCGCCGTACGTAGAGCCCTTTTCGCCCCATCGATCGTCTCGTCAAAGAGGATGAGGTCGTCGGCGTAGCCTAACGCGCTAACTCTCCCCTCACCCATCGGCAGTCCCACGCCCACACTCTCCAATTCCTCCACCAACTCGTCCAGTACCATATTAACCAGCACTGGCGAGAGGGGGTCACCTTGTTTGACGCCGCGGGAGATGGAAATTGGGGGAGTAGAATCCCCCCCTGCGAGAATAACAGTCGAACTGCTCGCATATTCCGCGGCGATTAGTCTCCTTGTGCGCTCGTCTACCTTAAAACGACGGAGTGCTCGATCGATAGAGTTGTGAGAGACCCTATCAAACGCTTTCCTTAGATCTAAGGATATCACGTTGTACGGTCTCCCGGCCGATCGACGTTGTTTAATTGCAGCCTCCAACGTCAAGGTGTTTAAGAGCACTCCGTCTACGGGCATAAAACCTCTTTGATGACTATGAAAAGGCAGACGAGCGAGACGAATGGCAAGGAGTCTATTAAGTAGTCGGAAAGCGTGGGACGAGATGGTAATTGGACGCCAATTATCCACCAGATGGTAATCCTCGCCCTTAGGAATTAGCACGGTCCTATTTTCCATAAAACGCCTCGGGACAATTCCCAGGGCTGCCATTACATTGAACAGCAGCACATATTTACAGACTGGGACACGTAACAACTGACAAATCCGGGTGCCGTCGGGACCATTGGCGGAGGGCTTGAGACGGAGGAGCTCACATCTAATTTCAGCCTCGGTGAATGGCTGTAGGGCCTCCACCGCATGGTCCTTGGGGAACCTGATTGTTGTTGTGTGGCCCCCTGTAGCAGTGGTAGTCCGGAGCGCGCGCCTCTTAACGCAATTTTCCTCTCTCGTATAGTATATAAAATACGTATAGAAGAAGAAGAAAAAAGGAAGGGCTACGTTTGCCGCTGCTCTACTTAAAGAACTACTCACAACGTACAACACAAAAGCGCGCACACACGCTCTAATAACCAAAATTCATCACAAAACTCAAGAAGAACAACGCGCGCACAGCAGCAAACCTCCGTCGAGGACGAACGAACACCACGAACGTTGCTTGCAATTTTGCGCTTCAAATCTCTCCCATTTTAACCGCTACTCGCGGAATATCTCGACGAACAGACGAACAAGCGTCGATTTGATGAACCGCAACGACTATCCGTTCACGCAGCAACTACGTACATATAAAATGTACGCAAGAACGTTTTCGCTCGTCGCCCGGCCCGTTCTCTCATCGAACGCTAAACACAGCCGATCGCGCGAACGCGAGCCGGCCAAACGTGTTTTAGATTTTATTTAAAGATTCGGAAACGGTTTCGGCGGAGAATTCGAGCGCTGCGAACACAAGGGCGGCCAACAAACTGACACCAAATCGAGATTTAGTCGTTGTTGTAAGTGCCCCGGCGCTACGATAAAAACCTCTCCTTCTTTAACCCGCCGTGGGTGTTTTAACCTCATCTAAAAATATTTTAAATTTTTCATCGGACTTTACTTTCGTCCGCAAACAGCTTTCACATTCTCGGACACATTCGTCGCTAGATTGAAAGCATCTTGGCTTATAATTTTGAGACGTATATAAAATTTTCGCTCGGATAAATATTTGAAGTCGTTGCATGATTTTTCGACAAAGTCGACCAGCGAATAAACGCTTTATAACTTTACCCGCGCTTGAGACAGTTAAGCATTTTGCCATAGATCTGCCCGGGAGCAAGCTGTCAACTTCTAGAGCGGCGTATGCATCGGAGGTCCCGTGTAAAAATCTTCTAAAACAGCGCGAAGCTGTTGTCGTCGAAGATGGGAGTCCCGATATATAAAATATATATAAAATGTACAAAATCTACGGTAAAAACCTTTCGAAAACACCGTGGATTATTACTCTTAACGACCCTCCGTTCTCCCCCGTTGCTTTGCGGACAGCGCTCACCACAGCACTTCTATAGCCACCGACGACGCCGTTCCGTATATATCAGCACTCACTTTAGCACTCGAAACGACGACGAAAACGGAAACTAAGACGCAAAATCAAGGAAACGTTCGCCATTATTAGAGGACCAGCGCTCACGTCAGCACTTCTATATTTCAGTTATAAAACGTAAAATAAACCTCTATAATAGAACGAAACGAATCCCGGGCAGCGCTCACTTTAGCACTTTACAACGTGTCGCGGATCTCTCTATTAGAGCTTTTACAAAAGATTTTGAAAATTATTCTAAAAGAGTTCGAACGCCGTCGATTCGTATATATCAGCACTCACTTTAGCACTCGAAACGACGACGAGAAAACTTGACCGTATGCATTATATAAAATAATCGGAGAAAAGCTTTCGTGTATATTTTTGGTTAGAGGCCCAGCACTCACATCAGCGCTTCTATATTTTCCGTCAAAAAACGTAAATAAACCTCTAATATAACGAAGCGATCTGGAGACGCCGTCGGGAGATCCGGGAAGAGTTTTCTTTTCTGCATAAGCGCTCGAGTTCCATGGAATCCTCTAGCAGGGAGATATGGTTTGGAGCGCGAAGAGCACCGCAGTTGCGGCGGTGTCCGGATCTTCCCCTCGGACCTTGAAAATCCAGGAGAGGGCCACGTGGAGGTGTCGCGCCGGTTCGTACCCATATCCGCAGCAGGTCTCCAAGGTGAAGAGCCTCTAGTCGATAGAATAATGTAGGTAAGGGAAGTCGGCAAATTGGATCCGTAACTTCGGGATAAGGATTGGCTCTGAGGATCGGGGCGCGTCGGGCTTGGTCGGGAAGCGGGTAAGGGCTAACGTGCCGTGCCTGGGCGAGGTGAAAATTCGTCGTGTCGTTTCGCGACGCGCGGCGTTTCGGATCCGAGCTCGGTCCCGTGCCTTGGCCTCCTGCGGAACTTCCTTGCTGCGAGGCCCGGCAAAGTGTGGCGTTCTAAACGACGTTTCGCGGTCGGTGCCCTCTTCGGCCGCCATTCAACGATCAGCTCAGAACTGGCACGGACTGGGGGAATCCGACGGTCTAATTAAAACAAAGCATTGCGATGGCCCCTGCGGGTGTTGACGCAATGTGATTTCTGCCCAGTGCTCTGAATGTCATAGTGAAGCACATATCGCATCATATCCCTGCTGCCGGTTCTGGGAAAGGTCCTGGAAAGGATCTTATGGTCTAAGATTGAGCGCCACTACTCGAAGAATGTTGGTCACAGTTCGCGGCAGTTCGGGTTTAAGTCTGGCTTGGGTACGGTGGATGCTCTCTGTGCGGTTAAACGGTTCGTGAACACTTCGGTGTCAAAATATGTGTTGGGGATTAGCCTTGATGTGGCGTCAGCCTTTGACGCGTTGCCGTGGCCAGCGATTCTGAGGCGGCTCAGATGTGCGAGGGTTCCGGGTAATGTGTACGAGGTGGTGCGTGACTACTTTCGTGATAGGGTCATCCATATGACTTCTGACGTGGGCATCGTCGAACGTCGGGCGTCCAGGGGCTGTCCGCAGGGGTCTGTCCTTGGCCCTCGTTTCTGGAACTTGGTGTTGGATGAGGTTTTGGAATTTGATGCCGAGGGAACGGAGATGGTGGCTTACGCGGACGACATCTTCGTACTGGTGGCTGCTAACAGTCGAGCAGAGATGGAACGTCGAGGTGGGGTCGTGCTGGACCACATTGATGAATGGACCAGGGCAAATGGTCTCCAAGTCTCAAGTACCAAGTCCTGCATGATCCTGCTCAAGGGTCGCTTGTCGAGGAATCCCATCCTGAAGCTGAGTGGAGCCAGTATTACCCGTAAAAGGGAGGTGAAGTATTTAGGTGTTGTGTTGGACGACAAGTGGAGTTTCATTCCACATTTAAACCACGTAAGAAATAAAGTGTTAATGTTTAGTGAACGTTTGCGTCATGTGATGAGGTGTGAATGGGGCCTGGGGAGAAAATCGATGCGTGTAGTGTATGAGGGTTTGTTTGTAAATGTTTGCTTGTATGGTGTGCAGTTCTGGGGTGATCGTATCAACAACACCCATGTTAGACGTAAGATGGCCTCTGTTCAGAGAATAATGCTTCTGGCCATGTTGCCGGTCTGTCGGACCGCATCTAACGTGTCATTGCAGGTACTTGCGGGGTGTGCACCGTTGTATCTTGTTGCTGCAGCGAGATACGTAGATTACTGGTCGAGGCTTGGTGAAGAAGTTTCGTTGTTGGGTCTTCGTGGTGCTGATCCTGGGTGGTCGAACCTGAAAAAGAAAAAATTCATTAAAAATCAAATAACAGAAATATGGCAGAAGGAATGGGAGGAAGGGACATCTGGTAGGGTCACATTTCGTTTCGTTCCAATGGTAAAACATAAATGGCCGGATTGGATGAGGGTGGGTTTACATCTGGGCTTCATTCTTACTGGTCATGGACCAATAAAGCAGAATCTGTTTAAACTGGGATTGGTGGATGATGCCTTATGTACGTGTGGGGCAGTAGAGTCAGTAGAGCACATAATGGGTGAGTGCCAAAAATACGGAGGTGAAAGATCCGAGTGTTTGACGAAGCTTGGAGTGAATGACTGGGTGAGTATAGATCTTCCTAAAATGATAGTGAAAAGAGAGAACTTTGAAATATTTAAGTGCTACATTGATAAGGTATTTACCATCCGCCGTCGAGAGTGTGCACAGTCCAATGAAGGATAGGCCACGTGTGTGTGTCGTCCTATCTTATTTATTTATTTATTGGAGAGTGTATTTATTTATTTGTTTATTATTTATTTATTTACAGAGTTTATTATTTATTTATTTACAGAGTTTATCTATTTATTATAGAGTTTATTTACACTAGGTGTTTGTTGTTTATTTCTACGGACGTGATTATTGCTGGTAGCGCCTGATGCTCCTTTGTTAGTTTGGTTTTGTCATCTTCGTTTCGTTTCCTATAAGGGAAAGTATGTAGTGATAAATAATTCTAGTCAAGGGTTGGTCATCGTAGTGTGAGTACTTGCCTAAAGACTCGCCGTTGAGGTTGTGTTGTTGGGTCTTCACTGGTAGAATCCGGTGGCTGCGACGATCTGGACCTGAAATAGAAAAGAAAGAATTAGTAAGTTTTTGAAGGGTGAGTTTTTCATTGTATTAATGTTGTTGACAGGATTGAGCGCTGTGGGGATGTATGTGGTGGGGCCCTTCGTCTGGTGGGGTGGACGCTGGTCATCGGTGCTGATGGCTTGGGGACGGTGCTGGCTCTTCACAGCTGGCTTACATCGTGCGGTCGGGGGGGCTGCTTGGACGGTGCGCAGATCCTTTCCCTTGACCCTGCTGAAGTATTCCTTTCGGCTTAGATGCTGGGAAGATGGATGCAGGGCGAGGAGGTTTGAAGAACCGGAGGGGATTGCGTGACCGGGTGGTATGTTCCCTCGGGTGCCGGTGGGGTTCGCGTGTTGAGCTGGTTAGCCGTGGTCTGGGCTGGACGCGCCGGGAGTGGCGTTCATCGCGGTGACGAGGGGTCCATGTGTGCGTCGGCGGGGGTGAGTACATGTACATGTTAGTCTTGCGTTGGTCTTCGTTTTTGCAGGTTGAGATGGATGGGCAGTGGTTTCGCTGATACGTGGGGCCCCGCCTCCACGTGGCAGGGATGGTAACTTCTCCCCTTGGGGAGGAGGCTAAGTAGGCGAGTATAAATGTGATTGTGAGTTTGAGGCGGTAATGGGCTACGCCCTGGTGCCGCATGTTGTGTTGAGTGTGTTGTGTGTGTGTGTGTGTCATAGTGAAGAAATTCAAGCAAGCGCGGGTAAACGGCGGGAGTAACTATGACTCTCTTGGGGCTCGTCCCATGCGCACTTATACAGTAATACCTAAGTATAAAGCCTCCTGACTGGTCGAGTGGTGCACCTTCCAGTCAGTGTGCGCAGAACAGCGGCTACCTCCACGCGGTGAGCCTCGGGGAGCTGCTTCAGCAAATTGCCGTTGCGGCTCGCTAAATGCCGCTGTTTTGAGGTCGGTTCGTCCCTTTTAACGAACCGTTTTAATTGTGTATTTGTTGAGTGTACATTTTAACTTTTAACGTACTTTGGTGGTGTCATTTTAAAATTTTTATTTGTTTATTTATTTATTTATTTGCTTGTTTTTTTTTTTATTTTGTTTTCCCGTCCGTTATGTCGGACCGGGCACCCGGGTCTCCCCGGAGCCGTTCGGGCGGTGCGGCTAAACCCAAATCTAAATCAAACAGCTCGGCGAAATCCGTCCAGAGCCAGCCCTCCGCCAAAAGACTGCATATGTGTCAACAGTGCGGTTCCAGTTTCGGGACGCGTTTCGGTCTGGCGAAACACAAACCAAATTGCGGCAAACGTGATAGGAAAGAGTGTCGTTTTTGTATTAAATCCTTTCCGTCGTACTCCTCCACCATTGCCCACGAACGAAAAGCCCATGAGGCGTTATATCTTGAGGCGTTGTCCGCTATAGTGCCCGATTCAGATGCTGTAATATTCGAGAAACTTGCAAACATAGAAGCCCGATCCTTAAAGGGCAAGCCATTTGTTTCCGAAATGTGCGCGGCCACTGGTCTGACCGTCGACCAGGTACGGCATAGGCGCGCGAATAGCTCGTACAAATCGTATTTAGAGCGGGCGCGAAAAGCTCTGAAGGAGTCCTCCTGTAGGGCTTTTTTTGCCTCCAAGCAAGCTGCACAGGGTCCTAAAGCATCCCTATTTAAGAAGGCCCAAGATTTATTTTCTAAAAACCGCAAGGCCCTGGCAGATACAATTATGGACGGCCGTTCTTTACATGCAGATGAAGTCTATCCTGCTATAGCAGAAGTAGAAAAATTGTACCGTAACATCTTTGGTACTAAGTCTCTTGAAGATCGTGAGCGGGTCTTCAATTTTTTTCCACCAAAGAACTCTCCTGTAGAACCGATAACTGCGCAGGAAGTTCGCACTTCTAAATCTGGTTGGAAACCATCAGCCCCTGGCCTCGACGGTGTCTCTGTTTTGACTGTGTTACAAGCCGATGATCGCTACATATCCGTCGCTTTCAATGCCATAATGTTAATAAGATTATGTTATAAGATAGTGAAATCATTGGAAAGGGAGGAGGGATGGAGAGAGATAAAAGTGAGGAGGGTCGCAAAACTAAAAGACAAAAGGGTGCTAATCGAGGGAGCGACGGAGAAGGATGTTCAAATGATTAAGGAGAAGGTAAAGGGGCCGGGAGTGACTGTCAGACCTCCAACAACCATAAGACCTAAGGTTATAGTGTATAACGTGGACAGGGGAACCAATGAGGAAACCATACTGCAACAGCTATGGGGGAAAAATGTGGATAGGGATACGGGAATTGGGTGGGAGGATTTCAGGAAAGAATGTAGGATCGTTTTCAAAACAGGTAGAAGAGAGAGGGAAGTTTTTAATGTGGTGTTGGAGGTCTCGGGAAGGGTGAGAAGGGAAATGTTACGGTTCGGGAGGGTGTACATAAAGTTGCAGGCGTGTAGGGTAGAAGATTTTGTGGACGTAAAGCGATGCTTTAATTGCCAGGGGTATGGACATTTGCAAAGGTTTTGTAAGATGAAGAAAGTGTGCGGGCATTGTGCGGGTAGGGGGCATGACTTTAAGGACTGCAGGAGAAGGGATGAGCAGCCACAATGCATTAACTGCAAAAATAGGGGAAAGGAGTGCGGTCATGATTCACGGGATAAAAAGTGCGCGGAATACAGGGCAGCGGTGGCATTGGTGGAGAGGGTGACAAATTATGACTAATAGGGGGTTTGGGAAGATAAAGGGAGTACAGGTGAATATGGGGAGGGGTAGGGCAGCCATGTTTTGCGCGATTGGGAGAGCGAGAGAGATAGGAGCTGACATCGCCCTGGTCCAGGAGCCTTATTTGAGAGAGGATATTTGGGAGAAAGGAGAGATGGTGCTTGGTAAGGGTAAGTGTGTCATTGTATGGTTGAGAGGGGGAGGAGATGTGGTAGGAGTGTTAGAAGAGGAGGATTGTGTTGTGCTTGAATGTGGAAGAGGTGAGAATAGAGTAAGTTTTGGTTGGGTGTATGCGAGACCAGGTGGGAATTTATCGGAGACCCTGGAGAGGCTGACGACGGCAACAAGGGGAGCCAATAGATGCGTGGTGGGAGGGAATTTCAATGCCAGGCACCCGTCCTGGGGAGATAGGGTCTTCGACGAAACAGGAGAGGAGATGTGTGAGTTTATTTTGAGGAATGAATGGGAGTTAATGAATGATGATGATGGGTTACCTACGTTTGAGACGGTGAATGGATGTAGTTGGATAGACCTCACTCTATCCAAGGGGGTGTATGAATCGGAATGGGGTGTTAGGGAGGACGAGAGTTTGAGTGATCATAGAATGATTGAGTGGATGTAATTGTGCAGGATAGTAGGTTTTTGGATTTCAGAAAGATGAATTGGGATTTGTTCGAGGAGGGGGTCAGAGGAGAACTGGAAAAAGAGGAGAAGGGGAATGGTGGCGAGGAAGGGGCTAGGAGATGGAGTGAATGTATTATTAGGGTGTGTGAGAATTTGGTTGGTTGTGTGGGGAGGAATGGAAAAAGGAGGAGGATAGGGATGACATGGTGGAGCGAAGGATTGAATGTGTTGAGAAGGGAGGTTAGAACAGCTAGGAGGGAATGTCAGGAAAGCAGACGAGGAGGTGTGGGTGTTAATGAGAAGAAGGCTAGGTATAAGGAAAAGAGGAATGAATACAAGAAGGAGATTATTAAGGCGAAAAGGGAGGCAATTGTTAGGATTGGTGAGAAGGTCAGGAAGAATGGATGGTATGAGGTTTGGAAGGAAGGGAATGGAAGATCGGTGAGACCGATAATGAGTAGAGTGGATGAGTATGGTGTGAGTGTGAGTAAAGAGGAAGTCATTAGGGGGCAATTTACCAAGTATTTCTTGGAGGATTATAGAGGGGAGGACACAGAGAGCCAGAGTAGGATTAGGAAGGAGGTTGAGGACAAGGTGGTTAGGTATGAAAGTATGAGGCGTGATTGGTTGGTAGAGAAGGTGAGTGAGAGTGAACTGGAGGGAATCATCAACAACATGGGCGAGGGAAAAGCCGCAGGCGTGGGTGGGATTAGGAGTGTAGTGGTAAAGGAGACCTGGAATAGATTTGGGAATGTGTGGATGGATTTAATTGAGGCGTGTTTGAGGTAGGGGGTATTTCCACCGATCTGGAGGGAAGCTAGGGTGGTTTGGTTACCAAAACCAAATGGTAGCGTGCGACCGATATGTCTAGCTTCGGCAATAGGAAAGGTTTTGGATAGGGTGCTTGCTGAGAGATTGTTGGATTTTGTGGAAAGGAATGGTAGGATGGATGAGAGACAGTATAGGTTTAGGAAAGGGAGAGGTACTATGCAGGCTTTGGATGGGTTGGTAAATGGGATAAGGAAATGTAAAGAACATGGGTGGCATGGTGTGGTAGTGACGTTGGATATTGCGAACGCGTTCAACGCTGTGTGGGTGCCTGGTATTTTGAATGGTCTGATTAGGATGGGTGTTCCTGAGTACCTGGTGTTTGCTGTAAACAGTTTTTTAAGTGAGAGAGTATTGAAGTGTGAAGGTGTTGAGGTGAGAGTGAATAGGGGATGTCCGCAGGGTTCCAGCTTGGGACCGATACTGTGGAATTACGCAATGAATGAGTGGTTTGGTAGGGTGAGCGAGTGTTTGGATATTGAGAGCGATTTGGTTCAAGCATATGCGGATGATCAGGTTATTTTGATAGGGGATGTGTCTGTGAGGAAAATTGAGAAGAGGTGGGATAGTGTGTGGAAGGTGTGCAAGGGGTGGGCTGAAGAATGTAAGGTAGGGTATGCTAGTGAGAAATTGGTAGGAATGTTCTTCTCCAAGAAGAAGATCAGGGATTTACCGATTCTCAGGGTTGATCATGGTGTTGTGAGGATGGAAGGTGTGGTAAAATACTTAGGAGTGATGATTGATTCGGGTTTATTGTTTATCGAGCATGTGAGGTATGTTAAGGGTAGAGTGATTGGTATGTTATGGCGTATGGCGGTTATGGCAGGAAAGGATTGGGGTGTGAACATGGAACTTAGAAAGATTATGGTTGAGAGAGTGATTATTCCAGGGATATTGTATGGTGCGGAAGTGTGGGGTGCGAGAGCTACGGACTCGAGAGTGGAGAAAGGGGTGAATGCGGCGATTAGGCCATTCTTGCTATGGGCGACGGGGGCCTATAAAATTACCCCTACAGAGGCTCTCTGTGTCGTGTCAGGGATACCACCCCTGCAGTTATCGGCGAAGGGTATTAGGGAGAAATGGATGAGGCAGGTATCAGGAGAATGGGAGAGAAAGTGTAGAGGTAGTGAATGGTGTGAAGGTGCAAGAAGGGTGCTTGAGAATATTGAGGGAATGGATGAGTTAATTGAAATTTTTACGGATGCGAGTAAGGGGGAGAGAGGTGTGAGTGTGGGATTTGTCGTTAGGAAGGATGGAGTGGTGTTCGACAGGGGAAAAATGCGTGTTAGTGGGTATGCGTCCGTGGTCCAAGCCGAGGTCCAGGCTATAGGTTTAGGCGTTGAATGGGTAAGGAGGAGGAAGAGGGGAAGGTATGTCATATACAACGACAATAAGATCGCGGTGGAACAGGTATGTGGGATGGTTATGAAGAGCGTGGAGGTGAACGAGGTGAGGAAATGTTGTAAGGCTGCATGTGAGGGAGAGAGAACTGTATGGGTGGGGTGGAAACCAAGAGAGGACGAGGGTATGAAAGAGGTAGATGAATTTGTGAGGAGAAGTGAGGGGGATGGTATGGTTAAGAAGTTGTGTATGGTAAGGAGTGTGTTCAGGAAGGAGCAGAGGAAAAGTATGACGGAGGAATGGAGGGAGAGATGGAGAAGGGGGACTACGGGAAGGTGTGTGTTTAATTTTTTGAAGTGTGGATGGATGGGTGAGAGGGCGATGTCGGCAAAGGGGGTGCAATTGATGAGTGGGCATGGGCCGTTTAGAGTGTATCTGAAAAGGTTTAAATTGTGTGAGACGGATGGAAAGTGCGTGTGTGGTGTGGGTGAGGACACACCGCAACACGTACTGTGGGAATGTAGGGATGATAGAAGGGTGAAGTGTAGAGAGAGGGTGTTTGAAAAAAGGAGAAGTGAAAGTAGAGGTGAATTGAATGAAATAGTGTGTGAGGAAGATATGAGTGATTGGAATGAGTTGGCTGCTGGGATGTTTTTTTACTATGAGGGGGATGGGAGATAAGGTACTTACCGTGGATCATAAGGTACTTACCGTGGGTCACTCTCTCTGCCGGTGTCGCTCGGGTGATGAAGACCTGCAACGAAGAAAAGAGAAGATTAGTATAGGAAGGGTGGGAATATTTAATGATTTACTGTTAGTTTTGCTTTAGTTTTGTTAGATTTATTGTTAAAGTTTCATTTAGTTTTTGTTTTGCTTATAATTTTGGGTTTTGTAGGTTAATTTAGTGATTAGTAATAAGAATTTTGTTATGTTAGTTTATATATATATGTTTTATTTTTGAACTGTTTGTAAGTTGTATAAATAAAATTGATTGTGGGGGTCTTTTTTCTCCGCTGGTTTTTGGAAGGCGGAGGTGGCGGGTTGCCTTGACAGTGCTTTCGCTGGACGTAGGGTGCGTCGCATACCGCAAGGTGGGTCGACGTACTCGTACATTTTGTACGAGTACAGATTGTTTATGTCCCTACCAACTTTGCGCAGTGGCAGTATCGTAACCAATGAGGTTATTGTTGCTGTGCTAAGTGTTTTAACGTGTTATAGAGCTTATTTATTTATTGTTTCGTTCAGAGAGTTTATTTACATTTATTGTTATTTATTTATTTATTATTTTATTTTATTGTGCTTGTCTGCTAGGGGTATTGGCTAGCAATAAATTGTGTGACTGTCAACTTAGCACCTCGGCTGGGCGGGACAACCTACCTCCCCGGGGTAACTTCGGAAACGAATCGGGGGCCGGCAAGTAGGCTACGGCAAAAGCTTACGTACATAGGAGCCATAAGTTTCCCCTGAACGGCTAAAGGTACCGCCCAGTATAAGCCACCCCGGCAGGAGGGGACCGGGAGGGGAAACTGGGAAAGCCAGCCCAGTGGAAGCTCTCGGCAGCGGGATGGTGGATAAAGGGGAAAAAGGGGATAAGGGAAAGGGAGGGGAGGGAAAGAATTATTTTGCAGGTTACATGGGAGGGGAGGGTGACGACTCATCATTGGATGAGTTAACAAGAGTTTTCGCTAGAAGAGATAGCAAGGTGTTACGCAGCCCGATAGAAAAAGTAACGATGTCCAAACCTATAAAAGAAAAAGAGAAAGAGTCCGCTGGCACGGCTAGTGAAATGCGTATGGAGTATGATAAACCGCGAAGTAGGGCGTCATCAATTCTTCTTTGGTGTCCAGTAAAAAACGTAAATGTCAGGACGAAACCGAGGCAGAGTTGTATAATGATGAAACAAAAATAGAAATTATTAAAAGAGAAGGAACGGCTTTGCAAAATTACCTGTTGTCCTCGGCGTCTAAGGTATCCAAAGAGGCGTCAAGCTTGATCCTTGAAAAGTGGAATACTCTTGAGGATATGTTGAGAGAATCATTAGTCGAAAATATAAAAATAAAAGAGCAAAATAAGTACCTGAAAAAGATTAATGAGTATACTTACACGGAGACTGGTCCTATGGAACGGCCACGGTCCTTTGCGGCTGTTACGGCTGGATCCATTGCGATGGCGAAACCTGGCATGGTGGCGAAATCTGCTGTACCTGAAACAAAAAGAAACAAAATATTAATAAAAAATAGCGTAGAATCAGAATCGGTGAGCAGTGAAATTGTAAAAGAAAAGGTAAATAAAGTGATAAATAAGGAATTGAGTCATGTTAAGATTGAGAGAATGAGAACGATCAGAAATTCTGGGGTTATAGTTGAAGTGGCGAGCGAGTCGGAGGTTGAGAAGGTTAAAAATTGTGTTAAGTTGAAAGAGTTGGGTTTGAAAGTTGAGCAAGCTAAAAATCTGCGGCCTACGGTTCAAATTTTCGATGTGCCGAATGAATTAAACGAAGCGTGCTTATTGAAAAACCTGTATAACCGAAATATTGAGTCGAGTGGAAGTATGTCGTATGATGAATTCTGCAAGCAAACCAAAATAATAACAAGAGTGGCAAAGAGAGAACAAGAATCGAATATAATTATAGAACCAAGCCCAACAAAAATTTGGGCTACACTAACTAGTCGTGATAGAGTGTACATAGCGTCACGTTCTTACAGGGTGAGTGATTATGTTCTTGTCACAAGGTGCTTTAAATGTCTGGAATACGGCCATATTTCGAAAGCATGCAAAGGTGATGATACTTGTAGGCACTGCTCGAAAGCAGGACACGTTTTTAAAGACTGTCCAGATAAAAATAAGGAACCGACTTGCAAATTTTGTAAAAATAATAAAAATAAAAACCGAGAATTCAACCACTCCCCCACATCAACAAACTGTTCGGAATTTAAACGCCAAATTGCGCTTCGAAAGGAAAAAACAACCTATGTTTAGTTTTAATGTAACGCAACTAAATTGCCAGAACTCTAAAGTCGTTATGGGGGAAATAGAAAATACTGTGGCACGAGAAAATCGGGGAATCTTTTTGTTACAGGAGCCGTACTTACCATCTGGGAAACCGATGTGGCACAATACCTTAGGGAGAGTAATAAGGCACAACTGTGGGGATATTGGGGCTGCAATTTTGGTCCTAGTTGATGATCTGGTGGTTACGGTTCAAACTGGTCTAACTGATAATAATTGTGTGGTGATTACGGCTGAATGGGGGGGGAAAATTGTAGTATTTGCCTCAATGTACTTTAAATATAGCGAGAGCATAGAAGGGTATGTGCATAAATTAGATAAAATAATCCATATGTTTCAGGGAATCCCGATAATAATTGGTGCAGACGTAAATGCTAGATCTCCGATGTGGCATGACCGAATCTTAGATAAAGGAGGAGAAATTTTACAAGATTTTATATTGACTAAAGATTTATTCCTATTAAATGAAAGCGGAAACTTACCGACATTTGAAACGGTGAATGGCGCTTCTCACATAGATGTAACACTCGTTTCTGGTCCAGCGTTGTCCTTGGCGACGAATTGGCGAGTACTTACTGTAACGTCCTCAGATCACCGCAGTCTCGTATTCCGGGTCCACTTGGCGGCCGCACCTGAAACAGAAAAATATATACTTTCAATCTAGCGACGAATGTGTCCGAGAATGTGAAAGCTGTTTGCGGACGAAAGTAAAGTCCGATGAAAAATTTAAAATATTTTTAGATGAGGTTAAAACACCCACGGCGGGTTAAAGAAGGAGAGGTTTTTATCGTAGCGCCGGGGCGCTTACAAGAACGACTAAATCTAGATTTGGTGTCAGTTTGTTGGCCGCCCTTGTGTTCGCAGCGCTCGAATTCTCCGCCGAAACCGTTGTTTCCGAATCTTTAAATAAAATCTAAAACACGTTTGGCCGGCTCGCGTTCGCGCGATCGGCTGTGTTTAGCGTTCGATGAGAGAACGGGCGACGAGCGAAAACGTTCTTGCGTACATTTATATGTACGTAGTTGCTGCGTGGACGGATAGTCGTTGCGGTTCATCAAATCGACGCTTGTTCGTCTGTTCGTCGAGATATTCCGCGAGTAGCGGTTAAAATGGGAGAGATTTGAAGCGCAAAATTGCAAGCAACGTTCGTGGTGTTCGTTCGTCCTCGACGTAGGTTTGCTGCTGCGCGCGCGTTGTTCTTCTTGAGTTTTGTGATGAATTTTGGTTATTACAGCGTGTGTGCGCGCTTTTGTGTAGTACGTTGTTAGTAGTTCTTTAAGTAGAGCAGCGGCAAACGTAGCCCTTCCTTTTTTCTTCTTCTTCTATACGTATTTTATATACTATACGAGAGAGGAAAATTGCGTTAAGAGGCGCGCGCTCCGGACTACCACTGCTACACGGGGGCCACACAACAACAACACGCCGAACGCCATATCACAATTAACGCTCTCTAGACGAAGTAACACGCCGCGAAGCGCACGGCACGACCGTTTTAACCGTCGTCGACGTCGCCGTCGTTGTTTTCATTTCTCTAAACCCACCGTATTTCTTTACGGCCGCTACTTCGTAGATTTCTCCGTTCGAACGGCTTACAGTTCCCTGGTTGATCCTGCCAGTAGTCATATGCTTGTCTCAAAGATTAAGCCATGCATGTCTCAGTACAAGCCAAATTAAGGTGAAACCGCGAAAGGCTCATTAAATCAGTTATGGTTCCTTAGATCGTACCCACATTTACTTGGATAACTGTGGTAATTCTAGAGCTAATACATGCAAACAGAGCTCCGACCGGAGACGGAAGGAGTGCTTTTATTAGATCAAAACCAATCGGTGGCGGGCAACCGTCACCGTACACCTTGTTGACTCTGAATAACTTTTTGCTGATCGCACGGTCTCGCACCGGCGACGCATCTTTCAAATGTCTGCCTTATCAACTTATTTCTTTATTTCTACGGACGTGATTATTGCTGGTAGCGCCTGATGCTCCTTTGTTAGTTTGGTTTTGTCATCTTCGTTTCGTTTCCTATAAGGGAAAGTATGTAGTGATAAATAATTCTAGTCAAGGGTTGGTCTTCGTAGTGTGAGTACTTGCCTAAAGACTCGCCGTTGAGGTTGTG